>CM062810.1:860640381-861302248 GCA_031772625.1 Pinus tabuliformis | reverse complement strand
ATGAAAAAAATCCTTATCAAATAACAATTCAAGTCATAATTACGCATAGTTATCAAACCATAACTAAGTTCTACTATGTGCAATGATTTGATACGATAACTCCACTACCACTCCTATTCCACGATATCACTCCACACACTTGCATTCATTTCTCCAACGGTCTCATGATTATTCTGAGTTTAAACTCAAGACTGACTGCACTTCCATTTATTACTCGTACTCTTGAGATGTGACCTATTGTGTTACGGTTCTTCTTAGCCATAATTTCCGCAGCCGTCTGTTGAGACGTGTAAAAATTTCATACACAGTCATCGATTCATTCGTTTACCACTCCACTAATACCCATACTCCTCGCATGCATCCGCATTTTATTTTGAACTTGTTCACTACTGCTCACCTCTCTGTTCCTCCGGTAATTCGGGTACTTCCATTCCCTGTTCTCCATTTCCGACTGTAGCCACTACAGTTTGTTCTCCACTTCCGAATGCAGCCACTACAGTTTGTTCTCCATTTTTTACTGTAGCCACTACAGTTTGTTCTAAACCCCGACTGCAGTCACTACAGTCTATCCTAAACCTGTAACAAAGCCATTTTTTTGAACCCTCACACGCAGAAGAACTCTCAGTTGGAATTTAAAACAGGAGGATGGGAAAATTATTGAGAGCCGAGCCGGAAGGACCGAAATACTTGGAGGGTTATCCTCAAACTAAGGAATTGCTGAAGAAAGCCAGATGGCTACGATTTATCCAAAAGTTTAAAGGCCATAACAAGGAGGTGACCAAAGCTTTTGCACGGTCTTTTGATGGACAAACAGTGGAGATTGGAGACTTTTTTTACAGTGACTGAGGCACAATAGCAGCTGCCACAGGCCTACCTCAAGAGGTGAAGGTGAAAGGTGGTTTAAAAATAGAAGTGTGGACGATCAAATATGGAGAATCATGCTACAAAACCAAGGTATGGATACCACGGTATTTACAAGAGGCATCCCTGTTCATGCACTAAAAGAGGAATGGTCTAGTCTACTGTTAGTCATCCAGAAATTTATCACGTGTGAAGGTCGTTTTGGTTCTATGTATATGTATCATGCTAGACTGATGATGAATTTCATAGAGGGGTCACACTCTTAATTTGCCTCATTTTCTGCTATTAAGTTTGAAAAAGATGAGTTTTACAGTTCAAAAACACGTAGGCAACATTGAACCTCATATCTACCATCATGGACTCATAAAAATTCTTATTGAGGACCAGTTGAAGAAAACTAAGGATACTTGGGAGCAATTCTTGACAAGAAACTACTTCCAAGAGCCGTCTGAGGCCTCTGGAAGCAGTCCACCAAAGATTCCAAGAAAAGTAGGAGGAAAGAAAGAACATTACAGTCCAAGACTCCCCTACAATAGAAATTCAAGAAACTGTCCAAAAAGAAGAAGAAGATAGAGCTAAAAATAAGAAACATAAGAAAGAGAAAGGCAAAAGAACCATTCAAGAAGTCTATCCATCCCCTGAGCAATCCATAGAGGAGGATTATCAACCTCTGTCAGAAAGATTAGTACATCTTCAGGCTGCTGCTATAGCAAAGAAAAAGCAAAAAGGAAACGGAGTGCACAAGAGAAGAGTAATAGTCCATACCTAAGGAGGAGCACTAGAATAAAAGGAAAGGTGAATAAAACCCAAGAAAAAACAGCCTCACTTTATTGATTTAGGTGAAGAGGCACTTGAGAAATCTCCAGCTCAGCCAAGCATTGAACCAAGTCCTCTACATGATGAAAGCCCTTTCAGCGGAAGAGAGAGCAGTCCTCCTCCTCCACCAGATTTTGAGCCTAGTCCGAGAAAAACACCTGAGCTAGATCCTAATCAGAAAGAGGTATATAACTACCTGGAATCCCTAGAACAATCAACTGCAGTACCTAGTACCACTCTGCCACTAGATGCACAAGTTCATCTTTTGAAACAAGAAGTACGAATTAGAAGTCCTAAATAGGCATATTAAACAAGAAAATGAAGCACTCAAAGAGCAGAGCAAGGTAGACAAGATTGTCCATGATAACACTATGCTCCATTTAGGACTGTGGCAAAAGAAAAATAGGAAGCTGAAGAAAAAGTGCAAAAATTTAAGCAGAGCATTGATTAATCTCAGGTTCAAATGTCTAGTTAGGAAACCAAGGATGATGTTAGCATCAAAAAAGAAGTAAAGAGGGCTAGATGTCCTAGCAGAAGCCTCAGAACATATGGATTAGAGGGAAATAGCTAAATTTTGGTTGCATGAGGACATGCAACACCTTCACAGTGGGGGTATGTTGAGCCTCAAACCTGCACCTTCCTATACACCCTCTCAGCGTTCTTTTTCCCACTTACTTCATCCATCAAGCTGTTAAATCATTGCATTATAGTCTAAAAAGAGCTTCTGACATGGTTTTCTAACTATGCTTATGACTGTTGTTTGGTTTAGATTTTTGTTCAGGCAACTACGGAAACTTGTCAGTTTTCGTAGCCAGCATAGGTTTCCGCAGCCAGCACAGGATTCTGCAGCTATTTTGTTAAAAGCTATGCTACAGGTGTCCTATGAAGAAACGAGCCACATGGGCAAGCTACAGGTGACAGGTACATGTAACGTGTCCCTTCAGATCAGCCAAATCATCCATAGAAGGTCACTGTCAACAAGGGTCAAAGGCAAAGCCAACCAAGGAATTTAGCGGTGGCACGTCTCTGTTTTGAGCACGTGAAAGTTTACGTGGCACAGTCCTCAGCCCACGGAGACATCGGCACACCTGGAGATCATCCCCGTAACCTGAATCCAACAGCTACCACTCCGAAGATTTAATAGACATGATGACAGTTACGCTAGATCTCGGTTGAGGAGATCTACGTGTCTTTGGCAACGCAGTTAATAGCATAGGATTCAGTTAGTTAGTTTCAACACTTTTTCATTATAAATAACGCATTGATGAACGCTGTGTAGAAGCTTTTTGCGATGTAATTTTTGAACTGTTGCTATTATCACCCCACTGTACTCTGTTTTATATATGTTGCTGTTGCTTTAATACATGAGAAGACTACTTTCCTGAGTTCATTCTTGTGACTGTTCGTTGACTGGCTGAGGTGGCAGAGGGCCCCTGCGCACTAAAGCCCTGTATAGTTTTCATTTGATTTTATTATGTTTCTGTTTTCATAATCATTAGCTTGTATATAACATGCTGTTTTGATGTTTTTAATTCATTGCTATTTACATTTTCACTTTTGTTTTCCTTATAGTTGTCAGTTGATCAATGTTTTTCTGCAGGTTTTCTTAGGCAGCTCGGGAAAATTTTCATCTTTTTGATAACTATTGACATATGAGATCATCTTGTCCTTCCTGCTAATTTCCATTTTCTGAAGTTTAATTCCAGCATTGTCCTTTTTGAAGTTATGTTTTGCTTATTTATTTTCTGCTACTTAGACATCATACTACTCATTTGTTTATGGTTTCTTTCTATAGTCAAGTGACTCTATTAGTAAGGAATCAGAATATTACTTATTGTAGTGTGGTTTAGTTATCATATTGCTTAAACTTATTCATGATTTCTTCCCATAAGGTAGATTGAGCTGAAGGGTAAAGGATCAGAAGAGTTGAAGTAGTGTGATTAGTTTCCTTTATGCAATTTAATTTCTTGCAATTTAGTTATCATATTGCTTAAACTTATTCATGATTGCTTCCCACAAGGTAGATTGAGCTGAAGGGTAAAGGATCAGAAGAGTTGAAGTAGTGTGATTAGTTTCCTTTATGCAATTTAATTTCTTGTCATTTAGATGTCATATTGCTTAACTTGTTCATGATTGCTTCCCACAAGGTAGATTGAGCTGAAGGGTAAAGGATCAGAAGAGTTGAAGTAGTGTGAATTAGTTGCTTTGCTTTGAGTTGCTTTAAGTTCAGTTTTTACTTTCTTTTCATTCAGCAACAAGGATACTGGGCCATTGTCATTAGTTCACTGTTTGATACATTTACTTCTTCTTAAGAATTGATTTCATTACAGTTGTTTAAAGCTTTCTTTTTGAGCACTTTTAAGTTTGGGAAAATCACTGTAGAAATCACCATCACCATCCATACTTAACTTTCATTTTCGCCATCACACATTAGGGAAAGATAAATCCAAAAACAAACTAAAAAACTCAAAAACGATAAAAGACTAAGGAAATGGTTATCTTGTACATATAGTACACTTCACTTCGTCAGTTTACGAATCCCGGATTGACATTTTAAATAGCAATTTAGAACACACTAAATTGACCAAACACAAATTACTCATGGTGGACGATTATGCATATGTTGGCATAGATTTTTGATGGGATCCAGATCTACCTCTGCCACTGGGAGAACAATGGACTGATGCAGGTAAAGACTTGTTTTTTGGATTTTTTCAAGTCTTATGATTTTTTTGTAAAAGTGTAAACTGAGACTCGAATTATGATAAATGTGTAGATGTGGGACCTGAAAGACCGCCTGTCATGTTGCCAATATCATGACGGGCTGCTCATCAAATAGTGGGCACTGACTATGAGGAAGGAGCGAACCCCTTAACTGAGATGGAGCACAACCTAGAAGCGATTACTCAGGGAGTTCCGGAGAATGCTACTATAGACGAGGTGTCATTGCATTGGCAAAGACACACAGTGGGAGTATCCGCAAGACTACATCGGTTGTTAGGTCGAGTGATCAGAGCAGTCTTGTGATATCGTGAGCACCGTGCAGGCTGAAAGCCTTTCTAGCTATTTTACGCATTTTGTAGGCTTTGAAAGCCAAGTGTCCCAGAACACTTTATTTTTTGAGATTTTGATGTAAAAACTTAGACATACTCGATATATATATATATATATATATATATATATATATATAGATGTGTGTTTTATTTTTGTTTAGCCTCAGACCTGCACTTCTTTTCACATCCTCTCAGCCTCCTTTTTCATTCATTTCCCTCATTTGTCACTCATTTCCTCCATCAATTTGCTTAAATCATTGTATTTTAGGACTTTTACATGGTTTATTAATTATGCTAATGACTGTGTTGTTGGATTAGAATTTTGGTTCAAGACTTGCACTTTCCGCAGCTCACACAGGGTTTCCGCAGCTGGTTTCCGCAGCTGTTTTCTTAAACGGCATGATCCAGGTGTCCTCCGGTCAGAAGAGCCACATGGGCAAGTGCGTGGAACCAAGGACATGGTGTGTGTCCTTCCAGCTCAGCCAAATCAGTTATAAACACCCATGGTCAACGAGGGGGAAACTACGGTCAACAAAGGTCATTGGCGGTGGCACGACTTTGCGTGTTTGGTTTTAGAGCACGTGAAGCACAGCTGGCCTCTTCCTCAGCCACGTAGATGATGGGGAACATGAATCCAACAGGAGATTTAATTCCCACCTCGACCATTGCGTAAATCCGTGGACTGTGCTAGATTACGTGTTTTTCACACAGCTGTTAGAATAGCGTAGTTTGTGATTAAGTTAGTTTTGTTTTTCTGCTATAAATAAAGCGTATCTGAACGCTGATTAGTTAGCTGCTGATATGTAATTTTGAACCCCACTGTACTTTCTATTTTGCTACGTAATATATGAGAAGACTGTTCTCCATTTGAGCGTGTAATTGATCTTTAAGCTGGCTGGAGTAGGCAGAGGGCCCCTGTTTACTTAAGGCCTGTACAGTGCTTTTAGTTTCCTGCATTCTTTTTATCATTTCATGTATAATAGTTGTACAGAATGCTTTTGATTGCTGTGTTTGATCATGTACAATAGCTGTATATAAACGTTGAATTCTGCTCATTTCTATTTCTGCACTTTTCCATGACTGATCAGTGTGTTTTGCAGATTGCTTAGGTGTGCCCAGGACAATTTCTTTTCTTTCTTTTTCATAGCTAGTGACACTTGTGATCATCTTGTCTATGGTGCTGACCTTCTTTGTTTTGCAGCCTTTATTTCTTTGTTATCATTTCTTTAAGTTGCATAGTTGCTTACTACTTTTAGGCATCAAGTTGTTTACTTATTGATGGTTTCTTCTCTATAATTCAATATCTTTATTAAGGACCAAAATATCACTAACACAGCTTGGTTTAGTTACTCAAGAACTCACAATTGCTTAGCTTATTTTTGACTGTTTCTCACATGATATATTCAGTTAAAAGACAAGAAGTTAAAGTATTTGTGATTAGTCTTTCTTTGATATAGATTTACTTCAGTTTCATATTGCTTAGTTTTAGCTAGACTTGACATAGATTCCATCTTCATTTTCTTGCAGCAGCATAGATACTGGACCAAGGTCATTAGTCTTTTATTTGATGCCTTCATTTTCCTTTAAAAGTTGATTTCATTTCAGTTGTTGTACAAAGCTTTCTTTAGAATACTCTTTAAGTTTCAAGAAATCATTTAGAAGTCGCCGCACACACACACACACATTCACTCACTTCATTACATCTCCATCACATTTCATTAGGAAAATACAATCAAAAACAAACTAAAAAGATAAAAACGACAAAGACTTAAGAAATAGTTGCCTAAGTACATATAGTACACATCACTTCATCAGCTTACGAGCCTCGGGTTGACATTTAAAAGTTGCAATTTAGACATCACTAAATTGACCAAACATTTTGGCGCTGTTGCCGGGGAAGTGAAAATTAGGTAGCCAATTCTTAAAAAAAAAAACAAGAAATTTCAAGGAAGGAAAATTAATAACCTCTCAAAGTATGCTCTCCTCTTGCACCTAGAGTGATCTGGAGGATCAGAAAAGAGAAAGTTATTGGTTTAATAGTTTCTTGAGTATGCTCTCTTCTTGCACCTAGAGTGACCTGGAAGATCAGAAAGAGAATTATTAGCCTGACTTGAAGAAAAAATAAAAAAAATGACATGCATAGAGCTAGAGATTCTAGGGGAAGGTTTTTAGCTAGAGCCAAGAGTTCGATTTTTACAAGTCCATATACTTCAAGGAATAGACAAGAGACACCTCCCTCATCTCTAACTGACACTCCTAGCCCTAGGATTCCTGGAATTCAAGAGGCAAGAATTGACTCTCCCACACCTTCTATTGAATTTGAATCAGAAAGAGATCCTTTCCTTTCTTCTACAGAAAGACCAATTGTAATTGAAGAAGTAGAATCATCTGAAGAAGAGGGAGAAATTTCTTCTCATTCACCCTTTGTAGAAGAACCAGAAGACTCTGAAGTCTCTAGGGAAACTACTATGACAGAGGAAGGAGGTGGTAGAAGTAGAGGTAGAGGAGGAGGAGGAGGAAACAATGGAGGAGGTAGAGGTAACATTGGAGGAAATAGGGATGGAGATAACTCATTCGGGTTTCCTATAGTCGATGAGGACTCCCGAGCCACCATGAAAAACATCTCACCATCTGTCCTCCCAAACTTCCATCGGTTAAGGAATGAGGACCCTGAAACATTTCTATTTGAGTTTGAAGTCGTATGTCGAACTTATGATTATTTGGATGACTCTCAAAAACTCAAATTGTTTCCTTCAACATTGAAAGGACAAGCTTTGAAATGGTTCATGGGATTACTCACTCAATCCATTAGGTCTTGGAATGATATGAAACAAAAATTTTTGGATAGGTACCTGGACTATTGTATGCCCACCAATCACAAGGATGAGGTATTCAAAATGGTACAAAAAGAAGATGAAAATTTGGAGGATTTGCTTGAAAGATTTCAATACAATTTGAAAAGAGCAAAAATGAACAACTTAGATGAGGAGACCTTGAAAGCCCTTTTGTTAAAAGCCATTAGAGATGAATGGATAGACATTTTGAACATGATGGGGAAGGGAGATATATCTCAACTTTCACTCAATGATATAGCAGAACTATGTGTCCATCTCTCAAGGGGGAAATCTAAAACTCAAAAAGGGCCTAGAGATCCTTCTCTCCTCAGAGCAAACAAATCTGCAACTGGATCGGTAAGTAGGGCTGAAATCGACAGTATGCTTGATGAATTTAAAACTGACATCTTAGGGAGTCTTAGTGAACAACTAGACACTCTTAAGATTCACAATAAGCAGAAAGCAGAAGCTGAGGCTTTGGCCATCTTTTGCCCAAAGTGCAGAAAGAAACATGCTCTAAGGGAATGTCCCTTGGAAGCAAAAGTTGTAGAAACACGTGTAATTTGCTCAGAAAACCATGAGACCAAGGATTGTCCTTCAATCCCTGGGCTCAAAGCTGTCTTTCAAGAAGATCCAAGTACACTTGAATCTCTCTGTTTTGTTGCAAGGAGACCTTGGCAGGGGCAACAAAATCAAGGGTTTAACAACTCTATGAATTTTCAACCTCCACCAAATTGGAATCCTTGGCAACAACCTTGGCCCCAAGCTCAAAATCCTTTTCAAGCATGGCTACAAGGTATGCAGAATCCTTATGGTAGATTTGCTCAATTATACCAATATCCTCCATCTTTCCAAAACCAACAAGCTCCACAAATTCCAAATCAAAACCCACAACTATCATTACCATTTCCACAACAACAACAACCTTCTCAACAGAATCAAAATTCTCAACTCTTGCTTCCATTCCAACAGAAGTCAAATCAACTTCCTTCTCAGCCATTGCCAAACCCCAATAATAAGAATCCTCAAAATGCTTACATGTTGGAAGGTCAACATTTCCTACCTATATGATTGTTCCTCTCAATGAAGTACAACTCAGATCAGGTAGAGTTCTAGATAAACCTTCTATAAATGCTCAACAGCAAAGCATTTCTGAGAAAGAATCTCTTGATGCCAATAAGGGTTCTGAAGCATCTCTTCAAAACCCAAACACTCAAAAAGAAAAAGAAAAAGAATCAACCCCCACAACTCCCATAGTTGAGCAACCTACATCTCTATCCACACCTCCTTTTCCTGAAAGATTACAAATTGACAAAGGAGTGGAAAAACAAATTTGGTTGCCTGACTATAATTTCCTAGATGAATTGAAGAATGTCTGTATCAAGATTCCCTTGTTACAAGCCATTAAGGAAATTCCTATTCTAGCGAAAACAATAAAGGAGTTAAGCCTTAAAAGACCAGGAAGGAAACCAAGAGATACCAGAAGGATCCACCTGGTAGGAAAAATTGCAGACATCATGATGGGAAAGATTACTATGCAGAAATATGTAGACCCCGGTAGTCCAATTGTCAAAACACATATCAATGGGGTAGAAATACCAAATACTTTGATTGATTTAGGGGCTGCTATTAACATTATGAGTAGACAGACTATGGAACAGCTAAAACTTCCTAATCTTCTTTTTACACCCACCTTGTTGCAACTTGCAGATCGATCCATTATTAAACCAGATGGTGTATTAGAAGACATTCCTGTCTCCTTAGATTCTTGGGAATATCCAGTGGATTTCATGATTTTAACTCCCAAGAGTAATCTAGGAGGACATCCTCTTATTTTAGGAAGACCTTGGCTAGCCACAACTGATGCTTTCATAAGTTGTAGGTCTGGGGATATGTACATTTCTGATCGTAATTCGACAAAGAAGTTCAATCTGTATCCTCCAGCAAAAGCAATCACAGAAATAGGAGATAATGAGTGGGTTGATGATGAAGATACTATACAACCTGTCTTTACCATTTCTGAGATTAGTGAAGATAGTCAAATTCTGAACACATTAGAAAATTTTGAACCATCTTCAGAATATGACTCCACACAATTTCAGTTGGATTCTGACATAGAGTGTCTATCATCTAGACAAATGTCTCTTTTCTCTATGGAAGAGTTTGGTAGTTCTGCCATTGAGATCTTTCCAGGAAAAACACTAAACATCAATAGAAACTTGGAAAAATCACAACAGGAAGAGTTAACCAAAGTCTTGCAAAGACATTCTACTGCATTTGCATGGGAGTATACCGATATGAAAGGTATTGATCCTAAGACTTGCATTCATCACATCTACATTGAGGAAAACAGTAGACCAATCAGACAACCTCAAAGAAGGATGAATCCAAATCTTAGGGAGATAGTGAAAGAAGAGCTCCAAAAGTTACTTAATGTAAACTTCATTTACCCTATTTCAGATAGCCGGTGGGTTTCCCCTTTGGTTATAGTACCTAAAAAGAATGGTAAATGGAGGGTTTGCATTGATTACAGAGAATTGAACAAAGCAACCTTGAAGGACCACTTTCCTTTACCCTTTATTGATCAAGTATTAGATACTCTAGCAGGCAAAAAGTATTTCTCATTCTTGGATGGTTTTAGTGGTTACAATCAAATTCAGGCAGCACCTGAAGAACAGGATAAAACCACATTTACCTGTCCATGGGGAACTTTTGCTTACCGAGTACTTCCTTTTGGATTATGTAATGCACCCGCAACATTTCAAAGGGCAGTATTAGGAATCTTTTCCGATCTAATTCATGATTGTGTAGAGGTCTATATGGATGACTTTACAGTTTATGGTAATTCATTTGAAGAGGCACTAGAAAATTTGGAAAAAGTCCTTATTAGATGTAAAGAAACAAATCTTTCATTAAGTCATGAAAAATGTTTTATGATGTTTACTGAAGGGATTGTTTTAGGACATCATATTTCAGGAGATGGAATCAAAGTTGATAGATCAAAAGTCGAAGTCATCTCCAAGTTACCTATTCCAAATTGTCAAAGGGATGTTAGAAGTTTTCTTGGGTTTACTGGGTATTATAGAAGATTTATTGAAAACTTCACCAAGATAGCATCTCCACTCTTCAAATTACTTACCAAAGATTGTGAATTCAAGTGGGATCCTGACTGTCAATCTGCATTTGAAACTTTAAAAACTAGAATATCTGAAGCACCCATTTTGAGAGGGCCAAATTGGAAACTCCCTTTCCACATTTCTACAGATGCTTCAGATACAACTCTAGGAGCTGTGTTGGGTCAAAAGGATTTAGTTCCTTATGCCATTTATTACACCAGTAAAAATTTGACTCCCACTGAGTTAAATTATACTGTGACTGAAAAAGAGTTCTTACTCTTGTTCATGCAATCAACAAGTTTAGACACTATATAACAGGCTATGAAACTTTTGTCCATACTGATCATTTTGCAATTAGATATATCATGAATAAACATGTTACTAATGGCATAGTTACAAGATGGCTTCTACTTCTACAAGAATTCAACATTACTGTGTTAGATAGACCAGGAAAACAAAATACAGTAGCTGATTTCTTGTCTAGAATTCAAAATACTAACGAAGATTCTCCCGTAGAGGATAAGTTTCCAGATGAATATCTGTTTGCAGTAAGTACTAAAACTCCTTGGTATGCAGATATTGCTAACTATTTGGTTACAGGGAAGCTACCTCCACACTTATTTCCTAATGAGAAAAGGAAAATCATTCAGGAGAGCTCAAAGTATTCTTGGATTTCTAATGAATTGTTCAAAACAGGGCTAGATTGTGTGATCAGAAGATGTGTTCGGGAAGATGAAATGCCTGACATCCTTAAGGCATGTCATGATGAACCATGCGGCGGACACTTTGCTGACAAGAGGACGGCCTATAAAATACTTTCTTTAGGATATTATTGGCCTTCTCTCTTCAAAGATGCAAAGCAATATGTTAGAAGGTGTGACAGCTGCCAAAGAGTTGGGAGACCAACTCCTTCAAATGAAATGCCATTACAGCCACAGGTACTCATTGAACCCTTTGGGAAATGGGCTCTAGATTTCGTTGGACCTATTAATCCATCATCTAAACAAAAGAAGTATATATTGGTTTGCACTGATTATGTTACTAAGTGGGTAGAAGCCAAGGCATTTCCTTCTGCCACTGAAAATTCAGTTGTTCAATTTCTTTTTGAGGATATTTTTACTCGTTTTGGTGTCCCAAGAGAAATTGTGACAGATCAGGGAAGTCAATTTACATCTAAATTGATGGAGAAGCTGATGGAGGAATAAAAAATCAAGCATAGAAAATCTACTCCATACCATCCGCAAGCAAATGGTCAAGTGGAATCTACAAATAAAGTTCTTGAAAGCATCATCACCAAGACTATTCATCTCCACAGAAGAGATTGGGCAGAAAGGCTTCTTGAAGCCTTATGGGCCTATAGAACTACATTGAGGAACACAACAGGACATTCTCCCTATGAACTTGTTTATGGGAAAGAAGTCTTGCTCCCCATTGAGTTTCAAATCAAGACCTTCAAGATGGCAGTTCAATTGGGGATGAATCTATCAGAAGCCCAAAAGCACAGAATGGACCAGCTAAATGAGCTAGATGAAATAAGACAAGATGCAATTCTAAGGACCGATCTAGTTCAGCACCAAAGAACTAAGTGGCATGACCAATATATCAAAAAGAAGAAGTTCCAAAAAGGAGATTGGACGCTACTGTTTGATTCCAAGTTTAAGGACTTCAAAGGAAAATTTCAAACTCATTGGCTTGGACCATATGAGATTGATGAAGTCTTTAACAATGGAGCAGTTCGAGTAAATACCATTGATGAGCTTCAGACTCCTCTCATTGTGAATGGCCACCGATTGAAAGTCTACCACAAGCCACTCTCAAAGGAGGAATTTGTTAAAATGTTCCAAGAAGATTCTGCAATGAGGCTGGTGGAGAAGAATTATTCTCCTCCACCAGCCTAGTCTTTGTTTCTTTCAGTTGAAAAAAAAAAAAGAAAAAAAAAAAAAAAAAAAAAAGAAAAAAAAAAAAAAAAAAAAAAAGAAAAAAAAAGAGAAAAAAAAAGAAAAAAAAAAAAAAAAAAAAAGAAAAAAGAAAAAGAAAAAAAAAGGTCTCTTGTATAAGCCTGAAAACCAATCTTGGATTGGCGGTCTTATGCAGAAAATATAAGGTGAAAATCAGGGGCACCTGACACTTTATATTTTCCAAATAAAAAAAATCTCTCTCTCTTTCCATCTCATTCGCCATTTCATCCCACTTCATCTCCATTTCATTTCATTTTCATTCCACTTCATTTTCATTTCATTTCATTCATCTCACTCCATTTCATCAATAAAAGTCCCTCTCAGGACTATTTCATGTAGTTAAGTCTTCTCTAACTACTTTTTGTATAGATAGAAGGGTGTTGTTTCAGTTTCTGCAGCTGAGAACTATTTCCGTAGCTCGCACCAGTTTCCGCAGCTCGCACCAGATTCCGCAGCCAGCACACTCTGTCTCTACAGCAGCAGTACTCTGTTTTCAAAAATCACAGTTAGAGGGCAACAAGGATGGGAGGCACCTGCAGGATCAAAAGGTAAGCATGGATCAAGAACTTTAATGGTAAACCCATAAAGGTATGATCAATTTTTTTTTCCAAACAACCATTTAAACGTCATTTTGTGCATAATTATTAATCGTGGACAGAGCCACTAAATGCAATGATTAGGCAAAGATCATCCCATTTCTCCGCCATGATAATCCTTCATCCACCTCATACCCACATAACGGTCTCATAATCACTCTTAGTTTAAACTCAAATCGAGACTGCGCTTCCATTAATTAGCCGTACGAGGAAGAAGAGACCTATCGTACTACGTCTCTTCTCCACCACGATCTCCGCAGCCAAAACCGAAACGTGTATGTAAGCCGTCCGACTCCAAGGGATTTGGCCGTTATTTCATTCCCTTATTACTCCATTTCCGCACGCATTTGAACTCATTCTCATGCTTGTCCTCCACTCCTTCACACTTACACCATTTCCACTCTCGTTTTTGCTGTAAACTCCACGGTTCTGTTTTAAACTCCACGGCTTCGTTTCAAACCCCGCAGCTCTGTTTCAAGCTCCACAGTTCTGTTTCAAACCCGTATTACCTTGCATAACACTGCGGCTATTCCATTTACAGCCGTAGTCCATCCATCTTTTCCGTGAGCATCCTCCTTGAGTATCCATACACAGTCAAAGCTTCAGCCGAAGTTGAGATGGGGAAACTGCTTAGAGCTGAACCTGAAGGCTCAAAGTATCTAGAAGGATACCCACAGACAAAGGAAGCATTAAAGAAGGCAAAATGGTTGAAGTTCATTCAAAAATTCAAAGGATATGATAAGGAGGTAACGAAAACGTTTGCTCGTTCATTCAATGGACAAACTGTGGAAGTAGGAGATCTGAAATTCACAGTCACAGAGAACTCCATAGCAACAATAACTAATCTACCTATGGTGGGAGACCGATGGTTCAAGAACAGAGGGGTGGAAGATCAGGAATGGAAAAATATGCTTAAGAATCCAGGTATGGACACTTCAATATTCACCAAAGGGATTCCTGTACATGTTATTAAAGAAGAATGGACTGCATTGTTGTTATTAGTTCAAAAGTTTATCACATGTGAGGGCCGCTTTGGCACTATGTATATGTACCATGCTAGAATTATGATGAACTTCATGGAGGGACATGCCATCAATTTACCCTATTTTCTGTTAAGAAGCCTAACAAAAATGAGTTCTGCTGTCCAAAAGAATATAGGCAATATTGAACCTCACTTGTATCATCATGGGTTCATTAAAATTCTTATAGAGGACCAATTGAAAAACAACAATGATACATGGGAAAAGTTTTTAGTCAGGAATCATTTTCAAGAGGTAACTGAAGCTTCCGCTAGCAGCTCTCCTAGAGTCCCAAAAAAAAGTAGGAGAATGAAAAAGGATATTGCAGCCCAAGATCCTCCCATTTTAGAAACTCAAGAGACTACTCAAGAAGAAGAAGTGGAGAGAGATAAAACCAAGAAACAAAAAAAGGATAAAGGGAAAACAGTTGTCCAAGAATCATATTCATCCCCTGAACCTTCAATAGAAGAGGACTATCAAACCTTGGCTGATAGACTAGTACAACTCCAAGCTACTGCCCTCTCAAAGAAGAAACAAAAATAAAAACAAAGCAGTCAGCAAAAGAGTACTAGTGTACAAGTGAGAAGAAGCAGTAGACTTATAGAAAAGAAGAGTGTGACTAAAGAAAAACAGTCACATTTCATTGATTTGGGCACACCTGAAAAGACTCCAATCCAGCTAGATATTGAGCCAAGTCCTCCACGAGAGGAAAGTCCCTTCCAAGAAAGAGAAAACAGTCTTCAAGAATTCGAGTTTAGACCGAGACAAACACCTGACATTGACCCTGACCAGCAGGAGGCATACAATTATTTGGAGACCTTGGAGCAATCAGTTGTAGGTCCAAGCACTATATTGCCTCTTGAGGAACAAGTCCAATCTCTAAAACAAGAGGTGTTTGAGCTAGAAGTCCTGAACCAGCATATTACACAGGAAAACGAAGCATGGAAAGAACAAGGCAAGGTGGACAAGATTGTCCATGACAACACCATGCTTCACCTAGGACTCTGGCAGAAGAAGAACAGAAAATTGAAGAGAAAATGCAAGAAACTGAGCAGGGCCTTGATCAATTTGAAATTCAAGTGTTTAGTGAAGAAACCAAGAACAATTTTGGCAACAAGGAGAAAGAGAAGAAGGCTGGATGTTTTGGCAGAAGCATCTGAGCACATGGACTGAAAAATACTGACAAAGTTTTGGTTGCATGAGGACATGCAACATCCTCACAGTGGGGGTATGTTGAGCCTCAGACCTGCACTTCTTTTCACATCCTCTCAGCCTCCTTTTTCATTCATTTCCCTCATTTGTCACTCATTTCCTCCATCAAATTGCTTAAATCATTGTATTTTAGGACTTTTACATGGTTTATTAATTATGCTAATGACTGTGTTGTTGGATTAGAATTTTGGTTCAAGACCTGCACTTTCCACAGCTCACACAGGGTTTCCGCAGCTGATCCCAGTTTCCGCAGTTGTTTTCTTAAACGGCATGATCCAGGTGTCCTCCGGTCAGAAGAGCCACATGGGCAAGTGCGTGGAACCAAGGACATGGTGTGTGTCCTTCCAGCTCAGCCAAATCAGTTATAAACACCCATGGTCAACGAGGGGGAAACTACGGTCAACAAAGGTCATTGGCGGTGGCACAGCTCTGCGTGTTTGGTTTTAGAGCATGTGAAGCACAGCTGGCCTCTTCCTCAGCCACGCAGATGATGGGGAACATGAATCCAACAGGAGATTTAATGCCCACCTCGACCGTTGCCTAAATCCGTGGACTGTGCTAGATTACGTGTTTTTCACACAGCTGTTAGAATAGCGTAGTTTGTGATTAAGTTAGTTTTATTTTTCTGCTATAAATAAAGCGTATCTGAATGTTGATTAGTTAGCTGCTGATATGTAATTTTGAACCCCACTGTACTTTCTATTTTGCTACGTAATATATGAGAAGACTATTCTCCATTTGAGCGTGTAATTGATCTTTAAGCTGGCTGGAGTAGGTAGAGGGCCCCTGTTTACTTAAGGCCTGTACAATGCTTTTAGTTTCCTGCATTCTTTTTATCATTTCATGTATAATAGTTGTACAGAATGCTTTTGATTGCTGTGTTTGATCATATACAATAGCTGTATATAAACGTTGAATTCTGCTCATTTCTATTTCTGCACTTTTCCATGACTGATCAGTGTGTTTTGCAGATTGCTTAGGTGTGCCCGGGACAGTTTCTTTTATTTCTTTTTCATAGCTAGTGACACTTGTGATCATCTTGTCTATGGTGCTGACCTTCTTTGTTTTGCAGCCTTTATTTCTTTGTTATCATTTCTTTAAGTTGCATAGTTGCTTACTACTTTTAGGCATCAAGTTGTTTACTTATTGATGGTTTCTTCTCTATAATTCAATATCTTTATTAAGGACCAAAATATCACTAACACAGCTTGGTTTAGTTACTCAAGAACTCACAATTGCTTAGCTTATTTTTGACTGTTTCTCACATGATATATTCAGTTAAAAGACAAGAAGTTAAGAAGAAGTTAAAGTATTTGTGATTAGTCTTTCTTTGATATAGATTTACTTCAGTTTCATATTGCTTAGTTTTAGCTAGACTTGACATAGATTCCATCTTCATTTTCTTGCAGCAGCATAGATACTGGACCAAGGTCATTAGTCTTTTATTTGATGCCTTCATTTTCCTTTAAAAGTTGATTTCATTTCAGTTGTTGTACAAAGCTTTCTTTAGAATACTCTTTAAGTTTCAAGAAATCATTTAGAAGTCGCCGCACACACACACACACATTCACTCACTTCATTACATCTCCATCACATTTCATTATGAAAATACAATAGAAAACAAACTAAAAAGATAAAAACGACAAAGACTTAAGAAATAGTTGCCTAAGTACATATAGTACACATCACTTCATCAGCTTACGAGCCCCGGGTTGACATTTAAAAGTTGCAATTTAGACATCACTAAATTGACCAAACAATTTTCTACCTATGTGTCCATAATATGATCAGTTTTATAAATGACACAAATGTCTATCAAGAACATAATTTGCTAATGCATCTGTTAACGTATTCAAATTGCGTGGAATGTTTTGATATGTGATAAAATCAAAATTTTTTTCCACTAATCAAACATGTAGATACATACACAATATTTGTGGATTTCTCATTGAATAATGATTGTTTAACTATAACACAACGAGCTATGAGTCTAACTTGACAACTAAATCTCTAATGCCAAGAGCAACTGCTTATGACAATAATTCAATGACTACACTGTATTCGACAATATTGTTAGTTGTCCGTCCGAGGCATATACCTTGTAAGTCAATCAACTTGCCATCAAGGGTAAAGAGTGCCCAAGCTGCGGAAGACAAATTCTATGTGCTACGACAAGCACCATCAGAAAAACTTACATAATGACTTGAAGACATCTACAAACCGAGTGGAACACAAGGTAAGTAGAACAACGCATGTCTGCAAAGCAAACAAACACACCAAAAATCAAAAAGTGCACACTGATGAATTCACACACTAATGTACAAAAAAGAAATCACACAAATGACCTCACGTAAAAAGTTCAGATGGAGTCCATTTCCGGACTCGGGTAATCAATCAACAGAGAATAAAACTAGAGTTTCATCGTTGACATGACGTGTAAGCATCGACTCGACCAAATAATAGAGTAAAACTCATAGAAGGCTATGCCCCCATGCCCCCTGGGCGAGTGAGGGTTATGAGTCATAATATGAAAACCCCATTTCAATAATGGGCAAATGGTAGACACTCGGTGAAAAAATCTCATAAAAGGAGGCATGAAAAACTTAATCTCGTGATGAGGAAAAAGTCCCCCAGTTGAAAGCTTTTGACGATTCCAAATTGGACTGAAATTTCAATGGGTAGAGTTGCAGTAATGATTCCCATATTACCCTCAGGCAGGACTTCGTGCACCAAAATAGGTGTTTGAAGTTGATGCGTTGGGCAATGAGAAACAAACGCTTCAAGACACGAAGGAATTTCACCAAGGCTGGGAAGAAATGAAGAATGATGATGGAGACCATTCCAAGGAGTTTCATTTAAAGACATAACCTCAACGATACTCTCGTCGGTGGGGGATGTCTAGTTCAAAGGATCCAGGGAATCTAAAGCACCAAGCCAAGAAGATGACACATAAGTATCCAGGTTCATACTGAAAACAACATGACTTTCTGAAGCGACCATTGAAGCCAAGACAATTTCTTGATAATTTTTCTCTAGTGGAATTAAAGGCATAGAATCACCAAATAAAACAATTTGTTATGGAGTAGGAATAATCCAAGGATCCAAAGAAACTGAGATCATATTGATTGGCATGACATTCAGAGGTGGGAGAGTAAAAGTACCCATTAAAGCAGAGTCTTTGAAAAGACCTTCCCCCACACTCGCATAAGGAATCTCAATATTTCCCACATAAGGGACATTGTCGTTCGATGAATCGGAAGAGAAAAAGACAGTTGGTCGACGGTGACAATTTTTCTTTCATGAGGAAACCAAAGCACCCAGAACAAATAAAAAACCACACAAAACATAGCGTGGGTCCAACTTCGCTCGAGAAGAAGGTTGTACTTGAGATTCACATCTACAACTTCCACTTCTAGCTCAACGGTCTTTCCTTCCAACGTGATTGGCAAGTTCGTGAGAATACTGTATGGATGGGAGCCTCTGTCATCAAAGGCCTCCAAAGTTTTCGGGGACTGATTAAGAGAAGGAGAGCCTATAACTTTCCAACACGAAACATACATGATGTAGGTGGAAACATCTTCATCAATAACAATCTGATGTATCATCTTTCCTTTAATGAGAACCTGAATCAGAAAAGCAATCTGATGAGGAAGACGAGGAACATGGTTTTCAAGATCAAAGGTAATTAAACTCGAATCGGTAGGATCAATAACGCCTATAACAGAAAACAATGATTTCCGTTGCATTGGACAGGTTTGGAGAACCTCCAAAGCAGACATCACCGAAGGTGCTTGAGCTAAATCCTCAACAATATTATAATGATGTGCAACTCTAGCATTTAGATTATAAGATGATTTTAGAAGTACACCCTTGGGAGGTGGTCGGATTATGGACTCACTGTTAGGGTGCTCAATATGGAGCAGACTAGAACTAGATGGAGCAAAAGTAGAAGGTATATCGGTAACTTATTTCTCCACCGTCTGCTTTTGTGGGGTTTGATAGTCCTTTGTTTGAGTAGCAATCGAAATAGGCGATGAACCTTGCATCATGAAAACTTGGGAACCAGAAGAGGCAGAGGATTGCGGTTGGTATACCAACTGCGTCTGCTGATATGGAAAAGGTTCTTTCAAAACATACGGAGTCCCTTTCAATAAGCAGTTAACTTCAGAATGTTGGGGACAATCCTTGGTGTAATGATCTTCCTCACAGATGAGGCAAGGATATTTCGGCTCACTTAGAAGCATCATCAACAAATGATTTAGGTGGATCCTGTTTCGGGTTATCAATTTTGGCTTTACCTTTCCCCTTTTTCTTACCTTTTGAGGCCTTATCTACTGCGGTAGACTGAACAACATGTACCTCAAAGGTTTTACCAGGATTTTATGAATTTTTTGAAGGATTATTGGAAGCAGTGTCTAAAACAGATTTCTGCTTCGAGGAAGCCTTTGTGGAAGTTTGAGACACGAAACCAATTACACCATCAACAGGTGGTACATTGGGAGATTTTGAGGCTACCATATCTGAAGATGGTCCCAGAGCATCAGAAAACATCTCATATAACGTGCTAGATTGTGAATAGACTATGTCTAGATATTGAGCATGGACAATAACTTTCTCTTCAGTAACACATCCACTGATAGATATATCCTTATAAATCTTGTTAGCGAACGATTTTGTGAACCATTCAGTCAGCAACTCATCAGTAATCTCGAATTTGATGAGGCGACATCGACATCTCCATTCATGGATATGATTAGAAATGTGGGTCGTGGTATCTTGCTTAAGGGATGTGATAAAATGATTTCCAGTTTCATGCCAAACCGACAATTGGAAGTGAGTGAGGAAGGCCTTAGCTAAAGAGTTAAAGTCAACATAGGTGGCTCGAGGTAACTTAATATACCATTTTGCGACAACACCTGTTAAGGTTCTTTGAAAGAGGCGAAGACACATAGAATCATCAACATATGAATTTGAAGAGCACCATAAGTGATATGTCATCACATGGGCTTGCGGGTCCTCTTTATATTTTCCTTCGAATTTAGAGCAGTTGCTTGGAATTTTAGTTGGAACCAGAAGCTAGTAAGGCAAATGAAAAATAGGATCATTTGTGAGCCATGAGACATCATAGAACTCCAACATAGCCAATAAAGGCAATTTCGTATTGAACGACATGCAGGGTCTTTGAGGAGACCCAAACTGCGGGTTCCAACCTTGTTGGTAAGTATTTTTCCCCCACAGTGGCGGATTTTGTCCATATGGGATGTGATTTTGCCCCCACTGAGGGTTACCTTGACCATAAGTTGGATGTTGTCCCTTGTAGGTTTGATATTGACCTACCATAGGCTGTTGATAAGCATTATATGTGGCATACGGATTGTAAGGTTGTTGAACCCGTTGACCCAGAACTTGAAGAGATTGGCCCTACTACTATAGGGGATGACCTTATGCTTGTAAGGGTTGAACTTGTTGATACACATATGAAGCTTTATGTTGCAGAGGTTGACCTTGTTGCTGCAAAGGTTGGCTTTGCTGCTGTAAAGGTTGACCTTGTTGCTGCAAAGGTTGGCCTTGTGAGTACAAAGGTTGGGTAGGCTACTGAGACTGCTGCAAAGGTTGCCCCTACTGTTGTAACAGTTGTACCTGCTGCTACAACGTTTTCCCTTGCTGCTGCAAAGGTTGCCCTTGTTGCTGTAAGGTTTGTTGGACAGTTCCTTGGGATATACCTTGAGGGTATTGGTAATTTTCAAATTAAAATTGACCATATCCACCAGAGATAGTGGATTGACCAGGTTGGACATAATCTCCTTCTTGTGGAGTGTAAGGTGGATTGACCAAGGCTTGCGAACCATATGGGACATTAACTTGCTGGAGTGGAATCTGAGCCATATAACGTTGCTGGTATTGGATATTACCCGACCCAGATGGATCAACAGGGTTAGGAATACTGCCAAAATAAGGTTGATTAACTCCAACTATGTGAGTTTATAATCCAGTCACATTGGTTTCACCTGACACAAGAGGAATATTCAGATCCCCCCCCCTAGGTAGTGGTACATTCTATCCACTTGATGGAGGGGTGGAAGAACTAACTGAAACCTGACCTGAAACAGTCGGTTGTACCGGAAGGGTCCGTTGAAACGACGATACAGGTTGCTAATGGAAGAAGTGTCCTCAGACACGTAATTTTATTAATCAGAAAAAAATAATTACATAATTTGATTTTGCAAGAGTTTACACCCAAACATCCAAACACTCTTGCAATGAGCTATTTATAAGATCAATGTCCTAATTACCTCTAATTATGGATCACTTATTAAATAACAAGTGTCCATTTACAATAAATTCTATTCAAACCATCTAGCTAACAAATCTCCTAAAATAGAGCCTAAGATACGACACTTTTGGAGAGTCATATCTTGTTACAACAATACACTAATTCTAAATGTCTTCATTAAATAATTAAACATTATAGAATAATAATTATTAATTTAATATCTTAATTTAATAATTATTTTACTCCAATTTTATAACCTATGATAATATTGTATTTTTGGATCATCTAACATTCCCCCCTATGATCCAAAGATACATTACAACAGATACCAAGTTCATCCTTGAACTTAGTAAATTTTATTCTGCCAAGCGGTTTCGTGAAAATGTCAGAGATCTGATCTGCGGAAGGACAATCAACTGGCTTGAGGACATCTTTGGCAATGAGATATCTGATATGATGATACTTGGTGTCCACATGCTTTGTTTTTGAATGAAAAATTGGGTTCTTGGCAAGTTTGATGGCTGACTAGCTGTCAACGAATAATGATGTAGCTTCTACCTGAGAATGCCCAAGTCTTGCAAAATTTTGCGCAACCAAACAATTTCACATGCTGCTTCCCATGCTGAAATGTAGTCTGCTTCTGCTGAAGAAGTGACCACTATAGCTTGTTTCTTACAACTCCAAGATACTACTGCTAACCCCATGTTCATTAAATAACCTGATGTTGATGCTCAATCATCAATACTCCCAGCAAAGTCGGCATCGGAATATCCACCAAGTACAAAAGTTTTAGTCTTTGTGTAAACAAGACCTAAATCTTTTGTTCCTTGGATATATCGAAGAACTCTTTTGGCTACATTCCAGTGGTTGTCTCGTGGTTCTTGCATAAAACGTGAAAGAATATTGACTGCATAAGATAGATCAGGATGAGTATTTGTCAAATAAATCATGCTACCAATCAACTGTCTATAAGTTGTACTATCCACCTTCCCCCCCTTCAAATTTTGAAAGTTTCAAGTTTTGCTCCATGGGGGTGAGAACGAGCTTACAATCCTGCATGCCAAATCGCTGAAGAACCTCTGCTGCATACTTACTCTGAGAAATGAAAATATGATGTGGACGTTGGAAGACTTCAACTCCAAGATAGTAGTGAAGTAATCCCAAATCTGTCATCTTAAAACGTGCATGTAACTCCTTTTTTACCTATGCAATATGATCATCATGGTTACCAGTAATGAATAAATCATCTACATACATAACAAGAATTACCAGATATTTTCCTTGTTGTCGTACATACAAAGTATCATCAGATTCACTTCGTTGAAAACCAACTTTCTTAAGGTATTCATCCATCTTTGCATACCAAGCTCGGGGAGCTTGTTTTAATCCATATAAAGCCTTGATCAATTTGCAGACTTTATGTTCTTGTCCTTCAATTTCAAAACCTAGCGGTTGGGTCATATACACTTCCTCCTTTAAATCCCCGTTGAGAAAAGCACTTTTCACATCCATTTGATGAACTTTCCATCCTTTCTGAGCGGCCAATGCAAGTGTTAATCGGATGGTGTTCCATTTAGCTGTAGGAGCAAAAGTTTCCTCATAATCAATGCCTTCCTGCTGCGCAAAACCATTTGCGACAAGTCATGCTTTATACTTTTCAAGTTCTCCCTTTTGATTATACTTAATTTTGTAAACCCATTTGCATCCTATGGGTTTAACATTTTGTGGACAATCAACAAGTTTCCAAGTGTTGTTATCAATTACTGCTTGATATTCTTCAACCATAGCCTGTTGCCATTCTTTATGTTTTACTGCTTCTTTGTATGTGAAAGGTTTAGTAAATTCATGTGCTATTAAGGCAAAATTGCCTTCACTTCTATGTGCCCTTCTGGTGCCTGTTTTATTTTGCTCATTAGGCTTTACATCTTTCAAAAGTTGAACTACCCATTTCGGTAGTTGGTGCTCACTTGTTTGCGCTTCTGTAAAGTCTCCATCATTGTAAATAGGATTAATATAAACTGATGTTCTTTGTTCAGGCGAAGAGTCTGGAGAATCACTGTCAGAGGAACTGCTGCTGCTTGGAGATGCAGATGAACTGCTAGAAGACCCAGATGATGTTGTTGATGTAGATGGACTGGATGACTCATCTTCAGAGGAAGGAAAATCAAGTTCATACCAATTTGGTGAAGTTGGTTGACTTTGCATTTTTCCATTTCTTTTACTGCCCTTAGTTTCTAACTTGTGAAGAAGATTTTCGATTTCTTCAGCACTCTTACTCTCAGTTTCATAAAAAATGACATCCCTGCTCACAATGAATTTTCCATTAGTCAAAAGACGATACCCTTTCTTTTCATCAGAATAGCCAATCATTTTGCATTTTAAACTTCTTGAGTCAAGCTTAGTTTGTTTTTCTTTCGGAACTAAGGAATAACATACTGATCCAAAAACTCTAAGATGTTTAACTCGAGGTTTGAAACCAAACCAAGCTTCATAAGGTGTGATTCCATCTAAAGAAGTAGTTGGAGATCTGTTTCTTAAGTAGACAGCTGCATGTATTGCTTCTGCCCAATATGTTGGACTTAACCTCTTGAAAGTTAACATGGATCTTGCCATTCCTAACAAGGTGCGGTTCATTCTTTCGACTACTCCATTTTGTTGTGGAGTGTAAACATTAGTAAGATGTTGTCTTATGCCATTTTCACTGCAATAAGTTTTGAATTCATTTGAAGTGAATTCTCCCCCATTATCTGTCCTAAGAGTACCTATCTTTTCTTTGACTTCATTTTCAACAAGTTGGCGAAAAATTTTAAACTTCTCAAATGCTTTTGACTTGTTCTTCAAGAAGTAAACCCAAGTCATTCTACTGAAATCATCAATGAATAGTAAGAAATATTTGCAACCACCAAATGAAGTTTGTAGTGGTCCACAAACATCACTGTGAACTAGTTGTAGCCGCCTGTTTGCATGCCATGAACTTGTTGGAAAACTTTCTCGACTTTGTTTGCCATAAATGCAAGCTTCACATTTTGCATTTTCCCTTTTGAAAGTGGGGAGTACTTTAACCATTCCTTGTTTCTGCAATTGAGAAAGACTCTCAAAATTTAAATGTCCATATCTTACATGCCATAATCTTACAGGTGAAATACCTGTACTCACTGCCCCTGCAAAATCATAATGCTTTGGAATAACTGTCCCTTTCATCCGTAACAATTTTCCATCTTCATATCCTGTCATGACAATTTTCAAGTTCTGTTTGATTGAATTAATCTTGACTAAACCATCTTCCATAATCACTTGATGTCCTGCTTGTCGAATAATGACTAAAGAGAGAAATTTTTTCTTAAAAGTTGGTACATCCATACATTGGAAATCATTTTTTCTCCAATGCCAGGGAGAAAAACTTTAACTGCTCCTTTTACATAAGGAATATGTTTTGTATCATCAGCAAGAAAAATGGAATTAAGTTGGTGATCTTGAAAATTCCAAAAAAAATCACGTCGACAAGTCATGTGCTGAGTTGCCCTTGAATCCAAGATCCAGGCATCTTCATAATCACTTCTAAGATGGGATGAAAGTTGTAATATTGGTGAGGAAGTAAAAACATATTCTGAGTTATCATCATCTTGATCATTTGCAAATTGCGCTGAATGCTGCTGAAACTTGGGAATTTTATTAAGAGATGTTCGACAATCTTCAGCATAATGGCCAACTTTGTTACATCTTCGACACACAATTTGACTTAAGTCTCTTCCTCTTCCTAAAGATTGTCCTCTGCCTCTGCTTTGACTTCTATGTTGAGATTGTCCTGTACTTTGATTATTATTTCCTTGTCCTTGAAAATTGCCTCTTCCTTGGTTGTTTCCTCGACCTTGAAAATTATTCCTTCCTGAACTGTTGCCTCTGTTAAAGTTGTTTCCTCTGCTTTGGCTTCGACCTCAACTTTGTGCATTATGTGCTGCTTGATTCTGATTCCCTCTGCCTCTGCCTCGAGAACTGTCTGCTGATGATTTACTAGTGCTGGCCTCTGTGAGAAAAACATCTTCACCAACTTTCTTCTTCTTCCCAAAGGTTTTATCATGTTGAGTCAACATTTCACAGAGTTCATCAAACTTTAGTTTCTTTAATTTCCCAGTTAGTTGTAAAGTCTCCAAAAAATGCGTGTAGGAAGAAGGAAGTCCAACAATTACAATTATGACCATAAAACTATCATCAATTACTAGAAAACCAGCATTAATGATTTCCTGCCTAATATTCTTAAGTCTTGAGATATATTCAAGTACATCACCTCCTTCAGTCAATTTTTGTTGTAACAATGTTAATTGTAGATCAACTTTCTTTGATTCAGGCTGAGTATCAAAGAGGTCTTTAAAAGTTTTCAAAGTAGACCATGCATCTGTAGCATTTTCTATATGGACATACATTTCATCATCCACAGAAGATTTAATAAGAGCTAAGGCTTTGGCATTCTTAACTTCCCATTTTGCTAATGCAGCTGCATCTGTGGGTTTATTCAGCTTAATATCTCCATCACATATACCCTGCCATAATTCATTGTAAATGAGAGTGCTTTCAATGAGATGGTGCCATGTTTTATAAGATTTTGTGCCTTCAAGTTTGTCGGAATCAGAAAACAAATTAATCAACTTAGACATTGTAGCGTTGAAGCTTTGCACCAAGAATCAGAACAGAAATGACAAGATGGACAACACAACACACCACACAAAAAAACACGATCTATCGGGGCTTGGCCTTGACCCTCGTATAGTCGTTGAAGCAGGAGAATAATGATTGAGCTTTGCACTTGGCTCTAGTCAATTTCTTAAAAATTACAAGGTAACTTTCAAAATTTGACTTTTACAATGATGCTCTTGCAAAACTTGGTAAAAAAAAGTTATCCTCCCTCAAAGTAAAATTACTTTGAGTTACACTTATCCCCTTTAAAAAATTACAATTAAAATCCCCTTATTACTCCAAAAATTTACAAATCACCTTATTACTCCACAAACCATAAATTCCAAAATTAAAAAATCACCAGATTTCTCCAAAAAAAAATATAATTCCTTATCTATCCACAAAAATTACAAACAACCGAAAAACCTTATCACTCCATTAACATTACAAAATTAAAAAATATTTCTAATTGCTTGCATGCTGGCTTGTTGCTGGCAGGTTGGCTCACGCTGGCTTGTTGCTGGCAGGCTGGCTCACACTGGCTTGACGTTGGGTTTGCTGGCTTTCTAATTTATTTGTAGACCTTGCGCATGCTCTCCCCGTAAATTTCTTGCAAAATAAATTGAAACAATCACGCTCTAGGTCCTTCCTCGGCCAATTCCATAGTGCTCTCCAATATGATCTACAGACTCAATTCTTGAATGGTTGTTCTTTGAACGCAGTAAAAAGCTTTGAAGGCGGATATATACCACTGATAAGTTTGATTAACTCCCTCATCTTTTCACGCACTCGTGCTTTCTCAATGTTGTGCCCTGTCTTCTACAAACGCAAGGCAATCCATCATAAAAGAATATTTACTACTATTTCTCTCATCTCCTTGATATGAGAAGGTATTGCCTTCTGCAACAAGTCCAGACCATCAACATGCTTCTTCAAGTCTGAACTTAATACGCTGAGCGACGCTGTACATCTTCCCCAAAATGCTTCATGACATAATTCTCTAGCTCTTGAATCAACAGATTATGGGAACTGGTCCGTCTTCACACAACGAAGCTTTTCGGAGAGCAATTGATCATCTGAGTGAATTCTCGGAAAAAGGAGGCGGCCATCTTTACATTTCCCAGGTAGATGGTCAACTGGAAGCTTTAATGTCACAGACCACTTCGCTCTT
Source organism: Pinus tabuliformis (assembly GCA_031772625.1). Taxonomy (NCBI): domain Eukaryota; kingdom Viridiplantae; phylum Streptophyta; class Pinopsida; order Pinales; family Pinaceae; genus Pinus; species Pinus tabuliformis. Next base: position 861,274,667 of record CM062810.1, on the reverse strand, counting down.
CTTCTCCATAAAGAGGCTGTGATTTTGAGTTCTCAGGATTTAGAAGATTGGCTATTGATTCACCCGTGCCGTCTTAAGGAAAAGGTCAGGCATGAAAATAAGTGGGCTAGATTTGATTGTGGAGGATATGCTTATCATGGCCAAACAACATGTTGAAGAGGATTTATAACAGAAATTCAAGATACAGAGGCAAATTTTTGACAATAATAAAAAATGATTTTTAGATTTAAAAAATCTAAAATCAATAATAAAATTTCTTTTCCTTTTAAACAAAAAACTGGACAATTTCCATACCAAGCATTTGTTGATCAATTCAATGGAGTTTTACAAGAACTTGTAGAGCTGGAATCTCCTCTTCACATCAGCTGCATTACTGGAGCTCTGATACCACAATAATGGCAGAAGTGTCCTCAGACACGTAATTTTATTAATCAGAAAAAATAATTACATAATTTAATTTTGCAAGAGTTTACACCCGAACATCCAAACATTCTTGCAATGAGCTATTTATAAGCTCAATGTCTTAACTACCTCTAATTATGGATCACTTATTAAATAACAAGTGTCCATTTACAATAAATGCTATTCAAACCATCTAGCTAACAAATCTACTAAAATAGAGCCTAAGATACGACACTTATGGAGAGTCATATCTTGTTACAACAATACACTAATTCTAAATGTCTTCATTAAATAATTAAACATTCTAGAATAATAATTATTAATTTAATATCTTAAATTAATAATTATTTTATTCCAATTTTATAACCTATGATAATATTGTATTTTTGGATCATCTAACAGTTGTGATGGAATCGTAGGTTGAACGGGAACTGGCATAACAATAGTTTGTACAAAAGTTTGAGAGGTCACATTCTGAATGAACGAACGAGAAGTAGGCCTGGCATTGGAAGACTAAATGAGATTCTGATATAAAGATGAAGCACTAGGAGATCCTGAAATTAACTGGGCTAGGGTTGTATAACCAGGTGGAAGCATGGGTCTACTGGTCTATGGGAGTGTGTGAGACGATATTCTTCATGTAAAAGGAAAACCTTCTGGAGGAAATTCATACCCTTGTTCATTATCAACACGAGGAATATGAGTAGAGGAAACTTCCGAATGACCCGGAGAAGAGGTTGGGATTTCACTTGCTGACTCCATAAATGGAAACAACTGTTGACGAGGAATTCGAGATGTGTGAGGAGATAACTCCAAAGGAATATCAGGCTGATCGTAAGGATTATAAGGACTCTGAGGATATATCACAATAGAATCAAATAACGGATTCGATGGATGAATAACAAGCCTTTGCAGACTCTCAGGGGTCTGCGGACTCTTGGGGGTTCGTATAGGATTGTCTAGGGTCTCAAGATCAGATTCTTGAGGTGACCAGGAATCCGATGGAGGTGGAAGAGAAGACAGGGGTTGGATACTTAGAACAATCCCAAGTTCAAAACCTTGATCTTCAAGTGATTAAGGAAGCTTCGGATGAACTCCTTGGGAGGACCCTTCAGTATCAGTCAATGAAGGGGAACTGTGAGATGGACTCAATGGTTAAGCCATGATGACTTCCTCTCAATAGAAAAAAGGGAAAGGAGGTTCTGTTATCTCTCAGAAATATCCTTAGAAGTTATTAGAAGAAGGAAGCATCCAAGGTAACCACAAACCAATATTTTAGGCTTAGGCTCTAGACAACCTAAGTCCAGAGAGAGCTCTCTCTATATAATTTAGCTTTGTTTTTATGAGATTTCAGGCTAGTTCTTAGTGTTCATGGGGTTTTGGTTTTGGACTTAAGGTTGGGTGGTGGAATTCTTGGAGCAGATGGATAGAGCTAGGTTTTCAAGCCATTGGGCTATGGATTCAGCAAATAGATAGCATAATTGGATTAGATCATTAAAGGGAATGTTCACAGGGCAGGCTAGCAAAGCAACATGCAAATCTTTAGGCCTAATGGGTGAAGTAATTCTAACCAAGGTGAAATGGCACTTAAGAATCCTTGGACCGGGATCAGAATGAAGAATAGAGGATGATCATGAACAAAGGGCAATTAAGAATCCTTTGCTATAAACCAGAGGAGAAACTACGGAAGCTAAGGAGTAGTTATGAATTCCCTAGCTAAGATAGTTTAGGAGAAAACATTCAGAATGTAAAACAATCAAGACAGAGTGCATTTAAGCAATTTCTGAAATATCATTCCTTGTTATACATTTAGATTGTAGAAATTTACACAAAAGATTATGGAAAAAACATAAGGAAAAACAACATTGAACATAGGAGAATACTTATTTGTATTTCAATTTACACAAGAATCCTGTAAAATATCTGATCTTTATTCCTTGATCCAGCAAGCCAATCTAGTCATTGATACAATAGAACTTTGATTTGAGAGAAAAAGTCTATAGAAATATCTTAGAATCCACCCTACATACTTCGAAATGTGAAGTATTTATACAAAAATATTTACAAAATATCTAAAAACAACTTGAGACTTAATCTAGGGAATAAAAATATCTTCTTCCATGAAGATAGAGACAGATGTTGAATTGCTTCATGCTGTCCCTTTTATTGTGGTGTTGTTGGCTGTTTCAGTTAAGTTGGAACCCTTTAAGCTGGCTGATATTTGTAGCATTTCTACACTGGAATCTTCTTTACTTTCATCTTTCAACTGATACTCTTTGACCCTGCTACTCTTTGACCCTGTTGCTCTGCTTTTACCTGTTTCACCTAGCTACCTTCAGATTTACTGTGCAATAACTTTCTGATGTAAAATTATCATAGAAAATCTGTCATTTTCTCCGACCATTCTGCATCAGGCAATTTTACATTTACCATCCTTCTGTAGATTTCATCCGCCTCTGTGTATTTTTCAAAATTTGGCTTAGTGAGGAACAAATGTTTCACCTCATGCTCTAGGAAAAACAAGTTCTCCAATGTGTCATATAACACTTTGCCTGTTGGCAGGGCTTTAATGGCTGAAGTACTTGCTTGTAACTTAGCCAATTTTCTTAGTCTATCTCCATAGTCCAGTTGGCGCATGAGCTTGTCATTGATGACCATAGGACTGGGAAGACCCTTCTCCCTCAAAATCTGAAACTTAGCCATGAATCTATCAATGGCTACCTGCATGTTATGGCATTTCTCTTCTAAGTTAAGCATAAGGTTTCTTTTGGAAAGAACCTTCCTAATCTCCAGAATGGCCTCAGTCCTATCTTCTATGTTAAGCTCATGGAGCTCATATCTATTCTTGTTGTTTAGGAAGTGGATGAGTCGATTGGCATCCTCTGGTTTATCCCCCAGTTCTTCCTTTACTTTTTGGATAGCTTCAGTAGCTATCTTCACTAATTCTATCTGCTCAAATATAACTTGAATGGATGGCCAAATATCATTGACAAAGTCAATGATATTGGCCCAGAGCATTTCTTTGGTTTGTCCCAGTGGTTTCTATAGTGTTAAATCCTTCTCCAGGATTTTGATTCTCTCACCCGTTCTTAGTGCCTTTTGTGTTTCTTCTTTTTGCTAGAGTTGGGCAAGTTTACAATCAGTTTCCAGACTTGCTACCTTTTCCTTTAGTCTCTTCATCTCTGTAGCCTGGATAGACATCTCTTCCATGTCTTTTACTAATTCTACTGCCTTATCTCCCTATGTACCTATTGCTGCTGAAGATTCTGTTGTTACTGGCATTGCTATGGCAGGTGGAGTTGTGGGTGCCAATGATGCTGCCAGTGTGGAAGGCACTGCCGTAGATACTGTGGGGATGACAGTTCTAGAAGTTGTTGCCAAGTCACTTTGCTTCGACTGAATTAAAGTGTCCAATTCCTTATCTGTCTCCTTGAGTTGATCATTTAGGTTCAGGACCAAGTCCATGAGCTCTTCATGTCCTTACTGTGCTTCTAGGAGTTCCTTTGTTTGTGGGTGATGTAGTTGGGGTATCTTTAGCTGCTTCTTGAGTGCAACAATGTCATCATTTTTATTTTTAATCAGCTGCTTTGTTGCTTTTACATCTTTGGGATCGTGTCCCAATTCAATCACTAAGTCCTCTAAGGACTTGATTCTATTATCCTTGGCCTGTGAGGAGGCCTTCTCCAACTGAAATTGTGCTGATATATTGTTTAGGGAGTTCTGTAATTGGTGGGCAACAATTGCCTTCCCTGTTAATGTGGAGTATATAATCTCCCCTGTTTGCTTATGCAGTTCAATCTGGTCAATGGGATGAATATCCCTTGCTGGTACTTCAAAATCCACCTTTTTGAAATTCGATGTTGTTCTTGGCTGCTGAGGGGTTGGCTTGATGAAAGTCATCTGCATTTTCCCCTCTTTGATATCAAAGGCTGACATCAACCTATTCTGATTTGTAGGGGTCATTTTCAAATATTGGGCATATGTTTGGGCCTTAAGCCTTTCATTTTTGGCTTTGATTTATTTGTATCTTTACTTAATGTCTTGGTCCTTATCTGCAGGTATTCTGAAGGAAGATACCTCAATACTTTGCTGCCTTTCCAACATCTAAGTTTGTGATGTGGAAGGCTCTGGCATGCCTCCACATGGAGTGGCAGGCCTGCTCCTATTTCCTTATGTACTAGTGACCTCTGTTGTCTCCTCTGTGTATTCCTATTCAGAGACAGGATTCACTCTTTGTCTTTTGGTTTAGCTTGTTTCTGCATAAGCTTGTGAAGTTGCCCTTGCTGAAGTAGTGGCCCCTTCCCTATTTCTCTTTAGGCTTTTCTCCTCATTTAGAGGAGTCTTTACAATTGTAGGGGTACTCATGGTTGTCTCTGGTCTATCTGATTGGTCTGGCACCTTTGATTTCCCTGGCACCTTTGATTCCTTTGGCACCTGCAGGAAAGAACCCTCATCAAGTTGTTTTTCTAGATCTATTAGAGCATTTTCTATATCTACCCTGGTGCTGTCCTGATCAACTAATGTCACTTCCACCCATTATGATTGGTTGGCATAAGCTTCAATCTCAGGTATGGGATGGTGGATGAAAGGCCCTAGCTTGACCTTTTGTCTCTTCTTGGTAATGAATTCCAAAGGGTCATATCTCCAAACAAAACTTCTTTGGAATTTCATGCTCTGCAATATGAAGTCTGCTGGACGGCCTGCTTCCCTAGAGTTCCATATGAAGGGGCCTAGTTGGTATTTTATTTCGAAGTTGGCCTTCTTCTTGGCATTGACAAATTTAGTTTCATCTGCACTGATAATCTTCCTGTAGTACTTTAAAGCAAATAACCTCATTGGGAGGTATTTTGGGAGTTTGTATGGAGCTAGCATGCAACCATAGATTCTGATCTTGGTTTGGTTTTGGTAAAAGTACCAATCACCTGCCTTGGACTGTTTTGACAATTGCAGGATCCTTTTTATATCTGAACTGATTCTTGGAGGAGGGCTTCCTATCAACATTGTCACAATTGGATGCACAAATAGGTTAATAAAGTCAGCATATGAATATGGGGAGTAATATTTGTGGATCAATGGGGTCCAAAAAATGACTGACCTAGGCTAACCCTTTGTGTCAAGCTTCTAAAGAGTGAATGGGAACTTATCTGACTGATAATATAGGAAAAGATGGTACAAAACAGAGGAATATTTGAAGACTCTCTCATTGCTCATTCTAAGAAACTGGTCATGCATCCTATTAGCTATAAATTTGGCATAGTCATAGATAACAGTAGGAGGCTGCCCTAGAGTGTAGATGGACATGAAAGCTAGGATAATTTCATCAATATATTCACTAGTGGTATAACCTAGGACACTATATGTCATGGCTACAATATCCTGACCCAATGGGGAAAAATGGCAGTTACATATGGAGGAGGATCCTTTGGGATATGTCTTTCTTCTCTGATGAAAGTTTGGAACACCTCAGCCAATTTTGCAGTGGTAAGTTTGGAGAACTGGTCTAATAAGCTTCCAATTGAAAGAGGAGTCATGATTTGCCCTAGTTGGAGTTGTAGCATTTCATTTATAGACTCAACAGTGATGGTGAAAAGTATGGTTTGGCTTGGGGATATGACTGCTCTTTGACTAGGAATATATTTGGCATTATAGTAGTGGAAAATTTTTGGGAAAATGTGGATTTCTGGGAACTGGTACTTGGGCAAATTGGACTCCCAAAGGCCAATTTCATCAGCATGGTTTAAGTATCTATCCCTACTTCGACAACGTAGTTTGAGCGGGGATTTTAGGACAGAGGTTCCTTTATCTGGAAATCCTTATCAGCTAAGGGAAGGTGGTCCATGTCTAGATGGGGAGTGGTGACAGGTCTTACATCCATGGCAATTGGGGCAACCATTCTCAGTTCTTTGTGGATTTGAGAATGGGGTAGGTAATTTGCAGTGTTTTTAGGGCAATGGTGGTTCAACACAGAGTAGGCTTGAGTTCTTTGAGTTTCTTCAATTAATTTTTATCTTAACTAAGAATACTCAGTAACTGGGTTTGAAATTGACAGGGTTTTTCGGTGAATTGCAGCTTAAATACCTGGAATTGAGGTAAACAGGCTCTAAACAGGGCGGCTGGCAATTGCAAATGGTCGAAAGGGCTTTGTGTAGGCTAGAAAGCTAACTAGGTGCTCTGTGGCGTCTTTGGAGTGCAATTGGACGTGGGTTGAGGGCTTCGACGTTCACAGGTGCGTGCATGCGTTTCGGAGGTTTACAGTTGAAATTCCAATGAAAACAAATGATTTGGGGCTTTTTTGGCTTTATGCGCAAAAGTCAATTTTGGCGGGTACGAGGTGAACAATTTCAATTTGTCGTGTAGCGGGCGGGTGGTAAACGGTTTCTATCGCACCGCTTTTTGGCGCTTGGTGGTATTCAGGAGGGGTCGCCCGATTCCACTCTTCGGTTGACACGTAGCGTGGGGGGCTGGTGGACAAACCACTTTATCGGGCGGGTATCATTCGGTGGATGGGTTGGCTCGATATGGATAAGGGTTGTCAGATGTGGAGGAAAGCGATCGCACGGTGATCAGGCGGGGAAATTGCACGGAGGCTAGTGGGGGGCCCGACGGGTGGTTAAGTGTGACGGTATAGGGGTTAATGATGGCTCAAAGAGTGATTAGGCCATCAGGGTGATTAACAGAGGGTTTAAATGGCGCTTTATTCATTTTGATCACAGATCGACCAATTAGAGATTTTGGTCGGGGTTTTGGGTGAGAATAATAGTTTATATTTAAACTAAGGGGTAGGATTAATTAATATGTAGGAGTTATATATATACGGGGAAATTGGTTTTTCATCGGGATTTAATATAATAAAATTAGTAATTAATATGAAATATGCACAGAAAAAGGAAAAATCAATAAGTAAATGCTCTTTTTTTGAATTTGATGTTTTCACATATTTAACATTAATACTTAGGGTAATGTGTTTTTTGTGGGTTTTTTGGGAAAAAGAGGTTTTTCATGGGGGTGATTATTTTCCCTAGGCAAATAGTGTTTTAACATTAGGAAAAGGGGTTTTATTAGGGAAATGAGGGGGGATGAATTTTTATGAGGGGAATTTAATACTTGATATCCATAAATCATTGAGCCGAGTGTCCGGTCCCTCCAAAAGTCAAAGAAATGCTTTGAGCCTCTTTGACTTAAGGTCTTAAGTACTTTGAACTTTATTTATGGGAAATTAGTAAAGTAAAGGGGTAAAATGGATGGGGGAAGTTAATTAATTGACTTTGTAAATCATTTGCCTGCTTGATTATTTATTCATATCTGGAACTTTTATGATGAGAATGATAAATATGCTCTTTGTCTAACCAATCATCATAATTCTGCAACCTTTCTTGTACTTACCCATCTACTCATCCTACCATTTTTACTTCTCTTTATTAGGGTGCATTTGAGCTAGCAAACCCTTATCAAATATTTTTCTTTCTCTTTACAATAGTAAACTAACTAAATCTAACCTTATTACATCCAAGGGCTCATATTAAACAGTTGAGCTCCTTTTATTTACTCTACCTATCTAATTATAAGCCAAGGTCACACTGTTTGGCCAGATTTTTATTCTCTATCTATAGACATGAAATTGAAAACATGAAATAGTCAAGTTTAAACATTTTGACTATCATGGATTGTGGCAAGGATTACAAACTACACACAATCATTTATTATACACAAAAATTAAATAGTAGTGGCATTTTGGCTTGCTCTCTTTCATGGTCTTTTTCCTTTTCTCGGGGTTCATATTTTTCATATTTTTTGACCCTTTTTTTTTGTTATTTGATTATTTTTTTAGGACATACCCTCTTTACATTTTTTTATTTTTTGAATATGGAAAACATTTGCAGAAAGCAAAGGTATGTACATATTACAAGGTTTAGTCTTAGTCATTCAAAATTATGACTCCTATTGGTATAGGAACCTAACAGTGGCTCCACTTGGGGATGGAATTTCCTGGTGAAATGTCAAGAACTTTGTAGATCAATGACCTTCTGAATTGCTATGATATTACCTTGCAACCTTCCCCTTTTATGCTTCTACATTATTACTATTTATGACAATAAAACTTTTAAAGCTTAGGGCCTTCTCTCCGGGCTTCAACTTCAAAAATCACCATCCAATCAACTCTAGACTTTTGAAAGTAAAGTATGTACAAATGATAAGTGAAGTTAGTAACTAGGTTCAATATAGTGTTTGATCATTTGACCATTCACCGGTCCTCCTTCTGCTTCTGTGCCATCCATTTCTCTGAGGAAGAAAGCATTATTACCTCTAAAAGCATAAATGATATATGGGCCTTTCCACAGGAAATCAAATTTCCCATGTTTACCTTTATCTTCTCTCCTTGAATCCCATTTTAGAACTTTGTCCCCTAGGTAAAAATCTTCAGCCTTAGTCCTTTTATCAAAAGTCCTCTTGATCCTTTCCTGCACAACCTGAGATTTGATGTACACTTCTTCCCTAGTTTGCTGCAAGTGAATTGTTTGATTGATTCTTCTTTGGATGTCATTTGGTTCAACCTGCAACTCTTGGATCAACTTTATTACTGGTGTTCCCAAGGAAGATGGGAAAACAACTTCCATTCCATAAACTAATTGATAGGGAGACGTACCAATTGATTTCTTTGTGGTTAACATGTCTGCCCATAAGGCATTTACTAGCTTTTTGTTCCATGTTTTCTTGTTATCCTCTAACAATTTTTTGATGATATTTACCAGAATTTTGTTCGAGGATTCTGCTAGTCCATTTCCTTGAGGGTAATAAGATGTGGAATGGCCCAAGGTTATATGATACTTACTACATAAATCTATCATTTTTTCTGGATTTGAAAGATGCTACATTATCAATGATGATTTTGGTTGGGCACCCAAATCTAGATAGGATGTTGGCCTCAAGGAAGGTTATTATAACAATGTCAGTGGCTTGTCTTGATGGTATGACTTCTATCCATTTTGTGAAATAGTCTGTAGCAGTGAGGATCCATCTGTGTTGGGTAGAGGAAGGTGGGTGGATTTCAGCAATGAAGTCTAGACCCCATTGTTGGAAAGGTGCTTCAGCAAAGATTGGTTTTAGGGGTAGGGGTAGAAGCTTTTTCTTTCCTTCAAAAATTTGACATTTATGACAGGAGGTTACATATTTCTTTACATCAGAAAACAAAGTAGGCCAATAGAAACCAACTCTAAGAATTTTTTCAGCAGTGGTTTTCCAGTAAAGATGTCCTCCACAGTCACTTGCATGAAACTCTTGTAACACTTTGTCAGATTCTTCTTTCAATAAACAATTGAGAAGAATACCTTCATGATTCCTCCAAAACAAAGCATTATCTACTATGCAAAATTTTAAGGATTTCATTTTTAAAAATCTGCTTTTGGTCTTGGATAATTCAGGAGGAGCTTGTAGATTTAGTAAAACATATATGATATCAGCATACCATGGTCATTCAATAAAGGCCTGGTTGATTGGTGGAGTTGCCATCTCCTCTTCATTATCCATTTCTGCAATAAAATTTATATCTAAGGTCTAACAGTTCGATTCAACCATGAGCTTGGCTAAACCTTGGCCTTTGATTAACTTTGTTGGTTTGATTTCTAGGTCATATTCCAAAATAGTAGTGATCCATTTCCCTCTCTTTCCATCTGGACCTTCCTGAGTTAGGATGTCCTTGACTACTGAATTAGGGACATAGGCTACTATATGAGAATATAAAATGTAAACTCTGAAATCTTTGATAGCTTTGACCAAAGCAAAGGCTTGTTTTTCCACTATGTTGTATTTTAAGGGGGCATCCTTCAGGGCTTTGCTAAAAAGGCAATAGGTTGTTCATAACCCTGATCATTTTTCTGCAGTAGAACTACAAAAATTGTATGTTCTAAAGCAAAGGAAAATAAAATTAATTCTCTGTCAAATTTTGGACTGATCAAAACTGGTGTTTTAGTTAAGGCTAGATTAATGTCTTTAAAGGATTTCCTAGCCTCAATGGTCCATTTTATGGTCGAATCTTTTTTCAACATATTGTTCAATGATCTAATTAATTCTGCTAGGTTAGAAATAAATCTCCTAAGAAAGTTAATTTTCCCTAAAAAGGCTTGTAATTCCTTAATGCTCCTAAGATGTTGTATCTGTAAGATGGCTTCTATTCTTGCACGATCTATTCGGATACCATCTTTTGAGATTATATGCCCTAATAGCTTTCCCTCTTCTAACCCAAATAAAGATTTCTTGGGATTTAAAGAAAATTCCATACTTCCTGCATTTGATGAAAACCTGCCTTAGATGATCTAAGTGTTGATTATCAGATTTTGAGAATACAGTGATGTCATCTAAATATATTACTAGGAAGTCATGAATTTCCTTGGCAAAAGCTATGTCCATGGCTCTTTGGAAAGTGGCCCCTGCATTCATTAATCCAAAAGGCATTTCACATACATGAATGTGCCCCAAGGAGTAGTAAATGCAGTTTTGGCCTGATCATCTAGGTGAACGAAAATCTGATTGTAACCAAAAAACCCATCCAATAATGAGATTCTGGTTGATCCAACTACCCTTTGTAAGATATGATCCATTTTAGGGAGAGGGTAATTGTCTTTGAGTGAAAATTTATTAAGATTTCTGAGATCAACACAAAGTCTGATCTCACCAGTGTTCTTCCTTGTTGGCACTAAATTTGAAACCCAATCAGAGAATCTGATTGGTGCTATTATCTTGGCCTCATACATCCTTCGGATTTCCTTTTCAATAGGAGGCAATAGGATGGGATTAATCCTCCTAAGCTTTTGTTTGAAATGTTTCTGGTTTTCTTTTATGGGGATGGTGTGTTGTATGATGATGGTGTCATAGGACTTGAGGTCCTCATAACTCCAAGCAAAGACATCTTGGAATTCTTTTAATAGTTCAAGGCATTTCACTTTTTCGGTAGGAGGTAATGACTTCAAAAGTTTGATTAATTTTGGATTTTCCTTAATGCCTATATTACACTCCTCTATATCAGATTTTAAGGGTTCCATCTTTGGTTTTCTAGGGACATCATTTGAATCAAACAAGTCTTCCAAAGGGGTTAATCCTTTCGGCAAAAAGTTGTCTTTGAGATTAATGACTTCAAAGTCTTAGTCAATTGTTTCATCAATCTCAACTTGCCTAAGGTTATCTACATCTGATTTTGCAAATCTAGTGGGATAAAATCTATCTATCTTTTCATCTTCTATTTCATCTTTAAAATTAGGATCTAATGTTATGTCAGTATCTATATTACTATTTACAAATTCTTCTTCTAAGGTTAAAAAATTGTTTATCTATTTGTCATTAGCAAATACTTGCAAGTTTTTCAAGTTATCTGGGATAGCAGGTTTGTGCCTGACCTCAGCAGTGTACTGATGGTTAGGTTGAAAAGGTAACTTACAAGTGCTGCAAACATTGCTAAACTATGAGCCTGCATATTATGTTTCCTTGGGATGACAACAAGTTTAGTTTCTAGGAAAGTATTCATTATTTCTACAATTGCCTCTCTATAAAAACTTAATCCAGGATCTCTGGTCATATATACAACATTAATTTGTTTTATAACTAACTCAGAGTCTCCCATAACAGAAACTCTTTTGGCTCCTAAATTCCTAACTAGTTTGAGACCTAAAATTATGGCTTCATACTCAGCCATGTTGTTTGTGCATTTAAAATTCAGTCTGTAAGCATGGCCCTTTGAGTGATCATTCTCTAGATTGTATATCCATACTCCTGCTCCTGCTCCTAACTTATTTACTGATCCATCAAATTCAAGGTGCCATAATATCTCATGTTCATAATTTTCACTGTCAGGGGGAACAAAATTTTCATTGTCTGTTGCATTTTGATTATCTTGTTTATTGGAAAGATCTTGAGTTTGGACAGTTTCATTTTCAGCTGTAATTGCAATTTCTTTTGGTTCTAAAATAATACTGTTTGAAGTAGTTTGTTGTGTTTTTTCAGCATTATACAAAATAAAAGAGTCAATGTCTGAATGCATGGAGTAGATAGGAAAGTTTTGAGGCCTATCCCGGCTACTAACCACATATTTCATTAGGGTCTCTCTGTACAACTTTTTAGGTTGTCCAAAAACAGAGATTGTGGCATATGACATGTCAAGTTGTAAAGATCCTTTGAGTTTAGCTCCCCATGATCTAGACAATAGCATGCCATATTTAGGTGGGATGTCAGTGACTACTATATCCATGAGAATGTTTTTAGTAGGATATTGTACTAAGGAAACACACAGGTATTTGATTAACCCTAGACACTTTATTTGACTTGAGTCAAATGAAAATAAGTCCTTGTAAGGTCATGTAATGTCTAAGTTTAATTTTTCCATAACTTATTTGGGCATTAAATTGTGTGAGGCCCCAGAATCTAACATTGCATTGTGTAAGATTTTATCATGAATGCTAAGAATAATATAAAAGGGTCGTATCCCTCCTTCTAGTGGTTTTCCGTTAACATCAGGGCCAAATATAAGTTTTGGTTGATCATCAAACAAGTTGACAAAATCTTCATTCCCAACAATGTTTAAGGTTTGGTTTATTTGAGACTTATAGGTTTCACTTTTAATCAGCTCTGTTAAGGGAACTGATTTTTTTTAGTTTAGCTACCTCTAGTCCCAAATTGAAAGGCAAAAGGGATTTTTCTGTTTGAGGGCTTGGAATTTTCATAGCAGGAATTGGAGTAGGTTGCTCTTCTCTTTCTGTATTTGGGACTTTTTATGTGGATTTTCTAATATAATGTTTGAAGATTTTTCCACTGTTTCCTTGGAGGGGATTGAAGTGGATGGTTGATCATTAGGGGGTTGATTATGGGTTATATCTACAATGGTGGGACCAAGAGGGTTTTGGTTTGGTCTAGGGAGGATTTGGAGAGTTTTAGTAGCTGGAGCTGCTTTGATTTTTCTGGGTTGATTTGGCATTGTTTTCTTGGTTTGGTTAGGAGTATCAGTATTCTTTTTACTCCTCAAGTTATATTGTTTGTGTACTTCAAAGATGGTAGAATCATATCCTTGTTTATAGTCAAATGATTCTCTGAATTGGGTCTGCAATTGCTGCAACATATGCAGTTCCTGCTCATCTTGGGTCAAGAAGACAATTTCCTCATCATCCAATCCCATCAAGTTAATGTGTGTGTCTTGTTTAGGGTCATCTGAATGGGATGTTTCAGCATAGTTTTCTTGAAAGGGAGGCCTAATATTCTAATCAGGTCCATTCTTTCCAGTATTTTGATTCTGATTCTTTCTAAAGTTTGGGTTTCTAATTGGAGGCGCCTGTTGATTATCCCATTGAGGCTTCCTCTCCATATTATCTATCCTATCCATAAGATTTTCCATACTCTTGGCCAGAACATCTATTTTAAGGTCAGAGGGTGAGGCTTCATCTTTCACAGATCCTCTCCTTTCATTCCTAACCCTAGCTCTTTTTGCTAGCAAATTGGCTTCTACACTAACTGCTACACTCTGCATGTCTTCTAAAGTTGGGGGATTTCTCTCTCTGAGTTGGAATGCCATATCAGTATCAAACCCATCAGGAAATTTTATTAATGCTAAGTCAGGTGGGGGTCTAAGATTAACTGGTATTGCATTGTATATATTGTTAAATCTGGTGCAATAATCCTAGACTGTTTCATTTGGTCCTCTTTTAATATTTTCATACTCTGAAAGGATTTGCAACGGGTTCTTTTTCTTTTCCGATCTATTTAAAAATTGCTGGTAAAATATATCTAGACTATCTATGCTATTAGCAGGTAAAGCTCTAAACCATTTCCTAACATCACCGACTAGAGTCTGAGCAAAAAGTCTCATTTGAACATCTCCAATATCAATTTCATGCAATTCAAAGTAATTAGTCATTTTGTTTACATGATGTTGTGCTGTATAAGGTCCTATGCCATCAAATTGGACAATTTTGTTTTGGTAGTCTTGTGGCATGGCACCAAGTGGGGCAGGTAACACAAGAGGAGCATATCTATTTTCCATGGCTCTAAGTTGGGCAGGGCTAAGACGTGGGGTTGAGGTACTTGGAGATGATACAGTAGTCGATGGAGAACTAGGAGTAATAGGTGATTGATGGGTAATGGTAGGTTGGTAGGGAAGTGAAGGTATAAATGGAGGTGGGGAATGAACTTCAGAGGTTGAAGGGAATAATGGTGAACCAAGAGTAGTGGACATTGGTTCAGAAAGCTCGGGGATCTTAGCAGTAGTAAGGGATGACTGAGGGGAATTTAGAATATACTCATCAATTGACTGGTTTGTCTTTTGGACTTCGAGGTCTGTAATAAACTCTGGATCTAGAACTATGTCATCAAGTGCACTTTTAGACCTGGTTCTAAATAAGGAAAGGTTAAGTGACACATCAAAGGGAAGGTCTTCTAAAAACAACCACTCATCAAGGCATGAATCTGCTTTGATTGAAGGTGTTGGACTGACTAAACTTTCTTGTCTTTTGGGTCTTCTCAAAATTAGGTTGGGATTATCTACTATTGGGGTAGGGTTTGGATCCAGATTAGCCCTAGTATAGTGAGTTCTCCTTGAAGCTAGAATTTCAAGCTTTTCTAATTACTTTTTTTTTGTGAAATTTTGTAAACAACTTCTAATAAACCCTTCAAGAGGCTTGAAATAAAGATTTGAAATTTTCTCAAAGGTTTATTAAGACTGAGGATTTGAGTCCCTAGTATGGTTGCCACTATGTTATCACTCAGTATTTTTCCCTAGAAGTTATCAGAAGAAGGAAGCATTTGAGGTAACCACAAACCAATCTTTTAGGCTTAGGCTCTAGCCAACCTAAGCCCAAAGATCTTAGTGTTCATGGGGTTTTGGTTTTGGATTTAAGGTTGGGTGGTGGAATTCTTGAAGCAGATGGATAGAGCTAGGTCTTCAAGCCATTGGGCCATGGAGTCAGCAAATGGATAGCATAACTGGATCAGATCATTAAAGGGAATGTTCACAGGGCAGGCTAGCAAAGCAACATGCAAATATTTAGGCCTAATGGGTGAAGTAATTCTAACCAGGGTGAAAGGGCACTTAAGAATCCTTGGACCGGGATCAGAATGAAGAATAGAGGATGATCATGAACAAAGGGCAATTAAGAATCCTTTGCTATAGACCAGAGGAGAAACTACGGAAGCTAAGGAGCAGTTAAGAATTCCCTAGCTAAGATAGTTTAGGAGAAAACATTCAGAATGTAAAACAGTCAAGACAGAGTGCATTTAAGCAATTTTTGAAATATCATTCCTTGTTATACATTTAGATTGTAGAAATTTACACAAAAGATTATGGAAAAAACATAAGGAAAAACAACATTGAACATAGGAGAATACTTATTTGTATTTCGCTTTACACAAGAATCCTGTAAAATATTTGATCTTTATTCCTTGATCCAGCAAGCCAATCCAGTCATTGATACAATAGAACTTTGATTTGAGAGAAAAAGTCTATAGAAATGTCTTGGAATCCACCATACATACTTTGCAATGTGAAGTATTTATACAAAAATATTTACAAAATATCTAAAAACAACTTGAGACTTAATCTAGGGAATAAAAATATCTTCTTCCATGAAGATAGAGACAGATATTGAACTGCTTCATGCTGTCCCTTTTATTGTGGTGTTGCTGGCTGTTTCAGTTAAGTTGGAGCCCTTTAAGCTGGTTGATATTTGTAGCATTTCTACGCCGGAATCTTCTTTACTTTCATCTTTCAACTGATACTCTTTGACCCTGCTGCTCTGCTTTTACCTGTTTCACTTGGCTGCCTTCAAATATACTGTGCAATAACTTTTTGATGTAAAATTATCATAGTAAATCTGTCATTTTTTCCCACCATTATGCATTAGGCAATTTTACATTAACCATCCTTCTGTAGATTTCATTTTCCTTGGTGTATTTTGCAAAATTTGGTTTAGTGAGGAACAAGTGTTTCACCTCATGCTCTAGGAAAAAAAAGGTTCTCCAATGTGTCATATCACACTTTGCCTGTTGGCAGGGCTTTAATGGCTGAAGTACTTGCTTGTTCCTTAGCCAATTTTCTTAGTCTATCTCCATAGTCCAGCTGGGGCATGATCTTGTCATTGATGACCATAGGACTAGGAAGACCCTTCTCCCTCAAAATCTGAATCTTAGCCATGAATCTATCAATGGCTACCTGCATGTTATGGCATTTCTCTTCTAAGTTAAGCATAAGGTTTCTTTTGGAAAGAACCTTCCTAATCTCTAGAATGGCCTCAGTCCTATCTTCTATGTTAAGCTCATGGAGCTCATATATACTCTTGCTATTTAGGAAGTGGATGAGTTGATTGGCATCCTCTGGTTTATCCCCCAGTTCTTCCTTTACTTTTTGGATAGCTTCAGTAGCTATCTTCACTAATTCTGTTTGCTCAAATATAACTTGAATTGATGGCCAAATATCATTGACAGAGTCAATGATATTGGCCCAGAGCATTTCTTTGGTTTGTCCCAGTGGTTTCTGTAGTGTTAAATCCTTCTCCAGGATTTTGATTCTCTCACCCATTCTTAGTGCCTTTTTTGTTTTTTCTTTTTGGTGGAGTTGGGAAAGTTTACAATCAGTTTCCAAACTTGCTACCTTTTCCTTTAGTCTCTTCATCTTTGTAGCCTAGATAGACATCTATTCCATGGATTTTACTAATTCTGCTGCTTTCTCTCCCTGTGTACCTGTTGCTGTTGAAGATTCTACTTTTACTGGCAATTCTGTGGCAGGTGGAACTGTGGGTGCCAATGATGCTGCCAGTGTGGAAGGAACTACCGTAGATACTGAGGGATGGCAGTTCTAGAAGATGTGGCTAAGTCACTTTGCTTCGACTGAATTAAAGTGTCCAACTCCTTCTATGTATCCTTGAGTTGATCATTTAGCTTCAGGACCAAGTCCATGAGCTCTTCATGTCCTTGCTGTGCTTCTAGGACTTCCTTTGTTTGTGGGTGATGTAGCTGGGGTATCTTTAGCTGCTTCTTGAGTGTAGCAATGTCATCATTTTTCTTTTTAATCATCTTCTCTGTTGCTTTTACATCTTTGGGATCATGTCCCAATTCAATCACTAAGTCCTCTAAGGACTTGATTCTATTATCCTTGGCCTGTGAGGAGGCCTTCTCCAACTGAAATTGTGCTGATATATTGTTTAGGGAGTTCTGTAATTGGTGGGCAACAATTTCCTTCCCTGTTAATGTGGAGTATATAATCTCCCTTGTTTGCTTGTCCAGTTCAATTTGGTTAATGGGATGAATATCCCTTGCCAGTACTTCAAAATCCACCTTTTTGAAATCTGATGCTATTCTTGGCTCTTGAGTGGTTGGCTTGATGAAAGTCATCTGCATTTTCCCCTCTTTGATATCAAAGGCTACCATCAGCCTATTCTGATTTGTAGGGGTAATTTTCAAATATTGGGCATATGTTTGGGCCTTAAGCCTTTCATTTCTGGCTTTGATTTCTTTGTATCTTTCCTTAATGTCTTAGTCCTTATCTGTAGGTATTCTGAAGGAAGATACCCGAGTACTTTGCTGCCTTTCCAACATCTAAGTTTGTGATGTTGAAGGCTCTGGCATGCTTCCAGATGGAGTGGTAGGCCTGCTCCTATTTCCTTCTGTACTAGTGACCTCTGCTGTCTCCTCTGTGTATTCCTGTTCAGAGAGAGGATTCACTCTCTGTCTTTTGGTTTGGCTTGTTTCTGCATAAGCTTGTGAAGTTTCCCTTACTAATGTAGTGTCCCCTTCCCTATTTCTCTTTAGGCTTTTCTCCTCATTTAGAGGAGTCTGTACAACTAGAGGGGTACTCATGGTTGTCTCTGGTCTGTTTGATTTGCTTGGCACCTTTGATTTCCTTGGCACCTCTGATTCCTCTGGCACCTACAGGAAAGAACCCTCATCAAGTTGTTTTTCCAGATCTATTAGAGAATTTTCTATGTCTACCCTGGTGTTGTCCTGATCAACTAATGTACCTTCCACCCATTCTGATTGGTTGGAATAAGCTTCAATCTCAGGTATGGGATAATGGATGAAAGGCCCTAGCTTGACCTTTTGTCTCTTCTTGGTATTGAATTCCAAAGGGTCATATCTCCAAACAAAACTTCTTTAGAATTTTATGCTCTGCAATATCAAATCTGCTTCACGACCTACTTCCCTAGAGTTACATATGAAGGGGCCTAGTTGGTATTTTATTTTGAAGTTGGCCTTCTTCTTGGCATTGACAAAGTTTGTTTCATCTGCACTGATAATCTGCCTATAGTACTCTAAAGCAAATAACCTCATTGGAAGGTATTTTGGGAGTTTGTATGGAACCAACATGCAACCATAGATTCTGATCTCAGTATGGTTTTGGTACAAGTACCAATCACCTACCTTAGACTGTTTTGACAATTGCAGGATCCTTTTTATATCTGAACTAATTCTTGGAGGAGGGCTTCCTATTAACATTGTCACAAGTGGATGCACAAATAGGTCAATAAAGTCAACATATGAATATGGGGAGTAATATTTGTGGATCAATGGAGTCCAAAAAATGATTGATCTGGGCTAACCCTTTGTGTCAAGCTTCTGAAGAGTGAATGGGAACTTATCTAACTGATAATATAGGAAAAGATGGTACAAAACAGAGGAATACTTGAAGACTCTCTCATTGCTCATTCTAAGAAACTGGTCATGCATCCTATCAGCTATAAATTTGGCATAGTCATAGATGACAACAAGAGGCTGCCCTGGAGTGTAGATGGACATGAAAGCTAGGATAATTTCATCAATATATTCACTGGTGGTATAAACTAGGACACTAGATATCATGGCTACAATATCCTGACCCAATGGGGAAAATATGGCAGTTAAATATGGAGGAGGATCCTTTGGGATATGTCTTTCTTCTCTGATGAAGGTTTGGACAATCTCAGCCAATTTTGCAGTAGTAAGTTTGGGAACTGGTCTAATAAGCTTCCAATTGAAGGAGGAGTCAGGTTTTGCCCTGGTTGGAGTTGTAGCATTTCATTTATAGACTTAGTAGTGATGGTGAAAAGTATGGTTTGGCTTGGGGACATGACTGCTCTTTGACTAGGAATATATTTGGCATGACAGTAGTGGACAATTTCTGGGAAAATGTGGATTTCTGGGAACTGGTACTTGGGAAAATTGGACTCCCAAAGACCAATTTCATCAGCATGGTTTAAGTATATATCCCTACTTTGACAGTGTACTTTGAGCGGGGATTCTAGGACAGATGTGTCCTTTATCTGGAAATCCTTATCAGTTAAGGGAAGGAGGTCCAGGTCTAGATGGGGAGTGGTGACAGGTCTTACATCCATGGCAATTGGGGCAGCCATTCTCAGTTCTTGTGGATTTGAGAATGGGGGAGGTAATTTGCAGTGTTTTTAGGGCAATGATGGTTCAACACTAGAGTAGGCTTGAGTTCTTTGAGTTTCTTCAATTAATTTTTATCTTAACTAAGAATACTCAGTAACTGGTTTTGAAATTGACAGGGGTTTTCTGTGAATTGCGGCTTAAATACCTGGAATTGAGGTAAACTGGCTCTGAACAGGGTGGCTGGAAACTACAAATGGTCGAAAGGGCTCTGTGTAGGTTGGAAAGCTAACTGGGTGCTCTGTGGCATCTTTGGAGTGCAATTGGACGTGGGTTGAGGGCTTTGACGTTCGCAGGTGCGTGCATGTGTTTAAGAGGTTTACAGTTGAAATTCCAATGAAAACAAATGATTTGGGGCTTTTTTGGCTTTATGCGCAAAAGTCAATTTTGGCGGGTACAGGGTAAACAATGGTCAATTTGTCATGTACCGGGCGGGTGGTAAACGGTTTCTATCACACCGCTTTTAGGCGCTTGGTGGTATTCGGGAGGGCCGCCCGATTCCACTCATCTGCTGACACGTAGCGTCGAGGGCTGGTAGACAAACCACTTTATCGGGTGGGTATCGTTTGGTAGATGGGCTGGCCCGATATGGATAGGGGCCGTTGGATGCGGAGGAAAGCGATCGCACGGTGATTGGGCGGGGAAACTGCATGGAGGCTAGTGGGGGGCTCGACGGGTGGTTAAGTGCGACGGTATAGGGGTTAATGATGGCTCAAAGAGTGATTAGGCCATCGGGGTCATTAACGGAGGGTTTAAATGGCGCTTTATTCATTTTGATCACAGATCGACCAATTAGAGATTTTGGTTAGGGTTTTAGGTGAGAATAATAGTTTATATTTAAACTAAGGGGTAGGATTAATTAATATGTAGGAGTTATATATATATATATATATATATATGGGGAAATTGGTTTTCATCGGGATTTAATATAATAAAATTAGTAATTAATATGAAAGATGCGCAAAAAAGGAAAAAATCAATAAGTAAATGCTCTTTTTGTGAATTTGATGTTTTCACATATTTAACATTAATACTTAAGGTAATGTGTTTTTTGTGGGTTTTTTGGGAAAAAGAGGTTTTTCATGGGGGTGATTACTTTCCCTAGGAAAATAGTGTTTTAACATTAGGAAAAGGGGTTTTATTAGGGAAATGAGGGGGGATGAATTTTTATTAGGGGAATTTAGTACTTGATATCCATAAATCATTGAGCCAAGGGTCCGGTCCCTCCAAAAGTCAGAGAAATGCTCTAAGCCTCTTTGACTTAAAGGTTTTAAGTACTTTGAACTTTATTTATGGGAAATTAGTAAAGTAAAGGGGTAAAATGGATGGGGGAAGTTAATTAATTAACTTTGTGAATCATTTGCCTGCTTGATTGTTCATTCATATCTGGAACTTTTATGATGAGAATGATAAATAAGCTCTTTGTCTAACCAATCATCATACTTCTGCAACCTTTCTTCTACTTACCCATCTACTCATCCTACCATTTTTACTTCTCTTTATAAGGGTGCATTTGAGCTAGCAAATCCTTATCAAATATTTTTCTCTCTTTACAATAATAAACTAACTAAATCTAACCTTATTACATCCAAGGGCTTAGATTAAACAGTTGAGCTCCTTTTATTTACTCTACCTATCTAATTATCTGCGAAGGTTACACTGTTTGGCCAGATTTTTTTTTCTCTATCTATAAACATGAAATTAAAAACATGAAATAGTCAAGTTTAAACATTTTGACTATCATGGATTGTGGCAAGGATTACAAACTACACACAATCATTTATTGTACACAAAAAGTAAATAGTAGTGGCATTTTGGCTTGCTCACTTTCATGGTCTTTTTCCTTTTCTTGGGGTTCATATTTTTCATCTTTTATGACCCTTTTTGTTCTTTTTGTCCTTTGATTATTCTTTTAGGACATAGCCTCTTTATATTTTTTAATTTTTTGAATATGGAAAACATTTGCAGAAAGAAAAGGTATGTACATATTACAAGGTTTAGTATC
Organism: Pinus tabuliformis; assembly: GCA_031772625.1. NCBI lineage: Eukaryota > Viridiplantae > Streptophyta > Pinopsida > Pinales > Pinaceae > Pinus > Pinus tabuliformis. The sequence goes on along the minus strand of CM062810.1, from coordinate 861,252,871 downwards.
AACCATTCAAAATTATGACTCCTATTGGTATAGGAACCTAATAGGTTCATTGAGGGTTTATTAACAATCTTGAAATTAATAGGGAATTACTAAATATTGTTCCAAGAAACAACTGCTTGGGTTCGACATGTTTATCGTAGGAAATTATTTTTAGAAATTGAAACAATTTTTTTCTTTTCATTTTCATCTTTTAAGAGTCGAGAAAAGGACGAAAAGGTGACTCTAGTCACTTTCGATGGTTTAGCGAGCTTGAAAGGACAAGTGCTGAATGATCTTTTCAAATTTAAGGAGTTATAAAGGATCAAAATGACCACTCAGGTAACTCTAGGCAAAAAGGAGTACTAAGTAACCGTGAACTGCAATATACACCTCAGAAAATAAATTTACCAAGGACTTGACGTATGTGCAGGAAATATCCCTAAATGTTGTGTTCGATGTATCATGTTTACAAGGCGGCAGACTCGACTTCCTATGGATAAAGGTTTGCAACCTATGAGGGTCTCCCTTTATATACTTGATGATACGGGGAGCACAAGTCTGTGCTAGCACTATCTAATGCAAGAGCGAACGATATCTGCTAAGTTTTATTGATGCTGGAACACGTCTCTAGCTTAGACCACTAAGTTTGAATGTTAATGTTTTAAATGCTCCTTAGATTAATTGATAGATTTTGAAGTTAATTTTGAAACTATGTTTCAATTTCAAGGCCTTAACGATGTAACATGTTCCTAAAATGCAGCTAAATGATGAAATTGAAATCCTTTCATTCGATGAAGGTTACCTATTTATGGAAGAGAAACACCCAAATCATGCATCAAACAAGCAACAATGCATCATTGACAATTTTCCAATGCTAAATGCCAAACATGAGATCTAATCTTTCATATGATAAGCAAATGCAATGCAAAAACAAAATCCTAAAGCGATCTACTTTAAGATATAATGATGATTTCTTTTTCACATCAATGCAATCAATGTAATCTAGTGCAAAAGAGCAAAAGAGAATGCAACAACTCAATAATCATGAAAATCTCTTTCACATCAATAATTTTGAATGCAACAAATGCTTTGAAAACTACTTAAAATATAAACACTTTCGCTTTCACTTTTCGAAACACAAAATTCAAAGCAAATATTTCCTTTCAATTCAATTGAAAACAAACAATTTTGTAATGTATTGCTTTCCAAAGGCAACTAAAGGGATTTTCAAATCATCTACTCAATTCGACACTAATGAAAACAACTTAATACCCAAGAACCAAAAGTGATTTGCAAAATATGTCCAAACACAAAAAGACTCTTTGAACAAGGGCATTTTATCTCTGAAAAGAAGACCAGTGAGTGAATGAAGGATGACCTAGAAGTCCTAAAACCCTAGAAGCAAAATCCAGCTCCAAACACACTTAAACCAAATCAAGAGGCAATTGTAATCAAACAAACGTGTCAATCAATACAAGAACACTAAAATCACACTGGTAAACCACTAACAGAAGGAAAAAACTGAAAAACAAAAAGACAAAGCCCTAATTTTCTTTAACCTCTGATATCATCGCACATGTTAAAAGAAAAGTAACGATCATCTCTACTGTAATCAACATATCCGCGATGCCATCACGACTGTAAGAGACAAAACCATGATGGTTGAGAAAGATAAAGAAAAAACAAAAAATCTTCAAAAGTAGCACAAATCAAGAACCTTTAAGCAATTACCAGAAAGTGAAAATAGTTACAGGCAAGCAAACAAGTCCGGGACTGGACGATTAGTCAAACTCATCACAAAAACAAGGTGAAGGATGGATGGAAAGGATCATAGGCTCCCCAGTGGAGTCGCCATTTTGTTGTCTAGGTAAATCCTCTTTGCGTACATAGACGATCCCTTTGGCCAATAAGTGGGTGTAGCAACCGAAGTGACAATCTACTAGACACTTCCCTAAGTTGCAATTGAAAATAGAGACGAAGAAGATGACCTACCTCATTCTAATGCTATCTCGATCTACTTTGCTGAAGACCTTGAATCACTCGCGCCACGGGCTCGTTCTTGCTACTCTTAGCATTTATGCACCTGCACATGAGATCAAGGCACAACAAGGCATGCAAATACAAATAGCATATCCAAAAGCTACCTACTTAACTGATCAAGGAATGTTAAGCTAAATGATACATGAGCATACACATTTAGGGAAAATGAACAAATAGTTATATATTAATAGAAAATAAGGGGAGAATAAAACCAAGCCTTGATGTTGATAGGCTCTCCTTGAATGAGTATACAAGTCCAGTCTAAGCTCTCCAAGCACTCCTTCTCCAAGCCAAATGAATAGCATATAGGCACAATCTTAGCATAAGGGTGCAAATAAGCATAGACCAAACATTTGGGAACGGTAGAAGATGAATATATAGGCTGGGAAAGGGAGTTAGGACCTCTCCAAAGATAGAATTAGGCCCTTATCACAAGGAGGTAGCTTATAGGGATAAGACCAAGAGGCCAAGTTGGGAGAATTCGACCTCAACTATGCCAAACAACCTCCATCTCACTGCTTAGGAAGCTTCTAGATCATGAAGCTTCTCATCCTCTTTAGGAAAGTTTCCTTTTTGGGATCATCGCGGGTATACAAGTGAACATAGTGATGCCATCATGGGTCAAGCACAGTGCAACATGCGATCATCATTGTTTTGAGTCTCATAAGCACGATGATGCTCAAATTAGGGTTTTAGAGCTATTTCTTTCGGGGAAAGCTCAAGGAATTTTCCAATCAATGTCTTAGGAAAGATATGAGCTACATATATAGATGAATACACTGTATAATGGTCATGTCTCAGGAATTTCAAGGTATTTCACAGGGAAGTGCAGGAGGTGCGACAAAATATTGTGTAACAGATGGCAATTTTTTTTGGGTATACCTGTATCCCTTCCTTGGATATGGAATGACGAAGGACATTCCACTCATTCATCAAGAACTGACATTTCTTAGGGCTTAGAGAGAGATTCATTTCAATGCATTTCTTCAAAACCTTACACAGTTTGGAGAGATCTTCATGGAAGTCACATCCACAAGGAGTGAAATCATCCATGTATATTTCAATAGAGTCATGAACAAGTTCAACAAAAATACTCAAAACTTACCTTTGAGTAGCAGGGGCATTGCACAAACCAAATGGAAGAATTCTATAAGAAAAGGTACCCCAAGGACATGTGAATGTGGTCTTACCTTGGGCTTTGGGGTTGATCTGGATTTGATTGTATCCACTAAATCCATCCAGGAAGGAGAATAATTTCTTCCTTGCAAGGCCATCTAGGACTTGGTCAATGAAGGGAAAGGGAAAATGGTCCTTCTTTGTAGCCTTGTTGAGTTCCCAATAATCCACACAGATTCTCCACTTCCCATTCTTCTTAGGAACTAACACAAGAGGTGACACCCACTCACTATCTGAAATGGGGTATATGAACCCTGCATCCAGTAGTTTTTGCAGTTCTTCTTTCACAATGTCCTTAAGAGCTGGGTTCATCCTCCTCTGGGGTTGGCGCATAGGCTTGCATCCCTCCTTGATGTAAATATGGTGAGTACAAATTGAGGGATGCACACCTTTCATTTCCTTATAGTCCCAAGCAAAAGCATCCAGGTGTTGCCTCAACACTTTGCACAATTGTTCTTCATGTTTGGTCGAGAGAGAAGGGTTGATCTTTAAGGTTCTAGATGGGCCAAACTCTACAATATTGACATGGTTTGGACTTGAGTCAATAGGGCATAAGTCAATCCAAGGATTACTCCCATATTCTTTCATCAACTCATCGATTGGTATGGGAGTGGGAGATTGATTCTAAAGGGTATGTTCAATGACATCATCTTCATCAGGTTGCCCCCGTTGAAAAATGTAACTAGGTTCAGTCTTCATAAAATATATTTTTCAAAAGAATTTTTATTATTGTTACAATAACTTATTAAAGCATGGGTTTCATGCTTGGGTCATCATTTTATTAGTCAGATTCCCCATTGAGGACTCCTAGGATTAATAAAGAGTCAATAGAGTCATTGTATATTTTATGAAACCCTTCTTGGTCTTTTGAACGACGTAAAAATAATTATTTTTGAGTAAAAAATAAATCATGTAACCTCCACACCAAGTTTGCCTCAAGGAAGGCAATTCGACCTCATTGGAAGGCTATATATGTAAGGTAGATTGACTTCATTTGAGCATCTCACTGTCTCAAGCATAGTTCAATCTTTGGAAGTTGGGAAGAAGTGCGAAGTTGAAGGAAGGGTCCAAAAGGAGTGTGAGTTTGGTCAAGGTGGAAGGGAAGAAAAAAATAGAAATTTTGGTGCCTCTCTCTCTCTCGTGTGGGCTGCTTTGGGAGATCAAAGTCTCCTAGTCAAGGTCAAATTTGTTGCTGATTTCGGAAGCTGGCAAGTCGAAGTTGTTATGGTCGAAGTTCTATTACTGCTAGGTCGAAGGTTGGATCGAAGAAGGAGAGGCTGGCTTGGTGTGGAGGAGGTATTTATCTAGATAGAAGAGTCTCAAGGAAAACTATCAAAGGAAGAGATTTTGACCGGGTATTCCCCTGGTAGAGTGCCTACATCCTTTTTTTTAATGTTTTTGTGATCTTCATGCTCACATAATTTGGTAATTGCTTGACGAAATATAATATAACAAATAAGTAAAAGAATCCAACATAATTCACAAGTAATTATCAAGAAAGAGAAATCTAACCCTAATCCTACTAGCATTGATTTCTCAACATGGTATCAAAGATAAGGTTGAAGAATATTGAATATCACTTCATTGGATTAAAGGAAATGATTACTCCCTCTATGATAAGAATGGGATTCACTTCTACAGGAAAATGGATCAAGAAAATTGTTTATTACTTATTCAACAAGATCATAAGTCAAGGGTTCTTAGATGCACTTATAGGATCCCTCAATGATGATAATGCATGGATCATTGACAATGGAGTATCAAGGCATATGAAAAAGGAAATTAAGCAACTACAAAATCTATCAAAGGAACCATCCTCTCATGCAATGGATTTGGGAGACAACAAAATTTATGATGTTAGAGGCTTGGGATCAACATCTTTGAAGCTGGAGAATGGAGAAAATCTATGTCTCAACAACATACTATATGTTCTAGGTTTGAAAAAGAATTTGATTTCAATTTCTTTCTTAGAAGATAAAGGGGATATAGTTGCTTTTGTTGATGCAAAGGTTTTATTATAGGGAAAATATTATAGTATTGATAAGGCTAGGGTCATTGGAATCCGTGAAGGAAGTTTGTATAGTGTCATTACACCACCTTCGCTCCCTATTTCATATGGAAATATTTCCTATTGAGCTATGGCATAGAAGATATGGTCATCTTCACTACAAGGTCATTCCTAATTTTAAACATCTAGTTCATGGCATCCCCAATATCAAAGAAGACCGTGAAGGAGTTTGCAAGGGATGCTCTTTGGGAAAACATACAATAAAACTATTTTCAAATAGTGAAACAAGGTCCAAAGAACTATTAGACCTCATACATTCTGATGTGTGTGGGCCCATGTCTGACAAATCACTTGGAGGTCATATTTACTATGTAACATTTATTGATGATCACTCTAGAAAGACATGGTTCTATCTTCTCAAGAAGGATGAAGTATTTGATAAATTCAATGAGTTTAGATTTGAAGTGGAAACCCTAACCGAAAGAAAGATAAAAACTTTGAGATGTGAAAATGGTTGAGAATACAATTCTAAAGAATTAATTGCATATTGTAAAGATGAGGGAATTAAGAGGGAGCTTATTGTTCCCTACTATCCTGAACAAAATGGAGTGGCCAAAATAAATAATAGGACAACTGAAGAAGGTGTACGAACGATGCTACTTGATCAAGATTTGCCAAATTTTCTATGGGGAGAAGCAACAATGACAGTCGTATATGTTGAAAATAGAAGTCGTCATAGAATTCTCAATAATATGAAATACGGGGAAGCATTCACAGGAAAGAAGCCAAGTATGGACCATTTTCGAATCTTTGGGAGTCTTGCATATGTCCATGTTCCAAAGGAAAAACGAAAGAATTTGGATTCTACAAGAATCAAAAGGATATTCATTGGCTATAGTCTCTCCTCAAAGGCATATAGAATCTACATCAAGGAAGGGAGACACATTGAAGTAAGCAGGGACATTATATTTGATGGAATCAAGCCTACAAAAGATCGAAGGATATTTCAATTAATTCTGATGAAGAATATCTACCCATATTTGAAGAAGAAGAATAAGTACAACCCGTCAACCCTTCTACAATACAAGAGGAAGAAGAAGGACCAAGTGATCCTATTGAAGTTGTTCTCATACCGATCATAAGGAGGAGGCCAAATTGGTTAAAAATGACTCTTGAAGATGTTGAAGGACATGGAGCTATGAAAGGAACCTTCAGGGAAAGAAAAAGGCCGAAGAGATGTTCTTGATATGTTGCATATATGACAAGAATAATTGAAGCATAAACATCTACATTTTAATAAGCTACTCATCAAGAAGTATGGAAGAAAGCTATGCAGGAAGAATATCAATCCATCATGAAGAATGGGGTTTGGGAAATCATTCATAGACCTAGTGACAAATCGGTTTTCACCTCAAAATAGATCTACAAGATAAAACATGTTGTTTATGGAAGCATAGATAAATACAAGGCCATATTTGTTGCAATGGGTTTCTCTCAAAAGGAAGGCATATATTATGAAGAAACCTTTGTGCCCACTGCAAGGTATACTACCATTAGATCTTTGGTTTTGTTGGCTACTAAAATGGGATGGAAGATCCATCAAATGGAAATGAAGACAACATTTATGAATGGGACCATTTATGAAACCCAAAGGCTTTGAAGAAAATGGTATGGACATGTATGGTTTGAAGCAAGATCCTAGGGCATGGTATACAAGAATGGATTCATACCTTCTGAGAATTGAGTTTGTGAAGAGTTCCATGGATCCTAATATCTACATCAAGGTTGCGAATAATGAGCCAGTCATTATTCTATTGTATATGGATGATATATTTATCACAAGTGTGGAGAGAAGAATACTAGAATGTAAGAATATGCTGGCAGTCAAATTTGAGATGAAGGATCTAGGACAGATGCACTATTACCTAGGTCTAGAAGTATGGAAAAATCTCTGGGAGATATATTTGGGGCAAGGAAAGTACATCATCAAGTTGTTGCAGAAATTTTGGATGATGGATTCCAAGCCCATGATTACTCCTATGATCACCAATCTCAAGAAGTTGAGGAGATCCTACTCAAGTCTCATGGATCCTTCCTCCCATCGTCAATTGGTAGGTTCTCTGATGTATCTGGTAAATACTAGGCTAGATATATGTTTTGATGTGAACATCCTTAGCCAGTTTCAGTTGGAGCCTCATTATGATCATTGGATAGCTGCCAAGCATATATTGAGATATCTTCGTGGTATAATACATCACTGCCTAAAGTATAATAGCAAGGAAGTCAATTTGATCAGCTTCACAAATTCAAATTGGGGTGGCAGTGAGACTAATGGAAGAAGCACTACCAGAGGATGCTTTAGTTTGGGATCTGTCATGATCTCATGGATGAGTATAAAAAAAGATCCTGTTGTTTTGAGTAGTGTTAAAGAAGAGTACATGGCTGCATGTGAAGTAGGAAAGGACGCTATGTGGTTAAAGAAGCTTCTGACAGATTTGTTCGAGAAGCCTCTAGATCATATTGTGATTAATTGTGATAATCAAAGTTGTATCAAGCTGTATGGAGATTATGTGTTTCAAGCTAGGAAAAATCATATCAACAATAAGTTCCACTATATTAGGAACTTGATATAGCATGGGATCATGAGGCTACAATATGTCCCAAGAAACGATCAGGTAATTGATATATTAACAGAGTCTCTTCTTAAGAAGAAGTTTGAGTATCTTAGAAGCATGCTTGGTTTAGTTGATATTGCTGATTTTGTTGATGACGATAAAAGTTAAGAGATTTTTTGAGACCTTGTGTGTGAGACACATTACCTCGGAGGACATCTGGTTGACACTATGTGTTGATGTCTAGTTCTCGAAGTAGGGAGGGTGGCGTTGGTCATGGAGATATGACTCCAGATACGCACCTAGATCCCTGAGTTGATGGTTAGCAAGTAAGCTTGATGGTACCTAGAGAGGTTGAAAGCTTTAGTCCATCTTAGTCCCACTTGGATAGATTTCCCTGGTCAGGAATCTAGTATGTGGCATTGTGGTGCCTAAATTGTTGAGAGACCTTGGATAGATTTCCCTGGTTAGGAATCTAGTTCATGGCATTGCAGTGCCTAAACTCTTCATAGTTCATATAGATTGAGATCTTCCGTATGAATACCTCCCTAGTTAAGAGGGAGTGTTGAAAAATGTAACTAGGTTTGGTCTTCATAAGATGTATTTGTGAAAAGAATTTTTATTATTGTTACAATGACTTATTAAAGCATGGGTTTCATGCTTGGGTCATTATTTTATTAGTCAAAGTCCCCATTGAGGACTCCTATGATAATAAAGAGTCAATAGATTCATCATATATTTTATGAGACCCTTCTTGGGCTTTCAAAGGATGCAAAAAGACTTATTTTTGAGTAAAAACTAAATCATGTAACCTCCACACCAAGTTGGCCTCATGAAGATCAAGTGGGCCTCAAGGAAGGAAATTCGACCTCATTGGAAGTCTATATATCCAAGGAAATTTGACTTCATTTGAGCATCTCACTCTCTCAAGCATAGTTCGATCTTTGGAAGCTAGAAGCTGGAAGATGGGAAGAAGTGTGAAGTTGAAGGAAGGGTCCAAAAGGAGTGTGAGTTTGATCAAGGTGGAAGGGAACAAGTAAATCTAAATTTTGGTGCCTCTCTCTCTCTTGTGTGGTTTGGTTTAGGAGATCAAAGTCTCCTAGTCAAGGTCGAAGTTGTTGCTGATGTTAGAATTTGCCAAGTCGAAGTTGTCAGGGTCAAAGTGTTGCTTCTTATAGGTCGAAGGTTGGACCGAAGAAGGACAAGTTGGCTTGGTTTGGAGGAGGTCTTTATCTAGATAGAAGAGTCTCAAGGAAAATTATTGAAAGAAGATATTTTGACTTGGTTTTCCCCTAGATAGGGGTTTTTCCCTAGCAGAGTGCCTACATCTTCTGTCTTGTCTTTTTGTGATCTTCATGCACACATAATTTGGTAATTGTTTGATGAAAGATAATATAACAAATAAGTAAAAGAAGGCAACATAATTCACAAGTAATTATCAAGAAAGAGAAATCTAACCCTAATCCTACTAGCATTGATTTCTCAACATCCCCCCTCCTGTAATAATGTCCAAAGTGCAGATTGGGTGGGGGGTGGTGTAATAGTTCATCTTCTTCCTCCTCTTCTAATCACAAGGGTAAGTCATGATCAATAGAAGGCTGAGCAAGAGGATACAATACCAAATTTTTAGACAAATGTCCATTCTTAATGGTTATGTTCCCAACCCTACAACTAATGTAAGAATCAATAGTGGCTATCCATAAACTTCCTAGGATGAGAGGAAAGCCATTAAACTTGATTTTTGGCTTGAGAACCAGGAAATCAGTAGGATACTCCCAAGTGTCAAAGGAGACCATAACATATTCAACAACTCCCTCAGGAACTACAGTGGATATGTATGCAAGCTATAACATTGTGGTGGTATTTCTCAAAGCCCCTTAGAGGTTTAGCTTTAGCATGGTTTCCTTAGTCATGATCACATCCCAAGATCAATTAAGGTGTTAGGGACTATAATTCCATCAATTTTCACATCTACTACAGGGTTTCCAGGGTCTAGATATTTCGGGAAGATCACCCTCCCAAGCATCAAATCAGATAATTGCCCAACAAAATTTATGGTGGGAGTGTCTCTCTTTCTTTTTCTAGGCTTTTTGAAACATTTCTCCTTGATGAGATTATTATATATGGGAAAATATTTAATAGTCTGGAGAAGTGGTATTTAACACACAAGTTCTTCAATTCTCCCAGCAGTTCAACCTCTTCTAGGGTGTGTTAGCTAGGGTGGATCAACCTCTTAGGAAAAGGAGGAGGATTGACTTGAGGAACACTCTCTTCCTTCTCTTCCTCAAACTCTTTAGGGGGAGAAGGTGGGTGGTTATTTGGAAGCACTCTCCCAGATCAAAGGTTGATCTCCTGTATTTCCATAGCATAAGTAGGATAAGGCATCTCTCCACTGTGGACCTGTTGTGCTTGCTTGTTGTTCAGATTCGAATTTGGTTGAGCAAGAATTTGAGGTTGCTTAGGTGGGTTAGGATGAGCGAGTTGTGGTTGCGGTTGGGGTGGAGGTAGTAAAGCAGGAGGTTGGTTAACTTGAGGCCTCCACTCTTGTGATGGGTTGCCCCATTGAGAAGATTAGGGTGGATATGGCAGAAAATGATGGTTTACAGGTTGAGGAGGATATGGAGGAGAATAAGGCCAAGAAGGAGGTGTGGACCAGGATGCGCGAGTGGAAGAGTAACAAGATTACAAGGGTGCATTATGAATTGGATTATAATAATATTAGTGCTACCCTTTCATGCCTTGTTGATATGATTGAGGTCCTTGAGGTATTTTTTGATTGATGAAACAAAGTTGTTGTGAAACCCCTTCTATTCCTTGGTATACAAATTTTAGTTCTAGCAAAGAAGGGCACTTGTATGCTGTATGATTTTATTCACAGACTAGGCAGACCTCTATGAAATTCAATGGGCACTCATTCCTACGACGTCTTTTGGTGAATCTAGGGTAGAAATAACTAGTGTATTTTTTGCTTCCTCCTGCTTTCTTTTGATTTGCATGGTATCCATTTGCAGTGTAAATGTACATGGAATTTCACTCTTGAAATCCTCCAACATGTTACCTATATCATTCTTAATGGATGTTGTGGAGGGAGAGGGACTCACCAAGCCTTGACTAACCTTACCCTTCTTCCTGGAAGCCCTAGAGTGATTCTTTAACATAGTTTTAATGTCACCATAGGATAATTGATAGATATCTCCTCTAGACAACATGTTGAGGGTTTCCAACATATCTTCCCTGATCCCTCAAAGAAGAACTAGTTTGAGTGATTCAAGATCAAGGGTGCATCTGACCCTCCTATAACTGAATTGAAATATCTCCTCATAGTCTTCTAGGGATTCATCAAGTCCAAGAGTCATCCTAAAGATTTATTCCTTGTTTCCTTAGACCTACAGTAGTCCTTGTACTTGTTATTGAAGGCTTGTTGCATTTGGGCCCATGTAGTGATGCTACCCCCAGGCAGACCTATAAACCAACACAAGGTTGCATCTTTGAGGGTAGAGGGGAATAACTTAAGCTTCTTCTCATAAGAGGCACAGTCATAGGTCCTACAGACAACAACAAATTCAAACATGAAGGTATCAGGATCCTTAGAGGTTAAGCCATGGAAGTGTATAAGGGCAGTAGGGATTATGTTCTTCATTCTAGCCTCTCCATTGGTCTCTCTAATAGGGAAAACCTAATTGCCCCTATTTTCATCCATATTTTGGGTAGGTGAAGTGGGTTCTTCTTCTTCCCCAATAGGTTCTTCAAAAATTTCAGGTTGCTCACCTAGAGGGTCTTCTAACTCCCTTGTAGTCAGAGAGGGAAGCTCACAATCACCAAAGAAGAGTGAAGGTTGACTGTTTGAGGGTGTGGGGGTTTTTGGTAATATTTTTCATTGATTATCCCTACTCCTACGAGGCATGAAATGTTTTTTTTTTTTTTTTTTTTTTACTGTATGCAAAATAGAAAACAATGCTTAAGCAGAAACACAATCTACTTAGACACCTCCCCAACAATGGCGCCAAAAAGTGGTGATCCCTGGTATTGCACCAATAATGTTGCAACTCCCAAGGGCTCCTCAACTCAAATTATCAACCCGAGGTTCATACAAACTTCGATGTGACAGTGCTATATGCGCATCAGAGAGGATTCCACTCATGCCACCCTCAGTTATGACATTAGATCAAAAAGTGCTAAGAGACCCTTCCTCCTACTAATTAAAATGAAAGATTGTTGATAAAGGTACAATTGGGAATTTCTTATAGATATGAAAATAGAAATATCATTGAATCAACTTGTAAATGCTAATTAATCAATTCATGAAAGGACAAAGGCTAATCTACTTGTAGAAAGAAAGTTATGTTATCTTGCAGAATTCATCAAATTACCTCATCTACTTGGAAAAAGAAGCTAATTTATCTTGAATAATTCGTCAAACTACCAATCATAATTGCATGTACCATCTACCTAGTTCACACTTGCTCATAAATGAGTAACCTACTTGCATGATAAAGAAAGTAACTCTACTATGCTTTTGCAGTGAAGAAAATGAAGGGTTGGAGTGGCCTAGGAGCTTTCCTCGATCATAAAATCACAGTTGGGGGTCATTATGCATCTATTCTAAGTCAAATTTGCAGTGGGGATCAAAACTAATGAATGGAAATACTGCTACAGGTTTTCTACAGGTGATTTCTACAAGAGGCCTGTAATTCTACGGGAGGGCATCCGAGTGGTTTTTGAAGGTGAAAACATTGTCTTGAGGATATGGAGAGGTGGATGGAAGTTGAAGAAAATGGAAGGAGGTTGGTTTGAGACCCTATCCAAGCTCAGGACCTATTGGAGGCATGTCTTGCACTAGGATGAGTGCTCTCGATGTACTAGGAAGAATGGCTTATAAAACAGGGTTTTGGGATAGAGTTTTGAAGTGGAAGGAGAAGATGAAGGAGCTTAGGATGGACATGGTGAAGGTTCCATTCCATACAAATCAACCAACCCTGCAATCAATCGCATGCATGCATCCATTTATGATTAACAAAATGAAATAACTTATGATGGAAAATATGAGTTGAATTTAAATAACATCTAATTCATGCAATACCACTGATCTAATCACTAAACTGACTTCTAAGCTACAGAAAGCGAATGTAAAATAGGACAACTAACACTAATATATTTCCAAGAAATCATAAACACAATATTTCTGGGCTGTGGTTGTGAATCCTTCCACTCATTCTCCCACAAGAGAGGTGATGTAGAGTCTGCAACCACATGATTTTATATATTAATATCTACTTAAATGAAAGAAACTGTGAACTGATTTGAATCAAGAAGAAACATAAATACAAGAAGAGGGGCCAAAGCCTCTGGGTTGGGCCCAAATCCAAGGGTCTCATCCCTATGAAAGTAACTTAGATGTATCTTAAAATACAACTTCTCATTATAAAAAAGTGCATGTTTAATACATCACATAAAAGTTGAAAATAACAATGTCAAGCTTGAAGCTCAATAGCTATACTAGACGAACAAAATATTTGAATCCTAATGACGTATTTTTCTAGTTTATTTACACAAAAGGGAAGTTGATGTAGATCCCTTGAAAGTAGGAGTGGTTCCCTCCTTGATCTTGAAAATGGTGGATCTTGTCCCTCTTTATATTCACTTGGACTAGGAGTCACTCGGCTGCCAATGAGATCGAACTGGTGAGAGAGGATATGGTGATCCCAAGCTGATTTTAGGGAGTTAAGGAGGTTAAAAAACCCCCTAGATTTGCTCAGAGTTGTCTCCATTAATCCCTTGGATAGTAATAGCCTAAAAAATGCTTCATTTTCCTACAATTAAACCACATTCGACCACATTCTATGAAAAAAAACCTTTTACTCCTCTTACAAATTATAATATCACAAAAAATGTGAATTAATATAAGAGAAGGATAGTTATAAGGCTGGAGAATGGCATATTGATCTTCAAAAAGTACCTATTTATGGGACTCATCAAGTACATGTAGATATAAGATTGAAAGCCTTAATTTGCGCTCCATGGATTCTAATCTCATTCTCGTTGTCTATACATTACTCTGTTGGAGTTAAATGTATAGGATTCTATTGATTAGCCCTTTGCACCATACTTCCTTCTTTATTTATTCACGCACCTATACTACAACAACCTAGAAATCTCCACTACCTCCGTGTAGGTCACCATGGTTGAATGTTACTACTGTGTTTGGTCTCTGAATGTGATTATTGAGCCAATTTCAAATTCTCTAATATTTTTAAACTTTGAATGGTAAATATTTATCTAAAAGGAATTTAATATTTCCTAGGCAGTGACCTCTATTATCAACTCGAGGGTTATCTCTAGGAACCAAAACATCTTTTGGTGTTTTTGTCGAATATATTTCCATGGGTAGAATTTTGAACATTCCTTTCATATGGTGAGCAAAGGAGGTGTGGGCTGATATCTCTCACCTTGGCGACTTCACTGTAAAATTTTTATGTTGGTCATCCTACCTTTTAGGAGACCTCATACTCATTTAGATACCTCATAACAAAAAAATCGTCTTGTATTTGACCTAGAGAGAATTGTCTCCAGGAAAATTTAGAGAGAAAGAACTCCAAGAACTACAAACCCTATAGTATTTACTTCGTAAGCCTTGACTTCCAGCTCTTAGAGAGCTGAGATAAAATACCTTGAAACTTTGTCTAGATTTTTAGAGTTCTCAAAATAACATTTTCCTCCACCTGGATCTTGCCTCTCAAAGCTTAAGTCTAAAGAGCCATCTATCAGTTACGAGCCTAAGGTTATATTCCCAACCTTCCCATAAGTTGAATAGGTCAAATATATTCTTATTACTAGTCCATATTAAATTCCCACTAATATCTCACACCACATATCATCGAGTACGACTCAGTCGGCTCCTCAATCAGGCCCTATCGTAAATCTTTTCCAACCTTTGTTGCAAAATATGGATTTTCCTTGGCTTTTTGATTAACAAGTATGCCCCACTTAACCTGCCACAACCTATGAATGGAATGCCTCAACACTATCTTAAGCTCCTACTTAGATTTACTGGGGAAGATGATATTTTAGCTCAAAAACATATTGAGGTCTTCTGTTCATTTGTTGAAAACTTGAACATAGAGCACCTAGATGTAGTTCTGATATTATTTGTTCAATCCTTAGATGGGGAGGCCAGAAAATGGTTGAAGACTTTACCAAATGCCTCAATTAATACTTGGGAGGAATTGGAGAACACATCCATGCAGAAATTGGGAGAGAAGAAGGACCATGGGTATTTCCTCACCGAGTTCAATGCAATAAAGAAAAGACAAAATGAGGATGTCACATAATTCATAAAAAAAATTAATAAGTTATGCAACAACCTTCCTATTGAGATTAAACCTCTACAGGCACCAACAAAGGTGGTATTTGCTAGAGTATTTGAGCGAGAGTTCGAGTTTACCCTCAGAGAGAGGAAATCCCACACGTTGGACCAGATCCAGACTGATGCTCTAGAGTTTGGATCAAACTTTGCATTTGCTGGAAAAATGGAATGGAAAGGGAGATCACGATGATAGAATAAGGGGAAAAGAAGAGGATAGCTCCCCTGGACAAGCAAAGGATGCCCAAGAGCAAAAGTAGATTAAATGAACAAGTTGATTAGAAACCTTTCAAATAAACTCGTGAAGCTAGAGTTGGATAACAAAAATCCTCCTCAACAAATCCAATAAGGGCTTAACAAAAACTTTAATCCCTAATATATGATACCCCCTTTGCAACTTTTGCAAAGAGAAATGAAGGACCAACCAGACCAAATTCAACCTCCCCTCTATCTAGAGGATGATCTTGAAGAAAACATTGAGGATGTTATTGAATTATAGGAAAAACAATAATCTACTCCCTCAAAAGAAGAAAATGAAATAGAAGCAGAAGAAGAGGAGGAGGATGATCACAACATTTCTTTGAATGAAGAAGAAATAAATGCTTATTGTAGACAATTTGATGATTGCATACAAGCCCAGTTACAAAGGAAATATGATTTGAGGTCTAGAAAAAGAACCAGGATGCAAGATCAAAATGAAGAAACTGCTCAACTCTCTTCCCCAAAACCAGTTGATAAAGCGAAGGAACCTATCAACCCAGTTCCACCAACTAGGAAATCAGTCTTCCATCCCACCAGTTCTGAGTTTGACGCCCCAAATGAAGAGAAAAAACCAATGCAAACAAATTCAATACATCAAGAAAGTAACAAACTAGTTGAGTCAGTTAAAGTTGATATGAACCCTTCCATTTTTAGAAAAAGAGTTAGAAAATGTCAAGATATCTATTCGTCTCACTGAATTATTGAAACAAACCAGTTATAAGAAACAAGTTTCTTAGTTCATGGACATATCTATCACTTCCTCATCTCAAGACAACCTTAACTTACACGAGGAAATGCCTATAGTCATTTTTGGTCCTCATGTGGAGGAGAAAGACCCTGCCACTCCTCCATTCTATGTCACCCTAGTGATCCATGATTTATTTTTGCATAATTGCATGCTTGATTCAGGAGCCTCTCATAATCTCATGCCTTTGTCTGTTATGGAACAACTAGGTCTCCAAATAACTAAACCATATAAGGACTTGTATTCCTTTGACTCCAAAAGAGTCAAGTGCCTAGGAATGATCAAAGACCTAGTTGTCAATCTGGTTTGAATCCCTGCAAAGAGTGTGGTGATGGATATTGTGGTAGCGAATATTTTTGCAAGATTCAGTATGATCCTATGCAAATCGTAGGGAATGAAGCTTGGAGGTTCTATCAAATTAGATCTCACATAATCTACTATTCCAATCTTTGGTGGAGAAGAACGCAGACTGTATAGAGAATCCAGATTTGTGAAAACTGTCACAAAAGAAAATAATTCCAACAATTCTCTAGTATATGGCATGGAAAAAGACCTATCATGCTTTTTGTTAGAAATGGATGAGGATGTTATATAGAATACCCAAGTGGAGATCCCCTTACAAGTCATTTTGCAGAAGACAAAATCTAGCTGTCTCTGAAAGTTGTACTTTAATGGAGCCTACTCCAAGGAAGGAAATGGAATACGACTATTGTTGAAATCCCTTGAGGGCAGCCTCATCCCTCTTGCATACAAATTGGAATTTGAAGCTACAAATAATAGTGTTGAGTATGAGGCATTGATGCTGGGTCTACAAGCTGCAAGAGATTTAAAAATTGAATGCTTGGTGGTCTTTGGAGATTTAGAACTAAGTGTGAAACAAATAAAAAACCAGTGCCAAACCAAGAATCCCAGGCTGAAATCTTACAGAAATGAGGTGTGGGATCTAGTTGAAAATCTGTTTCTAGCTTTTAATATTCAATTTTTTTCCTAGGGATGAAAAAGGAATGGCAGGTTCTTTGGCTAAAACAAGCTAATACTTTCAAACCCCCCAAAATCCCCTGCTTAGATATGAAGTTAAAGTTCGACATAGACCTTCACTGCCTGATAATATTAAGTACTTGCAGGTATTTGAAGATGAGGAGCATATAAAAAGATTCCTAGAAGTGATAGGGGATTTTTCTCACACTGTTATAGACTAAGAAGACGAAAGCATTGAATAATTCAAAGCAGCTGAGCAACAAGTTCCTTGGGATGAATCTGTGGCTGGGCAAAAAATTCTTCAGTTGAAGGGGAACATAATCCCAAAGGGAGTAGTCCCATTGGAAACATTGTTCGATGCTAATGATGTGGCTATCAAAACAACAAAGGAGTATAAACATGACACATAGGACTGAAATATTGGTACAAATCAACAACCAAAACTAATTAAGTTGGCTAAAGGGATTCCAGGGGGATACAAGTAGAAGTAGCTTGACCTTTTCACAAGGTACACTGATATTTTTTCCCGGTCTTATGATGATTTGAAAACTTATGGTATCAAAATTATTCAACATAAGATCCCCTTAAACTCGGAAATTAAACCCCATAAGAAAAAACCAAGGCACACCAATCGTTTGCTTCTCCCTTTGATACAGACAGAAATCAAGAAAATGATTTAGGATAAAGTTACTATACCTTTGAGATATTTAGAATGGGTGGCTAATTTGGTTCTTGTTAGAAAGAAGAATGGAGAGATCAGATTGTGTGTAGATTTCATAAATCTAAATAGAGCCTCCCTGAAGGATAATTACCCCTTTCCCAAGATGGACTATATTTTTCAAAAGGTGGTGAGATCATCAAGGTTATCTATGATTGATGGGTTCTCTAGGTTTAACCAAATCGTTGTGCATCTGAATATCAGAAGGAGACAACTTTCACCACACCATGGGGAACATTCATGTATGCTTGAATGTCTTTCGGTCTCATGAATGCTTGAGCTACTTTCCAAAGAGCCATGGGTATAACATTTGTTGGGGAGAAAGATAAGTTTGTAGTAATTTACTTAGATGAAATAACTGTGTTCTCAAAGTATGATGAAGAGCATTTGCAACATTTACAACACACCTTTGAGAAATGCAGGAAATAGGGATTTTCCTTGAATCCAAAGAAGTCACAATTTTCCCTCAATGAAGGCAAGCTCTTGGGACATATAGTATCAAAGTAAGGAGTGAGAATTGACCCCAAGAGGGTAGAAGTGATTAGTACAATCCCTTTGCTAAGGAATAAAAAGGAGATACAAGTCTTCGTGGGAAGGATTATCTTTCTAAGGAGCTTTGTGCCTAATTATGCTGAGATTGTACAAAAGATCACATATATGTTGAGAAAGGACAGAGAAGTCAAATGGATTTCGGAGGCCAGAAAATATTTTGCCAGAATTAAGAAAGCCTTTGGAGAAGCTTTGGTCTTGGCCAAATATGATTATAAGAAGCCATTTCTTATCTTCTCATTTTCATCCCCCAACATGGTTGCAGTAGTATTACTGCAAAAAAATGAAGAAGAGAAGGAACAACCAGTGGCATTTTTTAGCCAAGTATTGAGGGATGCAGAGTTAACGTATAGTATCTTGGAAAAACAAGCCTATGCACTGGTCAAGGTCGTGAAAGTCTTCAGGACTTATGTTCTATAGTAAAAATTATTGCTTATGTCCCTACAACAACAGTAAAGGATATTATTATGCAAGGAGACAATGACGGAAAAAGGGAAAAATGAATAGAAAAAATCCAGGAATATGATATGGATATCAAGCCAACCAAACTGATAAAGAGGAAGGGTTTGACTAAGATTTTATTTGAGGTGAACTGTCAAGTGATGGGGATAAATTTCTTGGAATAGATTTCAAGTCCAAGTATAGCAGGTGGGTAGAATCAGGTGAGAGATAAAGATAACATAATTGCTTATAAATACCTTTGCTCAGAATGGTACAAAAGTATTATCCACTACCCGATGTTTCTTGGATGCCCAACTGGCTTAGACAAAGTTAAATACAAGGCTCTAAGGATGAAAGCCCATAAGTATGTAATCACAAATGGGAAACTCTATTGGAAGGACCCTGGTGGTGTATTATCATTGTGCCTAACTAAAGATGAAATAACTGAGATTATTAATGAATACCATGGTTGTGCTTGTGGAGGCAATTACAACTACAAGGTTACAACTCATAAAATTATGAAGGCTGGTTTTTAATGGCCTAGTTTATTTTCTGATGTTTATCGACCGGTCAGGGGATGCACGAAATGTCAAATGTTTGCTAAAAATAAAGCTGCTCCATTTCCTTTGACTCCAATTTTGGTGGAAGAACATTTTAGGTAGTGCGGATTGGATTTTATAGGAGAGATTCACCCACCTTTGAGTGGGAAACACAAATGGATTTATAAGGCCACTGACAACTTCACAAAGTGGGTTGAATCCATCCCTACCCAGGTTGCAACTAATTTAGTGTTCATGAAGTTCCTCGTGTTAGTGTCAGTCTTTCCAGCCTTCCTCCAGTGATCAAATGTGCTCTTACAAAGTGATTTTGAAGTGTCAAGGTCAAATTTTGTCATTTCAGTGAGTCTTCAAGCAAAATTTGGTCACTAGGCATTAGGCCTAGGGTTTGCCAAAATGTCAGTCCATGTCATCATTCAGCTGAGCCTATCATCATTTAGAGGTTTTTCATCGTCATGTCAGTGTCTAATGGGTCATTTTACACCGTGTTCATGCTTCAGTTGTGCCTAGGCAAGGTCATTTCCCTCTCCTAGGGTTTTGAAAGCTAATTTCTCTTGGATGGTAAAATCATTAGCAAAACTTGTTTCCTGATGTTCATACACCTTCCCATATCCTTAAAGTACCTTATCAAACACTTTCCATCCCTTAGATC
The DNA here is from genome assembly GCA_031772625.1 of Pinus tabuliformis. Classification (NCBI taxonomy): domain Eukaryota; kingdom Viridiplantae; phylum Streptophyta; class Pinopsida; order Pinales; family Pinaceae; genus Pinus; species Pinus tabuliformis. The sequence goes on along the minus strand of CM062810.1, from coordinate 861,232,795 downwards.
CGCCAAATTCCTCATTTTTGCACAAACCCTAGTTTCTAGCTACAACCTGGCAATTTTCTAGGTTTGGCTTGTGTTTTGCCCTTTTGGACCCCTTCCGCTCACTCAATCCGCTCACTCAATATCTAAGATTCCACTTTCCCCTGATTCCTAACATCCCTCCCTACTTCAAAAAATTTCCCCAAGAATTTAGAAGCCCCCTATCCCCTTCATTTCGCTCCATTTCGACAAAATTCCTTGTTTCACACATCGGGACAAGTTTCACTCAAAAGCTGTTTCTGAGCAATCAAAGATGAATTTTGGAAAACTGAGAGAGGTTATTGTCCAAAACATGCCAAGGAAGACAAAATTCCTTCACTTTTTACACAGGTGTCATGGTTTGAGAGAAATGTCAAGAATTACATTGCCTCAGGAGAATCAAAGACACCTCTGAAGTGACCTTGGAAAAATCAAGTTTTCTCCTAGCTGGGTTGGCCAAATGATTTTCTTGATGGCTAAAATGATAACTAGACACAAATATATTTCCAATGAGCTATCATGAGCTCAATTTGGGGTTGAGGAAGGCATTCAAAAGTTGACTGCAACAACACTCTTTTTTCAGGCAGCCTCATTTGGCACTTTTTGACCAGTCTTGGGAGATTTGACTTTTTACAGGTCAAATCAACTCCAAATTGAAAAATTCCACTTGGGTTGGAAAGTAGACTCAAATACCTTTCCAACGAGTTATCCCACGCCCGATTCCGACACAGGGAAGGCCTCCAAAAGCCTCCTGAAAAAGCGTGACCCGTTGGGTGGTGCGCGACCCGTCAGAAGCTCTTCTGCAGTTCAGAAAAACAACGTGCGCGACCCGTTGGGAGGGGCGCGACCCGTTGGGGATTTCTCCACAAAAACTTGCCAATGAGCTGCCAAGTGACCAAAAACTTGCTCAATCTTCCTCCAAATCATCAAATTTGTTTGAGAGGTTCAGGTACAGAGGAGGCCACATAGAGGTGGAAAAGGTGGCCATCACAGGAGAGAGGAGCCTACTTCTTTGGCAGGTCTACAAGCTTGTCCTTTGGCAGTTTCTTGCTTTCAGTACATGTCCTGTTATGAGTTTTGTGAGAGGATCTCTCGGATTTAACACCACCGAGAGTTGGCCCGCCTCTTTGTCTTGCACTTGCATGAAGGACATGCCAACCTTGCCGGGGTGGATTTCACTTTGACACCCGAGGTGATTGCACAGGCTACAGGGATTCCAAATGTTGGGGAGATATGAGAAAGTCCTTGATGAGCTATGGAGGATTCGAGGAGACCGAATCTTGAAAAGAAGGAGGCCCGGTGACCTATTGCTTGCGGAACGAGAGTCCATGCTCATCCAGGTGAATGCACACTTAGAGAGGCTGTTGGCTAAGGCCAACCAAGAGAAAAAGCTGATGAGGACTATGAAAAATCATTATTGGGCAAGGATGCATGTATGCAAGGCCAAAATGAAAGTGTTCCAAAGGAGGTTGTCCGAGGCTCTTAGGCGGAGAAAGAAGCCAAATCCCCTCCGTATATTGGCTGAGGCTTCATTCAAGGATCATGGCACTCAATAGCCTAGCCACAGCTCAAATCCCAAATTTTTTTGAGAATTTTGGGTAATTTTGGCATTTTTTGGAAATTTACAGGTTTTGGCTCCTCAACGGGTCTCACCCCCGTGTGAGACCATTTGTCATGGCAACTCCTTTTCACAAAAAATCAACATTTCCTGATTTTTTATGCAAAGTTACATATGCCCATGGATGGACTTGAGTTTTTATGGAGTTTTGGGCCTCCAGAAGGTCAAAATACATGAAAAATTTGACTTTCTGCCCCTTTTTTGAACTGCAGAAAGCTGTCTTGGGAGAATTAAGTTTTGACAGGGCAAATGACCTCCAAATTCAAAAATTCTAGTTGGGTTGGAAAGTAGACTCGCAGACCTTTCGAACGAGCTATCCTGCACCCAATTATGACACCTGGAAGTGCCCCAAACAGAGCTGTAAAGGTGCGCGACCCGTTGAGCTGGGGTGCGCGACCCGTTGAGGAAACTTTGCCAGATTTCAGTGTACAGCCCAGAAAACGCAGATTTGACTAAGTTTGACTTTTTGGGGTTGAATATGATTATCTTTGATGTAATTTTGGTAACTCTAAGACACTTTTACTCTTGTTTAACACTTCTAGAAGATTCATCCATGTAAAGGGTAAAAATTGAATGTATGAACTGGTTTCCAAGTTTATAGAGGCAAGTTGTTTTGACTGCCTAGATTGTAGTGCTTAGTTTAGAAGTGGTTGAAACAGCTCCTAGGATAGTGAGCTCGACCCATGGAGGCAGGGAAAGAGGTTAGATCATCTATATTATGTACTTTCTTGCTCATTTTCATGGTTGGACTCTTGAGGGAGAAGCTATTCATTGTATTTTTCACTTGTATCTTTGCAATTTTTGGCTAAGGAAGACCAGGGTTTTGCAGTCATCTTTGGGATTCTTGTGGACTCATGAGTTGATGGTATGTTTATTAATGTACTTGTAAGTGTGTTTATGTGATCCATCTCCTTTCTTTACTTCTGCATATTAAACAAATGAAGTGTTAAAGTAAGAATTCATGCCTGCCATGCTCTGCTTTTAAATTTGTTTAATTTCTATGTTTTCTGCTGTCTAAAGAGAATTCAAAGACATTGTTTGCTCTCTTTAGCTCCTCCTCTTTCATTTCTGATCATCCACCTCATCTAAAGGCATCAATACTGTCTCCTACCTCGCCCCAAAGAACCCCCTGCAGAAATTGTGTCAAATCCCCGCACCCAAAATTGCAATTCCTCAATTTGCAACCAAAAACTCCAAAAAACCCCAAATCAACCTCTTTGATCAGTTTACTAGCCTAATATCAGTGTTACCTTGTTGGTCATCTCATCCATTTGAAGATCTACCGAGATTGACCGGAGAGAGCCTTCTCCTACCCCGTAGGGCTAGCTACGAGGCTGAATGGTTTGATGTTGCCTTGAGGTTTGCCTTCTTCAGCCTAGGGTGAAATTTCAAGCGCTAACATACTGGCGACCATACTGGGGAGAACAAATTGATTGTTTGCTCATTGATGTGTTTAATTCATAAGCTTAGACGGAGTCTGAAGATACGCTAGGTAGCCTTCGAAAACGCTCTTGTTTTACATCAGCGTAAGTAGATAAACGCTGCTTCAGTCGGCCTCCGTGAGCTAGTGAATGTAACACTTCATTTGCATTTCACCCCAGTACATGTATCAAGTTCAGATCTGATTGTTGATGGTGAACAACGATCAGACACTTGAAAGGCTGAAATCATTCACTTGGCGACTCTAAATCAGTTTCAAGATCAGATCCAAAGACTCCACTGGAGGATGATCCCGACCAGCAGAAACATGAAATGCGAATATGGCAAGATCAGGTACACAAGTTGGAATTTCATCCAAGACATTTTGTTCTTTGTCATAAATTATTTCTTCTCTTTTCCCAAGAATGTCAAGACTGCATTGCAAAGTATATTGTATTTGAGAAGAGATCCTCGGCCTGCAGTTGATTCTTTCCCTTTGAAGATTGTGAATACCAAAGATTTGCATGCCTTTGAGCTTGATCAAGATCCTTTTTCCGAATTTTGTGATGACCATCTTCAAATTGATGAGCCCCAAGCAACCAAGACTGATTCTATACCTGCTGTACATACCCCTACACCTTGTAAAATTCCAGATCGGTATAAACCTCTTGTTTTACCTTCTGTTCTCCATGCTTTCCCCAAAAACTATGATCTATACTTGCCGAGGTTTGATGGTGAATGTAAGAATGTCAACGCTGAGCAACATGTGCAGAATTTTGAGAATTTTCTAGATCTTTTTGAAGTTGATGAAGAAGATGTTAGTATAAGGCTTTTTGCTCTTTCTTTGCAAGCCAAAGTGAAGAGTTGGTTCAAAGCCCTGCCTGATGCGAGCATCTCAGATTTCCAGCAGTTTGTCAAAGTTTTTCTCGACAGGTGGATGATCAGACAGAACCTTCTCTTAATTATAGAAGAGTATAACCAGCTGAAAAGACTACCAGGGGAGACAGTAAAAAAGTTTTCAGCCAGATTTAATCAAGTTTATTATTCGATGCCAATTGATATAAGGCCTACTCCTAGATCTGCTCTCTTGCACTATCCGGGTGCCTTTGATCCGGAGATGGAGTTTTAGCTGAGAGAAAGGGACATTGCAACACTTCACGAGATGCAAAACAATGCAGTAAATGTAGAGGCGCATCTGCTGATCCGAAGGGCAAGGTTGAAGGAAGAAGAGATGAAAAACATGGATCCGGGGGAATCGACATCTTTAGAGATAAAGCTTGACATTTTGGTAAGTGCAGTGGAAAAGATGATGGACAAGATCAATGCAAGGAATGCTTATGATGTTCAAGATCATGGCACGCTGATTGAAGAAGAACAAGTTGCTGATTCAAAATATTTTATTTCTGATCCCAGTTGTCATAGTGATTGTTTTATAGATCATTGTGAAGAAGAGAGAGCTGTTGATATGACGTGTATGTTTGATGATGATTTGCCTCAGTTTGATGAGTATGACGATAATTATGTTCTCCAAACCAAAGCTAATCTTGCAGACGAACCAGCAGCTAGTTTGTGGGAGGAAGAGGTTCATTTACAGCAGCTCGAGTACAATGATCAAATGATGCATATCAGCTATGACAGTGACGAGGAAAGTGCAACAAATTTTGAAGTAAGTGAAGGATCTTTGCCTTTTTGCTTTGATTCGTTTCAGTTCATCAGAGATAACTACCATGCAATCAGAAATAAAATGTCAACAAGTCTTGATTTAGACCATCTTGAGGGCAATGAAGATTTTGTTCAAGACTTCTCATATTCAGATTTGCAACCCCGGAAAGCCATTGATTGTCAAGTTGTAGCTGAAGAATTGAAAGTGGACACACATGATTTAATGATTCAAGGTGACTCCGTACCATTCTGTTTTGAATAATTTCAGTTTTTGAAGGGTAGATTGCATAGTAAATCATTTAATGTTGAGGATGAGACAGATAACAAAATTCTTGAACAGCCTGTAGCATCAGATTTGCAGCAGATTATAGATGAAGGTGTGGCAGCCGAAATACTTGATTTGATGATGCAGGAAGATTCTATACCCTTTTGTTTCGAAGCATTTTAGTTTATAAGGAAGAATCTTCATAAAATCTCTCAAGAAAAAGATGAACAGCTAGAAGGATGTCATGCATTTTCAATGGATACATTACAACAGTCTTTTCACCTTTTTCATGATCCAATAGCTGATGTTTTGGATGAGGTTTGCAGTCAAAGTCTTTCTCCATTGACCACATGTGAGCTTGAAACATGTGCTGATATGAATTTGATCCGGCAGCCGATTTCTTTGTCATTTTCAGCAGCGGTCTTGTCACTAGGCTCAGATCAAAGTTTGCATTCATGGTATGAGGAAAAGAGAAGTAATCCATTGGATGAGCTCGGTTCCAGTGTGCTTGAATTTCAAGATCCTTATGCAGTGTTTTTGGAGGTGGATAGAGAATTCATATCATTCAACGGATCTGTTCCCAAGTTGTCACGGGAGTTGCCTTTTAGTAGTTCTCTCTTGTTGGTCATAAGTGAGCACTTGTGGAGAATTCGAACAACAGATGGGATGCTTACTTGGTTATATTGGTTGTTTCATTTCACTTGACCAGGTGATGAATGAAACTGTTAGAGTAGGTTTTGATGAATAAGCTCCACTTTGAGCATCATTTTCAGTTGGTCGAGTGTGTTTAAGTATCGAGTCAGTTTTTAGTTGAGTCATGAGTCCTTTATGAGTCAAATTTTAGTCTTGTGGTTAAGTTAGTTTGTGTCAGTTTTCAGTCATGCATTTCAGCTTGAGTTTATGACTCCATTGCCCAATGATTGTAAGGCACTGGTCTGCTCTCCCAGAGGTCTACGGTTCTTGGCACCTCCAAGGAGCTACCATCCCCATTGGAGCCAATGTTAGTGTCAGTCTTTCCAGCCTTCCTCCAGTGATCAAATGTGCTCTTACAAAGTGATTTTGAAGTGTCAAGGTCAAATTTTGTCATTTCAGTGAGTCTTCAAGCAAAATTTGGTCACTAGGCATTAGGCCTAGGGTTTGCCCAAATGTCAGTCCATGTCATCATTCAGCTGAGCCTATCATCATTCAGAGGTTTTTCATCGTCATGTCAGTGTCTAATGGGTCATTTTACAGCGTGTTCATGCTTCAGTTGTGCCTAGGCAAGGTCATTTCCCTCTCCTAGGGTTTTGAAAGATAATTTCTCTTGGATGGTAAAATCATTAGCAAAACTTATTTCCTGATGTTCATACACCTTCCCCTATCCTTAAAGTACCTTATCAAACACTTCCCATCCCTTAGATCCACCAAATTCCTCATTTTTGCACAAACCCTAGTTTCTAGCTACAACCTGGCAATTTTCTAGGTTTGGCCTGTGTTTTTCCCTTTTGGACCTCTTTCCCTCACTCAATCTCTGAGATTCTACTTTCCCCTGCTTCCTAACATCCCTCCCTACTTCCAAAAATTTCCCCAAGAATTTAGAAGCCCCCTATCCCCTTCATTTCGCTCCATTTCGACAAAATTCCTTGTTTCACACATCGGGACAAGTTTCACTCAAAAGCTGTTTCTGAGCAATAAAAGATGAATTTTGGAAAAATGAGAGAGGTTATTGTCCAAAACATGCCAAGGAAGACAAACCTCCTTCACTTTTTACACAGGTGTCATGGTTTGAGAAAAATGTCAAGAATTCCGTTGCCTCAGGAGAATCAAAGACACCTCTGAAGTGACCTTGGAAAAATCAAGTTTTCTCCTAGTTGGGTTGGCCAAATGATTTGCTTGATGGGTAAAATGATAACTAGACATAAAGATATTTCCAATGAGCTATCATGATCTCAATTTGGGGTTGAGGAAGGCATTCAAAAGTTGACTGCAACAACACTCTTCTTTCAGGCAGCCTCATTTGGCACTTTTTGACCAGTCTTGGGAGATTTGATTTTTGACAGGTCAAATCAACTCCAAATTGAAAAATTCCACTTGGGTTGGAAAGTATACTCAAATACCTTTCCAACGAGCTATCTCGCGCATGATTATAACACTGGGAAGGCCTCCAAAAGCCTCCTGCAAAAGCGTGACCCGTTGGGTGGTGCGCGACCCGTCAGAAGCTCTTCCGGAGTTCAGAAAAACAACGTGCGCGACCCGTTGGGAGGGGCGCGACCCGTTGGGGATTTCTCCACAAAAACTTGCTAGTGAGCTGCCAAGTGACCACAAACTTGCTCAATCTTCCTCCAAATCATCAAATTTGTTTGAGAGGTTCAGGTACAGAGGAGGCCACATAGAGGTGGAAAAGGTGGCCATCATAGGAGAGAGGAGCCTACTTCTTTGGCAGGTCTACAAGCTTGTCCTTTGGCAGTTTCTTGCTTTCAGTACATGTCCTGTTATGAGTTTTGTGAGAGGATCTCTCGGATTCAACACCACCAAGAGTTGGCCCGCCTCTTTGTCTTGCACTTGCATGAAGGACATGTCAACCTTGCCGGGGTGGATTTCACTTTGACACCCGAGGTGATTGCACAGGCTACAGGGATTCCAAATGTTGGGGAGATATGAGAAAGTCCTTGATGAGCTATGGAGGATTCGAGGAGACCGAATCTTGAAAAGAAGGAGGCCCGGTGACCTATTGCTTGCGGAACGAGAGTCCATGCTCATCCAGGTGAATGCACACTTAGAGAGGCTGTTGGCTAAGGCCAACCAAGAGAAAAAGCTGCTGAGGAATATGAAAAATCATTATTGGGCAAGGATGCATGTATGCAAGGCCAAAATGAAAGTGTTCCAAAGGAGGTTGTCCGAGGTTCTTAGGCGGAGAAAGAAGCCAAATCCCCTCCGTATATTGGCTGAGGCTTCATTCAAGGATCATGGCACTCAATAGCCTAGCCACAGCTCAAATCCCAAAATTTTTTGAGAATTTTGGGTAATTTTGGCATTTTTTGGAAATTTACAGGTTTTGGCTCCTCAACGGGTCTCACCCCCGGTGAGACCCTTTGTCATGGCAACTCCTTTTCACAAAAACTCAGCATTTCCTGATTTTTTATGCAAAGTTACATATGCCCATGGATGGACTTGAGTTTTTATGGAGTTTTGGGCCTCTAGAAGGTCAAAATACATGAAAAATTTGACTTTCTGCCCCTTTTTTGAACTGCAGAAAGCTGTCTTGGGAGAATTAAGTTTTGACAGGGAAAATGACCTCCAAATTCAAAAATTCTAGTTGGGTTGGAAAGTAGACTCACAGACCTTTCCAACGAGCTATCCTGCACCCAATTCTGACACCTGGAAGTGCCCCAAACAGAGCTGTAAAGGTGCGCGACCCGTTGAGCTGGGGTGCGCGACCCGTTGAGGAAACTTTGCCAGATTTCAGTGTACAGCCCAGAAAACGCAGATTTGACTGAGTTTGACTTTTTGGGGTTGAATATGATTATCTTTGATGTAATTTTGGTAACTCTAAGACACTTTTACTCTTGTTTAACACTTCTAGAAGATTCATCCATGTAAAGGGTAAAAATTGAATGTATGAACTGGTTTCCAAGTTTATAGAGGCAAGTTGTTTTGACTGCCTAGATTGTAGTGCTTAGTTTAGAAGTGGTTGAAACAGCTCCTAAGATAGTGAGCTCGACCCATGGAGGTAGGGAAAGAGGTTAGATCATCTATATTATGTACTTTCTTGCTCATTTTCATGGTTGGACTCTTGAGGGAGAAGCTATTCATTGTATTTTTCACTTGTATCTCTGCAATTTTTGGCTAAGGAAGACCAGGGTTTTGCAGTCATCTTTGGGATTCTTGTGGACTCATGTGTTGATGGTGTGTTTCCTAATGTACTTGTAAGTGTGTTTATGTGATCCATCTCCTTTCTTTACTTCTGCATATTAAACAAATGAAGTGTTAAAGTAAGAATTCATGCCTGCCATGCTCTGCTTTTAAATTTGTTTAATTTCTATGTTTTCTGCTGTCTAAAGAGAATTCAAAGACATTGTTTGCTCTCTTTAGCTCCTCCTCTTTCATTTCTGATCATCCACCTCATCTAAAGGCATCAATACTGTTTCCTACCTCGCCCCAAAGAACCCCCTGCAGAAACTGTGTCAAATCCCCGCACCCAAAATTGCAATTCCTCAATTTGCCACCAAAAACTCCAAAAAACCCCAAATCAACCTCTTTGATCAGTTTACTAGCCTAATATCAGTGTTACCTTGTTGGTCATCTCATCCATTTGAAGATCTACCGAGATTGACCGGAGAGAGCCTTCTCCTACCCCGTAGGGCTAGCTATGAGGCTGAATGGTTTGATGTTGCCTTGAGGTTTGCCTTCTTCAGCCTAGGGTGAAATTTCAAGTGCTAACACCTCGAAGAAAACATTTTTTCCTAGTTTAGATGTCCAAAAAATATAGTGATAGATGATGCCCATTGTAACAACCGTGGTGAAAAGTTCATTTAATAAAAGTTAATAAAGGAAAAATAAGACCACGGTTAAGGGACACTTATTCCAAACTGAATGTTGGGCAAATATATCCTAGTGGGCATCGCTGGATGTGTGTTTTGGCTAAGGAAAATTGGCAAGGGTTAAGGCAAAGGCATTAAAAGGAAAAAAAACATTTTTGCACATTTATTTATGAAAATAAAGGAAATTAGGAGAAAAGGAAGGTAAAAGGTCACAGATTGCATGTGAGGAGGAAATTGAAGGAAAATAATGGAAAATGAAGAAATTAGAGGCCTCATGCATAAAAGGTCTTCTAAGGATCAATTCATGGTTTTTGTCAAGTTCAAGTTTGGAGCTCTCTCATTATTCTCTCACTCTCTCACTCTCTTGGTCACTTTGAGTTTTCTTGGATCACTCTAGTTTGGAGCAAAGGAAGGGAAGGCAAGGAAAGGAAAGGAAAAGCAAGCAAGGAACAAGGAAAGGAAAGCAGGATCAAGCAACCTCAACAAGAATACTTGCAGGTAACCTTTTGCATGTGTGATTTCCTAGCTCGTTTGGACATGCATGGCTTTGCATGTTGGTGTATGGTTCTCTTGTTGTCGGTGGCATGGTCTTGCTGGGTTAGGACAATGGCTTTTAGCCTACCTAGCCTTTTTCTAGATGCCATGGTATGTTAGGATGTTTATTTCGGTTTTGGAACTTTGGAATTTCTGGATGGATTTCGGAATCCAAGGTGGAGGTGGTCTCAAGGTTCATTCCCAAAGGCTTAGAAATCCATTGACCGGTTTTGGCAGGACACACAATAAAGCCTGAGGGAGCAGTCTCAGTTTAGGGCCTAGTGATTTGAGTTTGGATTGTGGTAAAGCTTGAGAGACAAGGAGATGGAAAGTTCCTCAAGTATAGTGATGGATTTTAGATGGCATTCTAAGTTCTGTTTGGTTGTGATCAGAGCACTGGTTTTGGTGTGATCATGGTTTTATGAGGGTGGAGGTGGTTTAACCTCTAGATTCCCTTGATTGTTCTTGGATTGGTTGTTCTATGAGATCACACACTCATGCTTGGAATATGGCACGGGGGTGACTGGATGAAAGAGAGATTTGGTTCAAAAATGTCTATGGTTGGGTGGTACGTGGAAGTCCTGAACCTGGTCGGATTTGCCTAGGATTAATAAAAGCTAAGTTATCTTACTTTTGCACTGATTTATATGTGGATTTAATGGATGTCATATCTCTTATATTTATATGGTTTTATGATGGTTATAAACATGGTTGAATGACTGGTTCATGTCACAATTATTTCATATATTTACGTGTAACTATCAAATGGATGGATGTAAGACCTAATTGATGATGTATTAGTAAAAATGGAGAAGGAGGTCATCCTTCTGGTTATGTTTCTTTCAATCATTTATGTTCTGTCTTGTATCCTAGACCTGTAGGTTGCATTGATGCCAAGTGTTTGATAGAATGTAAGTCCCAGTTGGGGATGCTCAGGCCTAGTCCTGAGGGTGATTTTTGATTTATCATCATGGTTATCATGTTTTAATGATTTTTGAAAGTTACAACAAGTTTTGGGTAGAGGCCAAGATTTTGGGCTAGAAAAGTGGCTCAAATGCCGGGGTCTTTGGCACAGAATTGGCAATTCTGGACCACAGGAACTGACAGGAAGGCTTGTGAGAGCGACTCTAGGTTTCTGGTCGCTCGCTTGCCCATAGCATGAGAGTGCTATGGCCTAAAAGATGCAAAATAACAGTGGGACCCAGGGACATGCTATCTGAGTGGTTGACTTGTCTCTTGAGGGGTCTGTTGATGATGTTGGATGGCTGTAAGTGATGTTCCGTTGATTGCACTTCCTTAAGGTGACATAGGAGGTAAAATCTAATCATAGTAGTCGCTCTTCTCATGTTTACCCAGGTTGGCATGGTTAATTTGGGTAGACCTGGGAGGGGGTGTTACAGATTGGTATCAAAGCATGGTTGCGCTCTCTTTGGGTCATATCTAGTGATACAAATATGGGTGAATGTGATGGTCATGCTTGCATGTCAGTTTACGTGTGTGGATCTTACACTAACATTCCATGTGCTTATTACACTGCATCATATTGATCATGGTAGAAGTAAGGTTATCATGAGTAACTTGATGTCGATTTTATGGAATGCATCGTCATGAGTATATGACTGGTTATACAATTATATGCAGCTTGATTACATCCTTGTATGTTGGGTTTCATTATTGGTTATTTGATTGCATGCATTAGTCGTGTAGGTTTATTACAAGAATTGATTGCTTATGCTCGAGTACATGCGGTAAGGCATATGTGTAGTTGATTAGGCATTGCTTCTGCAGGTGGATAGTTGCATGAGGCAATGTGTATATTGGAGTATTGGTTGTTGTCATGCATGAGGTCATAGCATGCATTGTTGATATAGCCTTGCATTGATGACTAGACCCTAGTTAGTATGATGGTTCTGCGTTGATGCACTTATTGATATATGTCTATATGTTATCATGGTTAAGCTGTACATGCATCACGCTGATTTGATGATCTTGCAGACAAGGTACCCTCCACAAGTATGCTAAGGTAGGTTGATTTATGGTGATTTGGTTTAGCTGACATAGCATGCCTTGCAAGAAAGAGATCAGATGGCTAGCAAGGTGGTAGACTACATAGAATATCCCTATGAATCAGATGGGAAACGTGGTGTGGGGCACTCTTCTGACTTAGAAGACACCTTGAGAAGCCTGAACGAAGAAATAAGGAGTTGCAAAGTAGACAATGGAAAAATCATGGAGGCACAAGAGAAACAAGTAGAGGTGAATGTGATATTACTTTAGAGTTTCTCAGATTTGCAACAACAAGGACCTCTTCAGATCAACCATGGACATGAGGATAGAACTAATGGGGCATATGGCAGCAGGTCTCATAGTAGACATAGGTTAGATAGATTTGACACTATTAGAGATGGCAGGTTGTTGGACACTCTGGATAGGAGAGGTATTGGACACAGGTATTACTGTAGTTCTCGTTCTGACAAACATCATGATCGTCATCATTATCATACGTACAGGAGGAATGATAGGGGATACTTGTTGGATGAGTTCAAGAAGGCAAAGCCATCTACCTTTGATGGAGAGATGAAGAAATCATAGGATGCAGAGGCTTGGTTGCTTGGCATGCGGAAATTCTTTAGATTGCATGATTATTCAGAAAACATGAAAGCAAATATAGCCCTTTTCAGTCTCAAAGGTAAAGCGGATATTTGGTAGGAAGACGTGAAGAATGTCAAGGACATACATGAGGATGATTTGACCTGGCATGCATTTTAAAGACTCTTCAAGAAGAAGTACTTGTCTTAGAGGTATTATGATGACAGAGCTAAGGAGTTTTATGAGTTGTGGATGGGTTCTATGAAAAATGAGGAGTATACTAGTAGATTTTTGTAGCTGTTGAGATATGTTCCTTACCTTAGAGAGGACAAGTGTAAGGTCCCACCTTACCAAGCATCAGTATTATACTAAGGCTGACTTAAAATGAGATTTAAGTTTAAGTTTTTAAGACGTAAAGTTAATGCAAGGTCATATATCTATATTTTTATTTTTATTGGTATTCTTTACACTACACACTAATTTCTACTAACTAACTAATCCATGGTAATATTAAACTTCTCATTAAAGCTACAAGGTCATGGTTCCTTAAGATCCAAAATTTACAACAATAAGTCTTAAAATCACATTTAAATGATAGAGCCTTTAGTGGGATAAACAATGTAAATCTTTACAAACCACAATTTCCAATGAGCTAATTGTTCATTCTTTTGCAATTAAAAGTGTTTAAGAGTGACTAATTTGATTTTGTTCTAGATAATATGCCTATGAATTATTTGGAAAAACAAGGAAGAAAAAAAAGATAATTCAACTTCTAAAGGAGTGGTTTCCAATTATTATGAATTCATGTGTGAGCTAACAATTACAATAATTCACCTACTCAATTTGCCTTCCTTGGATTTTTAATTCAATGGAATCATCATGCTTATTCTTTGAGATATTTCCAGAAACACCTTAGTTGCAAATCCTAAATTCACGTAGTCATATTTATAGACAATTCATAGATGTAATTAGCTACAACCATTGAAGCATTATTTCAAACAGTTTGCAAGCATGAAATGTACAGCCATTGAGGCATTTTGTCAAACACTTACAACCACAACCCTTAAGGCGATTTCACCAAAATTAACTAACATGAATCTAAGAATACATAACTTCTTTTTCATTGTCAGTAATGCCAATAGGTGAACCTAATACATAAGTAGAACTGTCATCCATCTTGATTGTTGCATATACAAAAATTTAGGCACATAATGACTATCAATATTTAAGAATTTTTACAAATAGCTCGCAGTGATGTAGCTACAACCATTGGAGAATTTTGAACAACTGTTAGCAGTCACAAAACAAGCTTCTAGCTATTAAACTATCAAACAAGCAGTCACAAGTTATTTAAACTATCAATGTATTAACCATTAAGACTTTAAAATAAGAATTCCAAGTTTATATTACAGACTGGTTTCATAAAAAGAGATTACCAGGTAAATCACAGCTAAAAAAAAACGGCAAGACAAACCACCAGGCAACAACAACAAATCTGTAAAATATAACATATTATAGAACCAGATTCTGAAACTCTATTTTTTGAAATCAAAGTTGGGGCGACATGGGCATAAGGTACATATACCCCATGAAGTTAAAATGGGTCGAAATAGAAACGCCTAGAAATGAAATTATTTAAAACCACAACCAAAAACAAATTCCTACTATCTCATTTATCCCTTTTGTCAAACATATACTGTGCAAACTTATCTACAGCTGTAAAAAGAGAAAGAAAAACCAAATTTATGTTATTAACATGTTTTCATAAAACTCATGGCAGCCTGAATGCTTCAGCCATTAAGACATTATGTAAATCAACTTGCAATGAAACTGTACAAGAATAACTTACATAAAATAAACTACAATTATTGCAAAATTCCTTCAACATTTAGTGTGCAGCATTTGATATACATCTAAGTTTCAGTCAACAACCAAATAAGCAAAACCATGTAATGAACTACAAAAAGAAACATAATATAATTCTATCAACATACCTGGCAGTGAATTTATACAACTAAAAAAAATGGGAGTATGCTCCAGCTCTAATGAGAGTATGCTCCAGCTCCAATATCCTTACCAACTCATTGTGAGCCACCCGGTTTTCCTCCCAACCATATCCAAGAAGAACTTCTCCCCCTGGAACCCCCGAGCTGCAAAAGCTCACAAGCAGTACCAAAAGACAACAATAGAGAGATTTGCAAGGCAAACTAAGGAAGCAAATTTTCACTTTCTCTCAATACCACTCATGGCCAACCTCAATAGCTAGAGATCTTAGGATTTTAATAATAATTTCAGATTTATTATGGAAGAAATGTGTTACTCTCCATATCTCTCCCTCTCACTATTTTCCTCAAGTCTCTTCCACTCTTGGCCTCATAATCCCCAAGTGAGAATACACGAGCCTCATATAGGAGGAGCAACCAATTCTTGTCATAAAGGAGGAGTAATGTGCATACATTGGATTCCTTTTAGAGGAGTGTAACTTATGCCATTAAGGAGAGGTATGCATGCCTTAGTTAAGGAGAGTGTAACATATGCATTAAAGAGAGCGTAAGAGGAATATTTTATGACATATTTTTAATGAGTGAAAAGGAATATGCCATTCTTTGCTGAGTGCATAAAATAGAGTATAATGAATTATTTAAAAGAGAGAGAGAGAGTTACATAGAGTCATGAAGGAGATGTGTGAATTGATTGAGGAGATAAAATTGACTTGTAATTCCTTTTCAATAATAATATCATAGTCTCGTAAAAGATAATAATAATATTAATAATATTGAGGATTCAATCAAGATTGAACTATTAGGATTTATTAATGATAAGTTAAGTCGTTTTTCTTCAACTCCGCTTGATTACCAATTTATGCAAGGTGATTTACTATTTTTGGAAAGTCGTGCTTGAGATGTTGGACATGACTTTCTATTTTAAAAAGTCATTCCAGAATTGTGAGAATGAAATTTTATTTAAGGAAATTCATCCATGATTGGTATTTTTATTCTGGAGAATAGGGATTTTGCACCCCTATTTCATGCATCTTCATGCCTTAGTAGATTGAGGACTTCGTGCCCTGATCTACTCCAAAGATCCAAGGTTCCAAAACTTGGTCTTTTTAAATATTCAGGACTCCGTGCCCTAAATATACAAGACTCCACATCTTTATCTTTCTTGGATTTAGGACTCCACGCCCTAATTTCCATGACCTCTCATCTACTTTGCTTTGAAACTTTGCGTTTCTCCTTATGGTACTGATTGTGAGCTTTTACCCATTTGATGGTTCGCTGGTAAGGCCTTGTTCAAAGACCTACACACATTATAATCTCATAAATCAAAGGAATCAAATGATTTTCATAATGAAATTAACTTAATCACATTTTACCCAGAATGGTGCATGGCTTCCACAGTCATTTTGGTTTTGAAGAAATGACTTCCACAGTCATTCATAATTGAACATCCTTGTTGGAAAATGACCAGGTACTGTACCACATCCTGCTTAGTACAATATTATACATATATAATCACACAAATCTTGTATCATCCATAAATCATAATTAACCATCTATTCCGCACAACCATGAGAATCCATGGGTATATGTGTCTCAATCTTGGATCACCATCAATGTCATACACCTGCTTCATAAATCAGATACAATCAGAAAAACATATGTATAACATTCTACTTAACCAAAACAATCTAATATAGATAATCAATGATGTCACATATAAGAGGAAATATAACTATATAAAACATTGTTCCCCAATCCAGTGATCAATCTGTCATGAATAAACATAAAAGGAAATATATCTATGTATGTAAAACATTATTCCTCAATCAAGTGATCAACCTATCATATATATAACTCATCAAAAATCACCCTTGATAGGAGTGACAAAACTATACTAGAAAAATAGGACACTACATACTCCCCCTCTTGGAGTAAACTTGGCCCGAAGTTTAACTAAACAAAAAAGGAAACTCAAGACGCATAGAAGATGCATCTTCCCAAGTGGCGGAACTAGGACTGTACGGGTCCCATTGGACCTTTACTTGGTCCACCATGTGACGTCTAAGCTGTCGAGTGTGATGGTCCAAAATCCAAATTGGCTCTTCCTTAAGAGTCCCTTCATCCGTTACCTATAATTGATGCCAATCTAAAATATGAGAAGGATCATGAACATACTTACGTAGTACCAAAATATGAAATACATCATGCATACGATGAAAAACTGGTGGTAAAGCAAGACGATATGCCACATGTCCAACCCCTTCGATGATCTCAAAAGGCCCAACAAATCGAGGAGAGAGCTTAGATCCTTTCCCAAACCTAATAGAGCTTTTCTGAGGTTTTACTCGAAGAAAAAAAATTCCCCTTCTTTAAAACTACGACCCACTCTATGCAGATCAACATAGCTCTTCTGTCTATTTTGTGCCTGCTTTAATATTTGCCTTATACGATACACTTGTTCTTCCATTTCTTGAAGCATTTTAGGACCTACCGAGATTCTATTATCTAATCTATCCCAACTTAAAGGTGTTCTGCATGGTCTTCCATACAATAACTCATAAGGTGCCATACCAAGGGAGTGGTGATCACTGTTATTGTAAGCAAACTCCACTAGAGGAAGATAATATTCCCACTTAGATTGTTGATCCATTACATACATTCTAAGCATGTCCTCTAACACTTGATTTACTCTTTCAGTTTGGCCATCAGCCTCCGGATGATAAGCTGTATTGAAATTTAATTGTGTCTGAAGGGCTCCCTAGAAACTAGTCCAAAATCTTCCTATAAATATAGAGGCCCTACCTGATATGATTTTCTTAGAATAACCATGAAGTCTAACCACCTCCTTGATAAATACTTGTGCTATTTTAGATGCTTTGTAAGTATCTCTAACAAGTATAAAATGGGCACTCTTAGTAAGTTTATCTACCACCACCAAAATGGAGTTATGCCTTTTGGTTGTTTCAGGTAATTCAACAGTAAATTCCATAGATATTTCTTCCCATTTGGACTTAGGAATGTTATGCAGCTGCAACAATCCTGCTGGGTGACCATGCTCTGCTTTAACTAGTTGACATTCCAAACATTTTGCCACAAAATTTGCTACATCCTTCTTCATGCCTGCCCAAAAGAAATTTTTCTTTAAATCGACATACATCTTCTGGACTCCCGGGTGAGCCATATATGTTGCATGGTGAGATTCTTTCAAAATGAACTCACTAAGCCCATCTTGATCTGGAACTACAATCTTTTGCATGAATCTCACCATGCCGTCATCATCACAAGAATACCCTTCTACCTTGTTTTTCTTAGCTCCCTCCCCAGAAAGAGAAACTTTAACTTCCTTGCACCATTCATCTACATCTTGTGCCCTCAAGATGTGCTCCCGTAAATCAATCTTCAATGGAATTACTGAAAATATTCGTGGTCTTCGACTGAGTGCATCAGCTACTTTGTTCAATGTACCCTTGATGTAAGTTATGTCAAAATCATATTCACTTAGGAGTTCTGACCACCTTCTTAGCCTAGCATTTAGATCACTTTGAGTAAATATATGTTGCAAACCTCTGTGATCTGATTTCAATTCAAATTTCTTTCCCACTAGATAATGTTTCCAAAGTCATAAGGCATGAACTATAGTTGCTAGTTCTAGATCATGGGTTGCATAGTTTTCCTCATGCATCCTTAACTTCCTAGAGGCATATGCAATCACCCTACCATCTTGTGATAATACCGCACCCAATACATCTTTTAACGCATTGGTACATACTATGAATGGTCTATCCATATCTGGAACCTTAAGTATCAGAGCTGTAGTCAAACATTTTTTGAGCTTGGAAAATGCTTGCTCACACTCATTTGTCCAATTAAATCGTACTCCCTTCATAAGCAATGACGTGATATGGCCGGATATTTTTGAAAACCCCTCCACAAATCTCCGATATTATCTTGCCATACCTATGAAGCTACGCACTTCATGTACATTAGAGGGTGTTGGCCATTCTGAAATTGCATTGATCTTTGCTAAGTCAACAACAATGCCTTCGCTGGAGATAATGTGTCCAAGATAATGGAATTTTGATTGGAAACAAGAACATTTGGACATTTTTGCATAAAGTTTATTTTCTCTTAAGCATTGTAACACCAATCTCAAGTGTTGCTCATGCTCTTCTGGGGACTTTGAATAGATTAGGATGTCATCGAGGAACACTTGTACAAATTTGTCCAAGTAATTCTGAAATACACCATTCATCAGACTCATAAACATTCTTGGGGCATTAGATAACCCAAAAGGAACAACCACGAACTCATAATGACCAAAATGAGTTCGAAAAGTAGTTTTGGAAATATCCTCTTCTTTAACTCTAAGTTGATGATATCCAGATTGAAGATCAGTCTTGGAGAATACGGTGGCTCCCTTCATTTGATCAAATAGATCATCAATGTGAGGCAAAAGATATTGATTTCGAATAGTTACTTGATTCAATTGCTTGTAGTCAACACAGAGCCGAAGGGATTCTTCTTTACAAATATCGCTCGAGCTCCCCAAGGTGAAATACTAGGTCTAATCATACCCCTGCCCAATAACTCTTGAAGTTGCACTTGCAACTCACAAAGTTCAACAATAGACATTCGGTAAGGAGCTTTGGATATAGGTTCAGTACCGGGCTTTAGCTCCATGGAGAAGTCAATCTCTCACTTTGGAGGTAAACTAGGCAACTCCTTTAGAAAGACATTAGAGAATTCTGAAAGGAAAGGATATTGTCCAAAGGATGAAATCTCTCCCTCATTTAAATTCATTACAACATACATTTGACATATTTTCCTAAGACTTCTCTTCATTTGCAAGAATGAGATAAGTCTTAAAGAAACAGGTCTCCTTTCCCCATGGATAACCATAGATTGGCCCTCATCACTCAAAAAATGAAGGGTTTTGCTTCGACAACTAAGCACAACCCAGTGGACTTCAAGACAATCCATCCCAATTATCACATCATAGTGACCAAGTGGTGTCACATAAAGATTCACATTTGTGACACACACTCCCAAGTCTAAAGGGCACTCTTGCACCAAGCATTCAACCTTTTGAGATCGCCCTGAGGCCATCTCAACCTGATCAAAACCATTCTTCTCTATTGCCACCAATTTACATTTAAATAAAGCATTAGGAGAAATAAAACTTTCAGTTGCGATAGGATCAATCAAAAAGTAACAACCATACCATTTATCTTACCTGATGCTTCAAGAACTGTAGATTGATATGCTCGACTTGGCGATTTTGCACAACTGCATGAATCCTATGGGCTCTGCCCATATCTCTAACAGTGGCTTGTTCTTGCTCTGATTGTGCTTCAGTCTTCTTTTCAGAGCAATCTCACTCATAATTATGTCCTCCACAAGTCCAACATCCATTAGTGGGAGCAGTTTTCATAAAGTTGACCCTTTTATTAGGTGATTCTTGAGTGCGAGAATTACTTTGTTGAAGATGTTGCCTTGGGTTATTTCTTTGGTTCTTAAAAGTATGATTATTTTGAAATCCCTGATGATGTGAACCACCTGACTTATGTCTTACATATTGGCGTCAAGGTAGACATGGAGTATCCCAATTGGGATTCTAAGTTCCTCCATCATAATAGTGCATTCTCCTTAAGTTGGTATATAGCCAACTTTGCCTTTTGGTTGATAGAATAGTTCCATAACTCAAAACATACGCGCATGTTTTCAAACCAAGCTTCTGCTACCTCCCCTTTTGTGGTACCCTTAAGGATAGGAAGCTTAAATTTTTCCAACTCTCTATGTACATCTCCATCAGATGGTATTTCTTGCCTCTCTTCTTGAGATGAAGAACCAGGCACTGAAGGATTTCCCCCAACCCTACTAATCAAGACTTCAATCATCTTTTAGAAAGATAACATCATACCCTTACTTCCTTGATGGATATTTTCTCAGATTCTTTATCTTGGGGAGGTGGAAATGAAACTTCCTTCCTCCTCCTTGATGTTCTCTCCATGATTACTTCACCTGACCAACGAAAAATTCAGGTAAGTAAATAAATATTAGCAGGCAAGCCCTAGGTCCTAGAGTTTTAACTTGGCTTGGATACCATATGTAAGGTCCCACCTTACCAAGCATCAATATTATACTAAGGTTGACTTAAAATGAGATTTAAGTTAAAGTTTTTAAGACGTAAAGTTAATACAAGGTCATATATCTATATTTTTATTTTTATTTTTATTGGTATTCTTTACACTACACACTAATTTCTACTAACTAACTAACCCATGGTAATATTAAACTTCTCATTAAAGCTACAGGGTCATGGTTCCTCAAGATCCAAAACTTACAACCATAAGTCTTAAAATCACATTTAAATGATAGAGTCTTTAGTGGGATAAACAATATCAATCTTTAAAAACCACAATTTCCAATAAGCTAATTGTTCATTCTTTTGCAATTAAAAGTGTTTAAGAGTGACTAATTTGATTTTGTTCTAGATAATATGCCTATGAATTCTTTGGAAAAACAAAGGGAAGAAAAACAAGATAATTCAACTTCTAAAGGAGTGGTTTCCAATTATTATGAATTCATATGTGAGCTAAAAATTACAACAATTCACCTACCCAATTTGCCTTCCTTGGATTTTTAATTCAATGGAATCATCATGCTTATTCTTTGAGATATTTCCAGAAACACCTTGGTTGCAAATCCTAAATTCACTTAGTCATATTTATAGACAATTCATAGATGTAATTAGCTACAACCATTGAAGCATTATGTCAAACAATTTGCAAGCATGAAATGTACAATGATTGAGGCATTTTGTCAAACACTTACAACCGCAACCCTTAAGGAGATTTCACCAAAATTAACTAACATGAATCTAAGAATACATAACTTCTTTTTCATTATCAGTAATGCCAATAAGTGAACCTAATACATAAGTAGAACTGTCATCCATCTTGATTGCTGCATATATAAAAATTTAGGCACATAATGACTATAAATATTTAAGAATTTTTACAAATAGCTCGCAGCGATGTAGCTACAACCATTGGAGAATTTTGAACAACGGTTAGCAGTCACAAAACAAGCTGCTAGCTATTAAACTATCAAACAAGCAATCACAAGTTATTTAAACTATCAATGTATTAACCATTGAGACTTTAAAATAAGAATTCCAAGTTTATATAACAGGTTGATTTCATAAAAAGAGATTACCAGGTAAATCACAGCTAAAAAAAATAGCAAGACAAACCACCAGGCAACAACAACAAATCTGTAAAATATAGCATATTAAAGAACCAGATTCTAAAATTCTGTTTTTTGAAATCAAAGTTGGGGTGACATGGGCATAAGGTACAGATACCCCTTGAAGTTAAAATGAATCGAAACAGAAATGCCCAGAAATGCGATTATTTAAAACCACAACCAAAATTTTTTTCCTACTATCTCATTTATCCCTTTTGTCAAACATACACCGTGCAAACCTATCTACAGCTGTAAAAATCGAAGAAATAACCAAATTTATGCTATTAACATGTTTTCATAAAACTCATGGTAGCCTGACTGCTTCAGCCATTAAGACATTATGTAAATCAACTTGAAATGAAACTGTACAAAAATAACTTACATAAAATAAACTACAGTTATTGCAAAATTCCTTCAACATTTAGTGTGCAACATTTGATATACATCTAAGTTTCAGTCAACAACCAAATAAACAAAACCATGTAATGAGCTACAAAAAGAAACACAATATAATGCTGTCAACATACTTGGCAGTGAATTTATACAACTCAAAAAAATGGGAGTATGTTCCGCTCCAATGAGAGTATGCTCCAGCTCCAATATCCTTACCAACTCATTGTGAACCACCCAATTTTCCTCCCAACCATATCCAGGAAGAACTTCTCCCCCTGGAACCCTCGAGTTGCAAAAGCTCATAAGCAGTACCAAAAGACAACAGTAGAGAGATTTGCAAGGCAGACTAAGGAAGCAAATTTTCACTTTCTCTCAATACCACTCATGGCTAACCTCAATAGCTAGAGATCTTAGGATTTTAATAATAATTTCAGATTTATTATGGAAGCAATTGGCTACTCTCCATATCTCTCCCTCTCACTATTTTCCTCAAGTCTCTTCCACTCTTAGCCTCATAATCCCCAAGTGAGAATACATGAGACTCATATATAGGAGGAGCAACCAATTCTTGTCATAAAGGAGGAGTAATGTGCATGCATTGGATTCCATTTAGATGAGTGTAACTTATGCCATTAGGGAGAGGTATGAATGCCTTAGTTAAGGAGCGTGTAACATATGCATTAAAGAGAGTGTAAGAGGAATATTTTATGACATATTTTTAATGAGTGAAAAGGAATATGCCATTTTTTGACGAGTGCATAAAATAGAGTATAATGAATTATTTAAAAGAGAGAGAGAGAGAGAGAGAGAGAGTTACATAGAGTCATGAAGGAGATGTGTGAATTGATTGAGGAGATAAAATTGACTTGTAATTACTTTTTAATAATAATATCATAGTCTCGTAAAAGATAATAATAATATTAATAATATTGAGGATTCAATCAAGATTGAACTATTAGGATTGATTAATGATAGTTAAGTCGTTTTTCTTCACTCTGCTTGATTACCAATTTATGAAAGGTGATTTACTATTTTTGGAAAGTCGTGCTTGAGATGCTGGACATGACTTTCTATTTTTAGAAAGTCATTCCAGAATTGTGAGAATGAAATTTTATTTAAGGAAATTCATCCATGATTGGTATTTTTATTCTGGAGAATAGGGATTCTGCATGCCTATTTCATGCATCTCCGTGCCTTAGTAGATTGAGGACTCCACGCCCAGATCTACTCCAAAGATACAAGATTCCGCAACTTCATCTTTTTAAATATTCAGGACTCCGCGCCCTAAATATACAAGACTCCACGTCTTTATCTTTCTTGGATTTAGGACTCCACGCCCTAATTCCATGACCTATTATCTACTCTGCTTTGAAACTTTGCGTTTCTCCTTATGGTACTGATTGTGAGCTTTTACCCATCTGATGGTTCACTAGTAAGGCCTTGTTCAAAGACCTGCACACATTACAATCTCATAGATCAAAGGAGTCAAATGAATTTCATAATGAAATTAACTTAATCACATTTTACCCAGAATGTTGCATGGCTTCCACAGTCATTTTGGTTTTGAAGAAATGACTTCCACAGTGATTCATAATTGAACATCCTTGTTGGAAAATGACCAGGTACCCTACCATATCTTGCTTAGTACAATATTAGACATATATAATCACACAAATCATGTATCATCCATAAATCATAATTAACCATCTATTCTGCATAACCATGAGAATCCATGGGTATATGTGTCTCAATCTTGGATCACCATCCATGTCATACACTTGCTTCATAAATCAGATACAAACAGAAAAACATATGTATAACATTTTACTTAACCAAAACCATCTAATACAGATAATCAATGATGTCACATATAAGAGGAAATATAACTATATAAAACATTGTTCCCCAATCCAGTGATCAATTTTTCATACATAAACATAAAAGGAAATATAACTATGTATGTAAAACATTATTCCTCAATCAAGTGATCAACCTATCATATATATAACTCGTCAAAAATCACCCTTGATAGGAGTGACAAAACTATACTAGAAAAATAGGACACTACAACAAGGCCAAGGTTCAGAGTTTCATTAGTGGATTTCTAGTTGCATACAGAGACCGGATTGAGTTTGATGAGCCTAGATTGCTGGAGAAGGCCATCCAAGAGTTGAAGCATTGTTATGAGAAATATAATTCAGTTCCTTACAAGAGATTCAATGCAGCTGAGAAGGGACATGGAGAGCAGAAAACTAGAGGCGGTGGTAGGGAACCATTGTAGTGTTGGATATGTGGTAAGGATCATCGTAAGAGGGATTTTTCGCAGTATCAGAGTGGTGGTAAAACCCATATCTACAGTGCTCAGGAGGCTCATACAGTTGGTGATGTTGGTTATAGCATTCCTTATATTTATGCAGCTGTGGACAACATGTAAGCAGATCATCAGGGATCGATCATTGAGATGGATAGTAAGCTTTGTGATCAAGTTGTTTCTATTTTAATTGATCCTAGATCTAACTATAGTTATATCAATCCTGACCTAGTGGATAAGTGTGGTTTGAGAAAAGAAGTCCATGCAGAATCTTGATTGGTACAGTTGACTACTAGTATAAAGAAACAAGTTCACCACTGGGTAAGAGCTTGTTCATTTGACTTAAATGGTATGCCTACAACAACGCATTTGAATGTATTTCCATTGGGATCGCATAGTATTCTTTTGGGTATGGATTGGTTATACCTTCACAGAACCAAAGTGGATTGCTTCGACAAGGCCATTGAGTGTGTGGATGATAGTGAGGAAAAAAGGACTCTGCAGGGAAAGAAGAAGCCTACATCAGTAAGGATGGTTACCGCTATGAAGGCTAGGAGTAGTTGCAGAAAAGGTTGTGTGATATTTGTAGTACAAATTTCGAGTGACAAGGGTAAGAAGGTTGAGGATGTTGATGTGTTGAGTAGGTACCTAGTATTGCGGCAGTTTTAGGACGTATTTCTTGAGGACATTTCAGAGTTGCCACCTCATAGGGAGGTAGACTTTTCTATTGAGTTAGTTCTAGGGGTAGCTCCAACATCGAAAGCACCTTACAGGATGAGCACATCTAAGTTGGTAGAGTTGAATTTGCAGCTAAAGGAAATGTTGGACAAAGGATACATCAGACCCAGTGTATCACCTTGGGGCGCACCAATGTTGTTCGTAAAGAAGAAGGATGGTACTCTTAGATTGTGCATTGATTACAGGCAGCTGAATAAGGTAACAATCAAGAACAGGTACCCTTTGCCGAGGATTGATGATTTGTTTGATCAGCTAAAGGGAGCAACAGTGTTCTCTAAGATCGACTTGAGATTGGGGTACCATCACGTACACATCAAGGAAGAGGATATATTCAAGATTGCATTCAGGACCAGGTATGGGAATTATGAGTTTGTTGTTTTTCCATTCGGTTTGACTAATTCTCTAACTACATTCATTTGTTTGATGAATAACTTGTTGCATCCCTATTTGGACAAGTTTGTTATTGTATTCATTGACGACATACTAGTATATTCTAAGAATGAGGAGGAACATGCCGAACATTTAGCAGCAATGTTGAGATTGCTAAGAGAGCATCAGCTATATGCTAAACTTAGCAAGTGCAACTTCTTTCAAATTGAGGTACATTACTTGGGACATGTTGTCTCCAAGGAAGGCATAACAATAGATCCGAAAAAGATAAGGGCCATCATGGAATGGGCAGCTCCTAAGAATGTATATGAGGTGAGACCATTTATGGGGTTGGCAGGTTACTATAGGAGGTTCATCAGGAACTTCTCACGCATTTCATATCCTATCACATCATTGCAACAGAAAGGTAAGAAGTTTGAATGGATGATGGAATGTGAAGATAGTTTTTAGTAGCTTAAGCAGTTTTCGACACATGCACCAGTGCTAAAGATTGTAGATCCAGACAAGGAGTTTGTAGTGTGTACAGATGCTTGCAAGAGAGGACTTGGAGGAGTTCTCATGTAAGAAGGACAAGTAGTGACTCATGGAAACTGAATGAGCCCAAGCAGAACTCTATCCAACGCATGATCTTGAGCTAGCAGCGATTATACATGCATTGAAGATGTGGAGGCATTATCTTCTTGCTAGGAGGTTTACATTGATGAGCGATCACAGTGGGTTGAGATATTTGTTTGATCAGACGAATCTAAATGTCAAGCAAGCTAGATGGTTGGCTACCCTTAGTGAGTTTGAATTTGAGATCAGATACATCAAAGGGAAGGAGAACCAGGTTGCAAATGCTCTTAGTAGGCAGGTACATGTACATCATATTGCAGCTATAAGCTCTTATGGGACAGAGTTACAGGATAGGATTTTGCAGGCTAGTCAACATGATGAAAAATACATAGAGATCGTGCATAGGTTACAACAAAGTATAGGTAGAGGTGATTAAGATGCAGACTATCGTTTCACGACAGATGGCTTGGTGAGGTTTCGAGAAAGGATCTATGTGCCGAATTGTAGTTAGCTTAAGAAGCTTATCTTGAGGGAGTTTCATGTGAAATTGTATTTGGGTCATCCATGATATCAGAAGACATTGATGACGATAAATAAGTTCTATTATTGGCCGAATCTGAAGAGAGAAATGGCTGAGTTCATGGCTAGATGCCTAGATTTTCAGTTGGTAAACGTGGAGTGCAAGCATCTAGGTAGTTTACTACAACCTATTGCGATTCTGAAATGGAAATTGGAGGTCATTCATGGATTTCATCATAGGTCTTCTGAGGACAGTTAAGTAGCATGATTCTATTATGGTCATGGTCGATAGGTTGAGCAAGGCATCTCACTTGTAAAGACTACATATTCAGCTAGTGAGGTAGCACAGGTGTTCATTAGAGATATAGTGAGACTACATGGTGTTCCAAAGAAGATTGTGTCAGACAAGGATGCAAAGTTCACTTCCAAGTTTTGGAAGGAGCTATTTGTAGGCTTGGGTACAGAGTTGGCCTTCGGTACAACTTATCATTCGTAGAAAGATGGTAAGATAGAGAGGGTCAACAAGATCTTGGAAGATATACTGAGGATGTACATGATGCACCAACAGAGGAAATGGGAAGAGTATCTTCCATTAGCGGAGTTTGCATACAATAATATATATCAGAAGTCATTGAGGATGAGTCCTTTCGAGGCATTGTATGGTCGGAGTTGTAACACCCATCAGCTAGAGTGATCCAGTGAATAGGGTACTTATTGGACTGGGAATGTTGGCAGACATGGAGCAGGAAATGCAGGTTATAAAGAAGAATCTAAAGGCAACACATGATAGACAAAAGAATTTTGTAGACTAGCACATGGTGTTGAGAGAGTTTCATGTTGGGGAGCATTTGTATTTGCGCATCAAACCCAGGAAAATCTCTTTGAGGATTGGTTCATGTGCCAAGCTGGCACCACATTATTGCGGGCCTTTCGAAATCCTTGAGAGGATTGGACCAGTGGCATATCGACTTGCACTGCCTCCAACAGTGAAAGACCATGATGTTTTACGTATTTCATTGCTTAAGAAGTATATAAAGGACGTTGATCATGTTATCGATTGGTTTGTATTGTAGGTGGAGCAAGAAGGAGAGTTCCAGCTGAAGCCTCATTCCATATACATATATAAATATTCCAGTTGCCATGTGCTAAGTTATAAAGCTCCAATAAGAGGTATGGGTGTCATGTTATTATGGTTATTATCTTGTCATGTTGTCATGATGTTTTTCTTTTGAGTAGACTCTTCATTGTAAATAGTGCAATGAGCTAAGTTATAAAGCTCCATAGGAAATATGTTTTCTTTTCGGCGGTTTTGCTGAGGTCTTGGTGTGGCTTAACACTGAGGAGAGTGTTCCCCAAGGAGGAGGGCTCTGTAACAACCCTGGTGAAAAGTTCATGTAATAAAAGTTAATAAAGACAAAATATGACCACGGTTAAGGGACACTTATTCCAAGCTGAATGTCGGGCAAATATATCCTAGTGGGCATCACTGGATGTGTGTTTTGGCTAGGGAAAATTGGCAAAGGCTAAGCCTAAGGCATTAAAAGGAAACAAGGCATTTTTGGCACATTTATTTATGAAAATAAAGGAAATTAGGAGAAAAGGAAGGTAAAAGGTCACAGGTTGCATGTGAGGAGGAAATTGAAGGAAAATAATGGAAAATGAAGAAATTATAGGCCTCGTGCATAAAAAGGTTTTTGAGGATCAGTTCATGGCTTTTGTTAAGTTCAAGTTTGGAGCTCTCTCATTACTCTCTCTCTCTCACACTCTCTTGGTCACTTAGAGTTTTCTTGGAGCACTCTAGTTTGGAGCAAAGGAAAGGGAAGGCAAGGAAAGGAAAGGAAAAGCAAGCAAGGAACAAGGAAAGGAAAGAAAGATCAAGTAGCTTCAGCAAAAATATTTGCAGGTAACCTTTTGCATGTGTGATTTCCTAGCTAGTTTGGACATGCATGGATTTGCATGTTGGTGTATGGTTCTCTTGCTGTCGGTGGCCTGGTATTCCCGGGTTATGACATTTCTTTTTAGCCTACCTAGCCTTTTTCTGGATTCCATGGTATGTTGGGATGTTTATTTCTGTTTTGGAACTTTGGAATTTCCGAATGGATTTCAGAATCCGGGGTGGAGGTGGTCTCAAGGTTCATTCCCAAAGGCCTATGTTGGCTTGATGGGCCTTGACCCAAGTTAAGTGTTTAGTCAACCAAGCAAATCCCTACACTATTGGCCCTTTCAGCATCAATCTGCGGAGCGCAGACTGAAGTCTCACCTGAAGCAGTATGGGGGGATGTAGGAACCAAGTTTCCGCACCCTGAGATGGTTGTGATGTCAGTTTTATACCTTAACCCTACCTTTGTGCAAATTGATAAGCCTTTAGGGCTTATCAATGTACTTCTCTCTTAGTCTTTAAGAAACTCCGTGAAGGTATGTGATCATCCTTCGGGTAACCCTAACAAGCAATCTCGGCACTTACACGCCTCTATAACTACTTCGCTGTATAGTTCTCTAAATTATCTTAAGTGTTTGCCAATTCTATCATGCAATTTAGATTATCCTTGTGTAAACATATATCTCTAATTGTGTTCATATAACAAAGGAAAACATATAGATTCGCGCATCAATTTAGCAGTAAAACATAAACCCAGTGATTAACATAACATAATCGCATGAAATTGACAAAAGTAAAATACACAAAAATTTCAGAATACTCTTCTTTATTGATGATCCAGATGTTCAGTACAAACTTTGACTACCCTGCGCACACAACTGCAGGGGTCCTCGCACTCAGCTGCGGACTTCTACCCTAGGCCTTCGCGCACTCAGCTGCAGAGTCTTCTTCCTACGCTAAGACTCTCGCTCTTAGCCCCTTTACAAACTCATCAATGACTCAAATGAACTCCAAAACTTACTTAGACTCCTCTTAATACCTCCTTTTTATACAATCCCATGGTCCGCAGACCAAGGGCAGATCTCATCAAGCCAACACAACCTATGTAGACTAAGGGCGGAAACCATTTTTGACTCTTGATATCTTTGCGCTCCGTGACCACAAAATGCGGAGACTTTACGTTTCATTACACAAAATTCGGGCCTTCTGCCCCAAAACTTGGGTTTTTAACCCCAAAATTAACCCCAGGGGATCCATTCCCAACAGGCCCCCAACAAAAACATGGTGACTCACTCTTGAGTCACTCGGCCGATGCGGAGATCTTGTCGTGAAGACCTCCCAGCTCCACTTGGACTACTGCAACTTCGATAATGCACTGTGTTGCTGCTTGCGTCATCTCCTCAACCAGTTGGTCTGTCGCTGGCCTTGTACTATCTAACTGTATCTTTTGCTGAGTTGCATGTAGACGAGCCAGCTTTCCTTCGATGGTGGTGGTGAGAGCATAGGATTCATCAAGCCAAGGCCCTATTCTGGCCTTGAGGACGCTCTCTTTGCGTTGCGTTGCATCCACCTGCTCCTTTAGTACCTTTGCCTCCTGTAGTTTGGTTAGCCTCTGTGTAAGGGAAACGGTGTGCGTCGTCTCTTTGACTTCATTGTATCACTGGTGTAGCTCCCGGGCTTCCATTTCCAACCTTTGCAAGGTGGGATCTTCCTACAAATTGGTAACCACTTCAAGCGCTTGCTCAAAGAGCGCGGTACACTCTGTTATGACATTGTTTACTGCTGCCACGACATCCTTCAAAGCTATCTCGCGCTGCTCTTTGACTTCTGGTAGAGTTGAAGGTTGGGCCTTCAACTACAGTTTTGTAATCTTGAGTTTCAGGTCAAACTGAACCTTCGCCAACTCTGTTCTAGCATCGTGCACTCTAGCAATGAGATTTCGAATCTGCACATCTACTGGCTCATCATCCAGAATGGCCAACTATAGGACAGACCTACATGCCTCAGCCACCACCTTGGTCATGCGCTCATTTTTGTCTGTGATGACTTTGACGAGGTTTACATCATAATCTCTTTGTACCATCACCTGAGGGTTGTTGACTTTCTGCTCACTGATTACCTATAACGCGCGCTATTCTTGGGCTCGAAGTTTTGCGATCACACCATCTTGCAAATTGTGAAGCACCTCACTGGGAAGCGTGGCCAAATTGAGCCCAATTCCTTTGAGGGCACTAACAACAGGCTTGTCAGCCTCAGACTCTGTGGTTAGCGCTCCCTCGGGCTGCAGTATTGCCCGGGGATCTAGGATGCGCACCATCCCTTCTACTTCCAATGTGCCAGGTGCCAAACTAGTTGACGTCGCACTGCTTCATCCCACGCTGGTCTGGACCTGCGATGCCTGGATCTACAGCTTGTGCAGACCCATTTGAATGGCCCCCAAGGCCTGCTTCTATTCTAGCTCGAATTGCTGTAATAGTTCCATGGTTGCATCTCTGATTGTATCACCGATATCATTTAAATCACCTTCTGTTAAGGTGATCGGATCTAGAGAAGTCTTGTTGTCCTTAGAATTCTTTCCCTGCCCTACCTTCTGTGGATCTCTGTTGCGCTTAACGTGGAACAGAGTGGTCTCTAGGTCTGCTCCTCCCTGGTTCGACTACTATTCCTCCTCCTCTGTCTCCGGAGAAGGCGACTTTTGACTTCTGTCAGAGCTGTGCTCCTCTTCTTCCACCTGTCCTCCCATCTACTTCGTAGTGGCGCTCTCTACCTTGGCCTTGTCCTCAACCTCCTTTTTTCTTTTTGCGGCCAATTGCTCCATCTTTAGCTTTGCCTCGTTCTTTTTTCGCTGCGCTGTGGTCTTGCTAGACCCAGCTGTCAAGTTTGAGGCAGTGCGCCAATCTGTCAGTCACCGGTCGAGGACCGCTGTAATTGCGTCATTTGTGGCTAGGTATGGTAGGTGATACCATTTCTTCTCAGGGTCCTTGCGTGCATGTATCGAGACCGGGTGGAAGTCGGTCATGAATTCCACATACTCCTGCAGCTTCTCATACACAGTTGGCGACAACCGCGGTTTGCGGTTGATGGCCATATGGATGCTCATCTGCATCAAGATCCAAAAGACCTTACTGTCCTTGACCCTTTGAGGGTCCTTCGTAGGCCACAACGATTCGCTGCCTCTGGTAGGTCGGGCACGATTGGAGGAAACTGACTATCCTCTGGTAACTCCCATGCGACCAACATTATGGACAACAACAGCCAGGCGTAGTGGAATGTTTTGCTGTGATCCTACGCCTCTTTGCAATTCACGAGGAACTCTCTATAGAGGTAGTGCGCCCAGTTAAACTATACACCCTCCGCACACTGGGCTGCTAAGGCTACTACTCATGTCGACGCTTCATCTGCATGACACTTTCTCATAGTATTTCTTGCCAAGATTTGTGTGGCGACTTTGACCGCAGGGTTAGTTATACTTGTGATGACATAGCCGCACGACTTCTTAGCGAGTTTGAATTTGTCCTTCATTGCTTCAGCAAGGTCGCGCTTGCCTGGCTTTCTGCCAAACAACATGGCTGGATTTTCTCCCGAGTACAGTAGCCGAGTGATCCTATGGATCAACATGTCAGTAATGGGTATCGACTCTTCTAGCCATAGACACCCATCGTGCACCAAGCACAACAACTTCTTGATCACGACCATGTTTACGGGTGTGCGATTATAATGCAGTACCCACAACATGTTTAAGAGACCCACCTTATCCACCCCTTTTACCCACTTCCTTGGCTCCAACACGATCACACTAGAGTCTTTGTGGAAGATGTGATGCATGAGATGGTCTGTCGCTAAATGGGGAAAGCATTCTACATCAGCGAAATCCCAGTCCTCCAATTTTAATAGGGGGATGCGCCCCAGGCACGGTCTTTCAAAGACAATTTGGTACAGGAGTAAGGGTGTGTGTAGTGTGACCTTACTTTCATCAATATCCTTCGGAACCTTGGCCTTGCCTCTGCATGGAGGAATGTACTCGGGCAGTATAGAAATGGGGTCAGACCCCTCCACATCAACGTCCTCCGCACCCTCCATATCAATATCGTCTGTGCCCACATGGAGTTCTTTAACCTCATCTTCAGGCTCTAGGTCAATCACCTTACCCTTCCCTTGCGCAGTGGGCTTTCCTGTCTGAGGGTGCTTTCTAGGTGATGCGCGCACCGGTTGTTCCGCTTTCTGCTTATCCTTCTTTGATTTTGGACCCTCCTAGGTTGGCGTAGGCCTCGGCATGGGTGTCCTGGGGGATTTAGGCACTTTTGTCAGTACTTCTCCACTTCCAACCTCTGGGGCAGCTCCCTCAATTGCCATTATGACCTATGGGGTAGTTCCTTTGGTTGCCATAGATTCTCCTGCACTTAGGGTTTCTGCGGTAACCAACATTATGCTAGACAAAAACACCCGTGTCTCTGTTGGCAACTTATCGAAAATTAAATTTTCTATCAGGGCTTCAAAGAGCTCAAGGTTCATACGCGCCTTAGAGCTTAATACCTCAATTCTCAAAATTCCAAGTGTTTTTCATTGGGCAACCACCTGTTATTTATAGGCATTTTCAAATTCAAATCTGACCATTCCCCCCATAACTCGCTCATAAATTCTGGATTGGCGGAAGATTTTCACAGATCTTGTCCTTAAATTCTAATTTAAATGCTGCCCACCCGCTCCATTTGGCCATTTTCCGACTGTCAAGTCATGAACAGTGACCATAATGGTCACTTTCCGGCTTCCCTACGCGGTCCCTTCTCGGGTAGCGCAGATGCCTGCACGTGTCTGCTGACACTATGACATTCCTTCATTCCACGTAGTTCCCCAATCGCGTAGCTCCCCAACCCGGACAATGTAGTTTATAGTCCCGCGCCTCCTTTCAGTTGCCTGGAGCACTAAGACTGTGCTTCCCTCATGTAGTCATCTAGATGGTCGCCGGTGTATGGCTTCAATTGGCTGCCATTCACCCGTCCTGGGAATGGTTCTCCATTCAATTTTACCAGCTGAACTGCTCCACCATCGGTAATCTCCTTGATGACATAGGGCCCCAGCTAATGCATCCTAAATTTCCCTAGAAATTTATCAAACTTGCTATCATATAACAAAACCAGATCATTTACCTTGAAGGTGCGTAGTTTGATGTGCCAATCATGCCATGCCTTTTCGCGCTCCTTTTGAACCTGTTGAGGGAATCCAACTAGAAATTGATCTTCTTCAAGATTTGTTAGCTGCGTGAGTCTCTCCTCTAGGGCTCTGCGATCCGCCATTCCTGTGAATGCTGCTATGCGCAGAATAGGTACAATGTACTCCATCAACATCACAACTTCCACACCATAAACCAGTCTGAACGGTGTTTTTCTAGTCAACTTCTTGCAAGCCGTTCTATAAGCCCATAGAACCGTGGGTACGTGCACATCCCAGTCGTTTCTTTGAGCATTGCAAACCTTTGTGAGTGCACTCTCCAATATTTTATCAAACACTTCCATCGTCCCATTAGCCTGCGATGATAGGGTGTGCTCTTTTGATGGTACACCTGAAACTCCTCCGTCGTCGTGCTGATTGTCTCATTGAGAAAGTGTGTACCGTGATCACTCATTAGAGGTTTTGGACAACCAAACCTTGTCAGTACGTACTCAAAGATAAATTTTGCTACTGTCGCACTCGTACAGTCTTTCACAGGCTGCGCCTCCGCCCATCTAGTTAAATATTCAGTCGTGGTGATGATGTACTGTGCACCCGTCTTCTTTCCTGGCGGCTGAATTGGTCTTACAAAGTCAATCACCCACTTCTCAAAGGGCTGTAGTGATACCTACGGATTTAGTTGCAGTTCATCCCTGCGCAAGGGCTTGCCCGTCTTTTGGCAAGCGTCGTATGCCCTACAATATGCTTTTGAATCCTTATGCAAGGTTGACCACCATAACCCAACGCGTAGAATCTTCTACGCTGTTGCTTTTCCTGCATAATGACCTCCCATGGCTTCATCATGAGCCTCAGCAAGGATGCTATTTCGTTCAAACTCTGGCACATAACGTCACAATATTTCATCTAACCCCATTTTTTACAAGTGCCCTGCAATGACAGAAAAGTCTGCTGCATGCACCACCAGTTCCTTCTTCTATTGGCTTGTATATCCTTCTGAAGCCGTGTCTATCATTAGGAAGTGTATATTATCTTCAAAGTGACTGTCCACGATGCGCACTACAAAGAGCTACGCGTCAGGTAGCCCTTCCTCCAAATTAGTAAGTTCCTCTCCCATTTCGATGCGCGACAGATGATCCGGTCCAAAATTCAAATGTCCTGGCTTCACAATAACTTCAAAATCATACTCCTGGAACAACAAAAACCACCCACATATCTTTCTCCCCAACACAGGCTAAGTGTTGACCAGTTATTTCAATGTGGAATGGTCCGTATACATCTTAAAGTGTCTGCCCAACAAATAGTGCCTGAACTTCTGGAACACGTACACCATAACTAAATCTTCCCGCTCTGTTGTGGAATAATTTTTCTCCGCTTTGGACAACTTCCTACCTACAAATGCTATAGGATGATCCAAGTCCCCTTCACTGGCCTGTGTCGGTACTGCTCCCAGTGCAATACATGACGCGTCCACATGCACATGAAATTCCTTCTTCCAATCCGGGAAGAATAGGATCGGTGCGGTGACCATCTTCTCCTTCTAGACATCCAAGCTCTTCTCGCATTCTCCGTTCCAATATAACGTAACATCCTTTTTTAACAATTTTTCCATCAACACGGTAATCTGGGCATAGCTCTTGATGAATTTACTATATTATCTCATATGCCCCAGTGTTGTGTGAAACTGTTTCACACTCTTTGGCGCCTCCAAGTTGATTATGACTGCGATCTTAGCTGGGTCTACCATAAAGCCTTGTCTACATACCACATGGCCCAACAAGATCCCAAAAGGGACACAAAACAAACATTTCTTCAGATTGAGCATGATCTGGTATCTCTAGCATGTATCTAGCATCAAGTGCAAACTTTCCACATGGCACTTCACCAATCTGAACACTGTACAATCATCGAAGTATACTTCCAGAAATTTATGAATAAAATCCGTGAATGCCGCGATGACTACGCGCGAAAAGATCACCGACGCATTCTTCATCCCAAAAGGCATCACCATATACTGGAAGCATCCTCATTCAGTCACGAAGGCCATCTTACTCCTATCCTCCGATGTGATATTGATTTTATTGTACCCAGAGAACCCATCAGTGAACGAATACGCTTCTTGGCCACCAACATTATCCAGGACTTCATCGGTGAACGGGGTTGGGGAGGGATCATGCACGCAGGCATCATTCAACTTCCTGAGATCTATGCCTATACTTATTTCTTCCTTCTGCTTCTTTTCCTGAACCACTATTGGGCTTACCCAATCAGATTCTTCCACCGGTTCAATAATACCTACCGCGAGCATATTATTTAACTCAACATGGACCCTTTCCTTATAATTCAGATTAAGGCGGTAAGGTCTTTGTTTCACAGGTTTTGCGTCTGGTTTTAGGGTGATATTCATGACACCCAGGTTTCCTATATCCCTTTTAGATTGAAAAACTTCATGGGGAACAAGTCCTAATATTTGTGGAGTAGTTCGGTGACCTTATCTACTGTCGCATCGTCCCAATAGTCCCCAATATTTGCAAACTTCGGTTCTGCCTCTGTGCCAATGTTCACCTGCCTCGTCTTGAGCGGTTCAGTTATGTTTGTGTTCTCTAGTTATGGTCCTTCAACTCCGCGGTGACCTTCAGTATCTGGGATATTAATCTTCCTCGGGCCTTCATCTTCTTCTTTCGATGCTACATTGTTGTAGAGCCTCTAACTTGCACCTAATCATCCATTATTACCTACAGCTTTTCCTCACTTATCTCTCTCTTTTGCCTTATTTTCCTTATAAACCTACCCAGATCATTACATTTGATGTCTTTAAGCATGATTAGTGAACTTTGCTAATGTTTGACTGTTTGTCTAGATTTTTGACATATGCACAGAGATTCCGCAGCTGTCTGGCAATTCCGCAGCCATTCAGCGATTCCGCAGCTATCTGGTCATTCCGCAGCCTTTTCATTGATCTCTATGTTCCACGTGTCATTTTGCAAAACAAATCACATGGGCACGTGGGAATGAAGGTGTTCAAGGTTCCTGTGCTATTGGTTCGGTCAACAACGTCACCCACACCTCCGGTCAACGAGGGTCAAGCCACGGTCAACAAAGACAGCTCAAACGGTGCTGCGTGAGCTGATGGGTCACGTCACTCCAGATGGTGATTTATCCGTGTTACGCAGGTTATGGGAGATAGGATCCAACCTTGGATTCAATCTCCATGACGACCGTAAACCTCCAGATCATCCACGGGCCTAATTACGTGTTGCTGAACCTTTAATAAGCATGACAGTTAGTTAATTTTCAGTTTCTTGTTTTACGCATTAGGCAATCGTTCAGATGCCTATAAAAACCAACGTCTGCGTACGCTTAAGATTAATCTTTAGTTGCCGCGTTTATGTTATTGTTATAATTTTAGTGCATTCAGAAACTCTGTTTTGAAGGTGTTGTTCTAGCACTCTTTACTGTAATTTTCTGCATATGGATTAATAGAAGATAGTGCTGTTCTGACTTTTTCACGTAGCTGAGTCTTCTTTGGGTTTTGTGGATGGAGGGTCCCCGTTCATAACAGCCCTTGTACAGTAATTTTATGTTCATGTTCTTGTCATTTCCTTATTTTGAATTCAGCACTTTCCTTTTCTTTGAAACATGTACAGTTTGATTTACTTTCACTGTCATTTCATTTCCAGCATTTACTTTGACTGATCAGGATTGTTTTCTGCAGGTGTTAACCTGGGATTGTGTGTCTTTGTGTATTTGCTTTATCTCTAGTGGTATTTTCAGTTGTCATATTCATAGTTGCTGCCTTTACTCTGTTTTCTAATTTAACTTCTAGTTTAGTTTCTCAAGTTGTATGCTAACAGATTGATGGTCTCCTTACCATAAGCAGTTTATCTTTAAGAGATCAGAATACTAATGAATTACAGCTTGCTTTAGGTAGTTTTGGACTTATATCACTAACTCTTTCTTCACTTGTTACACATTACACTGTATGTTGGAAGCAGAATGTTGAAGAGAGGCAAAGTGGTGTTATAATTTGTCATCATTACTTTTTAGACTTACATCTAGCTACTTCTTAATCGTGTTTCACATAGTACTATATGTTGGAAGCAGAGTGTTAGGAAGAGATGAACATTATCATTGGTCTTTAAAGTGATTTTCTTACCTTTTTATTGCAGCAGCATGAGTAGTGACTAGTGCCATTAGAAAGTGGTTTTTATGCTTTGCTTTCAGTTTCATTTCAAGTTATTTCTTTCAAGTTCTTTCTTTGCAAGTTTAGAAGGTAGTTAGAAACCACTAGTAACACACACTCACTCATTTAGAATTCACCTTACACACACTATCACTCATCTGTTTATAAAACTCCATTCCATCTTAGGAAGATAAATTAACCACAAACAACACCCCAAACGACAAAAAGCTCTAAGAGGTTGCTTAAGTACATATAGTACACCTTCACTTCATCAGCTTACGAGCCCCGGGTTGACAATTAATGACATCAATTTAGGAACACTAAATTGACTAAACATTTTGGCGCCGTTGCCGGGGAAGTGAAATTAAGTAGCCAAATTCTTAGAAAAAAAAACATAAAATTTTTTTCAAGAAAAGAAGTTGATAACCTATCAAAGTATGCTCTCCTCTTGCACTGCAAAGTGATATGGAGGATCAGAAAAGAGAAAGTTATTGATTTAGTAGTTTCTTGAGTATGCTCTCTTCTTGCACCTAGAGTGACCTGGAAGATCAGAAAAAGAACTATTAACTTGACTTGAAGAAAAAATAAAAAATGACATGCATAGAGCTAGAGATTCTAGGGGAAGGTTTTTAGCTAGAGCTCGAAGTTCAATCTTCACAAGTCCATCTGCTTCAAGGAATAGACAAGAAACACCTCCCTCATCTCCAACCGACACTCCTAGCCCTAGAATTCCTGGAATTCAAGAGCCAAGAATTGACTCTCCCACACCTTCTATTGAATTTGAACCAGAAGGAGACCCTTCTCTTTCTCCTACAGGAAGGCCAATTGTAATTGAGGAACTAGAATCATCTGTAGAAGAAGGAGAAATCTCTTCTCATTCACCCTTTGTAGAAGAACCAGAGGATCTTGAAATCCCTAGGGGAACCATCATGACAGAGGAAGAAGGAGGTGGTAGAGGTAGGGGTAGAGGAGGAGGAGGAGACAACAATGGAGGAGGTAGAGGTCCCTTTGGAGGAGGAAATAGAGATGGGTATAACTCATTTGGGTTTCCTATTGTTAATGAGGATTCCCGAGCTACTATGAAAAACATATCACCATCTGTCCTCCCAAACTTCCATGGGTTAAGAACTGAGGACCCTGAAACATTTTTATTTGAATTTGAAGTTGTGTGTCGAACTTATGACTATCTGGATGATACTCAGAAACTCAAATTGTTCCCCTCAACATTAAAAGATCAAGCTTTGAAATGGTTCATGGGGTTACTCACTCAATCCATTAGGTCTTGGGATGAAATGAAACAAACCTTTTTGGATAGGTATCAGGACTATTGTACACCTACTAATCACAAGGACGAGGTATTTAAAATGATACAAAGAGAAGATGAGAGTTTAGAAGATTTACTTGAAAGATTTCAATATAATTTGAAAAGAGAAAAATGAGTAACTTAGATGAAGAGACCTTAAAAGCCCTCTTATTAAAAGCCATTAGAGATGAATGGATAGATATCTTAAACATGATGGGGAAAGGGGATATATCTCAACTTTCACTCAGTGATATAGCAGAGCTATGTGTCCATCTCTCAAGGGGCAAATCAAAAACTCAAAAAGGGCCTAGAGATCCTTCTCTCCTTAGAGCAAATAAATCTGCAACAGGATCAGTAAGTAGGGCTGAAATCGGCAGTATGCTTGATGAATTTAAAACTGACATCTTAGGGAGTCTTAGCGAACAATTAGATACCCTTAAGATCCACAACAAACAAAAAGCAGAAGCTGAGGCTTTGGCCATTTTTTGCCCGAAATGTAGAGAGAAACATGCTTTAAGGGAATGTCCCTTGGATGCACACGTTGTAGAAACATGTGTAATTTGCTCAGAAACTCATGAGACCAAGGATTGTCCTTCAATTCCTGGCCTCAAAGCAGTCTTTCAAGATGATCCAAACACACTTGAATCTCTCTGTTTTGTTGCAAGGAGACCTTGGCAAGGGCAACAAAATCAAGGGTTTAACAACTCTATGAATTTTCAACCCCAACCAAATTGGAATCCTTGGCAACAACCCTGGTCTCAACCTCAAAATCCTTTTCAGTCATGGATGCAAAGCATGCAAAATCCTTATGGGAGACTTGCTCAGTTCTATCAATATCCTCCATCTTTTCAGAACTAGCAAGCTCCACAACTTCCAAATCAAGGTCAACAACTATCATTGCCATACCCTCAACAACAACAACCTCCTCCACAAAACCAAAATTCTCAACTCTTGCTTCAATCCCAACAGAAGTCAAATCAACTTCCCTCTCAGCCATTACCAAATCCCAATAATAGGAACCCTCAAAATGCTTACATGATGGAAGGTCAACCATTTCCTACCTATATGATTGTTCCTCTCAACGAAGTACAACTCAGATCAGGTAGAATCCTAGATCAACCTTCTATAAATGTGCCAAGCATTTCTGAGGAAGAATCTCTTAAAGTCAATAAGGGTTCTGAAGTTTCACTTCAAAACCAAAATATCCAAAAAGAAAAAGAAAAAGAAAAAGAATCAACCTCCACAACTCCCATAGTTGAGCAACCTACATCTTTAGCTACACCTCCTTTTCCTGAAAGATTACAAATTGACAAAGGAGTGGAAAAGCAAATTTAGTTGCCTGACTATAACTTTCTAGATGAATTGAAGAATGTCTGTATCAAGATCCCTTCGCTACAAGCCATTAAGGAAATTTCCATTCTAGCGAAGACAATAAAGGAGTTGAGTTTGAATAAAACAGGAAAGAGAACCAGAGATACCAAAAGGATACATCTGGTTGGAAAAATTGCAGACATTATGATGGGTAAGATTACCATGCAAAAGTATGTGGATCCCGGTAGTCCTATTGTCAAAACTCATATTAATGGGGTTGAAATCCCAAATACTTTGATTGACTTAGGAGCCGCTATCAACATCATGAGTAGACAGACCATGGATCAGTTAAAGCTTCCTAACCTTCTCTTTACACCTACTTTACTGCAACTTGCAGATCGATCAATCATTAAACCTGATGGTGTATTGGAAGACATTCCAGTCTCTCTAGAATCTTGGGAATATCCAGTTGATTTTATGATTTTAACTCCCAAGAATAATCTAGGAGGACATCCTCTTATCTTAGGAAGACCTTGGCTAGCAACAGCTGATGCTTTCATCAGTTGTAGGTCTGGAGACATATATATATCAGATGGTAATTCCACCAAGAAATTCAACTTGTATCCCCCAGCAAGAGCAATAACAGAAATAGGAGAATATGAGTGGGTCGATGATGAGGATACTATACAACCTGTTCTAACCATCTCTGAGATTAGTGAAGACAGTCAAATCCTAAATACGTTAGAAAATTTTGAAATATCTTTAGAATATGACTCTACACAATTTCAGTTAGATGCAGACATTGAATATCTTTCCTCTAGACAGATGTCTCTCTTCTCAATGGAAGAGTTTGGTAGTTCTACAGTTGAAATCCTTCCAGGAAAAACATTGAACATCAATAAAAACTTGGAAAGACTACAACAAGAAGAATTAACCAAACTTTTGCAAAAACATTCTACAACATTTGCATGGGAATACACTGACATGAAAGGAATCGATCCTAAGACTTGTATTCATCACATCTATATTGAAGAAAACAGCAGACCTATTAGGCAACCATAGAGACGGATGAATCCAAACCTTAGGGAAATCGTGAAAGAAGAACTTCAGAAATTGCTCAAGGTAAACTTCATTTACCCCATTTCAGATAGCCAATGGGTTTCTCCCTTGGTTATAGTGCCCAAAAAGAATGGTAAATGGAGAGTTTGCATTGACTATCGAGAATTGAACAAGGCAACTTTAAAGGATCATTTTCCTCTACCTTTTATTGATCAGGTACTAGACACTTTAGCAGGTAAAAAGTATTTCTCATTCTTGGATGGTTTTAGTGGATATAATCAAATTCAGGTAGCACCTGAAGATCAAGATAAGACCACCTTCACCTGTCCTTGGGGAACTTTTGCCTACCGAGTACTTCCTTTTGGATTATGCAATGCACCTGCTACTTTTCAAAGGGCTGTATTAGGTATCTTTTCAGATCTAATCCATGATTGTGTAGAGGTTTATATGGATGATTTTACAGTCTATGGTAATACATTTGAAGAAGCTTTGGAAAATTTGGAAAAAGTACTGATAAGATGTAAGGAAACAAATCTTTCTTTAAGTCATGAAAAGTGTTTTATGATGTTTACTGAAGGGATTGTTTTAGGACATCATATTTCAGGAGATGGAATTAAGGTTGATAAATCCAAAGTTGAGGTCATCTCCAAGTTACCTATTCCAAACTGCCAAAAGGATGTTAGAAGTTTTCTTGGGTTTACTGGGTATTATAGAAGATTTATTGAAAACTTCACCAAGATAGCATCTCCTCTCTTCAAATTACTTACAAAGGATTGTGAATTCAAATGGGATCCTGAATGCCAATCTGCATTTGAAGCTTTAAAAACAAGGATATCTGAAGCACCCATTCTAAGAGGGCCAAATTGGAAACTTCCTTTCCATATTTCCACTGATGCTTCAGATACAGCTCTAGGAGCTGTTTTGGGACAAAAAGACTTGATCCCTTATGCCATTTATTACACCAGTAAAAATTTGACTCCCACCGAGTTAAATTATACTGTGACAGAAAAAGAGTTCTTAGCTGTGGTACATGCGATCAATAAGTTTAGACACTACATAACCGGCTATGAAACTTTCGTTCATACTGATCATTCTGCCATAAGATATTTAATGAACAAACCTGTTACTAATGGCAGAGTCACCAGATGGCTCTTACTTTTGCAAGAATTCAATATTACTGTGTTAGATAGACCAGGAAAACAAAATACAGTAGCTGATTTCTTGTCTAGAATCCAAAATGCTAACGAAGATTCTCCTGTAGAGGATAAGTTTCCTGATGAGTATTTGTTTGCAATAACTACTAAAACCCCTTGGTATGCAGATATTGCTAATTATTTGGTTACAGGGAAGCTACCTCCACATCTTTTTCCTAATGAAAAGAGAAAGATTATTCAGCAGAGTTCAAGTTATTCATGGATTTCTAATGAATTGTTCAAAACAGGGCTAGACTGTGTGATTAGAAGATGTGTTCGGGAAGATGAGATGCCTGACATCCTTAAGGCATGCCATGATGAGCCATGCAGTGGACACTTTGCTGACAAGAGAACAACCTATAAAATCCTTTCTTTGGGATATTATTGGCCTACTCTTTTCAAAGATGCAAAGAAATATGTCAGAAGGTGTGACAGCTGCCAAAGAATTGGGAGACCAACTCTTTGAAGTGAGATGCCATTACAGCCACAGGTACTCATCGAACCTTTTGAAAAATGGGCTTTAGATTTTGTTGGACCCATTAATCCGCCATCAAAACAAAAGAGGTATATATTGGTTTGTACTGACTATGTTACTAAGTGGGTAGAAGCAAAAGCTTTGCCTTCTGCCACTGAAAATTCAGTTGTTCAATTTCTTTTTGAGGATATTTTCACTCGTTTTGGTATCCCAAGATAAATTGTAACAGATCAAGGAAGCCAATTTACATCTAATCTGATGGAAAAGCTGATGGAGGAATACAAGATCAAGCATAGAACATCTACTCCTTACCATCCGCAAGCAAATGGTCAAGTGGAATCCACAAATAAAGTCCTTGAGAATATCATCACCAAGACTGTTCATCTGCATAGAAGAGATTGGGCTGAAAGGCTACCTGAAGCCTTATGGGCCTATAGAACTACATGGAGGAGTACCACAGGATATTCTCCCTATGAACTTGTTTATGGGAAAGAAGTCCTACTTCCCATTGAGTTCCAAGTCAAAACTTTCAAGATGGCAGTCCAGTTGGGGATGAATCTTTCAGAAGCCCAGAAGCACAGAATGGAGCAGTTAAATGAACTAGATGAGATAAGACAAGATGCCATTTTAAGAACCGATATAGTTCAGCATCAAAGAACAAAATGGCATGATAGATATATCAAGGAAAAGAAGTTTCAGAAAGGAGATTGGGCTCTATTGTTTGATTCAAAGTTCAAAGACTTCAAAGGAAAGTTTCAAACTCATTGGCTTGGGCCATATGAGATTGATGAAGTCTTTAGCAATGGAGCAGTTCGAGTGAAAACTATTGATGAATTTCATACTCCTCTTATTGTGAATGGCCATCACTTGAAGATCTACCAAAAGCCACTCTCAAAAGAGGAGTTTGTCAAGTTGTTTAAAGAAGATTCTGCAATCAGGTTGGTGGAGAAGAATTCTTCTCCTCCATCAGCCTAATCTTTGGTTTTTGAAAAAAAAAAAAAAAAAAAAAAGAAAAAAAAAAAAAAAGAGAAAAAAAGAAGAAGAAAAAATAATAAATGTATAGGCCTGAAAACCAGTCTCTGATTGGCAGTCCTATGCAAAAAATCTGAGATGAAAATCAGGGTCACCTGACATCTCATATTTTCTAAAAAAAAAAAAAAATCTCTTTTTCCTCCT
Organism: Pinus tabuliformis; assembly: GCA_031772625.1. Classification (NCBI taxonomy): domain Eukaryota; kingdom Viridiplantae; phylum Streptophyta; class Pinopsida; order Pinales; family Pinaceae; genus Pinus; species Pinus tabuliformis. Next base: position 861,188,271 of record CM062810.1, on the reverse strand, counting down.
TATTCCATCTCATTTCGTCATTTCATCCACTTCATTCACCATCTCATTCATCCAATCACTCTCACTCCACCTCATTTCTTTCCATCCATCCATTCATTACATTCCATTCCACCAATAAAGTCATTTTTCAGATTTACTTCACATAGCTAAAGTTGTTTTGTGCAGCCAGAGGGTATCACTGCAGTTTCCGCAGCTGAGGAGCAATTCCGCAGCTCTCTGCACCTGCATAAAAGAAACACAGTCTGTTTAAGAAGAAATTTGCAGTTCAGAAGTCATCAACAATAATTGGAAAAGAGTCATGCAACAGCAATAAAACAATGAAAGGTTAGTGGCAAATGAGCAAAAGCAATCCAAGCGCGGATATGAGGTATGATCTAAATTCTAAACCTACGGTTATAACATTTGGCATAGTTTCTGGATTGTGTTTTTAGCCATTTAATGTAATGATTAACAGTCCTTCCCATCATGCGACCAAAAATCCACGTATCCTTCAAACTTACCGGTCCCTGTTCATCACGATTTTGAAACTCAATCACGGCTGCTCTTCCATTAAAGTTTTTGTACCTGAGTGACGTAGACAATTGTGCTATGGCTCTCTGCGTCATGATTCCGCAGCCAAGTGTATACTCATGACCGATGCCTAAGGACCTAACCGTTTCTATCCATCATTCATAACCCTCCTACGCTTGTATAATCTCATTCACGCTGGTTCATTTCCGCATTTCCCTTATTCCGCTGCGTTCACTACGCTGCCACCGTAACCATACTCTGTTTCACTCTTTCCTCTCTACTAAACTTTGATTACTGTTGAGAGTGTATTACGGTTGTTACATTGAAGCCGTAAATCTACTATGTTAAGACCACTGTTGAAGCCGTGTAACCCTTTCTCCAAAGTTTTAAAAACGGAGCTGCAAAACAAGCCAGAGAGCTGATGGGTAAACTCTTAAGGGCAGAGCCAGAGGGCTCCAAATTTGCAGAAGGCAAATTGGCTCCAGTGCATCCAAAAATTCAAGGGTTACCACAGAGAGGTTACGAAGGCTTTTGCACGTTCTTTCAGAGACAAAGACAATCAAGTGGAGATAGGGGATCTGAAGTTTACAGTCACTGAAAGCAGTCTAGCACAGGCCACCTCACTACCACAAACTGGAGAAAGATGGTTCAAAAACCGATCAATACAAGACCAGCAATGGAAGCAAATTCTAAAGAATCCAGGTATGGACACCAGCATTTTTACAAAAGGGATTCCTGTTAATTTTGTCAAAGAAGAATGGACAATTTTACTTCTACTAGTACAAAAATTCTTTACCTGTGAGGGAAGGTTTGGAATTCTATATGTTTACCATGCCAAAGTCATGATGAATTTCTTAGGAGATGACATTAACCTTCCATATTTTTTACTCTCAAGCCTTAGAAAAATGTGTTCAATAGTCCAAAGGAACCCAAGAAACATTGAGCCACATCTATATCATCATGGGCTTGTTAAGATGCTAGTTGAAGAACAGTTGAAAGAAAAAGGAGATACATGGGAAAGATTTCTTATAAGAAATCATTTCCAAGAGATAGGGGAAGCCTCTGGTGGTTCACCTCAAGTGCCTAAAAAGAGTAGAAGGAAAAGAGGAGAGGAAATTACCCCAGAAATTGTTGCCCAAGTAGAAACTACTGCCCCTAAAACTGCTGTCCTTGAAACTGTCCAAGAAGAAACTGAAGAAGAAATTGCTGCACATCATTCTGAACAAGAAATTGATCCTGGGCTTGCTGAAGTTACTGACCAAACAGCCCAAGGAATCATTACAGAAACCCTTTCAGAACTTGTCCAAGAAGCTGCTCAAAAGAGAAAGGAGAATAGGAAGAGACAAAAGAAAGATAAAGGCAAAGCTATAGCTCAAGAAACCTACCTTACTCCTGAAAATTCCAGTGAAGAGGACACTCAACCATTAGCACATAGATTGGCCCAACTCCATGAGGCTGCCCTTTCCAAGAAGATGCAAAAACAAAAGCAAAAACCACAAAAGGAAAAACAGAGCATCACCACCGTGAGAAGGAGCAGAAGGCTACAAGACAAAGTGGGGACCACAAAGGGTAAGGAGTCACTCATTATTGACTTGAGCACACCTGAAAATATTGCTACAAGATTTGACGTTGAGAAAAGCCCTCCACATGTTGAGTATGTTGAGACTAGTCCTCCACGTGAGGAAAGTCCTTTTGAGCATGAACCTGAATATGAACATGGATCCGAATTTGAGCATGAGCCTAGTCCAAAGAAGTCACCAGAGATTGACCCAGATCAGCAAAAAGTTTATAATTACCTGGAGACGTTAGAACAAGCTGCTTCTGGTCCAAGCACTGTTCTACCTTTGGAGCAGCAAGTTCACTCACTCAAACAGGAAATTTTTGAGCTTGAAGTTTTAAATCGCCATATCATACAAGAGAATGAAAAATTGAAGGAGCAAGCTAAAGTGGACAAGATGGTCCACGATAATACCATGCTTCATCTGGGCCTGTGGCAAAGGAAAAACAAAAAGCTAAAGAAGAAATGCAGAAAGCTAAGTAGAGCCTTGGTCAATCTAAAGTTCAGATGCTTGGTGAGGAAACCAAGAGTCAATGTGGCCACACAGAGGAAGAGGAGAAGACTAGATGTCTTAGCAGAGGCATCTCAGCAGGTGGATTAAACAGTGTTTTTGATTGCATGAGGACATGCAATACCCTCGTAGTGGGGGTATGTAGAGCCTCTAACTTGCACCTAATCATCCATTATTACCTACAGCTTTTCCTCACTTATCTCTCTCTTTTGCCTTATTTTCCTTATAAACCTACCCAAATCATTACATTTGATGTCTTTAAGCATGATTAGTGAACTTTGCTAATGTTTGACTGTTTGTCTAGATTTTTGACATATGAACAGAGATTCCGCAGCTATCTGGCAATTCCGCAGCCATTCAGCGATTCTGCAGCTATCTGGTCATTCCGCAGCCTTTTCATTGATCTCTATGTTCCACGTGTCATTTTGCAAAACGAATCACATGGGCACGTGGGAATGAAGGTGTTCAAGGTTCCTGTGCTATTGGTTCGGTCAGCAACGTCACCCACACCTCCGGTCAACGAGGGTCAAGCCACGGTCAACAAAGACAGCTCAAACGGTGCTGCGTGAGCTGATGGGTCACATCACTCCAGATGGTGATTTATCCGTGTTACGCAGGTTATGGGAGACAGGATCCAACCTTGGATTCAATCTCCATGACGACCGTAAACCTCCAGATCATCCACGGGCCTAATTACGTGTTGCTGAACCTTTAATAAGCATGACAGTTAGTTAATTTTCAGTTTCTTGTTTTACGCATTAGGCAATCGTTCAGATGCCTATAAAAACCAGCGTCTGCGTACGCTTAAGATTAATCTTTAGTTGCTGCGTTTATGTTATTGTTATAATTTTAGTGCATTCAGAAACTCTGTTTTGAAGGTGCTGTTCTAGCACTCTTTACTGTAATTTTCTGCATATGGATTAATAGAAGACAGTGCTGTTCTGACTTTTTCACGTAGCTGAGTCTTCTTTGGGTTTTGTGGATGGAGGGCCCCCGTTCATAACAGCCCTTGTACAGTAATTTTATGTTCATGTTCTTGTCATTTCCTTATTTTGAATTCAACACTTTCCTTTTCTTTGAAACATGTACAGTTTGATTTACTTTCACTGTCATTTCATTTCCAGCATTTACTTTGACTGATCAGGATTGTTTTCTGCAGGTGTTAACCCGGGATTGTGTGTCTTTGTGTATTTGCTTTATCTCTAGTGGTATTTTCAGTTGTCATATTCATAGTTGCTGCCTTTACTTTGTTTTCTAGTTTAACTTCTAGTTTAGTTTCTCAAGTTGTATGCTAACAGATTGATGGTCTCCTTACCATAAGCTGTTTATCTTTAAGAGATCAGAATACTAATGAATTACAGCTTGCTTTGAGTAGTTTTGGACTTATATCACTAACTCTTTCTTCACTTGTTACACATTACACTGTATGTTGGAAGCAGAATGTTGAAGAGAGGCAAAGTGGTGTTATAATTTGTCATCATTACTTTTTAGACTTACATCTAGCTACTTCTTAATCGTGTTTCACATAGTACTATATGTTGGAAGCAGAGTGTTAGGAAGAGATGAACATTATCATTGGTCTTTAAAGTGATTTTCTTACCTTTTTATTGCAACAGCATGAGTAGTGACTAGTGCCATTAGAAAGTGGTTTTTATGCTTTGCTTTCAGTTTCATTTCAAGTTATTTCTTTCAAGTTCTTTCTTTGCAAGTTTAGAAGGTAGTTAGAAACCACTAGTAACACACACTCACTCATTTAGAATTCACCTTACACACACTATCACTCATCTATTTATAAAACTCCATTCCATCTTAGGAAGATAAATTAACCACAAACAACACCCCAAACGACAAAAAGCTCTAAGAGGTTGCTTAAGTACATATAGTACACCTTCACTTCATCAGCTTACGAGCCCCGGGTTGACAATTAATGACATCAATTTAGGAACACTAAATTGACTAAACAATTGTAACACTCCAATGTGTGGCTCAGCTGGTTAGTCGAATCAGGTCTAGAGGATCCTGTGGTATCATAAAGATGGTTGTCTTCACCTCTTTCAATGCTTCATCGATGGATTCAAATCCATCCTCAAAACTGAACGTCATCAGAAATCCTTGGTGTAAAACATCACATTCTTTAGTACCATGATGAAGTTCTGTCTCCAAGTACCAATTCATTGGTATAACACCCAAGGTATGACAAAATAGATTTACCCACTCCAGCTGAGGCTTCGCTCCATATACTTCAGTCCATTTGGCCAAATGATCACGTGGATCATTCCTCCCATCACACTTTTCTGTTGATCATACCTTCGGGTGGCCAAAGCATATCCTCATCATCCTTCTATATTCGCTCCAGTCCTCAAAACTGTCCTTGTGTGTACTCCACCATCTTGCGGGTGTAGCACACAGAACCCAATCTAATGCTTGGAAGTGATGCTTCTTGGGCACTTCCCTTTCGAATGCATCCAAAAAGAGATCAACGTCAGTTAACCCATCAATGTGAGGCAGATTTCTTATTCTGATGATACGCAGCGCAATGACTTGGTCATCATATTACAATGTAGTGTAGATACTTCGTGTGGCCAGTTCTGCCAGTGCTCCAGTTCTTCGTCCAAATTTAATGTGCAGGATCTCTCGCGGTCCCATGAAATACGTTCGTCTACTGTCAGATTCACCCAATCCTGGTCTTGCGTCATTATCTTGTAAATCTGGTCCAAATCATCATCACTTTCATAATCGCGGACCGGTTCTGTATAGCATGGTCCTTCTACAGGATCCAGCGCCACCAATACATGGAGTGATTTCTTCTCAAATATCATATTTCGCTTCTTTAGGTTGATTACCCCATTCATGTCAGTGGTCCAATCGATCCCAAGGAGCGCGGGGTAGGCATTGCTATTATCCAAAATATCTATTAATTCAAAATCGACAGTGCACTCGTGCCTTCGATATCAACTGTTACCCCCTGAAGCCTCCCCATTGGGATGGTTTTCTGTTTATTCGCCATCCTTAACTAGATCAGAGACCACTGGAGCGCAGGTCTCCCCATTCTTTCCCATGTTTATTTCGACAAAACATTTGCGTTGGATCCCAAATCCAAGATAACCTGGTCCATTTCATATTCCCCTATCTGCGTGGTGAGTCCCATCTCACATCTAGTCATTTGCCTTATGCTTACTAAGATTTCTGACTACACGTGGTTTTCCAGTGGCAGTGTCCTTATGAGCACACCGATTGTTCAGTTCCTGCAGTCCCTTCATAGCCTTACTATCACAGAGTAGTTTCATACAGGTCTCCAAGAACATGGTAATCATGGATGGGTCCATTTCTTCAACTGGTTTCTCCTAAATTCCTGAGGTATAGGCCTCAACAAAACTTTTCTTTGCTTCCATAAATTTTTCTTTTGTGCATTCTAGATCAAACCTGGTCTCCTTTTTTGGTGCTTTGCGGACCCACTCACCCTCTGCAGGCTACTTTCCCTTATGCTCACTAGTCGTCGTTCCACTTCGTAGCATAATTTTTACCTTAAGGTCTTCCTTACGAGGCTCAACCCTCATCATCTGTAGGTTCTAAGTTGGCTACGCTCCCTTTTCGTGAATCTTAGCCAATAATATAGGGCATTCCTCAGTCGCATGGTCAAACTGAGTACAATAGCGGCACGACAGTTGCATCAGATTCGGGCCGTCTCTCGCATAGTGTCCTGGTCCTCCACAATTGTAACAGATAAGATTCCCTCGGCCTCTACCAGGCCCTCCTTCACCTTGGCCTCAACCACGCCTCTGATACTCACCTCATACCCCTCCAACGCCTTGGTTCGGACGCCGCGTTTTTCCCTGCACCCTGTATGCAGGTGTCCTGTCCATCATTAATTCGTAACTATGACAATTGTGCTTGTCATGACCTATTGATTGACAGAAATTGCAGAAGAGTTGTTGTGGTGTTTGTACGAATTTCTGCAGCAAATGGAAATTGTCGGTCGCATATTTTCCAACTACCTGGCATATAGCACACCATAGCGTGGGCCCTGTACTTGGCCCTGCTGCAGCCTTCGGCCTTAGAGGCATTGGTCCCCCTGCTGCAACATAATTCGCAAAGACTGGAAAATGATCCTTGTCATGCCCGTGACCTTTGCATTTCAGGCACCAGACTTCTTCACGAGCCTCTGACCGAGCTGTTCGGTCTTTCTTCAGACTTTGAATTTTGAGGCAAAGGTTCTGCAACTGCACGTGAATTTGTTGAACCTCCAGATTAACATCCTCCATTGGTGTCTTGTGCAGTCTCATCGTGATTTCCAGGGCTTCCGCCTGGGTCCTAATCTTTTGTTGTGATAGCGCAACCCTTAGGTGGGGCAGGTGCGAGGCCACAAACCATTCACGGTGCTGCCCATCAGTTAGGTTCATGTTGGCTTCATGGATTGTACACTTCAATCTTTGATCCAAATCCCAGGGTGTCTCCCTAGGCTTCAACATGATCTCCTTCAATCCCACAATGGATTGCGCTTGAGACTTAGGTCTACTGAATTCCCTATTCAGCGTAGTCTGGATATTTGCCAACGCAGATGTTGGGTTATCAGTATTGTACTTAATGTACCATGTTAGTGCGTGATCTTGCAAAGCACTAACCAACGTTGCTTTCTTCATTTGATCGTCCCTGATACCCTGAGATTCCCATACAACCTTCGCGACGAACCAAAACTTGTTTGGATCTTCATTTCCTACGCCGTTGAATACAGATAGCTTTACAAAGTTCGCCATGTTGAACGGTGGTGGAGGTGGTGGTGGTGTGGGTGATGGGGTAAGTGGTGGAGGTGAGGATGGAGGCGGTTTAGGTATTCACGGGAACCCTTGTCTTATCAACTGAATAGCGTTCAACGGAGAAGCATGCGCTGCTCCTTCATCGTCACTTAAAGGAGGCTCAATCAACAGGCTATACTAAGGACCTTTTCTTCCTCCGTCCCTGAAAGACCTTCCACTTCGCGTAGCTCCAAACATAAAGGTAACTACATGACCCACTTTTCACACAAGGGCATCTTAATCCAAGTATTTAATGACTTCAAGTACTTACCTCTCGGTCCCTTGAAGAAGCGGCGCTCTGCTTCACTATAACCAACCGAAGTGTTGACCGTGAACTCTGTCACAAACCATCCTTTGATACGGTCGAGCCAATGGTTAACAATGCACGTGATCTCATCTTTAAAGGCTTCCAATTTCCTTACTAACTATGGCGTCCAGACAATTGGATCGTAAAGCCTCCACCTTCCCTAGCCGTCTTCCAACTTCGCAATCCACTCATATAATTCAACTGGGAAATAACATAAGAAGATCTCATGAATTTCTGTGTACAGATATCTATCTAACCACTGTTCATTTGTCAATCGCGGATTCCTCTTTTCTTGCACCGCGAATTCGTGGATATTTCTATCCAACTAGTCTTCAATCTCCTTCTTCGTTGGATTCCAATGATGCGACATCACACATCTTGTTATGTAGATCTCGATCCCAATAATGGAACCATTTGTTGGCTTGATGGGCCCTGACCCAGGTTCAACATTTAGTCAGCTAAAAAAATCCCTACACTACTAGCCCTTTCGGCATCAATTCGCGGAGCACGGACTGAAGTCTCACCCGAAGCAGTAAGGGGGGATGAAGGAACCAAGTTTCCACACCCTGAGATGGTCATGATGTCGGTTTTATACCTTGACCCTACCTTCGTGCAGATCGATAAGCCTTTAGAGCTTATCGATGTACTTCTCTATTAGTCTTTCAGAACCTCCGCGAAGGTATGCTATCGTCCTTCACGTAACCCTAACAAGCGATCTCAGCACTTACGGGCCTCTGTAACTACTTCGTTGTATAGTTCTCTGAATTATCTTAAGTGTTTGCCAATTCTATCATGCAATTTAGATTATCTTTGCGTAAACATATATCTCTACTTGCGTTCATATAACGAAGGAAAACATATAGATTTGCACATCAATTTAGCAATAAAACATAAACCAATGCTTAACATAACATAATCACATGCAATTAATAGAAGTAAAATACACAACAATTTTAGAATACTCTTCTTTATTGATGATCCAAATGTTTAGTACAGACTCTGACTACCTTGCGCACACAGCTGTAGGGGTCCGCTCACTCAGCTGCAAATTTCTACCCTAGGCCTCTGCGCACTCAGCTGCAGAGCCTTCTTCCTACTCTAAGACTCTCGCTCTTAGCCCCTTTACAGACTCATCAATGACTCAAATGAACTCCAAAACTTACTTAGACTCCTCGTAAGACCTCCTTTTTATACAATCTCATGGTCTGCGGACCAAGGGCAGATCTCATCAAGCGGACCAAGGGTGGATCTCATCAGAGAATTTACATTTATTTATACAAAATCTAGGCCTTCTGCCCCAAAACCTGGGTTTTTAACCCCAAAATTGACTCTAGGGGACCCATTCCCAACAACCTAGGAATCCCTTGACCAATTTTGGTGGGATACGCGGTAAAGCCTGAGAGAGCAATCTCGATTTAGGGCCTAGTGATCCAAGTTTGGATTGCGGTAAAGCCTGAGAAACAAGGAGATAGAAAATTCCTCAAGGATAGTGATGGATTCCAGATGGCATTCCAAGTTCTGTTCAGTTTTGATCGAAGCTCTAGTTTTGGTGTGATCACGGTTGGATGAGGGTGGAGGTGTTTTAACCTATGGATTCCCTTGATTGTTCTTGGTTGGTTGTTCTATGAGATCCCACATTCATGCTTGGAATATGGCACAGGGGTGACTGGCTCAAAGAGAGATTTAGTTCAACCATGTATATGGTTGGGTGGTATGTGGAAGTCCCGAACCTGGTCGGATTTGCCTATGATTAATAAAATCTAACTTCTCTTACTTTTGCACTGATTTATATGTGGATTTAATGGTTGTCATATCTCTGATATTTATATGGTTTTATGCTAGTTATAAGCATGATTGAATGACTAGTTCATGTCACGATTATTTCATATATTTAGTTGTAACTATCAAATGGATGGATGCAAGACCTAATTGATGATGTAGTAGTTCAATGGAGAAGGAGGTAATCCTTCGGGTTATGTTTCACAAGTTGTTTAAGTCATTTATGCTCTGTCTTGTATCCTAGACCTGTATGTTGCATTGATGCCAAGTATTTGACAAAATGTAAGTCTCAGTTGGGGATGCTCAGGCATAGTCTTGAGGGTAATTTTTGATTTATCAGCATGGTTATCGTGTTTTTAATGATTTCTGAAAGTTACAACAAGTTTTGGGTAGAGGGTAAGATTCTGGGCTAGAAAAGTGGATCAAATCTTGGGGTCATTGGCACAAAACTGGCAATTCTGGACCATAGTTGCTGGCAGGTAGGCCTATGAGAGTGAATTTAGGTTGTTGGTTTCTCCCTTGCCCATTGCATGAGAGCGATTATGGCCTAAACCTTGTAGAATAGAAGTGGGACCCAGGGATAGGCTGTCTAAGTGGTTGACTTGTCTCCCGAGGGGTCTGTTGATGATGATGGATGACTTTGAGTGATGTTTCGTTGATTCCACTTCCTTAAGGTAACATAGGAGGTCAATATGATCATAGTATCCTCTCTTCTCATGTTTACCCAGGTTAGCATAGCTACTTTGGGTAGATTCGGGAGGGGGTGTTACACTTAGGCATTCAAGTCTGGGAGACTCGTCAATTTCTGTCAGAAGTACAATGTTATTCTTGGTCACTCCATCACTTATTATCCTTAAGGAAATGGGTTGGTTGAGTCATAAAACAAGACATTAGTAAGAATCTTAAAGAAAATCATTGTGGAAAATAAGAAGAATTGAGATTCCTAACTCAAATTTTCTCTCTAGGAAAATAGAGTCACAACAAAAAGGTCTACTAGAAAATCACCATTTGAGATAGTATATGGCACTGTTGCACTATTCCCTAGTCAATTGGCTAGACCTGTGGCTAAATTAATTCAATACGTAGAGAAGTAACCAAATCCACTCACTTGCAGGATAAACTGGTTGGTTTGATTGTAGGAGAACAAGGAGCAGGAAAGTTAGAATTTGCTCAAATATTAGGATAAAATGAAGGGCCTGTTTGATAGAAAGGCCAAGGAAAGAGTTTTACAACTAGGGAAATTTGTGCTCAGGTGGGATGTCAGAAGGGAAGATAAGGGAAAACATGGAAAATTTAACCCCTTGTGGTTTGGACCGTTAAAGATAACAGAGACCAAAGGAAATATTACATTCCTACTAGAAAATATGGATGGAGATGTGCTTGAGCTTCCCATCAATGGGAAATACCTTAAGCATTACTTTTAAGAATAAAATTAGGTACCCACTTCCATAATAAATATCGGCGAGTCATTGTAAATATTGATGTGTTTGTTTCATTTTTAGTTTTGGATGTATATTTTTGAATTCATGCCCAACAAATTCTACTAGTCTGCAAGTTATCAGTGCCTTGCTAGTTAGACATTGTCCCCAATTGGAGCCGATGTTATACTCTGCTGTATCTTAATTTTATTTTTCTAAGTATTACATCCCAGAGAAATGGAGTATAGAACATAGACATAGCAGAGATTAGAGTTTTTTTTTTTTTTTTTTTTTTTTTTTTTTTTTTTTTTTTCAGAAAAATGGATGAGCACGTAAAATTTGAAAACTCGGAACCTTGAAATCCCGCTTCCCGTCATGAAATTAATTATAAAAGGCTCTGGGTACTGGAGATCAGAAATCTATCAATTTTCAGAATTGGGGCCATTTGTTGAAAAAACCCTGTAATGGAGAATGGAGGCTTAGATCCTGCAACCTTGGATCCCCGTAACTCTCTGCTAACTTAATCCTTGAAAATGCTGGGATTGCACCATTCACAATCAGGGACCGGGGATTTTCTCATTGGACATATAGATGGCAACACACTATTGAGTAAAGTTGACATCAACAACCACCCATTGGAAGTCAGACACATGACAAGTAGTTTCAAAGTTTTTAGGAACATGAAGGACCCAAATATAAATGACATTTGGAATAATTATGGGTCGACATGTGGCTTGGCGAGCGTCAATATGACATTATCCCGACAGAAGACCCTAGAGGATCAAGAAACCCATTTCTAATGACATTCTAAAGGGAGGCAGACTTCTAGGCTTTATGGGTCCATGGCTATTGAGCTACCAGGTTACAACTCAACGGTGAAAAACACCACTTCCAACACGGTGAAGCCACAAAATGGCAGTGAATTTCCACATGTCACATTTATAACCAAATAAAGAGCAGATAATTATTAAAAGGATCACCACCTATCATAAAGAAATATCACTCGAAAGAGAGTTCCAACGGGTGGACAAGCATGGTCGTTAATCCAACGCTGCCCCCTGGAAGGTTAGAGACAACAAAGAAATATCTGCAAATCAACGGTCACTATTAATTCCAGGGGCATGAGACTTCACACCAACTCCACCTAAGCACCCCACCGGGAAGATTAAAAGGGGCTGCCACCTGTCTTGCCAGCATGTGAACCACGTTAATAGTGAGGAATGTTATCAAGTGAGCGTGGCAAGTGGGCATGCCAAGAGAGTGCGACAATAAATTGATGTATCTCCTTTCCACCCTTATCCTTCACCCAATCTAGTTTTTCCACGTGTCTCCTCCACGCCATCTCATTATGTTTCCCACCTAAAATCCCCGCGAACTAACTGTTGTAACTTGCATGCCGATCGTTGCAGTTAAAAAAAATAATTATATTTAAAATTCTTTGTTGCCTTGTTGGGGCCTGACCCAGGTTCAGAGATGATTTAGCTGAACAAATCTTGGTACTACTGGCCCTTTCGGCAACATTCCACGGAGCTCGGACTGAGGTGTCACCCAAAGTAGTATGGGAGGGTGGTTCTGCGTGCACGTCTCTACGTGCACCTATCAGTACCTTGCAGCCTACGATGTTGCCTTCGGACAGCCCTACTCATGGCTCGATCCGCGTTATTACCCTATATTAGTTGATCACTTAGCTTATCTGTATGTGTTTAGTTATACTTAACATTGTTCATCATTCATACAAGTGCGCCCGATAAATAAGACAATACAATTGCAAAAGATATCAACCATATAATAACTCAAAATAGATACACAAGATTTGGAATCAAACTTCTCTTTATTATCTCTTTTCCTGGTTATAGACCCAGCTCTACCCTGTGCACTCAGCTGCAGGGGTCCGCGCACTGAGTTGCAAACTCTACTAGGCCTTTGTGCACTCAGCTGCAGAGCCTCTTCCTACTACTATGACCCAAAAACACTTAGACTTTTACTCTATGCTCGCTATCTTCTAGACTTCATTCCTTTGCTACTTTACAACTTAGAGCCTCACTCTATTTATACAATACCATGGTCTGCAGACCATGAGTAGGCCGACACTACCTTCAAAACTTAGGGCAGACAGCCCTATGATTCTAACATACAATTTGCGGAGTATTTACAACAATAGTACTCAAAACTTGGGCTTTGATCCCCAAAACATGCTGTGGGGGGATTCCATGCCCAACAGGCTCCCAACACAAACATCATGACTTGCCCTCGAGTCACTCTGTCGGTGCGACGATCTTGGTGCGGAGTCTCTCCAACTGTTCCCATACAACATTGATGTCTACCGCGCACTGAGCTGTTGCTTGTTGTACTTGCTGCATTCGTTCCTCTGCGTCTGAATTGTGTCCTTACATCTCTACCGACATCCGTTGCATATGTTTATAGTCCTGCGCCCTTGTCCGGCTCCTCGGGTCGCGAAGACTATGATTCGGCCGGTTAGTCAGGTAGCCGACCCACCCATGTAGGGCTTCAAGCGACTGCCGTTTACTTTGCCTGGGAAGGGTTCTCCATTTAGTTTGACTAGCTGGACCAAACCTTTGTTTGTGACCTCCTTAACCATGTATGGTCCCAACTAGTGCATTCTGAATTTTCCCAGAAATTTTTCAAACTTACTGTCATACAACAACACTAAGTCGTTTACCTTGAAGGTGCGCAACTTGATATGGCGGTCATGCCAGGTTTTTTCACGTTGTTTTTGTAATGAGTCCGACATAGGTAAAACTCAGAGTCTTTTTCATGTTTAGAGAGTTTGAAAAAGACACGAAAAAGAAAACTCCAGGGGGTCCTTTTTTGTAAATTTGTGTCCCTCGAGCCCGAAAAAGTAGAAAATGATACTCGAGAGAACCGCTTTACCATTGCGATCAAGGAGTACTTTTCATAATTAGTGGCTCCAATCCGAAAAAGTAAAAAAGCGATCGAAGGCACGTCGTTTCATAACCAATATCGAACTCGAAACGACAAAAGTTTGGGGATCTTTTCATGTTTATATGGTCGGAAAAGAGCTGAAAGTGGACCACCTTTTATTCCGTTTAGCGAGTCAAAGAGGAAAACTCAGCAATCTTTTCGTCTTTAAATAGTCAGAAAAGAGCTGAAAGCAGACCTCCATTTTTATTCTCTTTAACGAGTCAAAAAAGGGAAAAATACTCGACAATCTTTTCATCTTTTACGAGTCAGAAAAGAGCTTAAAGGAGACTCATCCTGGAGGAACGAGTGGTATAAAGGGTAGCAACTGGTTCCGACAATGGTGGAACTGCTCAAAACATGTAATGGTTAAGAGGCTGGCTAATAAAACCACTCATCGTTGCGGTTCCTCAGGAAAGGAAGAACAACCAAGTGAAAGCATATGATTGGCCCAAGAGATGGTGAGGATGGAATGAAACGACCAAGGTTCATCTAGCAGAATTTAGAAGATAAAAAATAACAATCACGAGGTGTAAATCGGGTATGGGTTCATTTTTACATAAGCTTGAACCATGGAGAACTCTGCTTGGATTTGGTTTCATGTTTACACAAGCTTGAAATGAAAAACTATGCTTGTTATAAGTTCACATGCCCCCAGCATAATAACGCAAATTGAGGTACATGCCCCCCAAGCTTCATTGCATTCAACGGAGTGGATGGAATGAAGGTTCACTTTCGAGATCTTGGAAAGACTCGACTTGGATTTTACGATATCTTAAGCAAAGAATCGATTTGGAAAGGGAGTGGTTTCATTTTTTAATGAGGTTGAAATGGTAAAAGAACTATCCTCATAACCCTTGTTTCATTTTTTAACGAGCTTGACACAAGACAAGGAACTATGCTCCATGACTCCTCGATTCATTTTTTAACGAGCTTGACACAAGGTTGGGAACCATGCTCATCACCCCTGTTTTCATTTTTTTAATGAGGTTGACAGAGGAATAAACTATCCTCATACAACTTGTTTCATAGTTCAACGATGTTGAAAACAAGATCAAACCATCCTCAGACACCTTGTTTCATTGTTTAACGAGGTTGAAAACAAGATCAAACCATCCTTGGACACCTTGTTTCATTGTTTAACGAGCTTGACACAAGACAAGGAACTATGCTCCATGATCCTGTTCATGGGGCATATGAGAACATGGCTCCCAAGAGGTCTTCGCAGGATGGAAGAAACACACTTTGGGAGGAACACATGTCATTAGACACCAATGACAGGTCAGGTTCCAATGCTCCTAGTACATGATGTACGAGACCATCTGCATGATCATCAGCAGAGGTGGGGATGGAATGGATAGCCACATAATTGACTTGTGGCAAGGAAGGTACTGCTTGCGAGTAAGAACCGATAGGAGACGACGGCTGCACAAGAGGCACCCGGGGACTAAAGAACGATAATTGATCTATAGTCAGCATTATTTCATCGTGTGGAAAACAAATCACATGGAAAAGTGAAGAGACAAGGGCCCCCATGGCATAAATATAGTCACGGCCAAGGAGAAAGCTAAAATCTAAAGCACTTTGAACAACCATTACATCTATATAGACGGTTTTGCCTCCCAAAGTAATAGGGAACTTCAGGAGGATCTGTAAAGGTTGACTGGTTCCTCCGTCAAATGCCAACAGACTCTGAGTGACTGGCACAAGTTGTGGGGAGCTTGAAGCTTGCCAAGTAGTGAAAGGCATGAGGCTAACCGATGCACCCTCATCCAAGACAGTGCCAGGTATTGCCTTATCATAGGCATGTACTGTAATCTGGAAAGGCACATAGGATGGAAGGCGGAAAGCAGTCAAGTGGCTCTAGTTGAAAGAAATGACTAAACTACTTGGTGGAGGTATCATATGATTGCCCCCATGCTCTACAAGAATCGAAGAAGGACTCTTTGAATCAGCTGGGATAGGAGGGTCATTCTCGGACTCAGGAGAATCTGACAAGATGAGAAGAACATGAGCAGTATAATCATGATGTTCTTCAAGAACAGAGTGAACCACTGGTAGTGAATCCAAGTCGACACTCTTTCCAACCAATGGTTGGTCAGGAATAGGCTGAGCATAGCCAAGTTCAGGAAGAGAAGGGTGGACAAGAGAAGAATCTAAGTTAATCTCTTTGTCAACCGGGAGAGGGTCTGAAGAGAGCCTCTGATAACCAATGGGAAGTCGGGGTGAAGAAGTTGTAAGACTTTCTAAAACGGCGGAAGCTTTATCCATGAGCGAACAAAGGTGAAGGGGATGGTTGCCTTCATAGAGCCTACAAAGGAATGAAATATTCCCTTTCTTCTTACCACTCCCAATTGAGGATTGAACATCGACATGAGCTTCAGAGGACGATGAGGGATGAGCCGGATCATGAGACCATACTTCTAAGACCTTAGGAATACCAGGACAATCACGAAGAAGATGGTCACCCTTGCACAATTTACAAGGAAACTTAACATTCCGCGGAGGAGCAGAAGGTGTTCTGACTTGAGATGTACTCGGGGAAATAGTTGCACGGGTGGCCTTGCACTTATCAGACTTCTTCTTCTTCTTCGTTGTCTTCTTCTTCTTCTTAGTCTCTTGGTTACTAGATGTGGAAATTTCACCAGGCGAAGTAGGAGATGAAGACGAAGAAACAGGGGAAGAAGGCGCAAGCTCAACCCTGGAATCATCGTGTCGTGATTCAAATGAAGGAGATGACAAAATGGGGTTCATGACACTCGTGACCATCGAGGTTGAAAACAACCACACAGGCAAACTGATGGTTAACCTAGGCAAAGACAATGTTGCCATATACGGAGCACCAACATTTCCAAAAGAAGGAAACGGACTAGGATTCCCATCTGGGGGAAGAACTTGGCTGGTAGACTCAGGGACTGTTGCACCGGGAAGGAGCCTGAAAAACACCATAACTGAAACAAAGAACTCAAACTATTACCAAGAATATTTCGTGGGCAATAAATTTTATGATGCAGGAACAAAACTTGACCTTTTCATGTTTCAAGAGTCGAGAAAAGGATGAAAAGATGACTCTAGTTGCCTTCGAATATTTAATGAGCCTGAAAGGACAAGTGCTCAAATGGACCTTTTCTTTTAAGGAGTCCGAAAAGGAACAAAAGTGACTGCTCTGGAGAACTGGGCAAAAGGTTTACCAAACAACCCGTAAAACTGCATATACACCTTGGCGATCATATGAAAGCCAAAGACTTTCCGTACGACAGTCAATCTTCCTGAATGCTGTGTTCGGTGCATTACGGTTTGCAAGGCAGCAGAAACAGCTTCCTAAGGATATAGGATGATAACCTAGTGGGGTCTCTCAACATATACTTGACGGTACTGGGAGCGCAAGTCCGTACTAGCAACTATTGAGTCACAAAAGGAGGAATCACCCAACCTTAAGTGAAAGGAATAGTGACTAGCTTTAATGACGTCGGAGCACATCTCTAGCCTAGACCTCTAAATAATGTGCATTATGTTCCAATGCGTTGTTAAGTTCATTCAATTCATTTTAGAGTTGATCTTGAATTAGGTTTCAATTTCCAGGCCCTACCATATGTATATCAAAAACCCTAGGATGTAGCTAGAATGAGTAAAGCATCTTTCGTTTCGATGAACACCTACTTACATAAAGGTAGAGAGTTCATTCCCAACTTAAGACAAAACTGAGACAAGCAAATGCAAGCACTAAGAGACACAATGCATAAACACATCAATCCTACAGTGCATCGATACTACTAATGATAGATTTAAAGTCATGAAAAGGTGTTGTTACACTCATAACTGAGACTTCTTCATCACCTCGAAGCTCATATTTTTATAGTTATTCTGAAATATTCTAGTTTCCTTGTGCTCCATAAACCTAATAAATAAGAAATCATTTTGATAACCTCAATAATAGAAACCTTATTATCCTCTCTATGTATATGTTTTAGTTCCAAAAACCCAAATCAACAAATACTGTAACTTCTACACCATGATATCTTAACATTTTCCAAGTTGTGTTAACATTCTTTCTATGATTCAAAAAATGATGAAAATACTTAGTGTTTTCATCTTCTTTAGGAATCCACAAGGCTCTACTTTAAGTATATGATTATTTTCGTTATTATTCAAAAACTTGATCATCGAAACCAACTACAACTTGACTAAAGAAAGCTTCCAAATTATCTGTTAATTCTTGCTCATACCCAATTTTATTTTGATGTGTCTAAATCAAAAAGCATATTGTTGGTGGAATGAATAAATACTAACTTACAAGTCCAATTAGATTTTATGATTATTTTCATTTTTTTGGCTTTCCCGCTAGGGAATTTTAACAGGTCACTTTCTTGCAAATTTTAATTGCAAGAAGTTTCTAGTAGGCCAATTATATTTTATGATATCTATATAGTCATTTAGTAGTCAGATTGAATTTAAATGGTTTCCCACTATGTGTTCCAATATTCTAGAGCATTGGCTGGTGAACAAAGTAACCATGCCACTGAAGTCCATACCCACACCAACTTGCAACCTTTAATAAAAAAAACAATAACTTCATTCCTAAAAATTATATTCAACTTTTTTGGCTATTTTGAGTTCACTCAACCTTAAACCTCTCCAGGCAAGGAATGCCTTCATTGCCTTTGCATTCAATAGACCAAAATCTTTTGTTCTCTTAAAAAAATGATAATAAATCATGATAGTTAATTTGGGTCTCCAGTAGATTTTAAATACTTCTACTACAAAGTTTAGATTACCTACCATTCTAACATTATTTGCATAACACATTTAGTAATAAATGTATGCTGCTAGGTAAAACTTATTTAATTAAAATAACATGATGTATAAAATTTTACCATTTTATTGTGCAACATTAAACACTTAAACTATGCCAACTAAAAAATTTAATAAATATATAACTAAGCTAACTAAAAGAGTTTAATAAATATTTAATTATTGGTCTTAAAAAAATATTCAAAATGACTTGTAAATATCACTATTATTATAAAAACGTGATTTCAATCAGAATCATGCTCAAATAGTCATGCTAGTTAAAGTAGCTCAAATAGTCATGCCAGTGAAAGTAGTTGAAAATTTAAATCATTGAAATTGTTGAATTCATTTCTTTCTATGTGTAATTAACAACGCTCCATGACTTCTATAAGCAACCGTAGTCTTTATAATTGAACGATTGGACAATCATGATATATTTACTTATACAACAAGATAATAGTTGTTTGATGGTTATTTCTCTTCTATAGATATTTACAAATATTATTGAAAAAAATAATATTAAAACAATAATAAACTTTGTATCAATTAATCTTATAAAAACACAAGTAAAAGAAAAGGAGTTTCAAAAAAGTTACATGAATGAATTTCCGTTTAATGGATCAAAATTAAAAGAAAAGCTTTGGATCCTCCATTACATTTCCGTTTGAATGTGTCTAAATCAAAAAGCATTATTTTCTCCTTTCTAGATTGTTGGTGGAATGAATAAATAGTAACTTACAAGTCCAATTAGCTTTTAAGATTATTTCATTTTTTTGGCTTTCCCTTGAGGGAATTTTAACGGGTCACTTTCTTGCAAATTTTAATTGCAAGAAGTTTCTAGTAGGCCAATTATATTTTATGATATCTAGAGCACTGGCTGGTGAATAAATTAACCATGCCACGGAAGTCCACACCCACACCAACCCGCAACCCTTAATAAAAAAAGCAATAACTTCATTCCTAAAAATTATATTCAACTTTTTTGGCTATTTTGAGTTCACTCAACCTTAAACCTCTCTAGACAAAGAATGCCTTCATTGTCTTTGCATTCAATAGACCAAAATATTTTGTTCTCTTAAAAAAATGATAATAAATCATGATAATTAATTTGGGTCTCCAGTGGATTTTAAATACGTCTACTACAAAGTTTAGATTACCTACCCTTCTAACATTGTTTGCATAACACATTTAGTAATAAATGTTTGCTGCTAGGTAAAACTTATTTAACTAAAATAACGTGATGTATAAAATTTTACTATTTTATTGTGAAACATTAAACAATTAACCTATGCCAACTAAAAAATTTAATAAACATATAACTAAGCTAACTAAAAGAGTTTAATAAATATTTAATTATTGGTCTTAAAAAAATATTCAAAATGACTTGTAAATATTACTACTATTATAAAAATGTGATTACAATCAGAGTCATGCTCAAATAGTCATTTATAATTGAACGGTTGGACAATCATGATATATTTACTTATACAACAAGATAATAGATGTTTGATGGTTATTTCTCTTCTATAGAGATTTATTATTGAAAAAAAAATATTAAAATAATAACAAAATTTCTATTAATTAATTTTATAAAAACACAAGTAAAAAAAAGAGTTTCAAAAAAAGTTACATGAAAGACTTTCTGTTTTTAAAAAAATTACATGAACGACTTTCCGTTTTTAAAAAAGTTGTATGAACGATTTAAATGATCAAAATTAAAAGAAACTTAAAAGCTCCATTACCCTTTAAAGGAGAAAAATTAAAAGAAAAGCTTGGGATCCTCCATTACATTGCCGTTTGAATGATTTTCATACCAATATAAATAATGGCCGCACCTTTTACCAGTGTTCTCGATGTAGTAAATGTTTGAGCCTTGTCTTTTGGGAGATTTATGGGCAAATTCTTGCTGACCTGTTGTTTTTGTTTTCTCTGGTTTATTGCTCTGCCATTCTGGATTTATTGTTTTCGTTTTTTCTGGGTTTATTGCTGCGCGATTTAATTCAGTTATCGTGTAGCTTTTGTCTTTTTTTATTTTGTTTGCAGTGTTCTCTATTGGCATGTTCAATCTGTTTATGGAACTTTAAAATGTGGTTTGGTTTGGTTTACTGTGCGATCTTTTCAAATTCTTCAGTGAATTAGGGCTAAACACCATAAGTAAGAATATTATAATTCTTATTTTCACTGGTTAATCAGTGGAATGATTTAGAGATGGTACGAAAGAAGTGGTACAGTTTGTGAAATCGATACCAATGTTTGTGCCCTGCATTGACCAGACAATTAAAAAAGCTCAGTTGGCGAATTTCAGGTATTTTCGATTGCAGTTGAGATTATTTTCGGTTGTTTCAAATTAGACGCTCTTGAAATTTCTTAGATTATCCCTTCTTACTTTGCTAGGTGGTGTAAATATGTGGTTAAACTAATTTTAATTTTAGTTTTAATATATTTCTTTTGAATTATTTGACATTATTCCTCATGAAATCGATGCTTTCTAATTTTCTGTTAAGATTCGTTTAAATTAATTGAAATTTTGATAGACTTATGATATTATTGGCCATGGTATCTGTAAAATGTTAGAAGAGAATTCAGATTTATTGTGATATATTTGATCAAATTATTCTGCAGAATATGTTAAGACGTTTGTTGCATAGTTTTGTGTAAGGATTCAATTCTGGATAAAGGATTTTTGTCTCTGCTTTCTGTGGCTTTCTCCTCTGCTTCCTGCGCGATGGATGTCTCGACCTATGCTGTTGGCTCCACATAAACTAAGTAGAAGCTCCGGATAGATCCCATTAAATTAAATTAATTTTAATAATTTAAATGACATTAGAGAATTTTTGACAGAGTACTCGTTATTAGGCATCTGCAGTAGATTTATGTGAATGCATTGATGAAATTATTCTAGAGTACTCGTGATTAGGCATTTTACAGTAAATTTATGTGAATGTATTGATTAAATTATTCTACACAATACTTATTTCAACGATCTGTGTCTAGGGATTCAATTCTATAAAAAGAATTGTTGCCTCTACCTTGTACGCCTTACTCCACTGCTTCCTCTGGGGCCAATGCCTCTGCTGCTTACTCTGGTGCCTCCTCTAGGGCCTATTCCCAACTGTAGCTCCGGCTGCCTATGCCTATCCATCTCTATCTGCGTTCATGTATGCCACCGACCATAACTGACTGCTGGCAACGATTATGATAGCAGACGGCATAGTGAACTGCTTTTAATATTGAACTTATAGGTTAAGGAGAATGAGATATGATGAACGTTGAGCAGAAAAGTGAATGAGAGATGATGAAATTAATACCTCAATTAGAGGGATTGTGTTCTTAATTTAGAGAATATATATCTGACAGAATTATGTTCTTAATTTAGAGAATATATATGTGAGAGAATTAATATTTTGTAGTATAATGTACAAAAATAATCACCAAAAGTTTGCGAATATCTTCCCAGAAAATTAGATTGCTCTGCTTCAACTACTTACAAATATCAGACCTTGTAGACTGAGCTTTCTCCACCCCAAGCATCCATTTAAGTTGAGGAATTTAAGGTTTATGAGACTTGAAAGTGTCCAATTCCTGGCAGTTTCATTCTTGCTAATGTTTATGGCAATGCAATATTTTGTGAAATGTCAATAGTTTGGAACCAAGGGTAAACACATTCAACCATCCGATGCTTTCTTCAATGTGAGATCTCTTAAAACACCCACCGATTCTTTCGAGAACTAAAGGTAGCTATTGGACAACCGTCCATTGTCAAAGTTGTGTGATGTTTTCAATGGAATTAGGGATCAAACACAACACTGTAGCTAAGAATTGCAATGTCTTAGTTTTCATTAAATAAATTTCTCACCAGCAATATCGCGGTGATGCAGTACAGGTGTTGTGGGAGGGAGATTCGGAGATGGTGCACAGGTGGTACGGTTTGCGAATTAAAATTTCAGGTATTTACGATTACCATAACACGCTATCATGGTTTTGGGGAAAAGATTAATTAAACTAATATCATGGTTTTGGGGGGAAAAATTAATTAAATTGCTATCATGGGGAAGAAATTAATTAAACTTCTATCATGGTTTTGGGGGAAAATATCAATTAAACGGGCGATTATGGGATGAGATTTCATTGGTTTTTGGGCGTGGTTCTTTGATAAAATTGGGAGTTATTAAATTTTTTTAATGCATTGGTTTTCAATTTTCCGAAGTTGTGTGAGTATTCAATTAATTAATTCTAAATTTTAATTTAGATTTTAAAATACTTGTAGAAATCGTATCACATGGCATGGTTTGAAAGCGTAATCATTTTTAATGTCCATGGTAACAAATCTATGTTGATATGTATTATAGAATATATTTTTTAAAACCTTTGTATTGTATTTATGCACAAGGATTCAACGATTCCAAATAAGGCAGTGTTGCCTCTGCTTTCTCGCAGCCATATCTGCTTCACTCTCCATGACTCTTTTCATGAAATTAAATGACATGGTCAAATGATTTTACTCTTGAAGTTAAATATGATAGCGAAAATGAGATATATGATTAGACTGTGGGTTGTTTTCTCAGATTTTGTGAATATGTGGCTAAATTAAATCCTAATTTTAATATGTTTCTTAAATTATTTGACATTAGTACTGATGAAAGTGCCTTTTGATGTTCTGGATTTCTTTTAAAGTTTCGATAAAATTAATTTTAGGTGTAAAATATTAGCATGTACGTGTAAAATATTCGAAGAGAATTCCTTTTTCGCGGCCTTCGTAGCATATTTATGTTGAAATATTTGATGAAATCATTCTACAGGGTATGTTAAGACGTTTGTAGCATATTTTTGTGCAAGGATTCAATTCCAGATAAATAATTCTTGTCTCTACCTTCCGTGGCTTTCTCCTCTGCTTTTGCAACGACCGGTGCCTCTACTTATGCTGTTGGCTCCCGATAAACTAAGCTCCAACTGCCTGTGCTCTTAAAAAACCAAGTCCTTAGTTTTTGTAAAGATTAGATTAAATTAATTTAAGTTTTCATATACTTATGAAATTATTTGGCATGGTATTTGTGAAAATGTTTGACAGAGTACTCAATTTTTAGGAATTTGCAGTAGATTTATGTGAATGTGTTGATAAAATTATTCTAAACAATACATTTTACTAGAAATTTGCAGTAGATTTATGTCAATGTGTTGATAAACAATACATTTTACAATGATCTTTGTCTAGGGATTCAATTCCGTATAAAGAATTGTTGCCTTTAATATTGAATTTATAGGTTAAGGAGAATGAGATATGATGAACCCTCACCAGAAAAATGAATGAGACATGATAAAATTAATACCTCAATTAAAGGGGAGGGGTTGTTTGCTTAATTTTGTATATTTGGAGAATATATCTATATATGAGAATTAGTGTTTGGTGGTATAGAGTACAGAAATACTCCCCCAAATTTGGGAATATCTTCCCAGAAAATTCGATTGCTCCACTTCAAGTACTTCCAAATATATCAGACTAAGGGTTTCGTGAAGCATCCATTTACGGTGAGGAATTTAATGTTTAAGAGACTTGAAAGATTCTCTGATGAGTGCAATTCCAGGCAATTTTGCAGTTTCACTCTTTACTAATGTTTATGTCAAGGCAATATTTATTTTGTGAAATATCTCTTAAAACACCCACGGTCTGCCGATCCTTTTGGACAAGAGTCTAAGGTCGAATGCTTTTACTATTAAAGTTATATGATCCTTTTGGACAACAGTGTATGGTCAAATGCTTTTACTTTTAAAGTTATATGATAGCGAAAATAAGAAATGGTTAACACTGAGGAAAGGTTAAAATGAATTTGTATTGATTAAATTAATTCCTCAATTCACTCTGTTTCTTACAGTAGAATTTCAACGGATATGAACCATATTTTCCCGAAAACACCAATGGCAACAAATACGTGTGAATTTTGTGCAGCCACAACCGATTGTTCCCCACAACTGATCCAACAATGGTTTCATATTTTTTTACCCCATTGATTTTTCATCTATTTTTTATTCCATTCTTTGATTGGATTAAAATAGTTTTAAGCCCTTTCTTTTGAAAGAATTGCAACTAATCATTTCAAAAAAATTAGTTAATCATTTGAGTGGTTAGCTATGCTTTTTGCATTAGCACATTCTCATTTCTCTCTGTTTTGCATATGTCTCATTCTGATTTTCACTAAGAAATATTCTCTCGTATATTTATGCTTTATTTATTCTTTTTGCCCATCCTATCTCATTTTTTTGAAGTAGGCTGCTTAATATTATCATAGGATCGTATTTTTTTAATTAATAGATAGTTCTCATTTCCAAAAAAAATTAATAATGTGTTAGGAAAATTTTGATATCGGAGAGACAAGCACAATAACGCTAATTAAAAATCTACCTTATTAATTTGATGGACATAAATTCAAGTATTCAGTAATACCATTTTTAAGGGTTGAGACTAAAATAAATTCAACTAATTAAAAATCTACCTTATTAACTTGATGGGCAGAAATTTACTTATTTAATAATACTAAAATATTTGAAACTAAAATTTCAGAGCCTTTTCGATGTTGGAAGCATAATATATCATGTGGGGTTTACATGTAGTTTTAGTGTCTAACCAGGTTGTTTATTTTGGGGATGTTTCTTTTGGAATATGAGGTTGGTTTCAATTTTATTGCTTCTTTCACCATTATAGTATCAACCAAATATATATTTACACTTCACACATAAATTTGGTATTGAAATATAGATTAAATATATAAGTAATAGTTTTAGTATCATACCATGTTGAGCTGTTTATTTTGGGATATGACGTTGGTTTCAATTTTATTGCTTCTTTGACGGTTAACCAAATTTATATTTACACGTCATAGAGAAATTTGGTATTGAAATATAGATTAAATATACAAGTAGTAATTTATTTATTTATTTATTTTCTTTGTGTTTAGAGAAATTGATAATTGAGCATTTATTCTCACTTGCATATGATTTCATAGTTTATTAAAAACATAGTAGATCAGAAAATTGGGATATTTTGCTGGAAACATAACATATTATGTTGGATTTATGTGTAGCTTCTATATCAAACAATAAAATCATGTGTTTAATTGTATGAATAAATTCTAGTTTCAAGCCTATTGCTTCCTTGACCGATATATTTTTAACAAAACATACATTTACCTCACCAATCAATTTAGTGACGAATTATAAATTAAATGTATAAGTAGCAGCTCAATAACAATTGTATTTATTTTATCCATATAGATTTTGTATTTTGTTTTAATATATTTTAAATATTTTCGCTTAAAACAAGTTAATAAATTATATTATTTACTAAAATGCTAATACTATATTATATCAAAAACTTGCAACACCACATCAAAAACTTAACATATTATATAAAATTTATGTGTAACTTTTGCATTCAACACTCATATGATTATCAAAGAAAAGAATAAATTTGTTTGTAGAAACAAATTGTAGAATGTAAAGTAGACTTCACTTCTATTTTCTAGATAATTGTTTCTATTTAATAAAAATTCGTGAGTAAATTATTATGTTAATTGCATTTTATAGTTATTTATATTATTAAAAAGTATTTTATTCATATAATTCTACCTTCAACTCCAAAATAATTTTGAATTGTGGCTCATTTACAAAAGAATTTTGAATAGTTGGCAACTATCTTATTTACTCACTACAGTACCTTAAAACTCTAATATTTATCAAAAAATTGTCTTGTAAAACTAAAATGATAACTCTATAAATAATATCACAACTTTCTAAAAAATAATTCCACTTAATTACACCAATTAAGTAAAAAATAAAACCCACCAATTATAAAAAAAGATCAAACTCAAAGCATCTCCCAGATATAAGGAGGGGAAATCACAAGTCCTATCCAAAAATCATGATATCAACACTAATCCTAACACAACACAAAGCATTTACATCAACAACTAAAACGGGAAATCACAAGTCCTATCCAAAAATCATGATATCAACACTAATCCTAACACAACACAAAGCATTTACATCAACAACTAAAACAGACACACAGATGTTCCCAATGAAGCATTTGTAACTATTTGCCAACCTGTGACTATGGAGCATTCAGACCATAAACCATTGAGTGAGCTCTGTTAAAACGAGGTCCCCACCCGGTACTCTTGCGTATGTTGGTGTGTTTGTTATCATGTAGGTGTAGTTTAGCGGCCCTCGTGAAAGGGAAAAGAAAAAATTAACACTTTAGTTTTTGAAATTTATTTACGTTTTTATTTTTATAATTTAATTTATAATTTATAAAAAGATATAACAAAAATTTTAAGGATAATTTATAATTTAGTATGGATGAGATAGGAGAGATTGAGCGTAAACATTTAAATATTAGTTCTTTATAATTTAGTATAGAGGAGATAGGAGGGATTGAGCCTAAACATTTAAATATTAGTTCAATATGAGAAATTAAATTGGTGTATTAGTTCTTTATAATTTAGTATAGAGGAGATAGGAGGGATTGAGCCTAAACATTTAAATATTAGTTCAATATGAGAAATTAAATTGGTGTAGTGTTTTTGAAAGGAAAAATTACATCAAAAAATAATGATAATAATTAAACATAATGTTGGCTCAATTAAAAACATTTTGAGAACATTCATATAAAATTATAAATATTTTTTGCTAAAAAAACCAATAATATGCATATCACATTAAAAGAAATTTAAGTAATTTAAGCGCTGGTGTGGCACAGACCCGCTGCTACTCAAACCACTTAAAAACTAGGAAAAGAAGAAGAAGAAGAAGATTTAAGTAATAATGATTCATATTTGCAATCATAAAATACAATTAATAAATATGTAAAACTTAATTAATTTAATTTTTCCCTAGAAAATAAAATTAAAATTCATATTCATAACTATTATATTTACATCATTCTTATTCAAATTTAATTAATAAGTATATAAAAAAATCAATATTTTGCAATAAAAGTTTTTCCTATTTATCTATATATTTATAATCAACACTCCATAAAAAATTAAAAAAATTAAATTTTAAAAATTTATAAAAATATCAAAGAAAATTTCCCCATATATATGTAACTAAATATATTATCAAATTTTTATAAAACTGAAAATCAGGATACGTATATTATTGAATTTTCATAAAACTAAAAATAAGGATATAGAGGTGTGAAATTTATATAAAGATAAATATTAATATAGATCCATCTTAAGTTCGGATCTACTAGCACCCACAACAATCAAATTTCTTTAGGTGCAAATTTCAATCACAAAGAGATTTGTAATTGAGAAATTTGATCCCTCTCTGAGGGGTAGTATATCCATATCTTAAGATAAATTTATCTTGTTTACGAGAGATTTTTTAGCGTAAATCACAAGATCTATCATTTGTCGACGCGTTTTGAACCAACTAGTGTGGTTCATCGCCAGGACGATGAACCACACTAGTTGGTTCGAAACGCGTCGAAAAATGATATATCTTGTGATTTACGCTGAAAAATCTCTCGTAAACGTGATATGGATCACAGAAGCCTCAATTCAATAATAAATTTATCTTGATATAAGATAAAAATTAAAGTATCAAATTTTCATCATTTATAATTTAATCTAAAAAAATTAATGATATTAAGAAAATATTAAGATAATGAACATTGATTGCATATTTTTGTGGTCATATTTTGAAGAATGGTTATTCAGAAATAAATCCAGGGTATCCATTTTATTTTTATTGTGGATGCTTTTATTCAATGGCATATCCCCTCATTGGGACATATGTGCTTAAAGAAGAATGTCATATGTCTAAGGGTCATATAGAAGTAACGTGAGAGAGAATGGCTATATAGAAGTAAGGGTGAGAGAGAAGAGAACCAATGGATGGTTGGATAATGGACGCAGAGAATATAGAAAATCTTAAGAAAATCCGCTAGAGAAAAAATGTAGACGAAAGAGACAAAGAAAAAAAGGAAAAACCCTAAAAATAAAGGTAATTCAATATGGGATAATATAATTCCAAGAAGCACTTTGAAATAATAAAAGTTTTATTTTCATTGAGGGTTTAGGATTTACTATAATAGTGATTGTGTTATGTAATATAAATGGTTAATATGTGGATAATATCAATTCAAAAATAATATAAGGTAACCTTAACCCATAAAATAAATTTATGGATAAATTAATTAATTAATAGTATTTTTTTTAGAATATAGAGAGAATTCCATAAGAAAAATAGAGATGAATAAAATATTGTAGTAAGCAAAGGAGATAGGTAAGGAAAGATACAAATGTGATATAATGCGAATTAATAAAAATGTCATGCCTTAAGGAAATACTAAGATAATGAAATAAAAATAAACTAGATAAAGGACCAATGACAAGGGTAAAAGGGAAGGTGGGGCCATCAATGGAAGAGAAACAAGGGAAAGGAAAACGGGGCTGAGGGGAAAAAGGGATGGTGGGGCCAACAATAAAAGGGAAACAAGGGAAAGGAAAGGGGGGCATAGGGGGCAGGCAAGGGAGGACAAAGGGAGGAAAATTAAGCGGAATATCATATAGTATGGGTAGTCTAATAAGGAGAGCGACTTTGTGTAGAATTTGAGGAAAATTAAGCGGAATATCATATAGTATGGGTAGTGTAATAAGGAGAGCGAATTTGTGTAGAATTCAAGTCTAGTATCCCTATTGAGATTGTTTCGATTCTTTATAATTTCCAAGCCCTCTCTAAATATTCTCTTAAATTAATAGTTTTCTTTTTCGATGATTTGAATGTCTTCTAAACAAATATGACGCGTGGAATGTTTGGAGTACTGTGCAAGTGTTGAAGTGTGTATAAGTTCATTTAAAAAACAATGAAATTTCATCTTATATTTAATATAAATATATCTACGAAATGATTTATCTTTTTCCATGTATTTTTAATATTAATATAAAAAATAGTATCATTTAATAGAATTAAATTTCTTTATGTAATTTAAACATTAATATGAATTCTTGTGGTTATCTTGGCTTTGCAACTAGCTCACTTATAAATCCCTTCTGCAGTGAATTGGGCTCGGGCAGAAACTGAAATCCCACTACAATGTTTAACTCATCTATAAAGGGTTGTTCATTGTGATATTTTATTAGTTTTAATATCTATGTTTCGTAATGGACGGAGGCCCTTACTTATTCAAATTCATTATCCTCTACATGCATTAATGTGTAGAAATTTCTACCCTGACAAATATGAATTCCCATGGAAACCAGTTTAGATATGTTGTACTCTCTCCCACAAGAGTACTAGGACCCTGAAACCCTAGTTGAAATTGGCAACAAGCTAGGCAAATACGTTCATCTCTCGGAGCAAACCAAGTAAGGAACGCACACCTCCTACGCTAAGATCTATCTCTATATGAGCATATCAGACACTCTTCCATAAGTCGTAGGCCTAGAATCTGAGGACATTGATTGGATCCAAATTCTTGACTATGAACATGCCCCCTTCATGTGTCGCAACTGCAATGAACATTTTCATTGCCAACTCACTTCCCCCAAGTGATCTGAGAAGGGCAAAGCAACCAAGGACGACGATGTGTTGACAAAATCCCATCCAAATGGTAGTATACCAAGAATCCAATGGATCCAAGGCACCCAAAAAGCATTCCACTCGCAACAGCTTTGAAGTGCCTACATCTCTTCAGAAAAGTCTAAAAGAGCAAGCCTCAATCTCTATTCCAAGATCCCAAGAAACTCATGTCCTAGCCATGGATAGGCTGGGAAAGTCAATCCTTGGCAAGTTCCAACATCATCCACCATAGTAGCTCCTGGTACCCCAGCCATGCAAGGCACGGAGACCCCCTCAGCACACACTGAGGATGTCGATATGACAGAAGACGAAGATCTCATAGGCTTAGAGGGATTGTATGTACTAGCCATGGAGGATGCATGAGGGAGGAACAACCTCAAGGATATCCCCCAAAGGGGAAGCTATGGGAACAAGAGGGTTGAGTATGAATACCTCATGTATATTGATCCTTTGATCAATTAAGTGATAGTTAGGAGCCAGATATGATGAATCGTTAGGCCAGAGATTTGGTTTAGAGAATCATTGATAAGAGGGCAGATGTTGAAGTCCCAAAGAGCATTCCATCTTGGTGGAGAAAGAGGGTTGGTAGAGGGCACATCATTGAGCCTATGTTTAATCATTCTAGAGGAAGATAGAAGATTGATAGTGGCAGTATTGATTGTAGGAGATGTAAGCATTCTAAATTTGCACAAGTTGTGGTGATCAACAGAAGAGGACGAAAAGTACTTCCGAGATGTGTCGAAGCTACGTGGATTTAAACAGTTGTAGAAGTGCTACATTAGGGAGTAGGTCAAGTGTATCTTGTTCAGGGAAATATTGGTGATCATAGTTATTGACACCGAGCCCTGTTCATTCGAGTATCATAGATGTATGTAAGGCTCGTGATCCCTACTATGGGGTCCCTAAGTTTTTTGTATTAAGATTTGTAATATAGCAAGTTGTGGGTTAGAAATTGTCTTTTGTACCAGCTAATTCACTGTTGTATGTTCTTTGTAGTGAAAAGTTCTTATCTTGTGGCATTTGAATGCGTTTTTGATCGTGATCTTAGACTCAAACCTAATTCTTAGTGTCGTAGAAAAATCAACACTATGGTGCCTAGATTTCGTTGTAAAAGATTGGAATTATGTCATACAAATTGGAGTTGCATACATCTTCATGTATACAACTACTCTTCCATATTTTTATCTTAAATAAGGTAATCAATGACAATATCCCAATTCATATTACTTTGGTAGATATTAATGAAGAAGAGAAAATCATATTAGAAGCAAAAACAATCTTTGAATAAAGGATGAAGAAACTATGAAATCGAATAATTATTGAATTCCTCATCAAGTGGAAGAACCTATTAGTAGATGAGGTGGCATGGTAATATGAGTTCTTCATGCATAAGCATCCACAGTTAATCAAGTTATTAAGGCAACACACTTTTTTGAAGAGGAGAGCATCTTAAGCCATAGATATTGAATTATTATATTTGTATTATTATATTAATACTGTCCTTATTGGTTTCTAGACCCTTTTATTTTAATTGTACCCATTGTCACATATATATATACCAAGGATACCTAGTTTTAGAGAGCATATCAACTTGTACATTGGTTATATTGCGAAAGGAGGTTTCCCTTTTAAATAGGGTTCACAATCATTCTTCCCTTTCATTCTCAACTAGTTACGTTACTTATTTTTCTCTTTTTTCTGCTACTTGGGTGTTTCAATGCATAACATTGATTTATCAAACTTGTAAATATTTCTAGAGCATTGATCATCCCAAAAGGTACCACCACAAATTCATAGTATCCAAACCAAGTTTTAAACGCTTCCTTTGCAATATCTTCTTCCTTATTTTTCAATTTATACATCAAAGACCATTATATATCAATTTTAGAAAATACCATGACTTCTTTCATTCAATCAAAATATCATCAGTTTGAGGTAAGGTGTATTCATTTTTAATTGTGTTTGTATTTACCTACTTGTATTCAATGAAATCCCTCTAAGACACATATTTATTTCATATAAAAATCACGATTTCTCCCCAAGTTTATATACTAAGTTAAATCAACCATTCAATATATTTTGAAGTTGCATGTGCAAATCCTACAATTCTAGAATAATCATGCAATATAGAGGCTTGGAAATAGCTTATATTCGTGGTTTAAGTTCAGCGGTAAATTATATCTCACATTTTAATGGTAGTCTAGCTAACTCTTCTAGAAATGCATCAAGAAACTCTAACAATATATGATGATGTTATAAATATTTTGAATATTTATTCTAGTTCATAGCCACTACTGCATTAATAAAACAACCTTGTCTAAGACTCTTTTTCAGTTGTTAGGCTGAATATAATCTTAGAGTTTCTTCTCTCTTGGTTCCTACCAGGATTCTCCTTTTCTGTAAATCATCTACAAATTAAAGTAACTTACCTTTCATTTCTAGAATTATTTCATGAGCTCCCAGCCAATCCATAAGAATTATAAGATATGATCCCAAGGTACTAATGTAACAACCCAAGTGAAAATTCCATGTAAATAAAGTTAATGAAGGCATAATAATAATCGATTATGACACAATTATTCCAGGCTGAATGTTGGGCAAAAACATCCTAATGAGCTTGTTCATTTGGTTTATTATGCTAAGGAAATTGGCAAAGGATTTGGAAAGGGAAAATGGCATTTTTGGCAATTTATTTATGAAAATAATGGAAATTAGGATCAAATGAAGGTGAAAGGTCATAGGTTTCATGTGAGGATGAAAATCATTAAAAATAATGGGAAAATGAAGAATATAGAGCCCACATTAATAAAAAGGCTTATGAGGATTAGTTGGTACCTTTTTGTCAGTTCAGTTTTGGAGCTATCTCTCTATTCTCTCTCTCACACTCTCGGACACTTAGAGTTTTATTGGAGCACATCAACATTGGATCAAGAAAGGAAAAGAGGAAGCAAATATCAAGCAATGAAAAGTAGGATTAGGCAGCTAGAATGGGTTTACTTGCAGGGATCAATTTGCACGCATGATTTCCTTGCTAGATTTAGCATGCATTGTTATCTATGTGTGTTCTTGGTTATATTTTTTTCATTTCCATGGATTTTTCCTGGTGTGGCAGTGCTATTCAGCCTATCCTTTCCATTTCTGGCTAGCATAGAGGTGATGGGTTCTCATGTTTTGGTGGAGCTGTGTTGTTGGATGGGTTCGAAGATGAGTGAGGCGGATCTTTGAAAGGAAAACCACATGGCATAGTGATCCCTGATTTGGACTATGGATTGCGGTAAATCCACTGGCTTAGTAACCCCTGAACCAGACTGTGGGTTACTGTAAATCCAGGTATTGTGTGCCTCGTTGGGCCTAGGAATCCTCGACTAGCGAATGGCGGGATATACAATAAATTCTAGAGGTGGGGTCCCTAGAACAGGCCTAGGAATCATTTTCTGTGAATGGCGGGATATGTGGTAAAGCCTGGAGGGTGTTGTGTTGATCATGGCCTAGTGACCCTTGAATCAGACTATGGGTTACCGTAAAGCCTAGGGACTAGGAGGTAGTAAAATTCCTCATGATATAGGTGGATAAATCTGGTGGCATCCATGCTCATCCGTTTCTTCTTTCGGTTATGAGTCCCGCATTCATGTTTGTAATATGGCACGAGAGTGGTTGGCTGAAGAGAGAATCAGCTCATTGAATCTATGGTCAGGTGGAACGGGGTAGTCGCATACTGGGTTGGTTTTTGCATTCATCAATAAGAGTTCCTTTCCTTGGTATTTTAGGTGTAAATGTACTGGTTCATTTGTGGCATATATGGCTATTGTATGCTCATTATTTATATTGTTTATATGCTAGTTATGAATATGTTTTATGACAGTGACAATGTAAGGTTGTCGTCACGTTTTGATTTGTAAATGAATGGATAATGAATATATGACCTAATAGATATGTGATAAAGCACCAATGCTTCCAGATATTGAATTATTATATTTGTATTATTATATTAATATTGTCCTTATTGGTTGCTAGACCCTTTTATTGTAATTGTACCCATTGTCACCTATATATACCAAGGATACCTAGATTTAGAGGCCATATCAACTTGTACACGGGTTATATTGCGAAAGGAGGTTTCCCTTTTAAAGAGGGTTCACAATCATTATTCTCTTTCATTCTCAACTCATCGAGTTACTTATTTTTCTCTTTTTTTGCTACTAGGGTGTTTCGATGCATAACATTGATTCATCAAACTTGTAAATATTTCTACACCATTGGTCAGCCCAAAAGGTACCACCACAAATTCATAGTATCCAACCAAGTTTTAAATGTTTCCTTTGCAATATCTTCTTCCTTATTTTTCAATCTAGATATCAAAGACCATTATATATCAATTTTAGAAAATACCGTGACTTATTTCATTCAATCAAAATATCATGAATTTGACGTAAGGCGTATTGATTTTTAATTGTGCTTGTATTTACCTACTTGTAGTCAATGTAATGCCTCCAAGACACATATTTCTTTCATAAAAAAATCATCAACTCTCCCCAAGTTTATATACTGGGTTAAGTCAACCCTTCGATATATTTTGAATTCGCATGTGTAAATCCTGCAATTCTATTATAGTCATACAATATAGAGGCTTGGAAATAGGCTATATCCATGCTTTAAGTTCAATAGTAAATTATATCTCACATTTTAATGGTAGTCTAGGAAACTCTTCTAGAAATGCATCAAGAAATTCTAACAATATTTGATGATGTTATATATCTTTTGAATATTTTTCTAGTTCATAGCAACTACCACATATATAAAACACCCTTGTCTAAGACCTATTTTCAGTTGTAAGGCTGAAAAGAATCTTAGAGTTGCTTATCTCTTGGTTTCTACCAAGATTCTCCTTTTCCCTAAATCATCTACAAATTAAAGTAACTTACCTTTCATATCTAGAATTATTTCATGAGCTCCCAACCAATCCTTACCACAAAATATAACATAGGATCCCAAGGTGGTAACATATGATAGTATCTACGTACTGCATGCTCTCAAATTAAGTTCGTAATATTTTAACAAGTGTTCTACCTCTTTTTAATAATTAAATTCATCTCAACCAATTTATAATGAATTTTCTTGCATGCCATTAAACCACATCTAAATAATGAGTTTGGAGAAATAAGAGGTTTATTGTCTTTTGGATCAATTAATAAAGAAAATTTAATTCCATTTATTTTACCTACAGTCTACAAGATTGTATATTTGAATCCTATGTGTCTTATGTTAGGTTAATATTGACTCACAAAGTAGTTAAGATAACCTTGTTTTGGTCATTGATGGATTTATCATTGGTGTTTTATGAGCCCATGCCATGGGTGACCCATGGTATTTAATGTAATGAATCCTATTTAAAGGCTTGAAGAACTCCATAAAATGCCTCAAGTGGCCTAGTGTTTCGTCAACTCAATGGATAAGGTCGATATATATGTGTGTGTGTGTGAGTGTGTGTGTTTAGTTCTAATTTTCCCACTAAATGGTTTCTAGGGTAAATATTGACTCTTTCCTACATGTGTAGCATGAGTTTATTTCATTTCTCTAGTTACACTCCATTTTTAACATGTGGTATCATAGCACAATTAGAGAAATAATATAAACACAAATGATTATACACATGGAAAACATGTACATAAGAGTCAATATTTACCTTGGACACACTTTACCAGGAAAGCCAACACTTGAGATATATATCTTTGTTACCATAATCCAAGCCAGCCAAGCTCCAAGCCACTCGAGGTATTTTACAATGGATTCCTTCAAGCCTTAAAATAAGCTTAATCGCATCAAATATCATGGGAAAATACCATGGGTTTCCCAATACCATGATCCTATAAACCACCAAAAATAATCATGTTAATGATCAAATCAAATATATTGCATATGCTAAGAATAAGTTGTGGACCTATGGAATACTAATGTAAGTCTATTGAGTGATCAATTATATAATAGTGTTGAAGGATGCCAGAAGGTATCCTTAGTTGGATCATTGATGAGATCAAGAAAAAATACCAAAAACTCTTGTGTATGAGTTTGATATGGTTTGCATATCAATGATGCATAGCAGTTGGAGGAACTAGAGAACATTATGGGGGTAATATGAGACGAAATAGGGACACTTTATGTGAAGTGATTTCAATGTGTAGGGAATTTAGCCAAGTGGATGAATGCAAAATTGCGTCAGCATGGTTTAGCTCATCATTACTATGTAGAAGATTAGTTATGCCCTTTGAGGTCAACAATTATTGTAGTTTCCTCAGAGTTATTAATTTGATAAGATCTAAGGTTTAATTTTAATAAGAAATTTAGAGTCGTTTTAATTGATGGTTATTTCTATTCTATAGAGATTTACAGATATTATTGAAAAAAATATTAAAACAATAACAAAATTTCTATTAATTAATTTTATAAAAACACAAGTAAAAAAAAAGAGTTTCAAAAAAGTTACATGAAAGACTTTCTGTTTTTAAAAAAGTTACATGAACGACTTTCCGTTTTAAAAAAAGTTGTATGAACGTTTAATGGATCAAAATTAAAAGACACTTAAAAGCTCCATTACCCTTTAAAGGAGCAAAATTAAAAGAAAATCTTGGGATCCTCCATTACATTGCCGATTGAATGCTTTTCATACCAATATAAATAATGGCCGCACCTTTTACCAGTGTTCTCGATGTAGTAAATGTTTGAGCCTTGTTTTTTGGGAGATTTATGGTCTTGTGTTTGTTTCAGGCAACATCAGGGGATCGGCAAATACTTGCTCGCCTGTTATTTTTGTTTTCTCTAGTTTATTGCTCTGCGATTCTGGTTTTATTGTTTTCGTTTTCTCTGGATTTGTTGCTGGGCGATTTGATTCAGTTATCGTGTATATATTTTTATTTGATTTGGCCGGCTTTTGTCTTTTTTTAATTTGTTTGCAGTGTTCTCTATTGGCATGTTAAATCTGTTTATGGAACTTTAAAATGTGGTTTGGTTTGGTTTACTGTGCGATCTTTTCAAATTCTTCAGTGAATTAGGGCTAAACACCATAAGTAAGAATATTATAATTCTTATTTTCACTGGTTAATCAGCGGAATGATTTAGAGATGGTACGAAAGAAGTGGTACAGTTTGCGAAAGCGATAGCAATGTTTGTGCCCTGCATTGACCAGACAATTAAAAAAGCTCAGTTGGGGAATTTCAGGTATTTTCGATTGCAGTTGAGATTACTTTCGGTTGTTTCAAATCCTGTGTTAAAGTTAGACGCTCTTGAAATTTCTTAGATTATCCGTTCTTAATTTCCTAGGTGGTGTGAATATGTGGTTAAACTAATTTTAATTTTAATTTTAATATATTTCTTGAATTATTTGACATTATTCCTCATGAAATCGATGCTTTCTAATTTTCTGTTAAGATTCGTTTAAATTAATTGAAATTTTGATAGACTTATGATATTATTGGCCATGGTACCTGTAAAATGTTAGAAGAGAATTCAGTTTTCATGGCCTCTGTGTAGCAGATTTATGGTGATATATTTGATGAAATTATTCTGCAGAATATGTTAAGACGTTTGTCGCATATTTTTGTGCAAGGATTCAATTCTGGATAAAGGATTTTTGTCTCTGCTTTCTGTGGCTTTCTCCTCTGCTTCCTGTGCGATGGATGCTTCGACTTATGCTATTGGATCCACATAAACTAAGTAGAAGTTCCGAATAGATCCCATTAAATTAAATTAATTTTAGTAATTTAAATGACATCAAAGAATTTTTGACAGAGTACTCGTTGTTAGGCATTTGCAATAGATTTATGTGAATGCATTGATGAAATTATTCTAGAGTACTCGTGATTAGGCATTTTGCAGTAGATTTATGTGAATGTATTGATGAAATTATTCTACACAATACTTGTTTCAATGATCTGTGTCTAGGGATTCAATTCTATAGAAAGAATTGTTGCGTCTACCTTGTACGCCTTACTCCACTGCTTCCTCTGGGGCCAACACCTCTGCTGCTTACTCTGGTGCCTCCTCTAGGGCCAATTCTCAACTGTAGCTCCGGCTGCCTATGCCTATCCAGCTCTATCTCCGTTCATGTATGCCACCGACCATAACTGACTGCTGGCAACGATTATGATAGCAGACGGAATAGTGAATTACTTTTAATATTGAACTTATAGGTTAAGGATAATGAGATATGATGAACGTTGAGCAGAAAAGTGAATGATGAAATTAATACCTCAATTAGAGGGATTGTGTTCTTAATTTAGAGTGCTTTTAATATTGAATTTATAGGTTAAGGAGAATGAGATATGATGAACGTTGAGCAGAAAAGTGAATGAGAGATGATGAGATTAATACCGCAATTAGAGGGATTGTGTTCTTAATTTAGAGAATATATATGTGAGAGAATTATGTTTTTAATTTAGAGAATATATATATGTGAGAGAATTAATATTTTGTGGTATAATGTACAAAAATAATCACCAAAAGTTTGCGAATATCTTCCCAAAAAATTAGATTGCTCTGTTTCAACTACTTACAAATATCAGACCTTGTAGACTGAGCTTTCTCCAGCCCCACGCATCCATTTAAGTTGAGGAATTTAAGGTTTATGAGACTTGAAAGTGTCCAATTCCTGGCAGTTTCATTCTTGCTAATGTTTATGGCAATGCAATATTTTGTGAAATGTCAATAGTTTGGAACCAAGGGTAAACACATTCAACCATCCGATGCTTTCTTCAATGTGAGATCTCTTAAAACACCCACCGATTCTTTCGAAAACTATAGCTAGATATTGGACAACCGTCCATTGTCAAAGTTGTGTGATGTTTTCACTGGAATTAGGGATCAAACACAACACTCTATAGCTAAGAATTGCAATGTCTTAGTTTTCATTAAATAAATTTCTCACCAGCAATATCGCGGTGATGCAGTACAGGTGTTGTGGGAGGGAGATTCGGAGATGGTGCACAGGTGGTAAGGTTTGTGAATTAAAATTTTAGGTATTTACGATTACCATAACACACTATCATGGTTTTGGGGAAAAGATTAATTAAACTACTATCATGGTTTTGGGGGGAAAAATTAATTAAACTGCTATCATGGTTTTGGGCGAAAAAATTAATTAAACTGCTATCATGGTTTTTGGGGAAAAAATCAATTAAACTGGCGATTACTGATAATTGAGACGGGATGAGAATGCATTGGTTTTTGGGCATGGTTCTTTGATAAAATTGGGAGTTATTAATTTTTTTTAATGCATTGGTTTTCAATTTTTCGAAGTTGTGTGAGTATTCAATTAAATTAATTCTAAATTTTAACGTATTAATGAAATTATTTGAGTACTCGTTTTTATTTTTATTTTTCAAAGTTAATTTAATTGTTGGAGTTTTATTTTTAAGTTTTTCGAATTTTTGTATAAATTGATTCACTTAATTTAGATTTTAAAATACTTGTAGAAATCGTATCACATGGCATGGTTTGAAAGCGTAATCATTTTTAATGTCCATTGTAACAAATTTATGTTGTAATAAGTCCATTGTAACAAATTTATGTTGATATGTATTACAGAATACATTTTTTAAAACCTTTGTATTGTATATTCAACCATTCCAAATAAGGCATTGTTGCCTCTGCTTTCTCGCTTTTCGAACTTATGCACAAGGTTTCAATTCCAAACAAGAGGGTTGCAGAGGCAGCAAGTCACTGCCACCTTAATTAATTTTTGAAATAACAGAAAATAAAACTTGTTTAATTAATTTTTGAAATAACAGAAAATAAAATTTGCTTACAATGCAAGACTGCAGTAGTGCAATAGAAGCAACAACGGTTGTTAAACAATAGCATGTAAGACTTCAGATTTGAGTTTGCTTTACTTCATAGTTTACTTAGATAAAAAACTTTAAAAATAATACATCAAGGAATAACAACATGGGATAACAGGTTTGCAATTAGCATGTAAGATTTGAGATTTGAGTTCGCTTTACTTCATAGTTTACCGAGATAAAAATTGATAATATTTCATATACAGAAAAACTGTAAATAGAAAAAAAGCATTAAAAATAATACCTCAAGGAATAACAACATGGGACAGCAGGTTTGCCATCATTAGATGCAAAATATGGCAAGAATAATGTTAATTTTGAGCACTACATTTGTCAAATAATGGAAATCGCAGATAATAAAGGAAGAATTGATTGAGAGGCCAACAGTAAAAAAATGATATACGGGGCAAGAAATGATTGACAGGTGAACAATAGGGGTGACGTATGCTATAGAGAAGAAAAGAACCAGAAACTCAAGCTTCAAATATGATGAGTTGAAGATGGTAATATCACGCGTCCAAAAGTCTGTGCTATGGTGGAGCGGCATCCTCCGAGCATCTGGACCGAATATGCTTCCCGTATTCCTTCGAGCAGGTAGCCCAATCTTGCAACGCCCTCTTTCTGCCTCTTTGAGACCTTTCGACCAAACAAATAGGTAAGGTCGTTCTCACTCACTGATATGAATAAAGAAAGCATTCTTCTTTCTTTGTATCGAACCCCAAACCTGATAGTCATGAGTCATATTGTATGCTCCGGATCCCTGCCGCAGTCCCCTTCGAGAAAACCATTACAACATGGCATCACGCACGCAAGCTATAGACCAAATCTGTTGCTTGAATAGCTGTTCCGAAGTCGCTAAATCAACCTATCCAGTCGATAACGAGGCTTTCTTTCGGCCAAACGTTCCGCATAATATATGAAAAGACTTCAACGCTCGCAATGAAATCTCTAACATAGCTACGCCAAAGTTCCTACTTACTGCAGCTGAAGTTGCCTATACTGCAATAACGCTTCTGCTCCAGGTGATTCTATAGATATGGATGAATCTGACTTCAACGCTCGCAATGAAATCTCTAACATAGCTACGCCAAAGTTCCTACTTACTGCAGCTGAAGTTGCCTATGCCACAATAATGCATCTGCTCCAGGTGATTCTACAGATATGGATGAATCTCAGCGGAGTCTGCACTTCGGTATGATTCTCGAGCCCTTGATTTGAGCCTTGATTTCTAGAAACTAATATTCCCTTGGCCTAAAACACATAGCTTGAATGACAGCTTCAGTGTGAATTCACAGCTTGACAGCTTCAACGTGAATGACAACTTGATAGCTTGAATGACTAGGTGGGCTTGTTCTAGAGCAACATGCAGAGTAGACACACGACAGACACATTGCAAGAGTCTTCACGTAGCAACCTGTACCTGTACGTCTCATAGTACAATGTGCCAAGCATTAAACACACTTAGGATTAATGCTATCATTAAACTGCTCTAACACTTAAGGGCAAAAACTATCTATTTATAACCTATGTTTTTGCCTCCGGCCTCGGGAAGAGGCCAAATAACACAGTGAATTATTATGTACAAAAAAACTTTCGATATAATCCCTCAACCGGTGCTAAGAAGCAGGTCACAAACAAGTCAATTAATGTTAACATCGGGCTTTCCAATTACTATAGTCCTAGGGACTAATAAAGCATTGTTGCCTCTGCTTTCTCGCATTTTTCCCGTGCTTATTCTACAACTGATGTAGCCTTATGTACACTTCCCATTGCAGCCATATCTGCTTCACTCTCCATGACTCTTTTCATGAAATTAAATGACATGGTCAAATGCTTATATGATAGCGAAAATGAGATATATGATTAGACTCTGGGTTGTTGTTTTCTCAAATTTTGTGAATATGTGGCTAAATTAAATCTTAATTTTAATATGTTTCTTGAATTATTTGACATTAGTACTGATGAAATTGCTTGACAAAGTGCCTTTTGATGTTCTGGATTTCTTTTAAAATTTCTATTAAATTAATTTTAATTTTGATAGACTTATAAAATTATTTGCCATGGTATGTGTAAAATATTCGAAGAGAATTCCTTTTTCGCGGCCTTTGTAGCATATTTATGTTGAAATATTTGATGAAATCATTCTACAGGGTATGTTAAGATGTTTGTAGCATATTTTTGTGCAAGGATTCAATTCCAGATAAATAATTCTTGTCTCTACCTTCCGTGGCTTTCTCCTCTACTTTTGCAACGACCGGTGCCTCTACTTATGCTGTTGGCTCCCGATAAACTAAGCTCCAACTGCCTGTGCTCTTAAAAAACCAAGTCCCTAGTTTTTGTGAAGATTAGATTA
Organism: Pinus tabuliformis; assembly: GCA_031772625.1. Lineage (NCBI taxonomy): Eukaryota > Viridiplantae > Streptophyta > Pinopsida > Pinales > Pinaceae > Pinus > Pinus tabuliformis. Next base: position 861,145,898 of record CM062810.1, on the reverse strand, counting down.
AATTAATTTAAGTTTTCATATACTTATGAAATTATTTGGCATGGTATTTGTGAAAAAGTTTGACAGAGTACTCAATTTTTAGGCATTTGCAATATATTTATGTCAATGTGTTGATAAAATTATTCTAAACAATACATTTTACAATGATCTTTGTCTAGGGATTCAATTATGTATAAAGAATTGTTTCCTTTAATATTGAATTTATAGGTTAAGGAGAATGAGATATGATGAACCCTCACCAGAAAAATGAATGAGACATGATGAAATTAATACCTCAATTAAAGGGGAGGGGTTGTCTGCTTAATTTTGTATATTTGGAGAATATATCTATATATGAGAATTAGTGTTTGGTGGTATAAAGTACAGAAATACTCCCCCCCAAAATTTGGGAATATCTTCCCAGAAAATTCGATTGCTCCACTTCAGGTACTTCCAAAGATATCAGACTAAGGGTTTCATGAAGCATCCATTTACGGTGAGGAATTTAATGTTTAAGAGACTTGAAAGATTCTCTGATGAGTGCAATTCTGGGAAATTTTGTAGTTTCACTCTTTACTAATGTTTATGTCAAGTCAATATTTATTTTTTGAAATATCTCTTAAAACACCCACGGTCTGCCGATCCTTTTGGACAACAGTCTATGGTCAAATTCTTTTACTATTAAAGTTATATGATCCTTTTGGACAACAATGTATGGTCAAATGCTTTTACTTTTAAATTTATATGATAGCGAAAATAAGAAATGGTTAACACTGAGCAGGAATTGAAAGGTTAAAATGAATTTGTATTGATTAAATTAATTTCTCAATTCAGGGGAGTTGTTCTTCTTTTGTTTGCAGCTTCACTCTATTTTTTACATTCCGTAGTCAAACAATGGGTTGGCCCGCGGGGTTGTGTAGAATTTCAATAGATATGAACCATATTTTCCCGAAACCACCAATGGCAACAAATACGTGTGAATTTTGTGCAGCCGAAACCATTAATAGCAACAAAACCCACAACCGATCCAACAATGATTTCATATTTTTTTAGCCCCATTGATTTTCATCTATTTTTTATTCCATCCATTGATGGGCTTAGAATAGTTTTCAGCCCTTTCTTTTGAAAGAATTGCAACCCATCATTTCAGAAAAATTAGTTAATCATTTGAGTCGTTAAAGAAGTGCAACTAATCATTTCAAAAAAAATCAGTTAATCATTTGAGTGGTTAGCTATGCTTTTTGCATTAGCACATTCTCATTTCTCTCTGTTTTGCATATGCCTCATCTCATCTTGATTTTCACTAAGAAATATTCTCTCGTATATTTATGCTTTATTTATTCTTTTTGCCCATCCTATCTCGTTTTTTGAAGTAGGCTGCTTAATATTATCATAGGACCGTATTTTTTTTAATTAATAGATACTTCTCATTTCCAAAAAGAATTAATAATGTGTTAGGAAAATTCTGATATCGGAGAGACAAGCATAATAAAGCTAATTAAAAATCTACCTTATTAATTTGTTGGACAGAAATTTAAGCATTTATTAATACCATTTTTAATGGTTGAGATTAAAATAAATATAACTAATTAAAAAGCTACCTTATTAACTTGATGGGCAGAAATTTACTTATTTAATAATACTAAAATATTTGAAACTAAAATTTTAGAGCCTTTTCGATGTTGGAAGCATAATATATCATGTGGTGTTTACATGTAGTTTTAGTGTCTAACCAGGTTGAGGTGTTTATTTTGGGGATGTTTCTTTTGGAATATGACGTTGGTTTCAATTTTATTTCTTCTTTCACCATTGTAGTATCAATCAAATATATATTTACACTTCACACATAAATTTGGTATTGAAATATAGATTAAATATATAAGTAGTAGTTTTAGTATCATACCATGTTGTGCTGTTTATTTTGGGATATGACATTGGTTTCAATTTTAATTCTTCTTTGACGGTTGTATTATTAACCAAATTTATATTTACACGTCATAGAGAAATTTGGTATTGAAATATAGATTAAATATACAAGTAGTAATTTAATTTAATTTTTTTACTTTTTTTTTTAATTTATTTTTTTGTGTTTAGAGAAATTGATAATTGGGCATTTATTCTCACTTGCATATGATTTCAGAGTTTATTAAAAACATAGTAGATCATAAAATTAGGATATTTGCTAGAAACATAATATATTATGTTGGATTTATGTGTAGCTTTTGGATCAAACAATGATATCATGTGTTTAATTGTATGAAGAAATTCTAATTTCAAGTCCATTGTTTCCTTGACCAATATATTTTTAACCAAACATATATTTAACTGGCCAATAAATTCAGTGACGAATTATAAATTAAATATATAAGTAGCAGCTCAATGACAATTGTCTTTATTTTATCAATATAGATTTTGTATTTTATTTTATTATATTTTAAATATTTTCTCTTAAAACAAGTTAATAAATTATATTATTTACTAAAATGCTAAGACTATACCATATCAAAAACTTACGACACCACATCAAAAACTTAACATATTATATAGAATTTATGTGTAACTTTTGCATTCAACACTCATATGATTATCAAAGAAAAGAATAAATTTGTTTGTAGAAAGAAATTGTAGAATGTAAAGGAGACTTAAATTCTATTTTCTAGATAATTTTTTCTATTTAATAAAAAGTTGTGAGTAAATTGTTATGTAAATTGAATTTTATAGTTATTTATATTATTAAAAATTATTTTATTCATATAATTCTACCTTCATCTCCAAAATAATTTTGAATTGTGGCTCATTTACAAAATAATTTTGATTCGTTGGCAACTATCTTATTTACTCACTACAGTACCTTAAAACTTTAATATCTATCAAAAAATTGTCTTCTAAAACTAAAATGATAACTCTATAAATAATATCACAAATTTCTAAAAAATAATTCCACTTAATTATACCAATTAAGTAAAAAATAAAACCCACCAATTATAAAAAAAGATCAAACTCAAAGCATCTCCCAGATATAAGGAGGGGAAATCACAAGTCCTATCCAAAAATCATGAGATCCACACTAATCCTAATACAACACAAAACATTTACATCAACATCTAAAACAGACACACAAATGTTCCCAATGAAGCATTTGCAACTATTTGCCAACCTGTGACTATGGAGCATTCAGACCATAAACCATTGAGTGAGGTCCCTCACCTGGTACTCTTGCGTATGTTGGTGTGTTTGTTATCATGTAGGTGTAGTTTAGCGGCCCTCCTGAAAGGGAAAAGAAAAAATTAACACTTTAGTTTTTGATATTTATTTACGTTTTTATTTTTATAATTTAATTTAATTTATAATTTATAAAAGGATATAACAAAAATTTTAAGGATAGTTTATAATTTAGTATGGATGAGATAGGAGAGATTGAGTGTAAACATTTAAATATTAGTTCTTTATAATTTAGTATAGAGGAGATAGGAGGGATTGAGCGTAAACATTTAAATATTAGTTTAATATGAGAGATTGGTGTAGTGTTTTTAAAAGGAAAAATTAGATCAAAAAATAATGATAATAATTAAACATAATGTTGGCTCAATTAAAAACATTTTGAGAACATTCATATAAAATTATAAATATTTTTTGCTAAAAAAACCAATAATATGCATATCACACTAAAAGAAATTTAAGTAATGGTGTGAAGGTCACAGCTTACTTTGTGGGCAAAAATCCAGTCATGTTAAGGGTTGGTGCGGCATAGGCCCGATGCTACTCAAACCACTTACAAACTAAAAAAAAAAGAGATTTAAGTAATAATGATTCATATTCGCAATCAGAAAATACAATTAATAAATATGTAAAAACTTAATTAATTTAATTTTTCCCTAGAAAATAAAATTAAAATTCATATTCATAACTATTATATTTACAACATTCTTATTCAAATTTAATTAATAAGTATATAAAAAATCAATATTTTGCAATAATTTTTTTTCCTATTTGTCTATATATTTATAATCAACACTCCATAAACATTAAAAAAATTAAATTTTAAAAATTTATAGAAATATCAAAGAAAATTTGCCCATATATATGTAACTAAATATATTATCAATTTTTTATAAAACTAAAAATCAGGATACATATATTATTGAATTTTCATAAAACTAAAAATAAGGATATAGAGGTGTGAAATTTATATAAAGATAAATATTAATATAGATCCATCTTAAGTTCGGATCTACTAGCACCCACAACAATCAAATTTCTTTAGGTGAAAATTTCAATCACAAAGAGATTTGCAATTGAGAAATTTGATCCCTCTCTGAGGGGTAGTATATCCATATCTTAAGATAAATTTATCTTGTTTACAAGATATTTTTCAACGTAAATCACAAGATCTATCATTTGTCGACGCGTTTCGAACCAACTTGTAAGGTCCTCGGATGCGCGGTGCGGTTGGGTGTCGGGCGACCGGGCGTGCGCACACGACGGGCGGTCGTGCACGACCGAACAACCAGTTGAGCGAGTGGTTGGTGAAGTGCGGAGCTGCGGTTACGACGGTAGTGGGACCACTTGTGCGACGATACATGCGACGAACATGTGTTACAATGGATTATGATGGGGGGTTTTATACACTTGGTTGGGCATTTGCGATGTGGGTTGGTCGACTTGCCATGAAGGGCAAGGCCAACACATAGGTGGGCGTTCAGAGAGGTGTGTAGACGGAGATTTGGTGGTCGGCTGGGTGAGCCACCACACCATTGTGATGACTATATATATGGAATGCGTTTGGAGCATTCGTTCATCATTCGAACATCACTCATACGCACTCCTCTCTTGGAGTCAAGACTTGTGCGTAGATTTGAGGGGGATGAGCGCTAGCTCATGCGCTCCCTTGGTTGAACGCACTTGGTGGAAGCTCTTGATGAAGAGGTGAATGCATTGGGCAAGGCGTGCCCGAGGTGATCGTGCAGAAGGGTCGATTTGTGCGACGACTTGGCGTGGGTGTCTTGGTGACTCTGGTGAGTGCCCGCCCATCGTGCAAGTGTGCATGAAGACTTGTTGGAGTGTTGGTTTGTGGACGGAGGTGTGCCTTGGTTGTAGGTGCCCGTGTGTGGCGACTTTGAGGTGTGCCCGAGTTGGGCAAACGACACGACTGTGTGATGGGGTGAACGAAGGTTTGGTTAGTCGTGCGACGACCGTGCGAAGGTGCCGACGAGCTGGGCAACCAAGTTTGCCGAAGTTGTATATTTGGCTAAGTGTAAATTTGGGGTTTCCCAAGATTTAACTTGTGCATTGTAAAAATGAAGATGTTATAATATATTGATTCAGTTAGACTCATATTGCAGGGAGTTGCCCCTCCCTTTATACTGTGCAATTGTTGTTCTCTTTTATAATTGTTGTTGATAATGAATGAGTATGGGTGTTCATTGGTATAAAAGATAAACATGATAATACTTGGTTGCGAAACACAAACTAAGTAGGAGAAAGTGAATGTTAGGCGTAGTCCACGAACATAAGTATTGGTGAAAAGAAAGTGTTCGGTGGTGCCGCACCTCGCTATAAGCGGTTGAAAGACTACCGCAGGTGTAGCAGCGTGACATTGGTATCGAAGCCGTGAACAGGTTCAGGTGTTGAAGCATTGAAGTTGATACACAACTTGACAGTTGGTATCAGAGCTAGTCTGAAGACTTGGAGGAGTCTTGCAGGAAGCTGGGTGAAGCAGGTGTACATACACTTGACAGTTGATATTTGAGCAAGGTTGCTCGTGACAGTGGAAGCAGGTACTTGCAGGTGAAGGAAGCTAGTTTCGCATACAAGTGGAACAAGGGCAGGCTCATGGTTGTAGGGAACTTGGTGAAGCTAGTAAAGGTTGGAACCAACTGTCGTAGAGTTGGGCAGGCGGTACTACGTGCTGGTCATACGATTTGGGCACTTGTCAGGTGGGCAAGTGGGACTGCATGTGGGAAGGTATACACGGTTTGTGCGTCTGTGGACCGAACGAAGTACGAACCGGGGAAGACGTAGTACAAGGCATGACAGGTTTGGAAGAATGTGAAGGGAAGCTCTTGCTTACCTTATACAGGTTGAAGCAGATGAAAGAAGAGAATCCGTGGATTCGAGAGAAGCTTGCAGTCTTGGAAAAGAATGTTGAAGACGAGCTTCTTCAACTTGGATGGACAATGGAGCAAGGTGAAGTTGCAGATTGTGCTATCAAGGAAGAGGAAGCCGTGATGATTAAGGATGTTGCAGATGTGACAACGATGGAGGATGAACTTGAGATTGATCAAGTTGGACCATGATCGTGCGGTTTGCAAACATGGATGAATGAGGATACTCATTTGGAGGAACCTCATGATGATGATGAAGAGCAAGGATTGTTGATTTTTGCGGGACTTGTTGGGGTTGTTTGTGACCTTATGGTAGAAGGTACAAAGGCCCGTGACAAGGGTGGAACTTGATGATCGTTGTGGATGAATGGGTCATGCTTTAGCCACATGGCTAAGTGCCCGGCATAACTCATGGACAGATTGGAGGGCACACTCTTGGGTGGACTTCTCATGGCTGAGACCAAGAGATAGTCTTGGTGGACACTTTAGTGGAGGAGCTATGATGGAGGGACTCATGACATGATGATATGGATGGGTGAGGGAGTTCACTAGACCGAAGATTGAAGACTTGGATGAGGATGATCGATTGTTGTGATGGGTCTACTTGGTTGGACTACATGGACAACTTAGTCATGGACATCAGTTTGGAGACATGGAGACTTATTACTTATGAGCCGATGGGGAGGTTGTGCACTCTTGTACAACAAGGCCATGGACTTGGATGGAGTTGTGAGTAGACTATGGGGCTTTCTTACTACATGGAGAGCTGAGGCATCTTGCAGAGACCTTTGGGCCGAGATTTGTATGCTTGCTAGAGTGTTGGTGGGAGGTGACTCATGGAGCTCATGATGACATGAGATTGTTGTGACTTTTAGGGACTTCATATATGGTGGACTTAGAGGATCTGATGCATTGAGGAGCTGAGGTCAGAGACTTTGATGCAAGATGGGGTGCATACTTTCAAGTACATGTATGGGAATGGCTTGAAAGAGTGACTTGATGTGGAGGATCGATATGAGACACTTTGGAGTGATGGAGTTACGATGATGATGATGCCTTGGTGGCAACACTTGGGCATGGGTTGAGCCGAGACTCAACCATCTTTTGACATGGGAGCTGATTGATCTATGATCATGGGCATCACATGGATAGATGAGACAAGTGCATACTTGTTTCTATGGCAGACTTGAGGGATGACAAATTGCAGATACGATGGAGGGTGTTTCATGGACCTGGATGTGGCACACTGAGAGTTGGAGATTGATGAGATGATCTCTTCATATGGAGGAGATACACATATGGATGATGTTGGGATAGATGTGGCTGATTTCATGTAGCACATTGACACCAAACATCATGGACAACATGTTACAGATGAGATGAGGACTACTTCATGGACCTGAGCATGGCTTACTTGTATGGAGATGGATTCTTGATCGAGTTGAGGATGTTGCAGGATGTTTTGAGAAACAACTGATGGTGGCATGAGGATGTTCATTCTCATTGTTTGAGTGTGACAGTTGGACTGATCACCCGACTAGTTCAGACATGGGGGCTATAGCATGTACAGGGATGTGTTAGCATTTGTTGGAGTATCATGGCAGCGGTTCACATGAGGACGACCCATGATGAGGTCGACACGATATGTTGCAGTGGGCATGTAGCTTGAGATGGAGGGGCCAGCCTTCCACGATGGAGAGCAACATGTGGAGATTGTGACATGATGGTTGATGATCATGGATTGAGATGACTTCCGATGTATGCCATACCGATGGGTGCATACCTTGGTATGGTTATCTTGGTGACTGATGGTTGGCGAGGTGAGACATGGTGGAGATGGTAGTTCTACATATGTTGCAGTGATGGTTGCAGTATGTGGAGGAGTTGACATCATGTATGATCTTGGTGGATGGTTACCAGGATGGTATGTTGTCGAGGACGATAATGATTTCAGGTGGAGGAGGATGTAAGGTCCTCGGGTGTGCAGTGTGGTTGGGCGTCGGGTGACCAGGCGTGCGCACACGACGGGCGGTCATGCATGACCGAACGACCGGTTGAGAGAGCGGTTGGTGAAGTGCGGAGCTACAGTTACGATGGTAGTGCAACCACTTGTGCGACGATACATGCGATGAACATGTGTTACAATGGATTGCGATGGGGGGTTTTATACACTTGGTTGGACGTTTGCGATGTGGGTTGGCCGGCTTGCCATGAAGGGTAGGGCCAACACATAGGTGGGCGTTCAGAGGGGTGTGTAGACGGTGATTTGGTGGTCGGCTTGGCGAGCCACCACTCCATTGCGATGACTATATATGGAATGCGTTTAGAGCATTCGTTCATCATTCGAACATCACTCATACACACTCCTCTCTTGGAGTAAAGACTTGTGCCCAGATTTGAGGGGGATGAGCGCATAGCTCATGCACTCCCTTGGTTGAACGCACTTAGTGGAAAGCTCTTGATGAAGAGGCGAACACGTTGGGCAAGGCGTGCCCGAGGTGATCGTGCGGAAGGGTCGATTTGTGCGACGACTTGGCGTGGGTGTCTTGGTGACTCGGGTGAGCGCCTGCCCATCGTGCAAGTGTGCACGGAGACTTGTTGGAGTGTTGGTTTGTGGACGGAGGTGTGCCTTGGTTGGAGGTGCCCGTGTGTGGCGACTTTGAGGTGCGCCCGAGTTGGGAAAACGACACGACGGTGCGACGGGGTGAACGAAGGTTTGGTTAGTTGTGCGGCGACCGAGCGGAGGTGCCGACGAACCGGGCAACCGAGTTTGCCGAAGTTGTATATTTGGCTAAGTGTAAATTTGGGGTTTCCCAAGATTTAACTTGTTTATTGTAAAAATGAAGATGCTATAATATATTGATTCGGGTAGACTCATATTGCAGGGAGTTGCCCCTCCCTTTATACTATGCAATTGTTGTTCTCTTTTATAATTGCTGTTGATAATGAATGAGTATGGGTGTTCATTGGCATAAAGGATAAACATGATAATACTTGGTTGCGAAACACAAACTAAGTAGGAGAAAGTGAATGTTAGGCGTAGTCCACGAACTTAAGTATTGGTGAAAAGAAAGTGTTCGGTGGTGCCGCACCTCGCTATAAGTGGTTGAAAGACTACCACAGGTGTAGGGGCGTGACACAACTAGTGCGGTTCATCGTCAGGACGATAAACCACACTAGTTGGTTCGAAACACGTCGACAAATGATATATCTTGTGATTTATGCTGAAAAATCTATCATAAACGTGATATGGATCACAGAAGCCTCAATTCAATAATAAATTTATCTTGACATAAGATAAAAATTAAAGTATCAAATTTTCATCATTTATAATTTAATCTAAAAATTTTAATGATATTATGAAAAGTAAGATAATGAACATTTATTGCATATTTTTGTGGTCAAATTTTGAAGAATGGTTATTCAGAAATAAATCCAGGGTATCCATTTTATTTTTATTGTGGATGTTTTTATTCAATGGAATATCCCCTCATCGGGACATGGATGTCTAAAGAAGAATGTCATAGATCTAAGGGTTATATAGAAGTAACTGTGAGAGAGAAGGGTTATATAGAAGTAAGGGTGAGAGAGAAGAGGAAATCAATGGATGGTTGGATAATGGAAGCAGAGAATATAGAAAATCTTAAGAAAACCCTAAAGAAAAAATGTAGAAGAAAGATCCAAAGAAAAAAAGGAAAACCCCTAAAAATAAAGGTAATTCAATATGGGATAATATAATTCAAAGAAGGACTTTGAAATAATAAAAGTTTTATTTTGATTGAGGGTTTAGGATTTACTATAATAGTGATTGTATGATCTAATATAAATGGTTAATATGTGGATAATATCAATTCAAAAATAATATAAGGTAACCTTAACCCATAAAATAAATTTATGGATAAATTAATTAATTAATAGTAATTTTTTTAGAATATAGAGAAAGAATTCCATAAGAAAAATAGAGATATAATGGAGATGAATAAGATATTGTAGTAAGCAAAGGAGATAGGTAAAGAAAGATACAAATGCGATATAATGCAGAGATGGAAGAATTAATAAAAAAGTGATGCCTTACTTAAGGAAATACTAAGATAAAGAAATAAAAATAAACTAGATAAAGGACCAATGACAAGGGTAAAAGGGAAGGTGGGGCCATCAACGGAAGAGAAACAAGGGAGAGGAAAACAGGGCTGAGGGGAAAAAGGGAAGGTGGGGCCAACAACAGAAGAGAAACAAGGGAAAGGAAAGGGGGGCATAGGGGGGAGGCAAGGGAGGAAAAAGGGAGGAAAATTAAGCGGAATATCATATAGTATGGGTAGTCTAATAAGGAGAGCAACTTTGTGTAGAATTCGAGGAAAATTAAGCGGAATATCATATAGTATCGGTAGTGTAATAAGGAGAGTGAATTTTTGTAGAATTCAAGTCCAGTATCCCTATTGAGATTGTTTCGATGCTTTATAATTCCCAAGCCCTCTCTAAATATTCTCTTAAATTAACAGTTTTCTTTTTCGATGATTTGAATGTCTTCTAAACAAATATGACGTGTGGAATGTTTGGAGTACTGTGCAAGTGTTGAAGTGTGTATAAGTTCATTTAAAAAACAATGAAATTTCATCTTATATTTAATATAAATATATCTATGAAATAATTTATCTTTTTCCATGTATTTAAATATTAATATAAAAAAGAATATCCTTTAATAGAATTAAATTTCTTTATGTAATTTAAACATTAATATGAATTCTTGTGGTTATCTTGGCTTTGTAACTTGCTCTACGTGAATGCACATCTATGGTTTATGCTTGAATCCTCCACAGTTTTAACTTATTCACCCTTGGCCATCTAACACAACCCTGAAAAATCCCCATTTTGATTCGCGATCAATGACCACCCAGGGAGGAGGGGTCCCTGACACCTCCAACCCCTCTTCAAACCAACCCCGTCATTCGTCCTCGATCCCTCTCAACCTCAAATCAAGTGACACCATGGATATCGACAGGCCTCACGCCTCCCTCCCAGAATTGTCGGGAGCGCAAAATCACTCTACCCCAAACACCTAAATTCCAAAATCCCTAGAGATCCCCACACTGAGTATCTACAAATTCATCGGCATCTAGCTCACTTATAAATCCCTTCTGCAGTGAATTGGGCTCGGGCGGAAACTGAAATCCCACTACAATGTTTAACTCAGCTATAAAGGGTTGTTCATTCTGATATTTTATTAGGTTTAATATCTATGTTTCGTAATGGAAGGAGGCCCTTACTTCTTCAACTTCATTAGCCTCTACATGCGTTAATGTGTAGAAATTTCTACCTTGACAAATATGAATTCTCATGGCAACAAATTTAGATATGTTGTACTCTCTTCCACAAGAGTACTAGGACCCTAAAACCCTAGTTGAAATTGGCAAGCTAGGAAAATGCGTTCATCTCTCGGAGCAAACCAAGCAAGGAACGCACGCCTCCTACGCTAAGATCTATCCCTATATGAGCATATCAGACACTCTTCCATAAGTTGTAGGCCTAGAATCTGAGGACATTGATTGGATCCAAATTCTTGACTATGAACATGCCCCCTTCATGTGTCACAACTGCAATGAACATTTTCATTTCCAACTCACTTCCCCCAAGTGATCTGAGAAGGGCAAAGCAACCAAGGACGACGATGTGTTGACAAAATCCCATCCAAATGACAGTATACCAAGAATCCAATGGATCCAAGGCACCCAAAAAGCATTCCACTCGCAACAGCTTTGAAGTGCCTACATCTCTTCAGAAAAGTCTAAAAGAGCAAGCCTCAATCTCTATTCCAAGATCCCAAGAAACTCATGTCCTAGCCATGGATAGGCTGGGAAAGTCAATCCTTGGCAAGTTCCAACATCATCCACCATAGTAGCTCCTGGTACCCCAGCCATGCAAGGCACGGAGACCCCCTCAGCACACACTGAGGATGTCGATATGACAGAAGATGAAGGTCTCATAGGCTTAGAGGGATTGTATGTACTAGCCATGGAGGATGCATGAGGGAGGAACAACCTCAAGGATATCCCCCAAAGGGGCAGCTATAGGAACAAGAGGGTTGAGTATGAATACCTCATGTACATTGATCCTTTGATCAATTAAGGGATAGTTAGGAGCCAGATATGATGACTCGTTAGGCCAGAGATTTGGTTTAGAGAACCATTGATAAGAGGGCACATGTTGAAGTCCCAAAGAGCATTCCATCTTGGTGGAGAAAGAGGGTTGGTAGAGGGCACATCGTTGAGCCTATGTTTAATCATTCTAGAGGAAGATAGAAGATTGATAGTCGCAGTATTGATTGTAGGAGATGTAAGCATTCTAAATTTTCACAAGTTGTGGTGATCAACAGAAGAGGATGAAAATTACTTCCAAGATGTGTCGAAGCTACGTGGATTTAAATAACTATAGAAGCGTTACATTAGGGAGTAGGTCAAGTGTATCTTGTTCAGGGAAATATTGGTGATCATAGTTATTGAGACCAAGCCCTGTTCATTTGAGTATCATAGATGTATGTAAGGGTCGTGGCCCCTAGTATGGGGTCCCTAAGTTTTTTGTATTAAGATTTGTAATATAGCAAGTTGTGGGTTAAAAATTGTCTTTTGTACCAGCTCATTCACTGTTGTATGTTCTTTGTAGTGAAAATTTCTTATCTTGTGGCATTTGAATGTGTTTTTGATCGTGATCTTAGACTCAAACCTAATTCTTAATGTCGTAGAAAAATCAACACTATGGTGCCTAGATTTCGTTGTAAAAGATTGGAATTATGGCATACAAATTGGAGTTGCATCCATCTTCATGTATGCAACTACTCTTCCATATTTTTATCTTAAATAAGGTAATCAATTACAATATCCCAATTCATATTACTTTGGTAGATATTAATGAAGAAGAGAAAATCATATTAGAAGCAAAAACTATCTTTGAATAAAGGATGAAGAAACTACGAATTCGAATAATTATTGAATTCCTCATCAAGTGGAAGAACCTATTAGTAGATGAGGTGGCATGGTAATATGAGTTCTTCATGCATAAGCATCCATAGTTAATCAAGTTATGAAGGCAACACTTTTTTGAAGAGGAGAGAATCTTAAGCCATAGATATTGAATTATTATATTTGTATTATTATATTAATACTGTCCTTATTGGTTTCTAGACCCTTTTATTTTAATTGTACCCATTGTCACATATATATACCAAGGATACCTAGTTTTAGAGAGAATATCAACTTGTACATTGGTTATATTGCGAAAGGAGGTTTCCCTTTTAAATAGGGTTCACAATCGTTCTTCCCTTTCACTCTCAACTACTTAAGTTACTTATTTTTCTCTTTTTTCTGCTACTTGGGTGTTTTGATGCATAACATTGATTCATCAAACTTGTAAATATTTCTAGAGCATTGGTCATCCCAAAAGGTACCACCACAAATTCATAGTATCCAAACCAAGTTCTAAATGTTTCCTTTGCAATATCTTCTTCCTTATTTTTCAATTTAGACATCAAAGACCATTATATATCAATTTTAGAAAATACCATGACTTCTTTCATTCAATCAAAATATCATCAATTTGAGGTAAGGTGTATTCATTTTTAATTGTGTTTGTATTTACCTACTTGTATTCAATGAAATGCCTCTAAGTCACATATTTATTTCATATAAAAATCACCAGTTCTCCCCAAGTTTATATACTATGTTAAATCAACCATTCAATATATTTTGAAGTTGCATGTGTAAATCCTACGATTCTAGAATAATCATACAATATAGAGGCTTGGAAATAGCTTATATTCATGGTTTAAGTTCAGCGATAAATTATATCTCACATTTTAATGGTAGTCTAGCTAACTCTTCTAGAAATGCATCAAGAAACTCTAACAATATATGATGATGTTATATATCTTTTGAATATTTATTCTAGTTCATAGCCACTACTGCATGCATAAAACAACCTTGTATAAGACTCTTTTTCAGTTGTAAGGCTGAAAAGAATCTTAGATTTTCTTCTCTCTTGGTTCCTACCAAGATTCTCCTTTTCCGTAAATCATCTACAAATTAAAGTAACTTACCTTTCATTTCTAGAATTATTTCATGAGCTCCCAGCCAATCCATAACAATTATAAGATATGATCCCAAGGTACTAATGTAACAACCCAAGTGAAAATTCCATGTAAATAAAGTTAATAAAGGCATAATAATAACCAATTATGGCACAAATATTCCAGGCTGAATGTTGGGCAAAAACGTCCTAATGAGGCTGTTCATTTGGTTTTTTATGCTAAGGAAATTGGCAAAGGATTTGGAAAGGAAAAATGGCATTTTTTGCAACTTATTTATGAAAATAATGGAAATTAGGATAAAATGAAGGTGAAAGGTCATAGGTTTCATGTGAGGATGGAAAATTAATAAAAATAATGGAAAAATGAAGAATATAGAGTCCACATTAATAAAAAGGCTTATGAGGATCAGTTGGTACCTTTTTGTCAGTTCAGTGTTGGAGCTATCTCTCTATTCTCTCTCTCACACTCTCGGACACTTAGATTTTTATTCGAGCACTTCAACGTTGTATCAAGAAAGGAAAAGAGGAAGCAAATATCAAGCAATGAAAAGTAGGATTAGGCAGCTAGAATGGGTTTACTTGCAGGGATCAATTTGCATGTGTGATTTCCTTGCTAGATTTAGCATGCATGGTTATCGATGTGTGTTCTTGGTTATATTTTTTTCATTGCCATGGATTTTTCCAGGTGCGGCAGTGCTCTTCGGCCTTTCCTTTCCATTTCTAGCTAGCATAGAGGTTATGGGTTCTCATGCTTTGGTGGAGCTAGGTTGTTGGATGGGTTCGAAGCTGAGTGAGAGGGATCTCTGAAAGGAAAAACACATGGCATAGTGATCCTTGATTTGGACTATGGATTGCGGCAAATCCACTGGCTTAGTAACCCCTGAATTGGACTGTGGGTTATCGTAAATCCAGGTATCGTGTGCCTCGTTGGGCCTAGGAGTCCTCGACTGGTGAATGGCGGGATATACAATAAATTCTAGAGGTGGGGTCCCTCGATCAGGCCTAGGAATACTTTTATGTGAATGGCGGGATATGTGGTAAAGCCTGGAGTGTGTTGTGTGAGTCATGGCCTAATGACCCTTGAATCAGACTATGGGTTGTCGTAAAGCCTAGGGACTAGGAGGTAGTAAAATTCCTTATGATATAGGTGGAGAAATCTGGTGGCATCCATGCTCATCCGTTTCTTCTTTCGGTTATGAGTCTCACATTCATGTTTGGAATATGGCACGAGAGTGGTTGGCTGAAGAGAGAATCGGCTCATCGAATCTATGGTCGGTGGAACGGGGTAGTCGCATACTGGGTTGGTTTCTGCATTCATCAATAAGAGTTCCTTTCCTTGGTATTTTAGGGGTAAATGTACTGGTCCATTTGTGGCATATATGGCTACTGTATGCTCATTATTTCTATTGTTTATATGCTAGTTATGAATATGTTTTATGACAGTCACAATGTATGGCTGTCATCGCGTTTTGATTTGTAAATGAATGAGTAATGAATTTATGACCTAATAGATATGTGATAAAGCACCAATGCTTCCAGATATTGAATTGTTATCATTATATTATTATATTAATATTGTCCTTATTGGTTGCTAGACCCTTTTATTGTAAGTATACACATTGTCACCTATATATACCAAGGATACCTAGATTTAGAGGCCATATCAACTTGTGCACCGGTTATATTGCGAAAGGAGGTTTCCCTTTTAAAGAGGGTTCACAATCATTATTCTCTTTAATTCTCAACTCATCGAGTTACTTATTTTTCTCTTTTTTTGCTACTAGGGTGTTTCGATGCATAACATTGATTCATCAAACTTGTAAATATTTCTACACCATTGGTCAGCCCAAAAGGTACCACCACAAATTCATAGTAGCCAACCAATCTTTAAATGTTCAATCTAGATATCAAAGACCATTATATATCAATTTTAGAAAATACCGTGACTTATTTCATTCAATCAAAATATCATGAATTGATGTAAGGCGTATTGATTTTCAATTGTGCTTGTATTTACCTACTTGTAGTCAATGTAATGCCTCCAAGACACATATTTCATTCATAAAAAAATCACCAGTTCTCCCCAAGTTTATATACTATGTTAAGTCAACCCTTGGATATATTTTGAATTCGCATGTGTAAATCCTGCAATTATATTATAGTCATACAATATAGAGGCTTGGAAATAGGCTATATCCATGCTTTAAGTTCAATAGTAAATTATATCTCACATTTTAATGGTAGTCTAGGAAACTCTTCTAGAAATGCATCAAGAAATTCTAACAATATTTGATGATGTTATATATCTTTTGAATATTTTTCTAGTTCATAGAAACTACCAGATACATAAAACGCCCTTGTCTAAGACCTATTTTCAGTTGTAAGGCTGAAAAGAATCTTAGAGTTGGTTATCTCTTGGTTCCTACCAAGATTCTCCTTTTCCCTAAATCATCTACAAATTAAAGTAACTTACCTTTCATATCTAGAATTATTTCATGAGCACCCAACCAATCCGTACCACAAAATATAACATAGGATCCCAAGGTGGTAATATATGATAATATCTACGTATTGCATGCTCTCAAATTAAGTTCGTAATATTTTAACAAGTGTTCTACCTCTTTTTAATAATTAAATTCATCTCAACCAATTTATAATGAATTTTCTTGCATGTCATTAAACCACATCTAAATAATGAGTATGGAGAAATAAAAGGTTTATTGTCTTTTGGATCAATTAATAAAGAAAATTTGATTCCATTTATTTTACCTATAGTCTACAAGATTGTATATTGATGTTCTAATTGATAATTATTCACCATAAAATGAATCCTATGTGTCTTATGTTAGGTTAATATTGACTCACAAAGTAGTTAAGAAAATCCTGTTTTGGTCATTGATGGATTTAGCATTGGTGTTTTATGAGCCCATGCCATGGGTGACCCATGGTATTTAATGTAATGAATCCTATTTAAAGGCTTGAAGAACTCCATAAAATGCCTCAAGTGGCCTAGTGTTTCGTCAACTCAATGGATAAGGTTGATATATATGTGTGTGTGTGTGTGAGTGTGTGTGCTTAGTTCTAATTTTCCCACTAAATGGATTCTAGGGTAAATATTGACTCTTTTCTACATGTGTAGCATGAGTTTATTTCATTTCTCTAGTTACACTCCATTTTTAACATGTGGTATCATAGCACAATTAGAGAAATAATATAAACACAAATGATTATACACATGGAAAACATGTACATAAGAGTCAATATTTACCTTGGACACACTTTACCAGGAAAGCCAACACTCGAGATATATATCTTTGTTACCATAATCCAAGCTAGCCCAGCTCCAAGCCACTCGAGGTATTTTACAATGGATTCCTTTAGGCCTTAAAATAAGCTTAATCGCATCAAATATCATGGGAAAATACCATGGGTTTCCCAATACCATGATCCTATAAACCACCAAAAATAATCATGTTAATGATCAAATCAAATATATTGCATATGCTAAGAATAAGTTGTGGACCTATGGAATACTAATGTAAGTCTATTGAGTGATCAATTATATAATAGTGTTGAAGGATGCCAGAAGGTATCCTTAGTTGGATCATTGATGAGATCAAGCGAAAATACCAAAAACTCTTGTGTATGAGTTTGATATGGTTTGCATATCAATGATGCATAGCAGTTGGAGGAACTAGAGAACATTATGGGGGTAATATGAGACGAAATAGGGACACTTTATGTGAGGTGATTTCAATGTGTAGGGAATTTAGCCAAGTGGATGAATGCAAATTTGCGTCAGCGTGGTTTAGCTCATCATGACTATGTAGAAGATTAGTTATGCCCCTTGAGGTCAACAATTATTGTAGTTTCCTCAGAGTTATTAATTTGATAAGATCTAAGGTCTTAAACCACCCATAGGTGCAGGCATGAAAATATCATCACTACAGGAGGTGGAATGCTTTAGTAGCATTGATGAATGAAGTTATGTTAAACCTTGAGAATATATCTCCAATTTAATAGGATCTCCAAACAACCTTTGATTTCATAGTAGCATTAGTGGCTTTAATGGATTCCACTCAACCATTAAGGAAAGAACAAGAAATGAGAGTTATGAGAAAGGATAATTTACACTGACACAATAGGGGAGAACTCACTATCAAAGAAATTACACTAGCAAGTCTCCTAAATCAAATGATCATATATTTTAGCACCAAGATGGAAAAAATTCATTATGAATGATCGGTTACAAATTAATGGAGTTGGAGCTATTACAGTTAGACAAAGGAATGTTTAGATATCACACACTGGAACTTATTTGAGCATGGCATCAAAGATTCAAACCATACAATTGAAGGTTTTCATTGTGATTATAACAAACATCATTTCCTCCTACAAAAGAAATCATCCCTTAGTGTTAAACCTAATGAACCGATTTCTTACATGAAGTGATGGTTCATGGGTATATGAACCATGGTAAATGAAACCTAGTAAAACATCACAAGGATTGACATGGAACATAGTAGAAGCACATGGATGTAGATTCGAATATAAAGAAATACTCAAATAAGAAGTGTTTTCTTCACCTTGTTGTATTTGGAGCAGAGAGGGATGTTGGTAAATAATATGGTAGATATTTCTTGCGACTCGTGGGTTCTCCCATGAAGAGGGAGTAGACTATGAGGAGACTTTTTCTCGTGTAGCCAAATATTCCTTTATTGAAGAATTTCTTTCAATAGCTTTTGAGACAAGGTGGAACATCCACCAACTGGATGTGAAGATCACCTTCCTCAATGTCATCATTGAGGAAGAAGTCTATATCGAGCAACCATATGGGTTTGAAGTCCATGATAGAGAGACTTATGTATGTAGCTTTAATAAATCACTATATGGACTCAAACAGTTACCCAAGGCATGGTATTCCAAGAGCGATAGCAATATGCAAAACATAGGCTTCACCAAGAGTGAGGTGGATCCCAACCTATACTTCTTGTTGATTGGGTCTAAGCCCCACATTTTAGTGTTGTATGTGGATGATCTAATTCGAATAGGTGTAGAGAGATTGATTGCATGTTGTATTTCAGATATAGCATTAGAATTTGAGATGAGGGATATCAGGTCGATGCATCACTTTCTAGGAATTTGCAGCAAACAGGCGAGATCCTCCTTAGGCAGGGGAAGTACAAACTAAAGAATCGTCTCCAGTGTTAAATTTGCACCCATCTTCGCTCCTATTGCCTTCACACTGGTAGCTTAAAAATAGAGTTCATATCTTGTTTCTTCAACCAAAAATCCCTCGTTTCATATATTTTTGGTGCTTCGTGTGTTCTCTGCATAGTAAGCATATGAGCCTATCGTTTTGTGTCTATTTTGCACACTTTGATCATTCTCCCTCTCCACGAAACTACCAAAAGACTCTCTCCCTTTGCACCTCTGACATTTTTGGTTCACAAACTCCTTTCTTTCTTTGCCACATTCCACAAGAAAATGGGACAGTATGGGAGATCATCCTCCACTCAGGCTGCCCAGTCTGACTTCAATGTTGTCAGCACAAGGCATTTTATGGTTAGGTGGGTAGTCATGACAATTAATAGATGTTGGTATGGGACTACCCATGGCATGCCATAGGAGAACCAACCAGCGCGCAAGAGGCCCTCAACAGGCACGCAACAGTGTATGACATGCCTTCCCTCTAAGAGCTTTGGATATGTATGCTCCTCCCTTCAGCCGGTCATCACTTTATTTCCACATAGATTTCGTATACATCCATAGTTCACATAGTCATGCTAAAATACACGGGTTGTCATGAAAAAGTGTTGTTACACTCATAACTGAGACTTCTTCATCACCTCGAAGCTCATATTTTATAGTTATTCTGAAGGATTCTAGTTTCCTTGTGATCCCTAAACCTAATAAATAAGAAGTCATTTTGATAACCTCAATAATAGAAACCTTATTATCCTCTTTACGTATATGTTTTAGTTCAAAAAAACAGAAATCAACAAATACTGTAACTTCTACACCATGATATCTTAACATTTTCCAAGTTGTGTTAACATTCTTCCTATGATTCACAAAATGATGAAAATACTTAGTGTTTTCATCTTCTTTAGGAATCCAAAAGGCTCTACTTTAATTATATGATTATTTTTGTTGTTATTCAAAAACTTGATCATCTAAACCAACTACAACTTGACTAAAGAAAGCTTCCAAATTATTTGTTAGTTCTTACTCATACCCAATTTTATTTTGATGTGTCTAAATAAAAAACCATTATTTTTTCCTTTCTAGATTATTGGTGGAATGAATAAATACTAACTTACAAGTCCAATTAGCTTTTATGATTATTTTCATTTTTTTGGCTTTCCCGCGAGGGAATTTTAACGGGTCACTTTCTTGCAAATTTTAATTGCAAGAAGTTTCTAGTAGGCCAATTATATTTTATGATATCTATATAGTCATTTAGTAGTTAGATTGAATTTAAATGGTTTCCCACTATGTGTTCCAATCTTCTAGAGCACTGGCTGGTGAACAAATTAACCATGCCACGGAAGTCCACACCCACACCAACCCGCAACCCTTAATAAAAAAAACAATAACTTCATTCCTAAAAATTATATTCAACTTTTTTGGCTATTTTGAGTTCACTCAATCTTAAACCTCTCCAGGCAAAGAATGTCTTCATTGCCTTTGCATTCAATAGACCAAAATCTTTTGTTCTCTTAAAAAAATGATAATAAATCATGATATTTAATTTGGGTCTCCAGTAGATTTTAAATACTTCTACTACAAAGTTTAGATTACCTACCATTCTAACATTATTTGCATAACACATTTAGTAATAAATGTATGCTGCTAGGTAAAACTTATTTAATTAAAATAACATGATGTATAAAATTTTACCATTTTATTGTGCAACATTAAACACTTAAACTATGCCAACTAAAAAATTTAATAAATATATAACTAAGCTAACTAAAAGAGTTTAATAAATATTTAATTATTGGTCTTAAAAAATATTCAAAATGACTTGTAAATGTTACTACTATTACAAAAATGTGATTTCAGTCAGAATCATGCTCAAATAGTCATCCCAGTTAAAGTAGCTCAAATAGTCATGCCAGTTAAAGTAGTTGAAAATTTAAATCATTGAAATTGTTGAATTCATTTCTTTCTATATGTAATAGCGTAATCTTTATAATTGAACAGTTGGACAATCATGATATATTTACTTATACAACAAGATAATAGTTATTTGATGGTTATTTCTCTTCTATAGAGATTTAGAGATATTATAGAAAAAAAATATTAAAACAATAATAAAATTTCTATTAATTAATTTTATAAAAACACAAGTAAAAAAAAAGAGTTTCAAAAAAGTTAGATGAAAGACTTTCTGTTTTTAAAAAATTTACATGAATGACTTTCCGTTTTAAAAAAGTTGTATGAACGTTTAATGGATCAAAATTAAAAGAAACTTAAAAGCTCCATTACCCTTTAAAGGAGCAAAATTAAAAGAAAAGCTTGGGATCCTCCATTACATTGCCGTTTTAATGCTTTTCATACCAATATAAATAATGGTCGCACCTTTTACCAGTGTTCTCGATGTAGTAAATGTTTGAGCCTTGTTTTTTGGGAGATTTATTGTCTTGTGTTTGTTTCAAGCATCAGGGGATGGGCAAATTCTTGCTCACATGTTGTTTTTGTTTTCTCTGGGTTTATTGCTGTGTGATTTGATTCGGTTATCGTGTATATATTTTTATTTGATTTGGCTGGCTTTTGTCTTTTCTTATTTTGTTTGCAGTGTTCTCTATTGGCATGTTAAATCTGTTATGGAACTTTAAAATGTGGTTTGGTTTGGTTTACTATGTGATCTTTTCAAATTATTCAGTGAATTAGGGCTAAACACCATAAGTAAGAATATTATAATTCTTATTTTCACTGGTTATTCAGCGGAATGATTTAGAGATGGTACAAAAGAAGTGGTATAGTTTGCGAAAGCGATAGAAATGTTTGTGCCCTGCATTGACCAGACAATTAAAAAGGCTCAGTTAGGGAATTTCAGGTATTTTCTATTGCAGTTGAGATTATTTTCGGTTGTTTCAAATTAGACACTCTTGAAATTTCTTAGATTATCCCTTCTTACTTTCCTAGTTGGTGTGAATATGTGGTTAAACTAATTTTAATTTTAGTTTTAATATATTTCTTTTGAATTATTTGACATTATTCCTCATGAAATCGATGCTTTGTAATTTTCTGTTAAGATTCGTTTAAATTAATTGAAATTTTGATAGACTTATGATATTATTGGCCATGGTATCTGTAAAATGTTAGAAGAGAATTCAGTTTTCATGGCCTCTGTGTAGCAGATTTATGGTGATATATTTGATGAAATTATTCTGCAGAATATGTTAAGACATTTGTTGCATAGTTTTGTGCAAGGATTCAATTCTGGATAAAGGATTTTTGTCTCTGCTTTCTGTGGCTTTCTCCTCTGCTTCCTGCGTGATGGATGCCTCGACTTATGCTGTTGGCTCCACATAAACTAAATAGAAGCTCCAGATAGATCCCATTAAATTAAATTAATTTTAATAATTTAAATGACATCAAATAATTTTTGACAGAGTACTCGTTATTAGGCATTTGCAGTAGATTTATGTGAATGCATTGATGAAATTATTCTAGAGTCCTCGTTATTAGGCATTTGCAGTAGATTTATGTGAATGTATTGATGAAATTATTCTATACAATACTTGTTTCAATGATCTGTGTCTAGGGATTCAATTCTGTATAAAGAATTGTTGCCTCTACCTTGTACGGCTTACTCCAGTGCTTCCCCTGGGGCCAATGCCTCTGCTGCTTACTCTGGTGTCGCCTCTAGGGCCAATTCTCAACTGTAGCTCCGGCTGCCTATGCCTATCCAGCTCTATCTGCGTTCATGTATTCCACCGACCATAACTGACTGCTGGCAACGATTATGATAGCAGACGACATATTGAACTGCTTTTAATATTGAACTTATAAGTTAAGGAGAATGAGATATGATGAACGTTGAGCAGAAAAGTGAATGAGAGATGATGAGATTAATACCGCAATTAGAGGGATTGTGTTCTTAATTTAGAGTGCTTTTAATATTGAATTTATAGGTTAAGGAGACTGGGATATGATGAACGTTGAGCAAAAAAGTGAATGAGAGATGATGAAATTAATACCTCAATTAGAGTGATTGTGTTCTTATTAGAGAATATATATGTGAGAGAATTATGTTCTTAATTTGGAGAATATATATGTGAGAGAATTAATATTTTGCAGTATAATGTACAAAAATAATCACCAAAAGTTTGCGAATATCTTCCCAGAAAATTAGATTGCTCTGCTTCAACTACTTACAAATATCAGACCCTGTAGACTGAGCTTTCTCCACCGCCAAGCATCCATTTAAGTTAAGGAATTTAAGGTTTATGAGACTTGAAAGTGTCCAATTCCTGGCAGTTTCATTCTTGCTAATGTTTATGGCAATGCAATATTTTGTGAAATGTCAATAGTTTGGAACCAAGGGTAAACACATTCAACCATCCGATGCTTTCTTCAATGTGAGATCTCTTAAAACACTCACCGATTCATTCGAAAACTAAAGATAGCTATTGGACAACCATCCATTGTCAAAGTTGTGTGATGTTTTCACTGGAAATAGGGATCAAACACAACACTCTAGCTAAGAATTGCAATGTCTTAGTTTTCATTAAATAAATTTCTCACCAGCAATATCGCGGTGATGCAGTACAGGTGTTGTGGGAGGGAGATTCGGAGATGGTACACATGTGGTACAGTTTGCGAATTAAAATTTTAGGTATTTACAACTAGCAATTGTCCCAAAAGGTACAAAGAGAGGCCGATAGGATTATTAAAAGGAAGAAACCTCTATAGATAGTCAAGCATATACAAAGCTCGCTAGTGACCAAGGCAATAACCACGATGACCATCCCATACCAGCATATTTGATACTAAAACAACAAAACCAAAACCAAACCATTCATATCAATATATTAAGTTTAAAACGCGTTCATACTAAAAACTCAATAGATTATTGGCAACACACTTTATTTTTTTAAATAAAAAATAAATTACACCGTTTTACATGGTAAATGAAAAGCGGAGAAATTTGTGATTTGCAAATATTAGAACAAACCACTTACATTGCTGCTTGACACTTCAACTAAAACATTAACTAATTGTAATATGCTTTTCCACATTGTAATTTAATATTTTAAAATAACCACGCGTTATCTAATCTATTTCTATCTTCAACTTGTAAACTCATTAATTATTTCTAAAATTGCTGTCCACTTACACCATATATAAAACCACCTTAATTAATAATGATAACCCCTCAAGTGAAGGTCAGATCAATAATAGTTAATTTCAAATAAGAAAAAACATTGCTTTTTCCATTTCACTGTTAATTATTTATAATGAGAGGTGGCTAGACTTTTACTCTAGTTGCGTTTCCATCTCTGTTATGGCCTCAATGGCCACCTCCTTAGCCTTGCCACAAAGTGCTCTGTCCATCCCCAGTGGAGATTCTGATCCCCTCCCTGTGCCCATTGAAAGATGTTGTTTGGTTCTTTTGTGTCATCAAGCTTTGTAACCTCTACATTAATCACTGCTATTGGGAACCCATCCCCTACATACCTCTAAGATAAAGATGGACCCAATGGGTGCCCTTGTGTATGGACCCTTGAATCCCCTTAGCGTTGGTCCATCTAGCTTTGTACCTCCTCCCTTGACAGATCCAAGATTCTCTTTCAAAGATGCACTTTTGAAAGCAATCTGATAGAGACCTTGATAATAGCTGCTTAGACCTAATGAGTAAGAATGGTAAATGAAGCCCCAACCTCAACCCCAATCATCCTAGTTGTAGTAGATGCAATATAATCATTTTAATTCTTACACTGACTAAAGTTCCTACTCCCCTCCAAACTGAGTTCTCTGTGACACAGAAATAGTTGATCCTGCAATGGAATTTTGGATGAATGAATATGTCCTGAATGACATATGATTGTTTTCTTTGTCCGTATGCTGACTACAGTTCCTACTGCCCTTCTACCTGAGTTCTCTTTGGCATATAAATACTAAAATAGTTAATCCCGTAATGGAATTTTGAATGAATTAATATGTCCTGAATGTGCTTATACCAAAATAGAACTTCCAACAACATAGTGTTTAAGTGCATCCATCAGACACAAACTACAATATCTAAAAATAAAAACGCAGCCCAACACATACTATGGTCTAATAACCTATAAAAGGAATATGAATACTTCCAATAAAATAAAGTTCACCCATCCAAAGAATGACTACACATTCATACTAACCAATTGAATACTTCAAATAAAATAAAGTTCACAGGTCCAAATAATGACTACGCATTCATACTAAACATCTACTTTGTCTAGGACGATATATAGAAGTTAAAACATTTTCACTCACGAAAAGAAAAGGCTTCTGATAAATAACTCTATCAGACACTCCAAAAGACTTCTCATAAAGGATGTTGTCAATGGCTTTGCCATGGTGATTGATAACTTAATACAATGGTGCTCTGTTGTTTTTATATTTTATCAATTGAATAATTTAATTTTTCATATATTTAGTATCTGGGATGAGAACCCTATTTCAGGCACTCCGATACCACCCGTGAGTTTCCTAAATTTTGAGGGAATCGCCACATGTCCCCCAGACATATTCCCATGTCCTGACGTCCCAGAAACTTGGTGGAACATATGAAAATAAATGGATAAAAAACAGGGTGATATTGTATATGAGAATAAAAGGATTTGGACTTTTGTGTATATGGTGTTTCAGTTTCAATGCCAAAAATCTGCTAGAGCGGTTAAGAGGAAAGCGATTAATGTTTGTTGGAGACTCAATAAGTCAAAACCAATGGGAATCCATGGTCTGCATGCTTCAAGCAGTGTTTCCTAGCAATAAGAAAACTGTTAGTCAACAAGCTTCAATATTCAAGGCCCTGGTAAGCTGATAAATGTAGTTTCCATGGATAGTTGTGCATTTGATTATATGGTGAGTAATGAAGTCTTACAATCTTCTTTTTCTTAAAAGGATTATGATGCTTCTGTGGAGTTTTTCTGGGCTCCACTTCTGGAAACAAGTTTAAGAGTTTGACACAAGGTACACCATAGTTATTATGATTAATGCGTGTGTAAACTAAAATGATACAACGTAAAAGTAGGGTATTGGTCTGTAGTAGGCTCTTGATCTAGTCTAAAAACTGTATGCATATTCGTTGCACAGACAAGATTTCCAGAGCACATTGAGATGCATTGCAGATTCTCCAGGAAGCTTACCTAGCATTGTCACTAAATCTCTGGGGTTGAAACCAATTGGTCTTTCGTGGGGGGGCATGTGGAAGATTTCATTTGAAGATGTTCTCCATGCGATCAATCTAAGCCTTCCAACAATCAGTTTGGTTTATACCAGCCACTTCCAGTTCCTTTCAAATACTATGTCATCCCTTCATCCAGTTGGTACTAGGTAATCAAGATCCTTCTCTGCATGTTATCTTCGGTGCTATTGATCATAATAGATTAACTTCATGAACACATGTCTATCACCTGGCATTACAAACTTATCTTCTGTCAGGTGGCGCGCCAGCACTGTTCCTGCAGATTCTTACAGTCTAGATACACTGCTTCAAATTGGGGTGCCTCAGTAACATTACAAGTATTTTATAATTTTAATGTAAATGTTGAAATTTTTTATTACTGAGAAAGACGAGGATGGAGAGAAGCCTAACTCTAAAGTCTACACTTCAACCTCCTCTTCCTGGAAGACAAATTCTAAGAGTATCAACGTCATTATATGAACACTCAATATTATGAAAACAGTCCGTCCATACTATGAAAACAATATATGGTGGCTCATCTCTCGTTACCCATAACTATAATATAAAATTAGCACTACAGAAGTAAAAAGATTAACATGGATCATCTTCACCATGGATGAATGAACGAAAAATAAAGTGAATTAACAAGAAGAGTTTGTGCTCAACCAGACAAGTAGCATTGGCAAAACGACATAGATGATAATGAACATCACAACATTGTGGGATTCACTACAATTTATTTCATATGACAATACACATTTCCCTCATGAAAGATATGACAATGGATATCACAATTTTCTGGGATTAATTGCAAGTCATTTCATATGATACAAATTTCTCTACTGGGATTCATTATAGTTCATTTCAAGTGGTGATGGATATCACAATATTTTTGGATTCAGGGGGGTTTTTTTCATTGTATAGGAACAACATTTCTCTTTCCTTGCCGATGGTTAAGTACTGCAAGGGATTGATTGATTAATGTATGAATTGATGCCCTTCTTTTACAGAGACATAATTGGGATCTATTTTGTTGTAATGAAATATTCTGAAATACAAAACTCAGTGGAGAATATAGCCACTATAAATTATGAAGAGAAATTTAAACACTGTAATTCCATGAGTTGCATAAATGGATCTTAACAAAACGAGAACAAAACAATAGAGTTTGGTTCCAGCCAGAGCTAAAACGCTCAACATCCATAATAATCTAAAGACCCTAAAGTCGATAGAGAAAAGTCACTCTACACATAGAGATGTGTTTGGTAAGTTATAACTAAACATATATACAATGAAAGTATTCGTTGGCTTCTAAACATATGTACAATAAAAGCATTCTATCATATAGAGATGTAATTGAGAATGAGCAGCTAATCATATATGCATGATGGGCCATGGCATCGGCAACACCAGTTAGTGTTTATTGTGGTTCCATATTGTGTGAGCTGTTCCTGCAATTGATGGCGCATTTGCCTGTGTGCATCCCTTTCATGGATGTGAATTGTTATCTTAAGTATTTTCCTTATTTTCTTTAATAACTTAATGGCTGGGTGCAAACGGTAAAGTGGAAATGATTGTTGTGTCAAGATCCTTGTTTGCATATCTTGTAGCGTAAGTTCCTGTTGCTGAATTTCTTCGCAACACTCATACAAACTTCATAGGTAGCATGTATCCATACCTGTTGCCATCCAAAAGGGAAACATTGTAAGTGACAATGAATATGTTTGACGATTTTGTTTGAATATTCAAAATAAATTAGACGATTCCAAACGAGTATAAAAACCATATGACACTAAACGTAATAGCAAGCAAATCTATGTGAAACTTGGTTATGTAGTGAGTAGTGTTTACCATGTGGGTAATTCTGGAAGACAGGTTGTACGATTGGCTAAAGTGTATTATCCTGAATAGTTTTTGATGCAAGGAATGATTCCTCTTGTTGTCTACGCTTAAGATATGGATTCTTGTGCATTTTTGCAATGCGGGAGAATGGGAATGTTGGATTGATGTGTATGTCTGCTAGTGACCGCACTCTTGGAATTGCAGTGAATGTTAGCCCTTGGCGTTCTCTGGTGCCGATGTCCACTGTTGCTTTGTCTAATGTCATTCCTTGTGACTTGTGTATCATTAAAGCCCATGCCATTTGAAGTGGTATCTAACGGCGTGTACCCCTTGTGATGGGAGAAATGGGTACATATGTTGGGTGTGAAATGTCCCACGGTGTTCCTCTGTATTGTCTAAAGTCAACAACCACAAAGGATGGTAATGTTGGGGGCTTTGAGTCAATTGAATAAAATATTGAGATGACCTTCCCAAGTGCGCCATTGACGAGGCCTGCATGTACCCATAAGTTGCTGGTGAGCATAAATTTTTGTTCATTGCATAAGAGCACCTTTGCAGGCAGATGCTCATCTTCTGTTGTAGTAGGAGTTTTCTGCCTTTGTTGTTCCGCAGAGCAAAGCGCTACTCGGATGTTCAATTTTTCAAGCATTTTCTTATTATGCAAGACAACTGCGTTGTTTGTTGCGAATAGGTGCATGGATTCTTCGAATGTGCATTTCTCTTCATGTGTGAGAGACAAAATTGTTCTTGACATTAGGTGTTGCCAATCTTTAAGTGTAGATATTCCATTCCTAAGATTTGCAAGTATTTTCCGGAAAGCAACCTAGACGGGCTAGCTCCTTGTTGATGGAAAACGGTTGAAAGTGTTATGAATATGTCGAAGCTGCAATGCCGGTTGGTGCAAGTAACAATAAAGGGTTTTTGTTTGCTGGTGAGTTTTCCACAAATGCTTGGTGCAGACATTTAATCAAATGGGATTTTCCTGTGCCAACTGTTCTTTGTATGATGATTTTGCATGGGGGTTTTGGTGAAGGGGTTTTGAACTGTGAAAAAACAATGGTAAAAGCTATGTTTTGGGTAGGGGATAATGTATGATCATGGGGAAGGTTGGAAAAAGAATGATGTTGGTTTTGAATGGTTGAGCAGTTGAATTCAATGAAATTGATGGCAGTTTCTTACAAGGGGGGAGGGACAGTATTTTGGGACCAATTGTGGTTGACATCGAAGTCGCAGTAGCCAATCATGTCAAGGTCATCAATTGCAATATTGTAACCTGGGTGTAGTTGAGATAGGATTTTCCATTCATTCATCTGCATGGAATCAGGGGGGGTGTGTGGGGTAGTTTGATCTTCAGTAGGTGGGCTTTGTGGGTTTTCGGTTTCTCGATGGACATGCCATGGTGTATATGTACCCTTTTTTTGTTCCCAGTGTGCAATAATTTCTGCATCAGTTGAACCAATATCATCAGGGAGTGTTCGGAAGGGGAAATACAAGAGTAATTCACTCCAGCAGAAGGTGGCATAAGAAGGATTAGCAGAGGAAGGAATGACATTGTAATGGGGCAAGACATGTAAAATCATTGGGGGGAATATGTGTTTCCATTGGTTTTTTCTCCGCTGGGCAGAATATGACCACGAGCGAGCAGCTTCAAGGAGGGGCAGGGGTTCTAGTGAGGCAGGCCTGTTCATATATGCAATGATAAAGCTTGGTGTCGAACCAGGATTTTCAGTATCTTGTGAAACACGTTTGAAAACAACGCTGTTGACATTCAAAGAACGAAATGTACGACTGAAAAGAGAGAGAGGTAGCTTCTGTAACATATGGCATATTTCTTGTGCACCAATGTCTCTATCTATAATGGTTTCTGTAAGGAGTTTTCGGATGACAGCACCAGTAGGTGCTTCTGGAAGGGAACTTTGTGATAGCCATGATAGCATTTGATGGTAGCTCTCAGATCTTGTCTTTGCTTTTGTTGCATACTTTGAAATATATTTCAATACAACATGGCGAGAAAGGACTGGTTGGAAATCAACATTTTCTCTCCAAATAGAGAGTAGATCGGCATTGTGAATATTCAATCTTTCATCATTGCGAGTAGGGACGTAGGTTTTATGGCCCTTATCATCAATGAAAAGTGAAGAAGTGGACTTCAATTCCCACGGTACTCCATATCGGTAGCTAAGCACATTGTCTTTCTTACGAAGACAAGAAGATTCATGAAACTTTGTATGATGTTGAATGCAATTGACGAGCTCTGTGTAGTCTTCAAACTGATTGGATGTGAATATTGCTGCTGTGTCAAGGATACACGGGCTATGAATTGTTGGCTGGTGAAACAGAATATTTCGGTGTTCTGTCTGACGTGGATTCCAAGAAGTTATGTAGTGGTCGAAATATTTCTGTGCATTAGCAACTTCTAATGCATTGTCCCAATCAAGTGTGTCCATGTCTGGTGCATTTTGTAGCCAGAGAAAGCCGTGAATGTGTACGAATACTCTATGTTGCCATTCGTATCTGAATATAATATGAAGGTTACATTTGGTTAATACATGTATGTGCAATGTATAAAATTAATATAGAGGGAAATGGATATTAATAATACCTGCACCAGTAGTCGGTTGCATGGAGGCCTTTTTGCAGGATTTCTTCAAGGAAAATTGTAAATATACAATGCATATATTGGGTTGTTAGATGTGGGTTTTTAATTATGTTTTGGATTTTCCATTGGAAGGGGTTGACTGAATTGGACGGAACACTGGTGGGCATGATCTTGTGCAAGTCATGCCATTTAGTATCAGCTGCACTGAGAGTGAAGAAGAATGTTGGGTTTCCTATTTGTGTGATCATGTCAGTTAGCTCAAATCATCGTTTGTTCCAGAAAGACCGTGTTCCTCGTAGAGTTGAACCGAACCTCATTATTTGCTCTGGTAATCTTGAATCTGGAGAGTCATGAAGACACTAGCGTAGGTCTGAAACCGTTGTTGGCAAGTTGTTCTCAATGTACTTCTTCATGAAAACACTAGCTGTTGCTTGGCTACGGTGGTGCATTAGAATGTTACAAAGATAGTAGCAGAATCTTGGGTGTTGGCCAAAGCGGTTATCATGGTAGTGTAGCAAGTGTAAAGCATATTCATGCATTTCAACTTTTGTAAGCCTTGGTTGCATGATCATTGCGATGCCTGTAGGGAAGAGTGTGGGGAATGCCATGGCAAAGAGGCCGATGGTGTTGTATTCATTTATAGCAGTTAAAGATATTGGAGGCCAATCGATAGAGCTTGTTGAACTTAAATGGGTCAAGTGGAAATAGTTACAAATGTGTTCACGCTCAGTACATGAATTTGGGAGTACTGGAATGAAAGAAGAGGGTTGGATTTCTAATGGAGGTAGCATGACATCAAGATTATAAGTAGAACCAGTAGTGGTTTGATGGGGTTCAAAAGAGGAGGTGGTTACACTGTGGAGAAGAGAAGAAATGTCTA
This sequence comes from Pinus tabuliformis, assembly GCA_031772625.1. Classification (NCBI taxonomy): domain Eukaryota; kingdom Viridiplantae; phylum Streptophyta; class Pinopsida; order Pinales; family Pinaceae; genus Pinus; species Pinus tabuliformis. Next base: position 861,114,015 of record CM062810.1, on the reverse strand, counting down.
TAGGGTGATCTGGCAGCGTAGAAATTGCAGATGAATTCAATTGAACATCACGGTGGTAAGGGTCATATTTTATTTTGTATTCAAGGGTTGCAAGGACACGTGATTTGCAAACGAAGAATTCATAAGCCTTTTCAGATGGATTTTGCCTTTTCACAATGAAGATGTCTAAGTCAGACAACATTCGGGGTAAGTATTTGGAAATAGTGGTGATGTCTTGAGGAAATCTAATTGTATGGCCACTATATTTGTATTGACCACCACAAGAATGAGTGACTTGTAGAATGGGGTTGACACGTGCAATGAGCATTTCTTCAAATTGTGTTAATTGGTGAAGGACATAGGGTTGTTCTCTAGGGTCCATGTTGTTTAGTTCAGAAAAATTATTGGTAGATTTAGATGATGCACAACGAAAACAAGAGATTCTACCGTGGAAAAGCTTTGTTTTCATTCTTGGGTATGCTTCCTTGCATATTGTGCAAACATGCAAGGTAGAAAGTTCATCAGTCCTTTCTCGAAAGCGACGGTGTACTTCATTAAGTGGAGGGTTATATTGGATTTGATGAATGTGCGGTGGGTTGGTTTGTATAGGTGGGAGAGAATTTGAGGTGGGAAGGGATGTAGAGGAAGTAGTAGGGTTGTTTTGGTTTTCATAAAGTAGTTGACGGCGTGCATTTATTCGATCCTTTTGTTGTGCATAAAGAATACGTCGCCGCTTGTTTTTTGCTGCAATTTGATTGTTTGTTGGCATATCTAAACAAGTACAAGTAATAATTGTTAGTTTTCATAAACAAGTAGTGCATGTTTGGTATCTCATTTTATTGGGTGTAAATCCATTGTGAAATTAAAACATTATATTTTGAACATAGAATTAATATTTTTTTATTTCAACATCGGTGAAGGTAGGTAGATTAGGTAGAAGGAAAAACATGCAATTAGGAATGCTATGAAATCATATGTTATTTCAACATCTATCATTGAGAGGAGAGAAACAAGATTAAAAATATTTCGTTCCCTTCTTCTTCAAATTCTTTTTTGTTTGACATGTTTGAGCAATAAAATGAATAGCTTAGCAAGCAAGAGATCAATGTATAGCATGTAGACAACGAACGAGAAACATATGTAGTAACTCTTTACAAATGTTGATATCTATATTATGTAAAATGTAAATGACAAACATACATATTTTGGAATGACTGGAAGAGAGTATTTGTAGTGAAAGCTACAGGTTGCATCATAATAACATGGGTGTCGATAAAATGAATAGCTTAGCAAGCAAGAGATAAATGTATAGCATGTAGACAACGAACGAGAAACATATGTAGTAACTCTTTACAAATGTTGATATCTATATTATGTAAAATGTTAATGGCAAACATACATATTTTGGAATGAATGGAAGAGAGTATTTGCAGTGAAAGCTACAGGTTGCATCATAATAACATGGGTGTGTAATTTACAACAAGATGAGACAATTAGTTGTGTGGAAATGTTTGTTTATGTACAAACAGGCGTGGTAGAAGAAGCCCTAAGAAACAGTTCAAAGGCGGTGAACAATAGGTAGTTTTGAAGTGGACATTGCTTGAATGTCAATGAGTGCTTCCTTGCATGCGAAGGCATATTGAATTTCTTCTGAATTGGTCAGTATTGGTTGTAGGCATTGAACACCGTTGAAGTAATCTGATTTAATGGAAAGTGTTAGCTGGAAGCAGTGCCCTGAAATTCGGCCACAAATTTCCTGTAGATAAGTTGGTTCGATAGAAAGTAGGAACAGGTCTTTTGCTGTGATGCCCATGAGCTCGTTCCCTGCATCATTGAAAACTGTGACGTTCTGTAGATTCCCGGTGTGGTCATGTAGCTCAATTTTTAGTTTGTAACAGTGGTCACATTCTGGGAAGTCACCGTTACATTTTGTACAATGCCAAAGATTGTTAGAATGCTCCACAACCTTCTTCATGCATTGTTTTCCATTGAAATCTAATGGACATGCTAGAAAGTAGAAGTCGTCCATATGAAGAGCAGTAATTGTTGCTCGAACTGAAACCCAGGTTGCTTTATCGGAGGGCTGCATGCCAACAATTTCATGAAACATCTTTCGTGGTAGGGCACGTTTCGAAGCAACACCATAGTTTCTACTCAAAGATGGAGAAGAAGAGCTATAACCTATTTCACAGAACCATGCATGTAGTTGGTGAGTTTCTTAAACTTTTGGATTTATTGTGAGAGTGCTTGTTGGTATCATCCCTATTGTGGTGCCACTAAATTCAGATACACGACCTCCCTTGATTACAAGAATTGGTGGGTTGTTGAAAGAGTAGAATTCAGAAAGATTCTGTCCTATATAGTCACAATGGTCTCCCCATAATGTTACTTCAATGCTAAAACCCGACTTGTCCTTTATTATGAGTGTTTTCCTTAATGTTTCACTTCCATCTTTTCGTCGAATTGTTGATGCAGGTGAAGTGGAGGTAACAACACCAATGACATCCACATTCATATTTGGAGTTGCACTTTTTATTTCAGCAATAGTCTTGAAGTGAAAGCTCTGGTAAGGAAACATTGGATCATCTGTGGGACATGGATTGATAGTGGAAGCAAAAAACAAGTAAATTTCCCATTTTTTCTTGAGGTGGTTGTAGTTTGGATTTTCTTCTCTCACTGTGCCATTTGAAACAATGTATAGTTGCCCAACCTGAATTAGATTGTAAAGAGATTCGGCCAATTCGGCAAATGCAGAAAGGTGGATCTCTTCCTTATCATGGTTGATAAGGTTAAAGCCAAAAAATTTTCCTGATCCTTGCACATTGTTGTACGCCTTCAATGATGTTTTTGCAGATGCCCTACCTTGGATTGACAAATATTTTCGGTAAGGGTTGAGTGCCTTGAATGGAATTGTTGTAGTTGTTGCCGTAGTTGGTGGAGTAACTACAGAGGGCAAGGTATCTTCAGCTGACGAAGAGCTAAATTGGGATGAACCCGCCTGTGCATGTTGTAGCGTCGATGCGTCCTTCATCAATGCTGCTGAGCGCATCACAACTTCAAGCTCAACCACTCGGATGGACCTTATGTAAACAAATGAGAAATGAATTAATGAAGATTCCATTTTCCTTCTTTTAATGCAAAAAGCGTTTAGAAGGGAAAAAGTAAAAGAGGGTGATTTCAAATGGTGGGCCTTACGAGGAGTTTTGGAGCACTGCGCAAGATGATTTTTTAAGCATAATTATTGAGCCAATTTGGATGTCTCTGGATACAACTTGTGGGCCATATGTGGACGGTAGCAAAGTCTTATGTTGATGTGTTCCATCAGATAGAGTAATGTGGAAGTGCGAGGATGTTGTTTTTAATGAGGTAACAGAACCAACATCGATTATCTGAAGTAGTGGTTGAATCTCGGTGCAACCATTCAGCAATAGAGGAATGGCATTCGTTGTCAAGGTTGTCTCCATAATATTAACAGGAGGTTTCTTTTTCCCGTGATAGGAGTACCTGCAATTCATCAATTTCACCACAACACAAAATTCTAGTCAAAGAAGATGTGATATGAATGCGGAATCTAATCTAACAAGGCTAACTTTTGATGGTGAAACAATAATAAGGGCACAACCTACACGGGGAGGAGAATAACCTCTCATATTAACCACCCAAGGTAGACCACATTAACAAAATGCTTGTTATTTGATTCAGTGACAAGGTACATATTGTGCAAATTCAGAAGTACCTCAAGCGACTCAAAGATCCTTATAGTCTTACAGTACCGTCAAAACATCAATGAAATAGGAACATTTCCCAGCCATTCCTAATACTGATCCTACACATTAAGAGATGTGGTTCAATCAAGGCAATTGCCATGTATTTTGCTCACTTAATTTACCCTTTGCAGACCCTTCTTAAAGGCTGACGGGACTCCTTATGGCTTTGTAATAATTTTTTATAAGTGGTTCACATTAGTAGGCCTTGGAGGCATCGACATAAAGTGCCCACACTTAGGGCAGGTAGTGTGAGACCCATCACTTGGAAGCAGTGTGCTTCTTTTGTGAATCTTGTGCATAATTCATGATATATTAACTATTTTCTGAACAATGCACAATTTTTTTTTTTAATATGCTATATTCACGTGTACTCATTGTGCTTGTGCATTTTTTCACATTATAGGGAATCACTTTCATTAAACACATGTTGAATAGCAGCCATTGCATATAAAGAAAACACTATTCAAACACTATGTATAGCTATTGAACCTGAAAGTTCACACATTCATTCAGTCCAGGCATATAGAAGAACTATCTGGGGCCAAGGTCATGTTTGTAATAAGAGCTATCTGGGTCCTCCCTCTTGTCAGAAACAGGACCCTGAAAACATCATCCAGACCATAACAACAATCAGATTCCATCATTCACACATCTGTGGCTAGATTTCAGACTATCATGGGCAGTTTCTATTTATTTGCATCTTGACCAACCCATCTAAATGCAACGATCTGGAAAAAGAGGAGTAATGAAATTCCCATTTTCTTTTCGTACAAATGTACAAAGAGGCAAATGGAGTATGATGTTCAAGGGGAAAGAATGTGGGCAGTTTCAATATAATTTTAGCCTTACCAACCAATGTAATTTCATGGACTACAAGGAAGGTCTTTGAATGACCTCGCCTCCTACCTATCCTTAGGTGTGGACAATCAAAATTTTCTCTAAAAATGTGTGCTCACATTGTGTTTTGTCTAATAGTATTGTTAGTATGTCAGTTTCTTACGCAACACACATGCAAAATTCAGAGTAGAATGACATGGATAGACCTCCACAATATTTTTTGGATAATTTACACTTGTCTGTGCACTCTAGGGTATGTCTGCCTAAAACTATATATTTCTTGTAAACCTACGCTTATGGTTTAGCCACATTTTTTTAGAATATAAAATAGTGACAAGGTACATATTGTGCAAATTAGGAAGTACCTCAAGCGACTCAAAGATCCTTATAGTCTTACAGTACTATCAAAACATCAATGAAATAGGAACATTTGCTAGCCATCCCTAATACTGATCCTACCCATTAAGAGATGTGGTTCAATCAAGGCAATTGCCATGTATTGCGCTCACTTAATTTACCATTTGCAAACCCTTTTTAAAGGCTGACTGGACTCCTTATGGCTTTGTAATAATTTTTTATAAGTGGTTCATATTAGTAGGCCTTGGAGGCATCGACATAAAGTGCCCACACTTAGGGTAGGCAGTGTGAGACCCATCAATTGGAAGTAGTGTGCTTCTTTTGTGAATCTTGTGCATAATTCATGATATATTAACTATTTTCTGAACAATGCAGGTTTTTTTTTTTTTAATATGCTATATTCGGGTTTACTCACTGTGCTTGTGCATTTTTGGACATTATAGGGAATCACTTTCATTAAACATATGTTGAATAGCAGCCATTGCATATAATACACGCTATTCAAACACTATGTATAGCTATTGAATCTGAAAGTTCACACATTCCTTCAGTCCAGGCATCTAGAAGAACTATTTGGGGCCAAGCTCATGTTTGTAATAACAGCTATATGGGTCCTCCCTCTTGTCAAACAGGACCCTGAAAACAACATCCAGACCATAACAACAAGCAGATTTATCATGGGCAGTTTCTATTTATTTGCAGCCTGACCAACCCATCTAAATGCAACGATCTGCAGAAATAGGAGTAATTCAATTCCCATTTCCTTTTCGTACAAAGTTACAAAGAGGCAAATGGAGTATGATGTGCAAGGGGAAAAAATGTGGGCAGTTTCGATATAATTTTAGCCTTGCCAACCCATGTAATTTCATGGACTGCAAGGAAGGGCTTTGAATGACCTCGCCTCCTACTTATCCTTAGGTGTGCACAATCAAAATTTTCTCTGAAAATGTGTGCTCATACCATGTTTTGTCTAATAGTATTATTAGTATGTCAGTTTATTAAGCAACACACATGCAGAATCCAGAGTAGAATGAGAGATAATGGAGATTGCTAACATCTTTGGGGTTAAATCCTCACAAATGGAGAGGCATCGACATCTGCAATATCAAGAGTAAAACCAAGATAAGCAGGAATAATGACGAAAAAACACTCTCTAAGCTAAGCACACTGTTTAAACTAAAACACACCAGCTAGAAAGAAAAACTATCCTAACTAAAGATCTCCATACCCATTCTTTTAAGCATAATACCTCTTCAAGTAAAGGCCATTTCTGGGTTTACCCAAAGAGTCCCCATCAAAGTCTACCAATTCATAAGCCCCTTTGGCTAGCTTTCACTTGACAACATAGTGACCATGCCACATAGGAACGAATTTTCCAGCGCCTAATTTATCATTAGCTTGATCATAAACTAAGACTAGATCTCCTTCCGAAAAATTACGATGGGTCACATTTCGATCATACTGAGCTTTCATGTTTTTTGCGTGAGTCTCGATCGCCAATGCAGCATCACGTCGATTCTCATCTAATTGAGCTAAGTATAACAAACGCTTTTCCTCTTCAGAAGTGGCTGGAAGTAACTCGATGGCCATTTTCAGTGACGGGATTTCACATTCAATGGGTAACACGACTTCCAAACCATAGACTAGTTGGAAAGGAGTGAACCTTGTTGATGTTTTCACTGAAATTCGGTACGCCCAAAGCGCTGAAAATAGCATGTTGTGCCAATTCGACCAATGAATCCCAATGATTCGTCAGATCATGATAACTAAAACTTTATTGATGGACTCAACCAGACCATTCGCTTGTGGATAATAAGGGGTTGAACTATCGTGACGTAAACCAAGCTGGCCTGTAAGTTCGGTCATCATAACGTTTCGAAAATGATGCCCACAATCAGTGATTATCGCTTGCGGGACACCAAACCTAGCAATTATATGATTGAACACGAAAATTGCAGCTGTCTTGCCATCTGCCTCGAATGTAGGCATCGCCTCGGCCCACTTAGTGAAATAATCTACCGTGAGGATGATATACGCATGCCCCCCGACCGAGTGAGAGTTACATGTAATAAAATCGATACCCCATTTGGCAAAAGGACCAATGTCAATTATAGGGTGGGAGGAGCAGGTTGAGCGCGCATCTTACGATCAAAAATCTGGCAGTTGTGGCATTTTTGGATCGCCGTAATACAATCTTTAAATAAAGACGGCCATAAGTAGCCAGCGTGCAATATCTTTTGGGCTGTGGCATACCCAGACATATGACCGCCACATGCTCCAGAGTGACAGTCATTTAGAACCCTTTCAGCTTCCTCGTGAGTTAAGCAACGTCGAAAAATAGAATTCGCCCCATGGCGATAAAGAGTATCTCCAATAATTCTGAATTGTTGGGACTGGAATCAAATTTTCCGACGTTCTGACCTTGAAATTTCCGGCCGAAAGGATTGGGTCTAGAGATAAACGATGATATCCCCATACCACGGATCTAAAGTGCTGATTAGAAACAAGGATTCGTCCGCAATGGGCTCCTCCGCCACAGTTTCCGTGTCAGCACGCGGGAAGTCACACATTAACTCCGCAAAAACTAAAGATTTCTTAGACTTAGATTTTTCAAATTCCAAGTCGAACTCTTGCAGGATAACGATCCATTTAGAGTACTTGCCCCCTAGCAATTGCTTGGTCAAAATGTAGATCATAGGGTTGCAATCCGAAATTACCGTAGTTTTACGTAGTAGAATGTAGTGACGAAAACGTTGGACAGCTTGCACAGCTACCAATGCCAATTTCTCCACATGTGAGTATTTTAGCTCAGTTGGATTTAACGTGCGACTGAGGTAATATATCACATGTTCCGTTGCGAATTCATCTTCCTGAACTAAGACCATTCCAATGGTGGAATGAGAGGCGGTGAGATACAAGAAGTAATCCTGGTTGTAATTGGGAGGATGCAACAACGGTGCATGGGTCAACGCGTGCTTGAGTGCATCAAAGGATTTTTGAGCTATCTCATCCCAATAGAATTGAGTGTTTTGCTTCAACAACCGGGTAAAACCCTTTGTAACCTCGACGTAGTTAGGAATGAATCGTCGTAAAAAGTTTGCTTTCCCCTGCAAACTTTGGAGTTGGCGAAGACTCGAAGGAGGAGGCAATTTGATGATAGCTTCGACCTTCGAGGGATCAACGTGAATGCCAGCTTTCGAAACTACAAATCCCAGTAATCGACCCATTTCTATACAGAAGACACATTTGTGTGGGTTCAACCGAATACGATAATGCCTACACCTCATAAAGATTGCTCGTAAATGGACGAGGTGATCAGCACGATGTAATGAATGAGCAGGCAAATCATCGAGATACGGTTGCACAATGTGCTTGATGTCATGAAACGCATAAGACATCGCCCTTTGAAAAGTTGCTCCGACATTCTTAAGCCCAAAAGGTAATTTGCAATAAGCAAATGTCCCCCATGGACAAATGAAAGCCGTTTTTGGTTGATCGGCAGGTAGAATGTTGATTTGATTGTATCCGGAAAAACCATCCATAAAGGAGAATATATCGCTGCCGGCACAATCATCAATGATTTGATCGATATAGGGAGTTGGGTAATTATCCTTTGGACAGGCTCGATTAATGTCCCTATAGTCGATTCAAACCAACCCGGTAGGGCAAGGAGGGTCCCCTTGGGATCAATATTCCGAGGAGCCTCAAGAGGATATTCCTTATGAGCAAGATGAAGAGGAGGAAAATCCTGAGCATATGAATATAGTAGGTGAAACTCATCCTTTCAACATCTTTCTTGGGGATTCCTACTTTCACTCAGAGCCTAGCCAAGCCCAAATCAATGCCAATTAAATGGATCATGTCCTAGTTGTGGAGTGTTATGCTCTTAACCTGCAAAATGATACCCAAATACAGAATATGCGAAGAAAAGATACCCAGAACACAGAATAGCAATGATTGTATTATTGAGAGAGTAATGTTCACTTGCCTCTTCGAGGGGGAAACCTCCAATAGAGCAGAGCTCGATTACAAAATAAGACATGATGCTCCTCGCAAGGAGTCTCTATCCTTTATATATGACTCATACATGCAATACCACGGACCAATACCGTGGGTTTTATTAATACAATCTATTTAATACTACGACCCATTTGCAACTAACTGTGGTTCCGTCATTAATTGCGGATTAACCACTTACAATTATTAATATGGGCTTTATTGACTCTTGACTATGACGTGATCCCATTACATAAAGAAGGGGGTTAGGGTGGGACCCTAACATGCCCTCCCCCTTAAGACTAGCCTTGTCCTCAAGGCTGAAGCTAGGGAAACTGTTGAAGAATAGTGGCTGGTTCCCAAGTTGCATCTTCCAGAGAGGTGTCTTTCCATTTGACGAGGACTTCCTTAATCATGCGGCAGCGCAGTTGCTTGTCTCGTGTGTCTAGGACCTGTTCAGGTTGAAGCCAGATGGACCCTTCTTCGTCCAATTCAGGTAGACTGGTCTGAATTCTGCAATTGTTCCCAATCACTTTCTTGAGGCATGAGACATGGAAAACTGGATGGATTTTTGCAAAGGTGGAAAGGCCAACTTGTAAGCCACTTCTCCAATGCGCTGAAGTACTTGATACGGTCCGTAGAATTTGGGAGATAGTTTCTGACACCCCTTGTCTTTGAGTGATGTTTGCTTATATGGTTGTAGCTGTAAAAAGACCTGATCCCCTTCTTGAAATTGGCGATCGGAGTGATGCTGGTCTACTTGTTGCTTCATGCGGTTCTGAGCTTGATGAAGATTCTCTCGAAGATGGGCGAGCATGGTTGCGCGGTGTTGTAGGAGTTGATCCACTGCTTGTACTTTTGAGCACCCCTTGAGATACAAAGTAGGTGAAGGCAGGAGTTGACCATATAATGCTTCATAGGGAGTCATTTTGGTGGTGGCATGATAGTTGGTGTTATACCACCATTCAGCCAAAGGTAACCACTGTACCCAAAGGTGTTGCTTTTTTGAAGTGAAACACCTAAGGTAGGTTTCTAGACATTTGTTGACGACTTCGGTTTGACCATCTGTTTGCGGATGATAGGAAGTACTGAGTTTTAGTTGAGTGCCTTGTATCCTGAAGAGTTCCTGCCAAAAATTACTGGTGAAGATCGGGTCACTGTCGGACACAATAGAAGTGGGCATGCCATGCAATTTGAAGATCTGATCCATGAAAGATTGAGCGACCAAAGTTGGTGTAAACGGGTGGGGTAGGGTGCAGAAATGAGCATACTTCGACAGTCGGTCCACAACCACCATGATGACTGACTTGTTCCCTGACTTTGGAAGACCTGTAATGAAATCCATAGAAACCTCCGTCCAAATTGATGCCAGAATGGGCCATCGTTGTAATGTGCCTGGTGTGTTGACGGTTTCCCCTTTGTGGCGTTGACAGACATCGCATTCTGCTATGAAAGTAAGGATGTCCTTTTTCATTCTTGTCCAAAAAAATGATCTTCTGGTGCGAGCATATGTCTTCTGAAAGCCCGAATGTCCTGCAATGGGAGATGAGTGCAATTCTACCAAAATGCGACTTTTGAGGGTGGATGTTGGTGATATTACGACTCGGTCCTTGTAGCGAAGAATATCATCCTGCCACGAGTAGCCCTTGGTGGAATTTGGATCTACCTGCAATTGAGAAATAAGTTGGGAGAGCCCGGGGTGTGAAAACCATTCCCTGTGAGCCTCTTCAATCCATTCTGGAATGGGGAGGGAAATTGCTAGCAGAGTACTTTCCTCCTCAAATTGGCGAGATAATGCATCTGCTACACTATTGTCTTTCCCTTTCTTGTAAATGATCTCATAATCATATCCTAGCATTTTGGCGAGCCATTTATTTTGCTGTGGGGAGGATAGGTGTTGCTCCAAAAAATATTTAAGACTGTGATGATCTGTGTGGATTTGGGAACGTCGCCCCAATAAGTAAGGTCGCCAGGTCTCGACTGCATGTAATAAGGCCATCATTTCCTTCTCGTAGGTAGATTGGCCCAGGTTCCTCCCACTTAGTTGTTGGCTTCTGAAGGCCAACGGTCGCCCTTCCTGCATTAAGACCGCCCCAATACCTGTACCCAAAGCATCACATTCAATGACAAAAGATTTGGTGAAGTCAGGTAGTGCTAAGACTAGAGTGGGACACATGGCATTTTTTAGAGCTGTAAAGGCCTGTTGTGCTTCCTCATTCCAGAATAATGAATTTTTCTTTAGGAGTTGGGTGAGGGGCTTTGCTATGCAACCATAGCTGCGGACAAATTTACGATAATAGCCTGTGAGACCCAAAAATCCTCTCAAGCTCTTCAAGGTCTTAGGTTGAGGCCATTCCTGCATTGCCTGGATCTTTTTGGGGTCCACCTTGACACCATCACGCCCCACAATGTGGCCCAAATACTCTACTTCTGCCATGCCAAACGAACACTTGGACATCTTGACAAATAATTTATGCTTGCGGAGCAGTTGCAAGAGTAGATCTACCTGCTGAAGATGTGCGGCCCAAGTGCAACTATAGATGAGGATGTCATCAAAGAAGACAAGGACAAATTTCTTGAGATATGGTTTGAGAATGTGGTTCATAAGGCTCTGAAAAGTAGAGGGGGCATTACAAAGACCAAATGGCATGACCAGGAATTCATAATGGCCTTCATGAGTTCTGAAAGCAGTCTTGGGAATGTCGACTTCCTTCATGCGAATTTGGTGGTAGCCTGAGCGAAGATCCAGCTTAGTGAAGAATTGAGCTCCATTGAGTTCATCCAGCAAATCATCAACCACCGGGATGGGAAATTTATCTTTGACTATCAACTTATTGAGGGCCCTGAAGTCGGGACACATCCGCCACTCCCCATCTTTCTTGAGCACCATGACCACTGGGGATGAATAAGGACTAATGCTGGGACGAATGACACCTACTTCCAAAAGTTCCTTGATGATTTTTTCTATTTCATGATCCACCAATGTCATGCCATTGAAGGTCATGCACCAACTAGAGTTGGGAATCACTAGGCCATATGAGAATGTGTGTGGTTTTGATTCTAGATCAATTGCAATCGATTGTCTTATCAAAGATTTAAAGGTCTCTCTGGCAGCTAACAAAGATATGTTGGTGCTAATGGATATTGTTGTCATTGATGTACCTGATGCTTGGGGGATGATACTATCAAGGAAGCAAAGGGCCTCGATTGGTGGACAATTGCAAATGGATCTATCACATGCCACCATTCTTAAGCCTGATGGTACCCTATTTGTCCTCTATAGGGAGCCCCAACTCTCAAGTCATATATAAGATGTGGACCCCTTTCCATCTCCCACCCATCGTAGCCATGGAACTATTAGTGAAAACCCTTGAAGTAAACCTTCAAAACCTATTAAGCCTCCCACTTCTCAAGAATTTTGCCATATCAAAAAGCCAAATTCAAGGCCAAGCATTCTTAAGAAGCAATGAGTTCAAAAACCAAAGAGATATTTCCAAGTTGGGGATCTTGTTTTGATCAATAAGGACCTTATTCCTGTCAAGATCCATGGGAAAGTAGGTGTCGGACACTTTTACATTGCCAAACTTGATGGTGAACTTTTTTCTTCACTGGTGAAAGGGAGCCGCCTCACCTTATTTATTGGAGATTGACTTTCACATACCAAGCATAGTAGTGTAGGTGCATTGCATATTGTGTGAGCATGCTAAATATCATTCATATCATGTATCATATACATTAGCTTGCATTTAGATTGGATTTTATTTTCTGCAAGGACTTATACTCTCATATAAAATATGGGCAATACCCTACACCAAGAGCACATGCCCCCAAACAAGTTTGATTGCAACAAGCAAGTTACAGATCTGCAATCCCAAGGATTGTTGGAGTTCTCATGAACTCCCGTTCAAGTACATGGATCATGCGCTCTACAGTGAGCTCATGTCCCAATTGGAGCCAGATGTTACCCATCGAAATGGGTAACCTTATAGAAGAAAAATTTGCTCCCATCATCTCTTCCAGTTGGCCAGCCAACAACCTCTGACACCACCAGTAGTCGATGATGATGTGCCATTTGTACCTACAACACATGAATTAGTCATAAGTTACCCATCTGGTAAGAGCACATGAACGAACGTGAGCCTCCAATCAAAAGGTGCTTTATTCATTTTGCAATCGGGTGCTTATGCTTGTCTGTATTTGGACTTTTAAGATGGATTATGGGATGACTTAGAAGGAAGAATGGTTTTGACCATGACCTCGTTCCCTCACCTTAAATGGGGTGTTATTATTTGATCCTAGTCCAATGGAACCTCCCCTAATGGTCTAATAGGTATAGGAGGGGCACTACTTGGGAAGCCTTGATTGAGATAGTGCAGTCCCATCTATCCCTATTCCATACTTACAATTTTCCATCTTACATTACAAGTACTTCTTCCACTTCCATTCTTCAAGTTCAACTTGTTGCACCCATTTTTCAACATTCCAAGGCAGCAAGATTTGAGGACTTCAAGGAATTTTTTCGAAGTCAGAATCATTATCCAACAGTTTGTTCTGTGTCATTGTAAACCCATTCTACAAGTTTGTAATGTAAATAATGCTAGTAAGACTGTGTATTTATGTAACAACCTAGTTGACGACGAATTTCATCCTAAAAAGTTTTTCGTCTCACTGATTCGTCTGTGTTTCTAAACACGGATGATTAGCGGAGTTTTTCCCTCCAGCCTCACCCCAAAGCTAGGGTGGAATTTATCGTTGAAGTCTTAGGTGAGTCCTAGTGTTTTAGTAGAGTCTTTTGTAAAGTGATTTGGGAATAATGTAAGCTATTTGGCTAAATTATTTTATTACAGATCACTTGGTCTACTAGATCATAGTGTTGCAGAATTCGATAAGTATTTTGAGAGTCTATAACAAACGGGTATTCCCCCTTTGAGGGTTGATTTCGTAAAATCTTATGTTAAAAATATTTTAGCGCATGGTCCCTCATACTTAGACACCATGGCTAAAATATTAGAGGATGGAAAAATAATTAATCCCCTCATGAGTCAATTAATTAATTTTTCTGGAAAACATATAATAAAATCCTAAGCCATAAAATTAATTAATTGAAGTAAAAAATTAAAATGTTAGAGAAATAAAATTCTCCAAGTGGAAAGATTTGTTGGTCTAAAAGAAATTAATTTTTGGAGGTCCCCCACCAAGGGAATATTGGAAATTTCAAGAAAAATTGGACCCTTGGACCTTGGTGGTTAAGTCAAAGTCAATTTTTTAAGAAATTAGCTCAAAATAATTATTTTTGAATGAATAAAAAATGGTTTTAATGAGAAATTCGAAAATTCCTCAAGAATAAATATTTTCGACAATGGAGATTAAAAAATCATTAGAGTTTTATCAACGGTTGAGATTCTTTTGACGGGGATCAAACCAACTAGCCGTTATTTTCCACTTGGAAGAATTTCTCTATAAATAGAAGGCATTTTGCTTCTATTTTTCATCTGGATCTTGAGCTCTGGTCTAATGTAACTTTGTAAATGCTGGTGTAAAGCCATTGTCTCGCTGGGAATGTTTTGATCATCATAATAAAAGACTTTGGGGTGCAGTTCATGGTGTCTTTGTTTCGCTGATTTGAGGTATGTGCTAGGTATTTGCATTCCTATATTGCACTTTAAATAATAATTAAATCGTTATTTCATTGTATATGATAGAAACAATCTATTGGTAAGTTTTGGGCTTATCTTAGGTATTTGCTTCATTGTATGTTCTAATGGTTTCTTCTTGAGAAAATATATAGAGTTTGCAGGTTCCCCGGCCCTTGGGCTCCAAGTTCACAAGCTATGGGCACAAGCTAACCATGTTTCGATTCTTAATATTTTATGTTTAACATTTATCTTTCGAAATACATCTAGCCATTACCAAGGTCTATAAAATTTCTATTCTTCAAAAGTATTTTTAAACATTGTACACTTGTATATTTTGTAACTATATTTTGTATAGTAATTTTTTGTAAATAAATTTTATTTTTCTTACCCTTGTTTGCAGTTGGGGTTTGGGGTTTTGGGATGTTTTGATTTTTTGTATATATTGGGGTTTTAGGCACTTGTAAATTTATTTGTGCAAGTGAGATCCAAGGAAATTTGTTGGATTAGAGCTAGATCTAGGCCCTTGATGGGTAAGATCGTCTCTATAATTTTTGCAGGGCCAACTATTGAAGATTGTGCGGTGAAATTGAAAATCTAAAGCAAGATTCAAATTTTGGCGAGGGTTTCAATTTTTTTCAAGGCTCCTAGGCCCAACGTCCTCCTTTTCCCTAGCTGTCCACCCTTCCAGGCCTCAGTATCAGCCTTTTCTAGCCTCCTAGGGTTAGCAGCAAGGATCTAAAGGCCTCAGCCTGCCTTTTGATCCCTTGTCATGGTGTTTTTAGGCCTTGGTAGGCCTAGCCGTGGCCTCTAGGCCACTCAGCCTTCCTTCCAGCCCTCTGTCTCCCCTCTTCTTGGCCTACCCTGCTTCTATCTAGCCCTTCTCTTCCCTACTTCCTCCTCCTTATCCCTTTGTCTCCATATTCACCTCAGCAAAATGGAGTTGCAAAAAGAATGAACAAGACGTTGGTGGAAAGGGCAAGAAGCATGCTTAGTGGTGTCGGGTTAGGACAGGAATTCTAGGCAGAGGTGGTGGATACTGCATGTTACCTCATCAATAGGTCACATTCATCAACATTGGAGGATAAGACTCCACAAGAGGTATGGACTGGTAAGAAACCCTCTCTTTCACATCTGAGGGTATTTGGATGTGATGCATATGTACATGTTCCAAAGGAGAAATGAACCAAGTTGGATAGTAAATCTGAAAAGTGCATCTTTATTGGGTATAAGAATGGCTTAAAGGGTTATAATCTTTAGAAGCCAGTAACAAGGAAGGTTGTGTACAACCGAGATGTGGTGTTCAGAGAGGTGAAAAATGTTATTAAACAAAGTTCAACCAAAGGAACTTGAGAAGATAGAGTTTGAGCTAAAGGAGGAAGAATCAGACTCTACAGCAAACAAGGAATCAGAAGATGAAGAGCCACAAACTCGGCTGTGAGAAGATCAGTTCGAGAAATAAGGCAACCAGAAAGGTATAGTCCATCTTCTTTCTGTTCAAATTTTGCTCTATCTATTATGGATGATGATCCCAGAACTGTGAAGGAAGCAGTAGATTCAGATGATGGAAAACTCTGGAAAGAGGCCATGGCTGATGAAATGGCATCTTTGCACAAAAATGAGGCTTGGGATCTAGTGGAGTTTCCAGCTGAAAGGAAACCCATTGGTAGCAAATGGGTGTTCAAGAAGAAGACAAATGTAGAAGGAAAAGTGGAGAAATACAAAGCTTGGTTGGTAGAAAAAGGTTATTCCTAGGTGCCAGGAATTGATTTTGGTGATATTTTTCTCCTGTTTCCAAGGTAACTTCTATTAGATTACTTTAATCTGTTGTTGCTGATTTTGATTTTGAGGTAGAACAAATGGATGTGAAGACAACATTTCTTCACGAGGATCTGGAAGAGGAGATCTACATGAAGCAACCAAAAGGCTTTGCACTGAAGGGTAAGAAAGAACTAGTATGCAAGTTAAAGAAGTCTTTGCATGGGTTAAAACAGTCACCAAGGATGTGGTATCAGAAATTTGATACAATTATACGGGGACTTTCCTTCACTAGAAGCAAAGTAGATCACTATGTGTATTTTAAATTAATTGGTGACCGTGTTATTTATCTGGTCTTGTATGTGGATGATATGATGCTGGTTGGAAATGACAAAGAAATTATCTAGGATTTGAAGACCCAGTTGTCCTCCAAATTTGACATGAAAGATCTTGGTGTTGCAAACTATATTTTGGGCATGGAAGTTAAAAGAGATTGGGAAAAGAGGAAGCTTTGGTTAAACCAGAGGAAGTATGTTGAGACAATACTATAGAGGTTTAATATGCAGGATAGTAAACCGATGAAGGTTCCTATTCCTGTAGGTGTGAGGTTATTTGCTAAACAGTGTCCCAAGACACAAGAAGAGGAAGAGGACATGTCCCATGTTCCATATGCAAGTGCAGTCGGTAGCCTAATGTATGTAATGGTCTGTACTAGACCAGACATTACACATGCAGTGGGAGTATTGAGTAGGTTTATGTCAAAACTAGGGAAGGAGCATTGGATAGCAGTGAAGCGAGTTTTCAGGTATTTGCGTGGCACTAGCGATTATGATTTGTGCTGCCAAGGAAGACTAGGATTGGACAGAGTGTTGGATATTCATGGCTTTGTTGATGCATATTGAACTAGAGATCTGGATCAGAGAAGATCTACAAGTGGGTATATGTTAAACTATTTGGAGGTGCAGTCAGTTGGATGAGTAAGAAACAATCTGTAGTGGCACTATCAACTACAGAGGCAGAATACATGGCAGCCACTCATGCAAGCAAGGATGCAGTTTGGTTGCAGAGATTGTGTTCAAGTATGGGGTTAGTACAAGAAGCTATAAGGATAGACTGTGATAGCCAAAGTGCAATTTTATTGGTAAAGAACCCTGCATATAATTTAAATACAAAGCACATTGATGTTCAGTATCACTTTGTGAGGGATATGATAGAAGACAAAAAGGTGTTGTTGGTAAAGGTGAACACTTTGAAGAATACTGCAGATGCATTGACAAAATCTATGAGCTCTGAGAAGTTCTCTTGGTGTAGAGAGACAATGGGCATTTCAGGGTTGGAAAAATGACTAAGCTCTCTTGTGGCCCCCCGTGGAAAGAAAACAACAAGTGGGAGAATGTTGGGTTGTGTTAAATTCTTTCCATGACTAGCCCACGAAGTTAACCGGGGGGTTAGAGGGGGGGTCACATGTGGTTTGAGGTGTACCCATAACCCCACTTTATGGGGTCTGGGGCAGCGCCCTAGAAAATTTTGGTTTTGGAACCTATGTTAGGTTGGGTGGACCCACATATGGTTTTGTGCATGATTTTTGCACATGTTTTTTGGACGCGATGGTTTTTGGTCCATGGTATTGGACGCGATGGTTTTCGGTCCATGGTATTGGATGCTTCGGCATGTATAAATATGTATTGTAACATTGAAAGGAACATAATGAAAAATCAAGTTGGTAGTCCCGGTTTTGGGATCCATGGGAAAATCTCTGTGTATATGTGTTTTATGTGTTATGCTCTTACATTATTTATTTTATGTGTTTTAGAAGTCGTATGCAGGTAATTTCTATATGGGGTTAAAACCTACATATATTACCATTAGTACGAACCCAAGGGAATTTTTTGGAAAAATTGTGTCAAACTACATTATTCTTGGTCATTGGGATATTATCAGGCCAGAGGAGGAAAATATCAAGAAATGTTAAAGTGAATATACACTCCAAACACTAGGTGAACATGCAAGCCCTTCACATGCATTCTCAATGCAAAAAATCACTTTGGAAGCAAGGCAATCAAAGGAGAGCAACCTAGTGAGCATTAAATATAAAATTAAGGTTTCTCATAGTCTAGGAGAGGTACAAAGCCCCAAATTTAAAGAAAACTCATCTATCTTGAGAGTGGATATGGAAATAGGGAGAAATAGGAAGAGAAAACAAGAAGAGCATAACAAAAAATAAGAAGAAGAGCATAAGAGGAAGGAAGAAGAGAAAAGGCAGAAGGAAAAAAAAATGAGGAACAATAAGAAATGAAGATGTGGGAAGAAGGATTCAAAATGAAATAGGAAGAAGAATAAATGCTTAAGCAAGAAGAAGAAGAAAAGAAAGATGAGCTACAAGAAAATCAAAACAAATAACAACAAGATCTATGACTTTCTTAGGAGATTCAAGAGCTTATAGCTGTTCAAGATATGGAGGTAAAACATGGGTAGTAGAAACATGATATTTGTCTCATTCCTAACACAAATCAGATCATCATTTAGTCTTTGCCTCCTTCCAAAGATGTGCTAGATTTAGGTTATGAAGGGGATATTTCTCCTTTAGATGACAGTCCAGTCATGGATATTTGCAGCTTTACTTTCGATGAGCTTCAATGATATATAATGCTAGAGAGAAAGAAACATTTCCATGATGGCCTCATACATCATGGTTTTTTCAATACAGAGAGGGAGATTGCCACAGACACTAGGAAGAATCCATAAACCATCACCACAACCAACTTAGCCTTTGTAGGAGCTGCAAATTCTAACATAATTTTTTTGATAGAAGAGAAAAAACAACTAGCAAAGGACTTGACAGA
Organism: Pinus tabuliformis; assembly: GCA_031772625.1. Taxonomy (NCBI): domain Eukaryota; kingdom Viridiplantae; phylum Streptophyta; class Pinopsida; order Pinales; family Pinaceae; genus Pinus; species Pinus tabuliformis. The sequence continues at coordinate 861,094,845 of CM062810.1, read as the reverse complement.
TACAAGACAATGGGTAGAGAAACTCCAAGCACATAGTCAAAAGTCTTCCACACAGTTCTATTTGAAGGAATTCTAGGAATCTATATTTAGCGAGGTGTAGGCATTGGGAGACACCATGATGAATATTTATGAGGAGTTTCTCACCTTGCATAAGGAATGTGTTCCCTAGCACAACATGTAGAAAAAATCACAAGATAATGCAAAATCTCTAAAAGTTTTCAATGCAACTATTATTGTGATTCATGAATGGGGAATGAAATATATAGGTGCACCACCGCAACTGGTTAAGAAGATAAGGCAATAAGATGATTTGGAAAAGGCAGAGCTCATAATGCTCATGCATAACAAAAAATAACTTAATGCATTTATAACTAGTATCATATCCTCTTATGCACGATTTTAAAATAATGTGGATTCCTTGGTGAAAACCCATAAGATTCCCTCAGTGGGCACATTCACATAGGCTAAAGGAAGAAATGCAGGCATGCAAGAAGTTACAGAATACTTTGACTAACTTAAGAAGATCTCCACCAAAGCAAACTTAGAGATTGACTAGCATACTATGCAGAAGTACATTGGTGGCCCTCCTAAGATCAACACTATGTTTTTCTTGTTTAAGAAGGACACTCAATCTGGTTCCAAAACTATCTACTCTGATACAATGGAAGCTAGAGTTTGCTTGCACCTTAAAATTATTGCAAAGTAGGAGGATATCATCGCATAATACAAAGCTTGGAATCGCTATGTAATCGAAGGTATTCAAGTTGAAGTTGTTGGGCTACAGTTTCCTTAAACTCAAACTTAACATCTATTTCATCTTATTAGGCTCTGCCCATTTTTGTCTCATATGGTTTTTTTCTTTTCTTTTTTTACTTTGAAATAAATGTAAATGGAAGTCCAAATAATTTAATGTGGAATATGAAAAGCGATTAGTCACTAAAAGACAAAATATGTAAGAGAGTCATGAGGGAAGTCCAAATGTCACAAAGGGAGATGAAGAGTCGTCTCATTTTTTATAAATAAGCCCTCATAACTCAAGCAAATGGATTGGAACCAAAGAGGCTTGGAGATAGATTTTGAGGCCTTGGCTTCTCTTGTTAGAATAGGAAGAGTATCATTCTTTTAAGAGAAGCAAGTTTTGGCTTCATGATCCACTATTGGGGCTAGTACTACATCAATTTAATTGTATGCTTGGGACTTTCAATTTCTTAATGAGAAGCTCTCAGAGCTGCCACATCCTCATGTATATGTTGTGAATGTTGTAAGAATATTCTTTATATATTTGCGATATATGTGGTGTCACTATGCTAACGTTAATGAACTATTTTTTTAACCTTAGTATGTTCTCATTGAATTTGTGTTTCTATATTATGATTTTAGTTGTTATCTTGTGAACTATTTTGCAAGTTAACTAATGGTTCTTGTGTGCCTATTTTAAAATATCTATTATTACTTTCTTTTAAGGGGGTCACATTGCCCCCCTTTGATGTGAATGAACCTTTGATACATTACACTCTCAAATAAATTCATACACTTGTTATCACCAAAGTCATGCATAATTCATCTTATGTGTTTGTTGCAGCCAAGGCCTACCTTTAAAACCACCACTTTTGGCAACTAGTCATGACTCGTACTCCAATTTGTGTGGGCTCCAAGTGGGAATTCACACTGAGTATACCTTATTCCCTATTTGCGGCTTTCAACACCGCCAACATGTCATTATATAAATAGGTAGACAAATAATTTAGCAAAATAATCCTTTTCTTGCATAGTTATACCCCACAATGATAGAAGAATATTTAGGATTTACAATCTTACGATTTTCTTTGCAAAATATATTCAATATACCTCCAACTTTTTAAATTTATTTTCATGTCCCATTATTTATTTATTTTTTGACATCAACCATAAAAAAGAGTCGTGTTTTGTTATATGTTGTTCCAATGATTATCACTTTGAAAGAACCTTTTTTTTGAAGCCTTCTTTATTAACCTAGTTAGAACTTTAGAAATTAAAAAGAATATAGAAATCAATGAGGGGAACACTTATGTAATACCCCTCCCTATTCAAGGGCATCATTTTGTCACCTAATTGATTATGATCCAGATATAGTGAAGTAATATACATCATCACCCAAATAACAAACATAAGTGTATAATAATAAGTCTAGTGTAAATCAATCTTACAATGTCATATGATTTCGAGAGTTTCCATTTTAATCACCATTTATCTTTGACCCCTAATCTTGATTGAGTGAATATTTTCTTATGTGATCCCAATTGTCTTGTGGATTTCCATTCCCTCTAAAAAATCAAACTATTCGCAATAAATTTTCTTTGATAAAACATATTTCTTTATTTTTTCAATAAAGTTTGAGATAATTTTATAGATGGATTTGTATAAGGATATTGGATTTATTTTTCTGAAGGTTGTTTTCATTTCTTTTTTATGATTAAATTTTAGAAAAGTAGTGTTATAATCTCCTGTTCTTTAAGTAATTTTCAAAGAAATGAAAAAATCCTAAGAATAATTATATAGGAAGGCCATGTGGCCATATTATCCTTTTAAAATGTCTATAAAATTTCTTTCAATTTTTCTTTTAGAACCTCTTTTTCTCTCTTATTTACAAGTCTAGTAAATGATTTGGATAGCCATACTACTTAGATAATTATATCAACCATAGGGTTCCTACAAGAAATTGACTCCTTTGGCAATGTCTTGTGGAACTATCATTTCCTTTGTCAATTTTCCAAAATGAGTTCATGTTGTTCCCATTATTACATGTCTAAGAAAATAATTGGTATTGTCATCACTATGGTTATATCCATATGGCTCTATTCTTAAGTATCTTTTATTACTTATCCACTATGATGCTCTTATCTTTTTTCTTCCACAAGCTTTACACTCAATTTTTTATCCTTGTTCAAATTTCTACCCCCATCTATTACTATTGTAAAGTTTTTTTCAAGACTAACTACATTCCACTTATTTTAAAAACCTATCATCTTTTTTCTTTTGATCTCCTTCACATTGACTAGTTGGCTTTCAAATTTCCACACCCATCTATTACTATTGTAAGGCATTTAGGAAGACTACTTGAATTCCACTTATTTTAATAACCTATCATTCTTTTTCTTTTTATCTCCTTCTGATTAAGTAGTAGCCTTTTCTTTTCTATTTCAAAATTTTAATTGAAATTAAATGAATGAAAATTATCTTAAATATTAATTATAGGTTTGCAATAATCTTCAATTGTGATTACAAATTCTTGCATCTTCAACAATTGAAAATTCAATTTGAATATGTTAGATGGTTTATATTGCATTAAGATTACTTTCAAGCTTAGGTCAATCCTAGATTGGAAATTCTAATTTCCCTTAGTTTTTTATTCCTCTAGGTAGGAATTAGATCTATAGGTTCATATCTAATGTACACATAATCTACTTCTTCCAAATTTCTTATAAAGTAACTTATATAATAATTTAGTTGTACTCTTAATTCCTCCTAGAAAACATTCTAGAACTTCTATCATCATAACTAATTTATTTTGAAAGCTTATATAATACTCCATGTACAAACCCTGGATCAATGTGCCCTCTCGAATTACTATGTATGTCATGCCTCCCATGCCAACTCAATCTAGAGCATTAATGAATGAGGTTCGTTGGTGATACTGTTGATTCAACCTTGTAGATCACATTTGATGTAGAGGGGAAGGCGGTGGATGGAAAAGGAATCGACATACATACCTTACTTGGGACATGGATTCAAACATTATTAGTCAGGGTGACATTCATTCCCACATTCAAACTGCTCTGTAGGTGGTTGTTCTCTATTGCATTTGCAAAGTAGTGAAGGTTGATGGCCTCGGCACTAAGGGAAGAGATTTTTCTTACACGATAGCTATCGTCTCTGAACGAGGATGTGCTAGGAGAGGAGGGAAAGAAAGAGGCCATCAACGTCCCCCACCATGGAATGGCCAAGGGGTGGAACAACTTGATGAAGATTTTCCTCGATATATTAGACACTTGGTCACATTTATGGACACGTAAGATCTTAGGAACTCTAGCAATGGTCATGAGGAAGTCTAGAACTTGCTTTCTTGTTAGAGGGATCGGGAATAGGTCATGTGTGTTAGGGAAAGAAGAATTTTTGACATATATCTCCATCTAGTCGAGGCTTGCTCTACTTTAAGGGTCATGTCACATGCTCGAGGAATTCAATTCCCTCCTCCACCCCCTCCTCTAGGTTCCTCCAACTCGGCAAACAATTGGGATAATGGAAACTTGATTTGTCAAGGTACCAAGCCTACGAACCCTAAACATCTTGGGTTTCAAAAAAAGAAGGAAAAGGTACGAGGTTGTCCCAACACTTTCAACCATATGGAGAAGGAGCAAACTTGCTCCAACAAGACAGTCGTTGCAAACCATCCCATAGGTGAAACCTCTGAGAAGGTCAACACCAGCATAAGTGTTGTTTCTTTAGTGGGAATGACCTCCATGCTTACATTGGCCCGCGTTGAGATAACCCGGCACTGCCGTGATAATCCACGTATCCTATCAGAATTCGCATATGCTCCCGTGATAATCCGCTTTTCCGGTGATAAATCGCATATACTACCCGTATGAATTGATAATTCGCGTATCATTTGATAACTCGCGTATTCGGCTCTGATAATTCGCATATTGGCGGTGATATGTCGCATAACGGAGAGAGAACCCACATATTTGGTATTTTTGGTGGTCATTAACCGCAAATTCGTCGGAAAACACTCGTGTAAACGGCAAAGTTGACCCGCATGTCATGCGGTGATAACCAGCGTATCTGAGTAGTTAAGACTTGATAATCCGCGTACCGATCGAAAATCGCGTATCCAATGGTTATAATTCGCGGATCCCTTGAAAAGTCGCGTATCGTGTGATTATTCGTGTATGTAGAGATAACGCGCATATCAATTGATGATAACTCGCATATTGGGTAGTTAACTTCACACATCAACCATGGTAATCGGCATGTTCCGCGGTGATAATCCGCGTATCGAGTGATAATGTGCATATTAGCGGATGATAACTCGCATTTTGGGGAGTCAAGTCGCGCATGAACGGTGGTAATCGTCATGTTCGGCGGTGATAATCCGCATATAGCCCGCGTGACAAAACACAAATCCAGGCGAGAAAACTTGCATATCCATGGAGATATCCAGCCCACAAACTCGTATATCCCGATGAATTTAGTCACATAACAGAGAAGAAGTTGCATATCTCGGGAGATAATCCATATGCCCTCCCTGATTGAACCACAGGCGGAAAGGAATGCCAGATCCGGAGGCGGAGGAGGATCCATGATAACAATTTATATTTGTAATGAGGAGTTATATTTAATCATGGATCTTGGCCTTTGGTTGATTCATATTTATGTTGAAAGAACAGGAGGCAGAGGAGGAATTTTGTTTGATTAAAAGTTCAGAGACCGCAGAAGTATGAACGTATGGCGATGTGTCTCGCCCTGTGGGTATTTAACTTTCCTGTTTTCTATTCATTTGATGTTGTGCTCGCATATCTCGTAGTGGAGCAATTTACAGATTCCATTTATATGAATAGTTGAAATGGTTTTACTCTGTTTGCACTTTGTGTCTCGCTGCAAGTAAACTCTTCAATATTTTCATTAAATTTGAATCCATGGTTTCAGTTATCAGATAGATCCTCTGTATTTCAAGTAATTGTTTCAAATTAATCTTAAATGGTAAAATATGCTTTATATATTTATAATTTATTTAACATTATTACATTTTACGCTTTATTATTATATTATTATTTATTTTATTTTATTTTTTATTTTTATTTTTTCTCTTGCTAATGTGTAAAACCTGTAAGGGCCAAAAAAAAATCTAATATTGTTTTATTATTATATTATTATTTTTTCATATAAAGTGCTAATGTGTGAAACTTTAAAGGGTAAAATAATCTAATATTGCTTTATTATTATGTTACTAGTTATTATTATTTATTTTTTATTTTTCCATATGGAGTGCTAATGCGCCAAAATTGTAAGGAGGCAAAATAATCTAATATTGCTTTATTATTATATTATTTATTTTATTTTATTTTTTCTCATATGGAGTGCTAATGTGTGAAAACTATAAGGGGCAAAAGAATCTAATATTGAGTTGGTTGGTCTACGATGGGTACTTGTAAATTGGGAGCTCAAATTTTGATAACGACATACATAAACCCACTTTTTATGTAAATTTTAATCACTAGCCTAATGCTTGGAAAGAATTATAGTGATGCTTGGTTGACTTATAACAACTTTTCAATAATAAGTTATATCTTATATTATAATAAATTGATTAATAAAGAGATATATGATTATTAAGTTATATTTTCAGTTTTGAAATTAATATTCGAAAAAGTTTGATTATTAAATATTTTTTTTGGGTTGGGATTATAAATGTTGTTTTGGTTGTAATAAATTTTATTAAATATTATATGTTTTTATTTTTAAACATAATAATTAAGCTAAAATGTAATTGTTATTAAAAGAAATGTTGTAGTGTTTTATTATGATAGGTTATATTGATTAGTCTAAATTATATAAAATTAAAATTAAATTAAGTTAACTTTATTGGGTTTTGGATAGATTGTGATATGTGAAGTCATTTATTTTTTTGATGTGAAGTTACTCATTCTTTTTGATGTGATGTCACTCCTTCAATTCCCTCTGATGGTGGTGATTTATTAGACATGATGAAGGTGTAGAAATTAGTTAAATAAAAAAAGTATAATTATAATTATAACTATTAATTAAAACATTTTGAATCGATTAAATTATATAAAAATAAAAATAAAAATTACTGAAAAAATAAAATAAAATAAAATAAAAAATTAGTTAAATTATAATTAAGCAAAACATTTGCCTAGAAATCACATAAGAGAAACCAATTTAGATCCATCTTAAATCTTTTGAGGGATTAAATCTTTTGAAGTGTAAACTCTTTTTATAGTAAAAAGAGATTTAATCTGTGGAAACACATCATAGATCCAAAATTGAAATAAATCTAAACTAATTTATAATCATTCCATATGTAAACCAATATAATTCAAAATTAATTAATACAATTATAATCATATTTGGCCTTACCATTTTTAAACTTCACCTACATAATAAAATAATTTATTAATACAAAACCCCAAATATAAAATGCATTGAAAAGTAGGACTTTTTACCATGAAGAGATCTAACTCAATACTTTTTTCCTTTAATAATTTATGAGAATATATATATATATATATATATATATATATATATATATATATATATATATATATATATATATATAATATTATATTTAATTTTATTAAATTTTAATTATTTAATTAATTATTTAATATTTAAATATAAAATCAATATATTAAATATAAGTAAAATAATAACTCACTTTTAAAAGAATTACTATTAATAAATTATATATATATATATATATATATATATATATATATATATATATATATATATAATAATATATATACAAAATATTAACCCATCTTAATTCAGGATCTATCAAGCTTCCAGAGGGATTAAATATAGGTGTAAACCTCTTTTTTGAGTGTAAAACTCGAAGAAAGGTTTGCACCTCGAGATATTTGATCCCTCTCGACACTTGATAGATTAGGAGTTAAGATGGATCTAGGCTAGTTTCAGTGTGCGGCTAAGGAAAATCTATCGAACATATGATTAATTTTATCAATAATATGTAAATACATCTAATATTAATATAATAATTTTAAATATGTGTGAGATTTGTTATTTTAATTTTAAATTTTCTTAGTTACTTGAGTTTGTTAACATAATAAATATTGTTAATAAATTTAATGATGAAAAATGATGAAATAAAATTTTTGAATGCAAAGTGACAATGTAATAGTATTTAATGATAGAAAATGTGAATAATAAGAATGTAGTCAATTACAAATAGTCTTCATTTTGATCGATCTCAAACTATTTTCTTGTACTATTCTTATTGTCACCCTTGTTAGTTTTATTATATTTTCATATTGATTATATGAACAGGACAGTTAAAATCGTAAACCATTTAAATCTTTAGCTCGAACTGTTGTAGTAAACATCATACCTTGTCTCTCTTGCTCTCCAATATCAATAGGTTGAATTACTATAACACAAAAATTAATGTACATTGTGAATAATTTTTTGTGCTTACACTGAAATCAATATACAATGTTAATCCAATCACTTTAAAATTAATGTATTGTCATACATCCAATTACATCAAATTGGAAATCAACATCTACATGGAAATCAATGCATCTAATGCAAGTAATCAAATATGATTAGAAAACAACATCTACACTTAAATCAATGCATCTAATGCAAGCAATCAAATAAGGTTAGAAAACAACATCTACACTTAAATCAATTAATCTAATGCAAGTAATCAAATAGGATTAGAAATCAACATCTACACTCAAATCAATGCATCTAGTGCAAGTAAGCCAATATGATTAGAAACCAACATCTATACTCAAATCAATGCATCTAGTGGAAACAATCAAATAGGATTAGAAATCACCATCTACACTAAAATCAATGCATTTAGTGCAAGCAATAAAATAGGATTAGAAATTATCTACATTAAAATCAATGCATCTAGCGTAAGAAATCAAATATAATTAGAAATCAAACATCTACATTGAAATTAATGGTTCTAGTGCAAGCAATCAAATAGGATTAGAAATCACCATCTACACTAAAATCAATGCATTTAGTGCAAGTAATCAAATAGGATTATAAATCATCTACATTGAAATCAATGCATCTAGTGCAAGTAATCAAATATCATTAAAAATCAACATCTACACTAAAATCAATGCATCTAGTGAAAGCAATCAAATAGGATTTAAAAAATCACCATCTACATTAAAATCAATGCATATAGTGAAATAAATCTTCTTCCCTCTCTCCCCCCACCATCTATATCTATATCTGCCTCCATTTCTCCTTCTTTGTCTCTCTATCTCACCCCCCACAACTCACATGCTCTCTCACTCCATATCTATCAATCTCTCTATCCCTCCCTCCCTGTCTCCATCTCTCTCTTCTTCCCTCTCATCACCTTCCATCGATATCTCTATCTCCCTTTGTCTCTCTATATCACCCCCAAAACATACACTTTGTTTCTCCAAATTTATCTATCTATCACTCTCTCCTCCTCTCCCTCTCTCTCTCTCTCTCTCTTCCCCTTCTCTCTTATTCCCCCACTTCTATCTATCTTCTCTCATGTTGTCCTCTATCCCTCTCTCTCCATATTCCTTATCACTTCCTCTCTCTCTCTATCCACCTTTCTCTCTCTATGTATTTCTTCTTACCTCCCTCTCCCCCACTCAGTCTCCATCTCTCTTTCCCTACCTCTCTCCACTCTCTCACATCCTCTCTCTCTTCCTTCCTCTCTCTCCCTTTCTCTCCTGCCTCTCTCACTCTCTCTCTCTCTTCACCCTCCAACTTTGTTACTATATGCCTCTCTCTCTCCTTCTCCCCCCTTCTCTCCATATTTCCTTCTTTGTCTCATTATCTCACCCCCAAATATACATACTCTCTCTCCATCTCTCCCTTGTCACTCCCTCTCTCTCTCCACATCTCACTCTCTATGTCTTTCTTCTTCCCTCCCTCTTTCCCCCTCCAACTCCGTCTCTCTATCACTCCCTCTCTCCTCCTCTCCCTCAAGTCCTCTCTCATTATTCCTCTCTCTCCCTTTCTCTCCTACCCCCCTCTCTCTTCTCCCATCTCTCTCTCTCTCTCTCTCTCTCTCTCCAATCATCTCTCTTGCCCCATCACTCTCTTCCTCTCTCTCGTCCTTCCTTTCTCTCCCTTTCTCTCCTAACTCCCTCTATCTCCCTCCCCCCCTCGCTCTCTCTCTCCAACTATGTTATTATATCCTTCCCTTTCTCCTTCTCTCTCCTCCTCTCCCCCCTTGTCTCCATCTCTCCTTCTTTGTCTCTTTATCTCACCCCTAAATATACACACTCTCTCTCCATCTCTCCCTTGTCACTTCCTCTCTCTCTCCAATTCTCACTCTCTATGTATTTCTTCTTCCCTCCCTATTTGCCCCTCCAACTCCATCTTTATATCCCTCCCTCTCTCCTCATCTCTCTCTCTCTTTCTACCTCTCTCTTCATTCGTCCTTCCCCCTTTCCTTCAGTTTATCTCCATCTCTCCCTTGTCACTCCCCCTATTTCTCCACCTCTATCACTCTATGTCTTTGTTCTTCCCTCTTATATATATTTAGAGTTAATATATATAATGGTATATTAATATATATATTATAATATAACAAATTTAATATTGTATTAATGCAAAGTTATTAAATTTAGTAATATTAATATTATAATATTATAATATGAATATTAGATTTAATAATAGTATTAATATTGATCTTGTAATATTAATAGTAGGATTAATAATGTTTTTTTGCATGGTATTAATAATAATTTGGTCCATAGTATTTGGCCCATAGGCTTGGTATATAATTAGATGTTGATTTCTAATCCTATTTGATATGTTTTTATTTAATTACCATAACTCTTTATACCTCTTTTATATTTATTTAATTACCATAACTCTTTATACCTCTTTTATATTTATTTAATTACCATAGCTCTTTTATAAATATGGTATTTGGCTCATGGTATTAATAATAATTTGTCCCATGGTATTTGGCCCATAGGCACCTAAATAAAACTTTTTTTTTTTAAGTTTTTGTAAATATAAATAGGTTTATGGAGTAAGTATAAAAAGAGGCTTTATTTGTTTACCATACCTATGGTTTATTTATATTTTTATTTATTTATGATACCTCTTTTTTTAGTGTTCATAAACATATTCATATTTTAAATTTATATTGTGTTTATACATAATAATAATTAGATTGATTTTTAAATAGGACCAACATTAGATTAAAAATGTTAAATGTTGATGTGTTTACATTTATGTTTACGTTTGTACATGAGATATACCCCCATAATGGGTTGTAGAGCACCTCTTGGCATAATTACATTATTAGTATTTAAAAAAAATAAATTTACATATAAAAATATAAGCCAAACATATTAAAGCCTTAGCAACATATCTTTCCCTTGGCCTAAATATTTATAAAGGGGTATCTTAAAAAGAATAATATATTTTCTTTATTGATACCTGACTTAGAAAAGGTTGTTGAAGAAATGTATCAATATCATAAGCTTAAAAAGAGTTCAAATATCTTGGATGAGATTCTCAGCAATCAGAGATCTCCTCTCATCAAGACTAGGCTTGGATATGGAGAAGAATCCAACTATAAGAAGGTAGAAGGTAAAGACTCCAGATTTCCTTTTCAGAGGAAATAAGTGATGTTTTTTCATGATCTTGGGTGTAAGAGAGAATCTTAGAATCTTTGACGCTACCAAACCAAGAATCACACTGATACTACTTTGCATAGCAGAATATAAACAACAGTAAATATACTAGTGCATAAAATATGGAAAACCTTTTACAATTTTCAACCCAACTTCATTATATTAATAAACATATAATACAATAATCTAGGGCTCTTGTACCATGGATAATTTCCCTCATACATCTACTGATAGAAGATACAAAACTAGGGCTTGGCGTCAATCCATCGACAACCAATCTGCCCTCAACAAGATACTATGATTGTCCAGTTGATGTAGAGCTCCTCACAGTTGCCTTGAACATACCCTATACCTGCCTGGTCCTGCGGCTCCTGATCTGCAACTCCTACCTCTATCAAAGCTCCAAGTCCATCTGGCCACTGAACCTCGGCTGTCAATCTGCTCACTATTTGTGCCTTAGTCCATCAAGGGCACAACACATTGAGACTCTTGTTGAGTTGTTCACAAATCCATTTGTGAACAAATCACAATTTCCCATTGCTACTCCTTAGCTACTCAAGGACTTCAACCCACTATAGTCTTCCTGTGCTGCTGTAATGAAGACCAACATAGGTCACAAAGGGTTGCCACCTATCACTACAAGATATCCATCTCCCACAATGAACATAGTCTAGGAGGATTTCCCATCATCTGTTGTAAAAGTCCTTCTCCATACACAAGTCTAGGGCTTCTCAACTATTACTTTAGTTGATCAAACCTTGAGCTCAACTTCTTCCACTCTAGAAACAATCTAAGTCCATGAAGATGGTGCACACTGGGATCCAACCTTAAACACTATCACATTATCCTCCAACAGACCATAAATTCCCATTCCATTTCCACACTTGGTCCACTCTCACGTTGCCCTCTAACAGTCCACGAGTGACCAATACTTGTTTTAGCATCTTCTCCTAGTTAGGGAATCCAATCAACTAGGAAACTCCTCCTCTTGGATGCCAACAGACTTCTCCTAGGAAACCCGCCCACCTGCAAATTGCATCAACTCAAGAGGACAACCATACCTAATCTGAAACCTTCTTTTTCTTCTCTTGACATGACACATAACCTACTGATGTAATCTACTCCTTAATATGTCCACCAACTGTCCTAATCTAGGACACATCCAACTAGCACTAGCTCACCATGAAACCATCAATAAACCACATACCTTGTCATATCGTGGGATGTTATATATGGTTGTAGGTTTGCACTATTCATTAGGGCTACAACTACATTTCTAATACAATCCTTCCTCATGTTCAGGCCTCCTTCTTAGTTGTGGCTTCACCCTTAACACCCCCTCCTCCTATTAGTTGTTGATATGGGCTTATACCAGCCCTCGAATAGGCCTCCTGCCACACCTATGTAAGGGAATACCTCTAGGGCCTACCTGGGAAAATAGTCCCAACCTTAGGGACCACCTACACCTAGTGTTTAGGCATACGTCTTATTTTAACTTCACAACAAAAACTGTGATAGCCTTTGGTTAGGAGAAACACCCACAAACATGCCACCAATCTGCCTAGAATGACCTCCAATTATGGAGGATCCTTTCTGCTCTACTTCGGCCACCTAAAAGACCCAAAACAATCCTTTTTCTAGCCTCGGCCTCCCTTCTTAGAGTTGTGGGTGCCTCATGGATGATTTTCTATGAGAGACACACACATGGATGATTTTCTATGAGAGACGCACACATGGATGAGTGAAAATGACCTCTCCACTCACTTCTATTTATACAAAACTCATGTGGCATCAACAAACAACTTGTGGTACTCTAACTCGTCAAGTTGACCTCCATTAGGTGCCACATTAACCCAAAATTACATTAGAAAATTCATATCTCAAGTTATATACCTTAGATTTGAGTGATTTTTGATGCTCCTGATTACCCTTGGGATCCTCTATCACCTCAAAACATCACATGTCCAAAACTCATCACGGATTTGCACCCACCATCTTGGGTGAAAAACCCATAGGCTTGGGTTTCATGCCCATAAGTTCTTTTGTGGCGCTCCAACCTCCAAACCCTCGATCCCCAAGGCTTGGAGTACCTCCTAAGCTACAAAAATAAAAAATAAGAAGGCAACCAAAAATAAATCCAAAAGTAGCATTAGACAACAACAATACCACAATAATAAACAATAGCAAAGTCAAGTTAATAACAACTTTAAAAAAGAGTAGCAAGAAAGAGTTGTTCGAGGAAACAATTCCACCAACCACTATGAATGAGTGAAGAACCAACAGATGTCCTTTTTTCCTTAAAGACAAGATCGTAAAAGGAAAAATGCTCCCAAGTATCAAATTTGGTTCAATTCTTTTTTTTTCCTTGCAACAATTTTGATCATAAAGCCATATAGTGTCGATGGCATGCAAGAAATCAAGTTGTGTTGGGTACCAACAACCCAAGAATGTATAAGATGCCTGAGAAAGAATATACTGATAGCTTCAAGAGAGTACTTGGTGATAATGGTATTAGTAAGCACAATTACTTTAACCTCCTATTAAATCCTATTTAATGTCACAACTATCACATTTTGGCACAAGGCAATAGATTTCCAATATGGGAAGATGAGGCATCCCTCACAGATTTTGCAACAAAAGGAAGCAACTTGACCATTAAATATAAGATGTAAAATGAAAAAGGAATTTGACTTTGATTTCAATGCTCAATGTAAAAGAAGCATGAAAACAGGTGAAAGGAACAATTTGAGAGTTAAATATTTTCTCGAGAAAAATCATGATAGAATTAAGAGGAATGATCATCTTATTCCAATGGTGGAACCATATAAGAATATCAATTACAATGAGCATAGGTATCAAGCAAGAAAAAGCAACATCAACCCAAATAATTCTTCTTTTCAAATCAAGTTATACGGAAAGAAGAAAATTTGGGTGAAGAAACAATTGAGGGGAAGTGAAATTTAGCCCTGTGTAGCTAAGACGAACTCGTAAGTAGGCTAAATAAGAAATTGGAAGGAGATTCTCCCATTAGTGCTTGGAATACAAAGGTATGGAGGGAAAAATGAGAGAATATACTCAGAGGGAGTAAGTCCTCAATTTCTCTTCATTAAAAGGAAGAGAATGGCTTCAAGGGAATACAAATAAATTAGATGTAGGAAACAATAAGAGATGTACAAAGTGATGCATCTAAATATTTGAGGTAATGTTAGTTCCATTTTTTGTTACACAATTGAATTCATTTATATTTATATAACAAGCATTGCAGGAGAAAGATAAAATAAATATAATGTGGTCTGAGGGGAAAAGTTGATACATCAACATTTGATCTTATAAGAAGATAGGTTGCAACAGAAGAGTGCAGTGATAAGGGGCCCAAAGTGAAAATCAGTTATAGTATATTAGTTATCTAGCAAAATAAAGAAGGAAGATGTAAAGAGATCAAAAAAAGAAGAGCATAGGATTAGGGGAAGTTACACTTTTAGTAGTAGAAGGCCTCATCCATTTGTCTCAGGAAGAGCTGAATGCTCTGTAAATGAAAGTTTTGATAATATTTTATGACATGCTCTAATCTCATTTAAGTAGTATATTTGAATATGCCTAGCAATCATGAGTTCATGTAAACAATTGTTTTTTCTCTACATGTTCCTTAGTTATCAATTGGTATTGCTATGTCCATTTATATTCTTTGGTTTAGTTGGAGCAACCTTTTGTATAATAGATAGCTCTTTTATGAGGAGAAATCATGGGAGTTTTCCTAGGAATTAAACAACTGGTATCATAGTTACACTTGGTGTCATTTTTTTATTAGCACCAGTCCCTATTCGGAGTGGCATGATCTCAAGGGGAGAAAAGATGATAGTATTCTCAGGATGAGTGAGCACAATCACTCAAGCAGTAGTGAGAGTGGAAGGGTGAGGAAAATCTTATATGATTAGTAGAATTTGTAACATTTGCAGTTATGATTGGTATACAAATGTATTGGTAGGTAGGAGTGATTTTCCATTGGGTCCTCATGAGCAAATTCGTTAGCCATAGAGTGTCAAAAATTGGTTGAAAAGTTAAGAAAGATAGTATATGTTCAAGGAGAGCATATCAAAGATATCCAATACTCTAGGGAATATCAACAGCTAGAAGAAGCCACAAGGACATTTGTTCTTTATTGTAGGCATTATGATCCATTGACATTAATGTCAAAGAGGGAAGTTTTCCTCCTTGGAGAAGTAGAAGGAAAATCTAAAATCAAGACGTTTGTTTACTAATACTTGTTTTACAAGTGTCTTTGGCCATGATTGCAAATCAATGTGGTTACAACTAATATTGGATGATGGCATTCAAGTACCTCACCAAAGAGATGTGGTTGGCTAAAAACCATTGAGTAGAGAGATAAGCTTGCAAAGGGGGAGAGTGAACAAAATTTTGTTGTTTATAATGAAAATGAACATCAGGGGAGAGATGGATGTATCCCTTTACCATTGATGTCAAAACAAGAGAGAGATATCAATCACAACTTGTGCTTGTGGGAGATTGTCATCAATGCCAAAGGGAGATATTATTGATATTGTTATTATGGAAGTTGGAATTGTTGTGTTGGCATTGTTGCCAACCTTATTGCACTGATGTCAATCTTGGTGCATGGACGAGATGATCATGCCAAGGGAGATTGTTGGAATTGAATGGGATACTAATTGTGTAATGTGTTCTCAGTAATGTCAATTAATATTCTAATCATACAAGGAGTCCTATTGCTTTAAGGAATTTTTAGTGTTATGAATTAAATCATGTGATCCTACAAAGTACTGAAATGGATAGGCCTTAGAAAGACCTTTCCAATGGTACATGGAAGTCTTAAAAACTCTCTACGAATCAAAAGTTATGTAGATTCAAATTTTGGAAAGAGTTCATGGCCTCATGGTGTGAATTTCATGGTGAAAATTTCACTTGCCAAATTTCACTTCAAATTATGGTCCACGGAATTTAATGTCCATGGCATGTTGAAATGTTGCACCGATGTTGATCAACCCAAATGACATTCTTTTAAATGCAAATGTACCCCACTTCATGTGGAATGTTGCCTTTAGCCTATCAACCAATGAGACTAGAACCTGATTATAACCAGAATAGCCATCAAACAAAGAAAAAATCTCTGACCCCAATACTATTTATAGTATCTGTTCCACAGACGACACAAGGTAATTGTCTTTCCGAAGCGCCATTCAAGTTGTGGAAATCAACACATAAGCAGATTTCCCCATACTTATTTATAATCAAGACCAAGTTTGATACCCAGGTAGAATGTCACACTTTATTTATGATCCAAGCATCCAATGATTTCCTCAACTCCTTTTGAATCAAAGGTTCAAGCGTCGGATATGCCTTCCATAGATTTTTTTGAAAAGGCTTCATCCCTTCTTTGATTGGAATCACATGTTGGATTATTCGCATGTCATAAGTTTTAAGCTCATCATATGTCCATGCAAATACATCTTGGTACTACTTGAATAATCATATTAAAGTTTTCCACTCTTGTAGTGTGAAGGAAGTACCAAGATTGAAAAACTTTGGATTCTTTAATGTTCCCAAATTTATTTTCTCATGCGACATCATTGAACTTGGGTTTTCGCATTGACTGGCCCTCGAAAGCGATTTTGCAAGTCGTACAGCTTTTCCAATGATACCATGTCTTTCATCATGGGGTTATCTTTGTTTGTACAAGCTACATCCTACAACACTTTCTTGTGCTTGTCTTAGTTGATAGTTGCATCCTTAAATACATCAGTGTTCGCCATAAAATGCAGAATTTGTTGGTCATCATTGAAAATGTGCAAATTAGTCATATTTCAGGGACGGGTAGCTTATAAATAATTTCTACAAAAATACCATCCCTAAGCGATGATAACCTAGCAACAACATTTTCCAATGCATTTGTAGTTGCATTTTGTATTTTAGGAACAAAAATAATGTTAAAAGCTTGGAAATGCGAAATCAAATGCCATACCTCTTGTTGATAACTTTTCAAAAGAGGTGACACATAGTGTATAGTATCGTGTACCAGTTGTATGACAATTTCTAAGTCACAAACTGCTTTGAGAACTGCAACATTAAGGTTGATGGCTCTTTGCAAACCTAGGATGAGCACTTCATATTCCGCGGTATTGTTCGTGCACTCGAATTCCAAGCAGCTAGAGATCATATGTTTCCTCTGTCATGGGTCTACTAAAGCAAAACTAGCTCTAGATCTCTCCTGTGTTTTGGAATCATCAAAATATAATGTCCAAAAGTCATATGTACAAGGACTATGTTCTACACTAGTACTACTATTACTACTACTACTAAATATACATATGTCATTTTCACTAGTTGGACTAGGAAGGAGCTCCAACTGTGTGTCTTGGTGGTGGCCATAATGGCACTCGACTCCGTGTCAATGATCTGCTTCCCTTTTTCATTGCCCTTATCGAGTTTTGACTCAAAGTCAGAACATGCATCTTAATCGAAAGCCTTCATCTCGACCACGAGTGACTGTTTCACCTAACACTCACTTGTGTTGTGAGTGGAGCTCTTATGGACCTCACACCACTTTCCCATGTCCTTCTTTGTCTTTGTGGTGTTGTTATTTCTTTGCAACTTCTGCAGGTTATCTTGGGTGGCCTCGCCTTGGCTTTTCCCTTTGCTCTATGGTTTGGGGTCACCTTTCCCTTGCTTCGAATTTGCAGACCCAAAGTATCGCTTTTTTTGTTTAAACTTCTACTCAATCTTGACAACGTATTAGTATGTTGTGTCGAGAGAGGAGATGTCCAGGAAATCCATCTCATCCTAGATGTACCTGTGTAGGCAGTTGTGATACTTGAGTACCAAATGTTTCTTAGAATCCTTAATACCCAACTTCGTTTGAAGGGTATGAAAAACATTTGTAAACTCGGGCATGTCTTAGTCCCTTCCCTCTCGCATCATGGTCCACTTTATCTATTTATCCTCATAGGTCTCGATAGGGTAGTACTACTCCTTGATGGCATCCCAAAACGAATTCCAAGTTGGTGTGCTCGAAAATAGTAAGGGTGTACTTTCATCCTTCTTCTCGCAGTAGGTTTCCCACCATTCCTAGACGTGGGGGGGGGGGATTTGAGAAGTGAAAAAGTAATGTTTTCCCGAATGGAAAAATCATGAATAGAAAAATATCCTTCTAGTAAATTTATCCATTTATCTATGGAGTCTACATCTATCTGACCCTCAAATATAAGGATGGAAAAGTTAACTTGTACCTTAAAGGGTGTGGCACTTCCAGAGTAGCTACTTGAAGGAGATGTGTCACCCTTGGGTAGTCGTTAAAGGATCTGGGCAAAGTTGTCCATCATCGCGTTCCTCTGTCACTCAAGGGGTTCTTCAAGAAATATTTTGAAAGGATCTCTTGCCCCCTCATATTTCTTCTCTTCTTCCATGGGAAGCTGTTGGGATTTGTGAGGTTGGTCTTGCAAAGGTTCAACCAGTTCGTACCCTAACTCCTTATATCCTGACCTTGTTGGTGACATGCAAATAAAAACAGAGAAAGGGCAGATCACTCTAATATCACTGGTTCGAACTTAAATAGGAATGCAACAAATTACATATATAACCATAAATACAAAGATTTAGTAGAAATAACACTTCATTTCATTAATACCAAATATTGAAATATGATTACAAACAGAATGGAAATATCTGAGAAGAGATGTGGCGACTACATGCCTCTAAATTGTGTTGCAGAGAGGCTCTAAGGCCTATTTATTATTGAGAAACAATGGAAAACCATAAACATCCAAAAACCTAACCCTAGGAGATGAAGCGCCAAAACTATGGACCTCGTTTGAGTAAATTAATATATTAACTTCCCGTGGTCATAACTTTGGCATATGATCTTTGTTTGACGCGAACAATACCTCGATAGAAAGATATATCTGACGAATACAACTTTCAAGTGATTAAGAATGATTAGAAACCTATGTTGGCCCCTATTTTCCCAAAAAATGTCATTTAGGGCCTCAAAATGACTCTTGAAGTTCAGGACCTGAAAAACTGCCAAAAATAGTAAATTGTGCTACAATTAAGGAAATTGAAAAACTAAAAGAGACAGTGGTGGGGATCTAATTTGAATAGGCGAGTGGCCACCAAAATCCACCTGGATCAATTTTTCTGATATCCAGCAGAATATTCCATGAGGATGTGACAACAGTGATAACAATTACAGCACATTCTTAATATGATAAGTACCAAAATAACCGAAATAGTTCAACTAATTTAGCACAGTTAAAAGAAAAAACAAGTTAGAAACATTCACAGAATAGTCTTACAAATATCTATAATCCATGCTTGAAGAATGTCTTATCCATAAGGCTTCTAATATTAAGTAAAATTTCCAAGACACATGTATACAGTGAACACCACTAGCTCCAATAATGGAGCATTGGAGCCACTCCTTGCTCCTCAAAAGAACTGCTTTGTCTCTCTAATGCTATGCGAGAGGATCCAAGGTCAAAGTCATTTTCTCTTATAATGAGGGTGTATATATAACAATGAGGAGGTGATGCTTCACCTTCTTTGTGACTCTTCATCTACCCTCACGACTATTTGACTTCCTATGACTTTTCAACTTTACATGACTCTTAATATTCCATACATGTCCTTTGGAATATCACTTTACGATGAGTTTTCGAAACATGAATTACATAATCCACCATAATAGTGTGGCTTGTGACAAATCATGACATGACACTACTGACATGGACAACTTGATGATGTGGCAATGTCATGCTGCTACTTCTACTATGTGTTGAGTTTCTACTTGAGAATTATTTTCTTTCCACCTTTGCATGGCTTGGTGATAAGGAATATTCAATGATATCAAGTCTTGAGTTGTGATCACAAACTAGTGTCCCTTTTCTTTCCCTTAGTTGATCATCTTGCATACTCAACTACAAAGATGTCTTTCAGCTAGTTTCCCCTTTTCATCTCCTTCTTCAACATCTCGCCATGTTGTGATAAGGTACCTACATCTGGAATTCGCTCATGACAAGACAACATCAATCTAAAAATTCCCTAGTCTAAGATAGTGCATATTGATACTGAGCTGAAACCAGGTAATAAGCTGGGAGAGAATTTCAGTGACTGCGTAATTGCTTGAGGCTATATATTATGCAATATGCAGTTGAATCTAGGCTAGGAAGATGGATAACACAATTCTAGGAGCTAAGGCTAAGGCTTGAGCACTGGAACTACACAATGAAACAATCCTAGAAGGCAGGAAATGCACATTGCGTGGTGTCAAGAGGTAAGGTCACACCTAGAGGACTAATATTGTGCAATGTGTAGTTTAGGGAGGTCGGGTGAAGCTAGGTTGCTTGCTCGGGAAGCTTTTCAGAAATTGGCTAAGTGCGGGATCGGTGAGGCTGATGTGAATAGTGATAAGACTTCAACTGTGATCACACACTGAGAAAAGTTGATGAAAGAAGTACATAGATAATCCAGAACACATGAACAATGCATTTCCCTCAGTGTGACAACTTTACGAGAACTTACGACAAGTGCTACACTAAAGATACACTTTGTGACGACCGTGATGACACTTGTGCGACAGTGCTTCAAACTTTGGAAATGAGTGTGAAAAATGTTTGCATAGTTAGAACAACTAATTTACACAAATATGACCTCATCAAACAACTATAATAGGCTTACACACATTGTGCAATAGCTAACATGCAAAAAGACAATTTTTTTCCAATCCTACAAAAGGGACCGAACCACCTCAAGAAAATGCATGGAATGAGTTTCAATTTTTGCAATGACAATATAAAATACCAAGGAAAGCTCCGAAATTGAGCGTAGGCCAAAATTTTTGAGGGTGTTGTAGCAGCGACAACATAATGGAAATGGTATAATTATTTAACTTACCCCCCACTTTTATCATGTGTGTATGATTTTCAACCTACCCATTTTCCAATGTTGCAAATATTTTGGGCATGCTTCTACCCATGCTCTCTATTATATCAGTTCCGTGGATGTGATGTATAGTCCCCATTCTTCCTTGTTTGTTAAGGAAACCCTTATACAAGTTTTCTCCTCCATAGCCCCAACACCTAAAGGGATGAAACCTTGCCCTCTTACAAAAGGAATCAACCCCCTTTGTTTCACTATAGCTTCACTGAGTTTGTTGATTTTCCTAGCAATTGTTCATAAAAAATGAGAGTTTTTAACCCCTTCTTCCTTTTCTCCATCTTGCTTCTTTTCTTTTCATCCCAAGTCCTTTGGAAAGTTGCTTTATTTTTTCTCTACTTATATAGATACTCTACCTTCCTCATAGCTTCACCCAAAGTCCTTAATTCATCAAATTTAATATTGTCACAAATATAATGGTGGTAACCTACTCACATATATCTATATCTTTAGCTTTTCATCGCTGATAAAATTATATACCTCAACAATTCAATGAATTTCTGGCCATATTCTTCCATTTCCATGTTCCCCAACTTGATTTCGAAAATCTCATAAATTTTCCTCTTATAATATTGCTCAGATACATATTTCCTTTGGAAGCACTTTTTAAATTTCCTCCCCAAGATCTTGTTTTCATCCAAATGATTTACTTCTTTGATTTGTTTCCACCATAAATTTTCTTTCCCCTTCAAGTGCTAGATGAAAATTTGTGCCTCTAATTTGGATGAGTAATCATGTAGCTTAAAGTAATTTTTAATTTCGAATAACCACTCTTTAGCCTCTGCTCCCCTATTATGCTCACCATTAAATGTGGGAGGTTAATTTTCCTAAGCTCTCCTTGCAAACTATTCAAGTCAAGCTAATATCCTCAAACTACTTTCTAATTCTAAAGAAACATAATCTCTCTTAGTTGAATTCCTTTATGCATGATGATGCTTCCCAATAGCACTCATAGAGTGCCTTTAATCTCCAACATCATTTCCCCTAACTCATGAGTCATGTTCCTCTTCCTACCTAGAATCATATCTCTCGTCCATATTCATCTATAATTTATTTAGGCTCTATAAAATTGGAGTATTAATTTTTTGTTGTTCCCTTATCAACCCCTCATTATCAGCTTTGTAGTTGATGACTTTCATTTTTAGGACCCCATGGTTTCCTCCATGTCTCAATCCTTTAGCTTATCCCTTACATTCTTATTCAACTCCATACTAGCATCAACCATGCTAATTTTCATGACTTTGAAATATTTTACATGGTTGTAGGACCCCTAAGCATTCCCCATACTCCTAGTCCTCATGTTTTTCCTACCTTATAGGCCACTTGTAGCCTTGTTTTAAAAGTTTTGGAAATTTTCATATCTCAAATCAAAATTCTAGGTTGATAAACATATTCTCTTTTCCAGTAGTTTTTTACTGACTATCTACTTTTCCAAATCCATGTCTCAAACTGAAATTTATGGTCTTTGAAATTTTTGGCCCATTCAACTCAATTTTCCATGTTCTATCACAACACACTATTTCCATTTTTCTCAACAATTAATCCCTAAACCTAAGCATTTTATAACATTTTAAAAAGTGTTTTGAAACTTTTATTATAGTGTTTATTAAAATCATTTACAAAAGTCTTATAAACCCTCAACCCTAAATGCTAAACACCAAACCCGAAACCCTAAATCATAAACCATAAACCCTAAACCCTAAACCTCAAATCTTAAACCCTAAACCCCAAACCCTAAAGCCTAAAGCCTAAAGCCTACACCTTCAGCATTGTAAAACATTTTAAAAAGTGTTATGTAATTTTTATTTAAATGTTTATTAAAATAATTTGCTAACATTTTATAAACCCTAAACCCTAACCCCTAAACTGTAAACCCCAAACCATAAACCGTAAACTCTAAACTGGAAACCCTGAACCCTAAATCATAAACTCTAAACCTGAAAACTTAAACCCTACGTATTTTATAACATTTTAAAAATCATTTTGTAAGTTTTATTTAACTTTTTATTAAAAGAATTTACTAAAGTGTTATAAACCCTAAACCCTAAACTCTAAACTCCAAACCCTAAACCATAAACCCTATACCCTAAACTCTAAGCATTTTATAAAATTTTAGAATCATTTTGTAACTTTAATTTAAGTCTTTATTAAGAGCATTTACTAAAGTCTTATAAACCCTAAACCCTAAGCATTTTATAACATTTTAAAAAGCATTTTGTAACTTTTACTGGAGTGTTTATTGTAAGCATTTACTAAAATATTATAAAACCTAAACCTTAAGAATTTTATAACATTCTAAAAAGCCTTCTGTAAATTTTATTTAATTCTTTATTAAAAGAATTAACAAAGGTTTTATAAACCCTAAAACCTAAACCGTAAACCCTAAGCATTTTACAACATTTTAAAAAGTGTTTTGTAACTTTTATTTAAGTCTTTATTAAAATAATTTACTAAAGTGTTCTAAACCCTAACCCCTAAAACCTAAACCCTAAACACCAAACCCTAAAATCTATACCCTATACCCTAAATCCTAATCATTTCATATCATTTTAAAATGTGTTTGTATCTTTTATTTACTTGTTATAACATTTTAAATACCATTTTGTAACTTGTATTTAAGTGTTTATTGAAAACATTTAGTGAAGTATTATAAAACCTAAACCATAAATCACAAACACTAATCATTTTATAACATTTTAAAAGTTTTTTGTAACTTTATTTAAATGTTTATTAAAAGGACTTACTAAAGTGTTATAAACCCTAAATCCTAAACCCTAAACCGCAAACCCTAAAACCTAAACCATAAACCCTAACAATTTCATAAAAAATTTTAAACTAGTTTTTTTTAACTTTTATTTAACTATTTATTAAAAGGATTTACTAAAGTGTTATAAACCCTAAACCCCAAACCCCAAACCCCAAGCCATAAACCCTAACAATTTCATAAAAAAATTTAAACTAGTTTTGTGACTTTTATTTAACTGTTTACTAAAAGCATTTACTAAAGTGTTATAAACCCTAAACCCTAAACCCTTAGCATTTTACAACATTTTAAAAAGTGTTTTGTAACTTTTATTTAAGTGTTTATTAAAATAATTTACTTAAGTATTATAAACCCTAAACCCAAAAACCTAAACCCTAAACCCTAAACACGAAGCATTTTACAACATTTTAAAAAGAGTTTTCTAAGTTTTATTTGAGTGTTTATTAAAATAATTTACTAAAGTGTTAACCCAAAACCCTAAACCCCAAACCCTAAATCCTAAACTCTAAGCATTTTATAACAATTAAAAAAACATTTTGTAACTTTTATTTAAGTGTTTTATAAACCCTAAACCTTAAACCCTAAACCATAAACCCTAAACGCTAAACTCTAAACCCTAAACTCTAACACCTAAACCAAAAACCCCAAATCATAAACCCTAAGTCCTAAACCCCAAACCCTAAACCCTAAGCCATAAACCCTAAACCCTAAACCCCAAAGCCTAAACCCTAAACCTTAAGAATTTTATAACATTTTAAAGTGTTTTGTAACTTTTCTTTTAGGGTTTATTAAAATAATTTACTAAACTGTTACAAACCTTAAACCCTAAAACCAAAACCCTAAACCCTAAATCCTAAGCATTTTATAACATTTTAAAAAGCGTTTTGTAAACCATAAACCCTAAACCCTAAAACCTAAACTCTAATCCTTAAGCCCATAAACCCAAACCTTATACCTTAAAACCTAAACCCTAAACTCTAAGCATTTATAACATTTTAAAAAGCGTTTTGTAACCTTTATTTAAGTGTTGATTAAAAGAATTTACTAAAGTGTTATAAGCCATAAACCCTAAACCCTAAGCATTTTACAACATTTTAAAAAGCGTTTTGTAACTTTTATTTAAGTGTTTATTAAAATAATTTACTAAATTGTTATAAACCTTAAAACCTAAACCCAAAACCCTAAACACTAAACCCCCAAACCCTATACCCTAAACCCTAAGCAATTTATAACATTTTATAAATCGTTTTGTAACTTTTACTTAAGTGTTTATTAAAAGCATTTACTAAAGTGTTATAAACCCTAAACTCTAAACCCCAAACCCAAAAACATAAGGATTTTATAACATTTTAAAAAGTGTTTTGTAACATTTATTTAAGTTTTTATTAAGACCATCTATTAAAGTGTTATAAACCCTAAACCCCAAACCCTAAACACTAAACCCTATACCATAAACTCTAAACCCTAAGCATTTTTGTAAGTTTTATTTAAGTGTTTATTAAAAGAATTTATTAAAGAATTATAAACCATAAACCCTAAACCCCACACCTCAAACCCAAACCCTAAACCCTAAGCATTTTCTAACATTTTAAACCCCAAACCCTAAACCCTAAGCATTTTCTAACATTTTAAACCCCAAACCCTAAACCCTAATTATTTTATAACATTTTAACACGTGTTTTGCATCATTTTGTTAAGTGTTTATTAAAATCATTTACTAAATTTTTATACCCTAAACCCTTAGCATTTTATTACATTCTAACAAGTGTTTTTTAACTTCTTAAAACCTTAAACCCTAAACAACAAAACCTATACCATAAATGCTAAACCCTAAGCAATTTACTAAAATCATTAAAATCATTTACTAAATTCTTATAAAGCCTAAGACGTAAGCCCTAAAACCTAAATGCTAAACCCTCAATGCTAAACCCTAACAATTTTATAACATTTTTAAAACGTGTTTATTAAAAGCATTTAATAAAGTGTTATAAAACCTAAACCTTAAAACCCAAACCCTAAACCCTAAGTATTTGATAACATTTAAAAAAGAGTTTTCTAACTTTTATCTAAGTGTTTATAAACCCTAAACCCTTTACAGTAAACCCTAAATCCTAAGCATTTTATAACATTTTAAAAATCGTTTTGTAAATTTTATTCAAGTGTTTATTAGAAGAATTTAGTAAAGGGTTATAAAATTTAAACCCTACACCCTAAAGCCTCAACTCCAAACCCTAAACATAAAACCTAAACCCTAAGTATTTTATAACATTTTAAAAGTGTTGCCTGACCTTTATTTAAGTGTTTATTAAAAGTATTTACTAAAAAATAAACCCTAAACCCCAAACACCAAAACCTAATCCCTAAACCCTAAACCCTAAGCATTTTATAACATTTTAAAAAGAATTTTGAAACCTTTATTTAAGTGTTTATTAAAATAATTTACTAAATTCCTATAAAAACTAAACCATAAATACTAAACCCCAAACCCTAAACCTTAAATCATAAACCATAAACCGTAAACCTTAAACGCAAACCCTGAA
This sequence comes from Pinus tabuliformis, assembly GCA_031772625.1. NCBI lineage: Eukaryota > Viridiplantae > Streptophyta > Pinopsida > Pinales > Pinaceae > Pinus > Pinus tabuliformis. The sequence continues at coordinate 861,068,173 of CM062810.1, read as the reverse complement.
CCTTAAACCTAAATACCAAACCCTAAACCCTAGGAATTTTATAACATTTTAAAAAGTGTTTTGTAATTTTCATTTAAGTGTTTATTAAAATAATTTAAGAAAGTGTTATTAACCCTAATCCATAAACCCTAAACTCTAAACCCCAAACCCTAAACACTAAACCCTAAACCCTAAACCCTAAAATCTAAACCAAAAACCCTAATCCCTAAACCTTAAGCATTTTATAACATTTTAAAAACAATTTTGTAACTTTTATTTAACTTTTTATTAAAATAATTTACTGAAGTGTTCTAAACCCTAAATTGTAAACCCTAAACCCTAAAGCATAAATCCTAAACCCTAAAACGTAAGCATTTTATAAAATTTTAAAAACATTTTGTAATTTTATTTAAGTGTTTATTAAGAGCATTTACTAAAGTCTTATAATCCTGAAACTCTAAACACCAAACCCTAAACCCTAAGAATTTTATAGCATTTTAAAAAGCCTTTTGTAAGTTTTTTTAAGTGTTTATTACAAGAATTTACTAAAGTATTATAAACCCTAAACCCTATGCATTTTATAACATTTTAAACCCTAAACCCTAAACATTTAATGACATTTTAATAAGACTTTTGTAACTTTTTTTAAGTGTTTATTAAAAGCATTTACTAAATTGTTATAAACCCTAAACTTGACACCTAAACTCTAAATCCTAAGTATTTAATAACATTCTAAAAGGCATTTTGTTATTTTTTTAAGTGTTTATTAAAATAATTTACTGAAGTGTTATAAAACCTAAAACCTGAACCCTAAGAATTTTAGAACATTTTGAATCACCCTAAACCCGTAACATTTTATAGCATTTTAACAAGCATTTTGTAAATTTTTTTAAGTGCTTACTAAAAGCATTTAATAAAGTGTTATATATTAAAAACCCTAAACCATAATCCCTAAAACCTAACCCTAAACCCTAGTCATTTTATAACATTTTAAAAAACATTTTGTAACTTTTTTCAAGTGTTTATTAAAAGCATTTACTAAAGTGTTATAAACCCTAAACCTTAAACCCTAAGCATTTTACAACATTTTAACAAGTATTTTTTTAAATTTTGTTTAAGTGTTTATTAAAAGAATTTACAAAACTATTATAAACCCTAAATCCTAAACCCTCAATGCTAAACCCTAAACCCCAAACCCTAGGCATTTTATAACCTTTTAAAAAGTGTTTTGTAACTTTTATTTTAGTTTTTATTAAAATAATTTACTAAAATGTTATAAACCCTAAACCCTAAACCCTAAACATTAAACCCTAAACCCTAAGCCCCAAACCCTAAACCCTACACCCTAAACCGTAATCCCTAAGCATTTTATAGCATTTTAAAAAGTGTTTTGTAATTTTCTTTTAAGTGTTTATTAAAATCACTCAATAAAGTGTTATAAACCCTAAACCTTCAACCCTCAACCCTAAACCCCAAACCCTAAACCCTAAGCATTTTATAACATTTTAATAAGCCTTTTGTAACTTTTGTTAAGTGTTTATTAAAACCATTTACCAAAGTGTGGTAAACCCTAAAACCTAAGAATTTTATAACACTTTAAGAAAAACAAACACTCGAACATGCCATTGCAACATTAAATAAGCAAACACAAAATATAGAACCTACTATGCATTATTTATGCTACAAAATTAATTGCAATCACAATTCAATACAACAAACACACTATTACTAGTGTGTTTGTTTGTTGTATTGAATTGTGATTGAAATTAATTTTCTAGTGTAAATAGTGCGTATGTTTTTACTTTGTATATTGTGGGTTTTCTTATTTAATGTTGCAATGGCATGTTTGAGTATTTTTTCTTTGTATTGACTTGAAATTGTATGATGTGTGTTTCCTTATTTGGAATTGTATAGTATGTGTTTTTCTATTTGAATTTTTATTTTGTGTTTGATATTTAAAAATTTAAAATTGTATATTCGCTTATTTAAATTTGTATTCTAGGTGTCGTCTGAAATTGCATATACATGCAATAATATGCTTTGTCAAGTGTTTGTATGTGTAGGTGGCTTTGTCAATGTTTCAAAATAAACAAATATACAATACAAAAATTCAACTAAACACACCACATACAATTTCAAGTCAATAAAAGAAAACATTAAAATATTCTTATGCAACTTTAAGGAAAAGTAAATTCATAATATACAAATTTAAATCTACATTATACATAAAAATTCAAATTCATAATTCAATACAACAAACAAATGATTAAAATTTCAAATTACATACAGATATTAATAAATAAACATTCATACAACCATTCACGTATATATGCAATTTCAATAAAATACAAATATAAAATATAGTTCAAATAAGCAAACACACAATATAAAATTTCGTGTCCAAATACAAAAGAAAATAATCATTGTATTTTCATGAAATTTGTAACCATTTCATCTGTCGCAAAATTTTTGTGAAAACTAATTTAGGGATATTTTACAAAAAAATCCTGACTCTTTGGGCTATTTCAAACAACTAAAAATTAAAATAAGTACCATAGGGTAAGACATACTAAGGTGGATTTTTTTATTACTTTTTTCTTGTTTTGAATTTCCCATCGAGCATAACTGAAGGGTTAAACATGTAATCATTTCTTCTATTTTAAGAAAATTATTTTTTTCATGTTTTGAAGAAAGAGCATAGACTTGTAAGGAAAACAACTCAAAAGTAAAAAAGAACCTAAAAGAAGAAAAGAAGGGATGCACCTAAGATGAATGGTAAGAACTAATTGTGAGGACAACACAAATACCTTGTAAGTAAAAGTAGTTGTGACAAATTAGAATAGATTCTCTTCAACTCGCTCTCAAATTGGATGGTGAAATGATTGAAGAAATAACATAAAGGATATACCAAGTATGAAACTCTTATTTTCACAAAACGAGATAACAATTTATCATTATGCTTCAATGCAACACATTAACTATTGAACATGACAACAAAATAAAATTCCACAAGAATGATTCCAGGTTGCCATGGAAGGGAAATATGTAGTCATGGCATAGAAATTTTCATTACAAGTAACCAAAGATCAAAGATAAAATTTGAACCAACTTATAACATTATCTAGCAAATTGTGTGAAATTATTAGACATTATACTCTATCTACATAGTAAAAGGTTTGAAATTATTTGTAATCTATCATCCTCAATCTTGTAGAGTATCAACCTAATAGCATTGCATGCAACATTATTTGTTACCATGATACTTTATAAGGGAAATCATCAATTATTGAAAGATGATTCCTCAGGCTAATAATGTAGCTTAGTTGTTCATTTTCATTCAAAATTGCATACTCCAACTAGCATTTTGAATAAATGAATCCCCCCAAAAAGGGGAAAATACTAACAAACAAGACATCTTCACCACCATCCAACATGTTCACGCATACATAGGCCTTTCCAGTACCAAAATCATATCATATCCACAATATATAACAAAACAAACAATCTTCCTATAACCAACTGAGCTCATTTCCTTAACATCAACTCCTATAGTTGTATCACAACAATTTTCATGAATCATAAATAGGAAAATGCAATCAAGCTAAATCAATATGATTTTAATTTAAGGACTTGTAATGTTGATGGTGAAATACATACTTTGAGAAAACTATTAAGCACATATCTGATATCAAATGAAATTGTTTGTAGGAAAAAAAATCACAAGTTTCAAGAATCCATATCAAATTGCAACATTGAGAATAATAGCCATGCGAAAGAGGGAAAGTCCTAAAATCTTGGCTATTAAAAATGTGTTGAAGTCTTCTACAGTGTACACATCTTGTTAGGAAATTAAGCAAAAGAAAATGTTTCTCATTGGGATAACTATAAAAATGGAAGAGTAGTGATAGTTGAGAAATGTAAATACTAAATAATAATTCACTAAAAATATATAGACTTTTTGTTGACATAAATTGGTTTAAAAAAATTCCAACCACCCAAGTGCCTCCTATGCCACTAAATCTACATTAGGGTTCATAAACAATATTCAATTACATTTCTAAAAGAACTTAGGTAGTTTCTTTCCTAGATAAGTAAAATGGACAACAATGCTATTCCAATAATAGATAGAAAAAGTTTATGGAAGACACAAAAGGAAAAAAAACCTCCAAATAATTACAACAACTAGACAACTTCATATAATGAGTATATAGGTGGAGATACAAGCAAACCACAATAACTAATTCATATGAGAAAATATTTTAAATGGAAAAGTAAAAGGATCAATAAACCAAATTGAGTAGTGGAAGTTATAACTAATGACCTTTTAAAATAAGTATAAAATGAAAATGGAAAGAATATAAACCAACTTCTATATCACAAGCATTAATAAGATGCTTATTCTTCTTGAAAGCATCTTTTCTTCTACTATTTGTGACCATGGTGACAACCTCATTAAATGTAGCTTTTACACCATTCTTAAGGCCAATAACCTTGCCCTTACTTATAGTAGTTTCCCTTACTTATCAATAAAGATCAACAGATGATTATTTTCTATCTGGAACATCTTTTCTTCTACTATTTTTGAAAATAGTGACAAACTCATTAAATGTAGTTTTTAGACCATTGTTAAGGTCAATAATATTGCCCTTACTTATAGGAGTTCCACTAACTTAATATGGGGGAATTCCATCCTTATCTAAAATATGTTCCTTATCATCGTCAATTATTTATAACTCTCAAGTTCAATTGATTGAGAAAATTTTCCATACCACCACCCAGAAAAAGAACTAAGGGGAGAGTCAATTCCTTTAGGCTAAACCTGTAAAAGTCGTATCTCAAGGTTTCTTATCCCAACAAAGATCAACCTTTGCTAATCTAGAGGAATTCCTTCCTTATCATGAATTTTAGCATTCACATGAGAGCTCTTAACATCAACTATAATAGTCTTACAAGTCAACAACTTCACAAAGATCTACATATTACTTGGGAGATGAAGGACAAGAAAAAGGGTACGTTCATCTAAATATTATAATCAACTAGTACATTTCTACGATCTTCAAGCTCGTGTCTAGCTAACATCAACCTTTGATGATTTGGAGGAATTCCTTGTCTTGAATTTTAGCCTTGGAATTATTCAAAATCTTTGAGCTATCAACTTGATAAGTAATTTTCATCTCAGGTATAGTTTTGAGATCTTCATTCCACCTCTCAAATAGAGAACGAATTAGATTTAATTATGAGTTTTGAGATCTTCATGATTTTTTTTAGTTAGTAATGTGAAATATATCATGAGGTAAGTGTTTTGATGTTCATCTGAGTTTACTAGCCATTTTGTTTATATGGCTACACTAATTCCTATCAAGATCAAAGACCTTGCCCATTTTGTTTATGTGGCTACACTAATGTTGAGTTTACTAGCCATTTCTTTTATATGGATAAAATAATTCCTATCAAGATCCAAGACCTTTCCCATTTTGTTTATATGACTACACTAATACCTATCAAGACTATACCCCATGCCGGTCATTATAAAGATTTGTTAATATCTTGCCCTTCATTGTAAAGATTAGGACACACATATTTTCACTTACCTTTTTTAAAACTTATTAAAAACCATTTTGCAAATTTTCAAGATGCTACACTACATACATATTCCTTTGCAATTTAAAATAATAATAAGAAATGATATTAATATCCAATAAATTTCATATACATATTACTTTACAATTTAAAATAATAATAATAAAATATTAATATCCAATAAATTTATATAACTATTAGATAAAATTAAAAATAAATAACATAATATTATATGTCTACCAAAATAAATATCAAGTCCTCAAGCTTTTCACCGCCCTCTTTACAACATCCTCAAAAATAAATAAAATATTAAAATGAAAATTAAATCACACACCGCAAATCCATAATAATGTGACTAACGAAATAGAATAAATAAAAAATGGTAAAAGCATGAATTGAAGCCCTATTGGAAAGATGTGCATTTGAAAGGGAAAAAAACAAGCATTAATGGAAAGAACTGCCGATAAAAACAAAAGCATTGGCCACCAAAAAAACATCACCCACTCTATTTTCAAAGAGTCCAGGTGTTGAAGGGATTTTATCTATCTTGTAGCCGTTGAGCAGAGCTAGGGAATCTGTATATATACATATTAATTCTCATCATTTTTACAACATCCTCCTCCATCCATATCTTGACTTGTTATGCTTATGTGTTTGGCTGTCTGTGTGGTTTGAGATTGGGTCTGTCTGTGTCTAGGTCTAGGTCGAGTTTGTGTTTGAGTCAGTCATGGTTGTGTGGGATAGAGGAGGAGGCTGACAAGAGAAGGGTAGGGTAGTTGAGTTGTTTAACAGTTTTTTGGGCTCATATAAATCAATTATCTCTCAAAAATGGTATGGATCAAATTCTATTTTATTTCAGTGTTTTTGTTCATCTCTGCTTTGTTGTAAGAACTAATTCCATTTCATAACTTTGTATTTTTGTTCAGGGAAATGAATGAAAAAAAGAAATAGGTGGTTGACGTTGCTATTGTTCAAAGCCTACCTAGCTGATCCCAATTACCTGGCTCAAGAAATGAAATCAAATCCCATATTCAAGGTACATAGAGGTGGCCCTATATTTGTATCTCTAATTTGGATTAGTAATAACCTCTACTTCCACCTCAATAATTTCTATTAGATTTAATTTTTCCTTCATTGCTTCAATTGGCCTCGTCGATAATTTCTAGTACATTTAATTTTTCCTTCATCGCTTCAATCGCTCTCTGGCTCTAGCTTCACCAATTTATCCCCTGCGAATTCAAGCATCACTGGCTTTTTGAATCACTTCCCATAGCTCTGTATTTGGGTTTAATCTGGTGCGTATTAATTTAGTTTGTGGTTTTCCGGTATAAGCTCTTTTTTATTAGTTTAACCCATCGGTTTTTTTCGGACATAACTTGGTGTGTATTGTGTTCTTTGTTTGTTTAACCTGTCAATTTTTTCCTTTTTGGTTATAACTCATTGTATATTGTGTCTTGTTCAACGTGAGGTTTTGGGCTTTAACGTTATGTTTCCTCCTATTGTGTCGCGTGCATCAACCACATCACTCATTGATTTAAGGCTCTGTTTCCTTCACAAAGATTTGTTATACCCATGTGCCGTGTGCATCAATAATTTGTTATAACCTTGTGTTGTGTGCATTAGCCATGGATTTAAGGCTCTCTTTTCTCCACAAAATTTTACCCTTAATGGGCTGTCTTTCCTCCATAATTTTACCCTCATGTGTTCACCATACCATGCCATTTCTATTATATTTAATTTTTCATTCATTGGTTCAATCCACTCATGCAACTTGCGGCTTTTTTCGCTATAACATGTTGCGCCGTGTGTTATTTTAACCCAAGGTTTTTTAATATTTCCTACTGTGAATAAGTTTAATTCATATGTTTTTATATATATATCTTACTTTGTATGGTCTTACTGTAATTCATGGTTTTTAACCCTTATATTTTTATCCCTTGTATTTTTATCTGTAACCAATTAAAACCCACCTAAACCAATGTTAACATGTCAATTAAGCAAAAAACACACCATGAATTTATTGACTCAACCTCATTAAAACCTCATTCACTTCTATCATCTTACAGTTACCTGTTTATTAAATTTTCAAATTAATAAATAATATACTTTATCAAATTCATAATAATTTCAAATTAATATATAGTATACGTTTTCAAATTGATAATAATACATAGCTATCGGTTGCTCTTTCGCCTCAATTGGGAATTCTTCGTTATATAGCCAGCCCTATTTCACTTCAATCCTCTTACATTACAGCCTTCGCCTTCTTTGGCGATTCAACGCCCTCTCTGCGGTATTAGCTAGGCCAGATATCATTCGTGCTAATTTTTCGGGAGATATTCAACACCCTATTTCCGGTATTAGCTAGGCCAGATATCATTCGTGCTAATTTTTCGGGAGATATTGTGTTAGTGTGCTAAATCCATGGTTTTTAACCTTTATAATTTTTGTGGTGTAACTAAATAAAACCAAAACCCAACCCTGAAACAATTTTAACATGTCAATTAAACCAACCAATGAATCTATTTGCCAACCAACCTCATTAATAGAAGCAACTTCATTACCCTTCCTTCTCACCGGTTTATTAACTTTTAAAAATTAAATTCACCTCAATTGGGAATTCTATGTTATATAGCCCTCTTTCGCTTCAATCCTCATGTATCAATTACATCTTTCTTTGGGGATTGAACAATTTGCATCCGATCTTAGCCATTCTTCTATGTCTATTTTTAATTTTTATATCTTATTAAAAATAAATATTTTGGAAGGTAAATTCTTATTTGTTTTCATTATTTAAAGATGTGATAGAAAGAATTATTATTTTTATATAAAAATAAACTAATAATTTTGATTATATCTTATTAAAAATATACGTTTTTCTCTAATACTTATGTGGTATTGCATGTAGATTTATTTACAGGAAGAATTTCCTCTTCTAGTTTTCATGAAAGGGTTTTGCCCAAAGTAAATTTTGATGTAGTTATATATTATTCTTTTCTTTTCTCAAATATTGTAGGAGAATTATGCACACAATTATTAATAAAGTTATTTTTTTTGGAATGGGTTAAACTCCTTCCAAGTGCTCAAGGAGGATGGGGCCACATTCTTCTTCGAGTAGTGTAGTTATTTTTGTTTTTGTTGATTACTTTTGTTTAAACTCATACATGTCACAATACATTTTTTAAAGATACAATTACTTTACAACATTTATATTTGAAGCATGTCATCTTACACTTCAATGATCATCCATTCATATTATAACACTTATTAAAATTGCATCTGATGGCCCAACCCTCCAACATGGCGTGCCGTGTCAACTGGGCATAGTTAATGCGACTGACGTTGGTGTAAATGTGAGTGTACAGGCCTCTAGATTTTTCGGAGGGTTTGTAACCGGCGGTACCGGTTGGGAAACTCCACCTGTGGGTTCTGTCCGGCAAGTCACTCCCACCTTTTGTCAAGCCAAAACCTCGGTTGTGTTGGTCATTTCGTCGTTTGCTGTGTTAAACCCCGACCCTGCTCTGTGGAGGGTTTTATACTTACAGTTTCTTCGTTCCGGCGTTGAGTTCTCTGGTTCCTCCGGCCTCTCGCTAGTCTGCGCGTTGGGATTCCTATGAGAGCAAAACACTGTTGGTTTCTTACGCCATCATGCATTTCATTTGTTGTTTCTTCGTTTGTTTTCCGTCGAATAGTTTCTTTCCACACAGTCTTAACTTGTAATGGGTTCTGTAACAGGTTCTCTTTGGCTTCACGCTTCAATAAACCACTTCATTTCAACCTTGTCTCGAAGGTAAGCTCTGGTTCGATGCCAGACTCTGTCGTTGCTTCTTCTCCAGGCTCTGACAAATTTGTTCCTTGTTCTTCAGGTTATGGGTATCGGTGGGTTTTTCCAATGCTGCCTCTGCAACTTCAGGTGAGAGCCACAGTCTAAGGCTCGTTCGTTTGTTGGCTTCCGCTTTATTTGTTTTTCTCGCTTTTCTTTGTGCTAATCCACGCCCACACTCGCTCTTGCAGGTTGCTTCAGGTGGCCGCCGAGGGTTTATACTTCCTGCGTTTCTGGGGATAACCCGAACCCTCAAGCCTTATATCAGGTAGGGTCCTTCCGGCGTTGTTTCCGCTTATAAGTTTGTAAAGAAATGGAAGTTCTTTTCTGTAATAATTTATAGTCACCTGGGTTATGGTCGACCGATATTCCACTCTGTCATTTAGTGCTTGTCTGTAGGTATTCGCTGTTCTGTAGGTTGCAAATGAAACTATATGGTCCTCTGTCGGTTCTGTCAGCCGTTTGTGGCTTCCACTTCACTTGTAATGGTTTCGTTTTGTAAGGAACTCGCTCTAGCGAGCATGTTATGCTCATAAAACTTCTATTATGCGCTTATTTATATTGATTTAGTTAAATGAACTATTGTGTTGTCATTTCCAGCTATTACATGTCTTTCTAAAAGTAAAAAATACTCATATATATGATAGACATCCATCGGCATAACATCGCAGATAATTTTGTCTTTATACCTACCTATCTGAAACTCCACCTCACACTGTTCGTCAACTAACAGTTGGTGTCCTTTCTGTAGCCATGACACTTTATATGGAGCGGGATGTTTCAACTTTCTCAATCCAAGTTTCTCCACCATCTCTACAACCACCAAATTGTCGGTACTTCCACTATCGATGATCAGCTTGTAGCACTTACCTTGTGACTTGCAAATAGTTCGGAACAGAGCTTTTCGCTGGTCAGGTTCTGCATTTTCCTTTGCTGGTTTTAACATCACTTTATTCAACACCAAAGCTTCACCCGTCTCTGGTGTGTTCTCCACCTCCTGAGGTGTTGCCTCAGCATCCTCTGGCTGAGCAACATATGCTCCTCTTCCACCTACCGGTTCACCTTCAGGACAGTCATACGACTTGTGTCCTAACTTGTGGCAACGATAGCACTGGACAGTTCCCCTGCCCCGACCAGTTCCTCGCCCTTGCTGAGCTGGTCATCCTCCTCTAGTGCTATTGTCCCTCTCTGTTGTGCCAGCAGACTTAGAACTGCTACCTTCTTCACTGGAACCTGCACTTCTACCTCTGCCAAAAACCTTACCTTTTCCTCTGCCAGTTTCGCCTCCTCTCCTGGCATTCTGTTTTCTGTTAATTTTCTCCTCTGCTTTCAGTGCAAACTAATAAGCTTCATCCAAAGTTCTGGGCGAGAGGATACCGATTTCATCCAGGATTTCCCCCCTCAACCCATTTACAAACCGGGCTGCCTTTTCTGGGGTATCTTCCACGTACCCTGCTCGCAGGTTCAACTTATAAAATTCTTCTGTAAATTCCTTAACAGTCATCCCTCTTTGTTTTAAATTCTGCACGTGTCTATACAACATGATCTGATAGTCTTTCGGCAGAAACTTTTCCTTCAGTTTTGCCTCCATCCTGGCCCACTTCTTTATAGGCTGTTTGTGTTGCCTCTTCCTTTCCGCCTGAATGCTGTCCCACCACAAGGACACATGTCCTTTCAACTTTGTGGCGGTGAACTTCACCTGCTTGTCCTCACTGGTTTCCTCAAACTCAAAATATTTATTCACTTCACTCAACCAATCCAATAACACATCTGCAGACAGACTTCCGTCATAAGTGGATAGCTCATGCTTTAGCTTATGACTAGACAACAAAACTGAATTTAATAACCGGAGTTCCGGTGTCACCCCTTCAACCTCATCTTCTGGTTCTGCCATATCCTCATCACTATCATCTTTTGGGTTCCTCCTTCCCCCAGCTTCTTCCACTGCTAATCTTTCTCGCAAAACGCGAATCTCCTCGCGGAGTCCCTCTTCTGCTATTCTCCGAATCACTCTTCCTCTTCCTCTTCCTCCTCTACCACCCTCCATTTCTCCTATTTGTCAACCAGCTCTGATACCACTTTTGATGGGCCAGCCCTCCAACGTGGCGTGCCGTGTCAACTGGGCAGAGTTAATGCGACTGACGTTGGTGTAAATGTGAGTGTACAGGCCTCTATATTTTTCGGAGGGTTTGTAACCGGCGGTACCGGTTGGGAAACTCCACCTGTGGGTTCTGTCCGGCAAGTCACTCCCACCTTTTGTCAAGCCAAAACCTCGGTTGTGTTGGTCATTTCGTCATTTGCTGTGTTAAACCCCGGCCCTGCTCTGTGGAGGGTTTTGTACTTACAGTTTCTTCGTTCCGACGTTGAGTTCTCTGGTTCCTCCGGCCTCTCGCTAGTCTGCGCGTTGGGATTCCTGTGAGAGCGACATACTGTTGGTTTCTTACGCCATCATGCGTTTCATTTGCTGTTTCTTCATTTGTTTTCCGTCGAATAGTTTCTTTCCACACAGTCTTAACTTGTAATGGGTTTTGTAACAGGTTCTCTTCGGCTTCACGCTTCAATAAACCACTTCGTTTCAACCTTGTCTCGAAGGTAAGCTCTAGTTCGATGCCAGACTCTGTCGTTGCTTCTTCTCCAGGCTTTGACAAATTTGTTCCTTGTTCTTCAGGTTATGGGCATCAGTGGGTTTTTCCAATGCTGCCTCTGCAACTTCAGGTGAGAGCCACAGTCTAAGGCTCGTTCGTTTGTTGGCTTCCGCTTTATTTGTTTTTCTCACTTTTCTTTGTGCTAATCCACGCCCACACTTGCTATTGTAGGTTGCTTCAGGTGGCCGCCGAGGGTTTATACTTCCTGCGTTTCTGGGGATAACCCGAACCCTCAAGCCTTATATCGGGTAGGGTCCTTTCGGCGTTGTTTCAGCTTATAAGTTTGTAAAGAAATGGAAGTTCTTTTCTGTAATAATTTATAGTTACCTGGGTTATGGTCGGCCGATATTCCACTCTGTCATTTAGTGCTTGTCTGTAGGTATTCGCTGTTCTGTAGGTTGCAAATGAAACTGTATGGTCCTATGTCGGTTCTGTCAGCCGTTTGTGGCTTCCACTTCACTTGTAATGGTTTCGTTTTGTAAGGAACTCGCTCTAGCGAGCATGTTATGCTCAGACAACTTCTATTATGCGCTTATTTATATTGATTTAGTTAAATGAACTACTGTGTTGTCATTTCCAGCTATTACATGTCTTTCTAAAAGTACAAAATACTCGTATATTCGTTACTTGGTTATGTTTGTCGAGGTCGGTTGTCCGCCTTCCTTTCTGTGTGGAAATAGCTGCCTGTAGCGGCGTGTGCTCTATTGGTTACAGCTTACTATCTTCATTTATAGGCTCACTATAATTATATGCTTACAGTACTATTATTTCAATGGATGCAATCACAGATAATATTAACCGAATGAATTAATTTAGCAGTGGTTCAAAATAAACAATTTTATTACAGAGGAATGTTTCTGTGTCTCTCTTCTCTCGAGGGGTCTCTCTCTCCTTTTTCTCTCTCTCTTTTTTTTCCTATCTTTTTCCCTCTATTTTTAACATCTGGGAAGCATAACTGCTTCCACTTCCAGTTGAACTGTCTAACCAGAATTATTACAACTGCCAACTAGTTTGTTTTCACCAAAATGCTAATTTACTGTTAACTAATTTCTAAACTAAAACAATTCACAGTTTGCAATTTCTATGGTCTCTAACGACCTTCTGGGAAATAAACAAATAATAAAGAAAATTAAAACAAATGACAAGTTTGATAACCTGTCCAGCTATGCATGTGTTCTCTGCTAGTTCTTGTTCTCTCCATGAGACAGTCAACCACCTTCTGTCTCCTCGGAGCTGGATGCTCCTGCATCAGCATCTAACCCAAATTGAATGATCATCCATTTATATTTATAACACTTATACAATCTTCCATAATGCAATGGAAAACACTAAATATTTCTCTAATCAAGAAACCATCCATATTTTTTTCTTTACTTTTCTTTGATTTTTAAAGATTTTTGTATGGTATTGTTTTATATTTTATATAGTTAAATGAGAGTGTGTATATATATATATATATATATATATATATCTTATTTTGGTATATATTTATTTATTTGAAATTGTATATATATGTTTGTGATTTTGAAAATGTTTTTTTGTATTTATCTTGATATTTTTAATCAAAATTGTACCATCTATGCTTGTTCATTTTAAATTGTGTGTGGTTAGTGGAATTATGTGTTTTTTGTTTGAAATTGCATATATATATATATATATATATAGTATGAATGTTTATTTGTCAATATGTGTATGTAATTTGAAACTGTAATCGTGTGTTTGTTGTATTGAATTATGAATTTGAATGTGTATGCATAATGTAGATTTTAATTTGTATATTGTGTGTGTACTTTTTCCTAAATTTTCATAAGCATATTTGAGTGTTTTCATTTATTGGCTTGAAATTGTATGATGTGCAATTGTTATTTGAAATTTCATATATATGTGTGAGTGATTGTGTGGATGTTTATTTATGAATATTTGTATTGTATGTGGCTTGAAATTGCAATTGTGTTTTTTGTATTAAATTGTGATTATAATTAATTTCAGAGCCAAAATTTGAATTTGTATATAAAATGTATGCTTTACTTTGTATATTGTGTGTTTTCTTATTTAATGTTGCATTTTCGTATTTGAGTGTTTCTTTTGTATTGACTTGAAATTGTATCAGAATTGTAAAATATGTGTTTTTCTATTTGAATTTGTATTTTGTGTTTAATATTTAAAATTGCTTATTTGCGTATTTAAATTTGAATTTTGTGTGTTGCTTGAAATTGTAATCATGTGTTTGTTGTATTGAATTATGGATTTGAATGTGTATGAATAATGTAGATTTGAATTTCTATTATGTGTTTAATTTTTATTAAAGTTGCATAATTATATTTGAGTGTTTTCTTTTATTGACTTGAAATTGTATGATGTGAAATTAGTTATTTGAAATTGTATGTTGTGTGTTTAGTTGAATTTGTATATTGTGTGTTTATTTATTTGAACTTGTACTTTGTATGTTTCTTTATTTGAAATTGCATATATATGTGTGAGTGACTGTGTGAATGTTTATTTATGAATATTTGTATTGTATGTGGCTTGAAATTGCAATTGTGTGTTTGTTGTATTGAATTGTGATTGTAATTAATTTCGTAGCATAAATTTGAATTTGTATATAAGATGTATGTTTTACTTTGTATATTGTGTGTTTCCTTATTTAATGTTGCATTTGCATATTTGAGTGTTTGTTTTTGTATTGACTTGAAATTGTATGATGTGTGTTTCCTTATTTGGAATTGTAAAATATGTGTTTTTCTATTTGAATTTGTATTTTGTGTTTAATATCTAAAAATTTAAAATTTTATATCTACTTATTTGAATTTGTATTTTGTGTGTTGTTTGAAATTGCATATACAAGGGAGAATTGTTTTGGCAATGTTTGTTTGTTAATCTATGTGTTTAAATTCTATATTCCATTGCATTTTAAATTGTATTTGTTTGAAATTGCTAGGTACATTTACTAAGTGTCTTGTTAATAAATACTTGTGTTTTCTGTGTTGATTTATATTAGCGATGAATTGTATTATAAACCTTAATGTATGTATTTTATATAGATTTTCCTATTTATTATATTGAATTTGACTTATAATTCAAGATTTATAATGTTTTTGCTTCTTTTTTAAAATATATTTAGTTAAGATATATTTCTATATTTATATAATTATTAAAATGTATAAATTTAATTAAGATTCACAATATATATATATTAATATTATTTTATAAAAAAACTATATATATATATATATATATATATATATATATTTTTTCAGTTTCCATTTCAACATTAATAATTTAATTGGAACATTTACAGAAGATCATAAACATTTTAATAACATAAAATTTTGTAAAATATATTAATTTATTAACATTAATGGAAATAAATTATGATAATTCTTTCCCTAATCATATTATTATTCATGTCACAGTAATATTTATTAAACATAATTACTTATTATATATTTTTTAAATGTTATATTATCGAAATGCTTATGACTTGTTGTAAATGTTCCAATTAACTTATTAATGGTTAAATGGTAAATTAAAAAAAAAAAATCTAAATATAAAGGATATATAACTTTTTTTTTTTTTTTTTTTTTTGCATATTTTAATAAATGATATATAAAAAAAATTTCAACCTATTTTTAACATGTTTTTTTTTCACATTTTCCATTTAAAAGTTAATAATTTAATTGAAACATTTACAACAAATTATAAGCATTTTGATAACATAACATAGTATAATTAAAATAACATAATTAATAAATATTTATAATAAATATTACTACTACAACAATAATAATATGATCAATGCATAAATTTATCATAATTTATTTCCTTTAATGTTATAATATATTTTACAAATATATCGATTAACATCATTAATAATTTAACATATTAAATTAATAAAATTAAATCATCCCCGCATGTTGATATGTTAAAAAGGTCATATCAATACAATTATATTAAGCAACATCATCGCAGTGAACTGGCCTTGGAAATTTTATAACATTATGACACAATACATGTAAGGCACTGAGGTAACTGCATAACCCAGGAAATTACAAGAAATTGTAAAATAGTGGGGTTTGGGTCAAGACAGCCTCACAGAAAATGATAACGAACCCATAAGAGAACAATGTGCATTCATATAGGACTAGACTCATTAAACCATATGAGAAATGCATTGATTGCATACATAAAAGTGGGAAAATGAATTAGTAATCTTTCGTAAATACAACTTGTATAACCAAGAAATTCAACACGCACAAATGACCACACCCGTTGAATGGGATGGTTTGCTCAAATAACCATAGGCTTCTACCCAAAAGGATTCAGCTCAACCTGGGAGGGGTCTGAGTGGCCCTTGGAACCTCTTTTTTGTAGAAACCTTGAAGGACAAAACTCAAAGATAATGCGATATTTTCCTTTCTAAGTAAATGACATAAACATAGAATAAATCATGGTAATTAACTAAAAAGTATCTAAGTGTATTTTTCACATGATATAGATGTCTCAGGTGGTAAGCCCAAATCTAAAATTGTTATACTTCCTTCAATATCCAATATAGTGCCCTTTAGCTTATCTAATGCATGGATAAGATTAACCTATGACTAATATTGATCTACCATAAACATTCTTAGCAACTGCTGGGCATGATAAAAGACGTCCACTTTATGGAGATAATTATTCTAGCAACAATAAGAATTATTTTTTCTTACTACCCGTGAAACTATTCCTACCATTACATACGAATCCAAGAATTATTTCTTTGGTTGACAATTTTTCTCCTCCACTAGTACCATTTCATAATAATTTTAAAAATTTTAGTTAGATAAAAATGCATCAATAATATTATTAATATTTTCATATTTTTAGATTGTAAGATGATTTTTTGGAAAATTCATCTTACAAAAATATGTGATTCCATACTATTTTTTAATAATTTTATTATTTCAACTTTTAAATAAATTTTTCATTTCTTTGTATATTAGGTAAGGATGTACCTTAATTTTTGCATGTTTCCATATTAATTTAACTTTTCTTCTTATATGATTTGAGGGGGAAACTTGTCACAAGAGGGATTTGAACCTTGATGGAGATGGTTTCTACTTCTCCACTTAACCTCTCAATTGAGATTGAATTCACATTAAATAAAAAAAATTATGTAATGTTTAATTAATTTTACTACTTTCATATTTTTTTGTTATTTGGAACATGACCAAATGATATAATGCCTAATTAGATCATTTAAACTTAGTTAAACACAAACATAAAGAATCTCATTGCATAAAGTGTGAGCACATTAGACATGGGATTTGAAACTAAATAGGGAGAGTTGGTTTCTCTTCGCAACCACCCAAACTGGAACTAATTGATAGAAAAATTATTTAAAAACATCATGTCCCACTTAGAATTTAAAACTAACTATCTACACTCGAGAAACATCTCATCACACAAATAATAAACACATCATAAGTGGGAATTGAACCTAAATGGGGTGGGTCATTTTCCCTTCTAGGAAGATTGAACAAGAACTAATTGACATGAAAATTATTTGAAAACATCTTGTCCGAGCATTGAGCACTTAAATGAGAGTGATATGGTTTTTTCCTTACCAACCCTAGTTAAATGGGAATGAAAATAATGTCATAAGTTTGATATCAACCTAGATCAAGAGGATAATGACTTATCCTCTTAATGATGCAAGATAAACCAAACTCATTACAACATATTCTCCCCCCCTCAAGCACCTATTCAGATGTAAGTTTATCGATACTTTTCTAAAATTATTTGATAAACTAGGGGAAAACATGTCCTGTGAGATATTTGATACTTAATAAAGAGGATAACAACTTCTCTTCACCATAAAAACAAGATATAATAAATTGAATAAAAGAAATTATGTAGAGTTCAATTAAATTGAGCTATCTTTCCATATTGTTGCATCTATTACAAAAATTCTAATTGCTATGATATATGAAGGTGAAAACAAATTACTTATAATAAACCATAAATTGTATTATGCAAAGGAATAAGTACTTCATAAATTGTACCATGAAGTGAAAAATGTAGTGTGGCCTAAACATAGCCTCATATACATAAGTTGAAACATTGCACTTATATATATATATATCACTTTAAGTAAAAGAAATAAAGTATATTTTAATTAAAATGTAGTTATCTCTTTATTTCTATTTAAATTGTGATGAATATGTGTATTTTCTCACTTTTCCCTTTTTTTCATGGAAACAATGTGAAATTGTGTAGAATACATTATGTTTTGCATCTTAGAATAGTTTTTTCAGTTTTAATATTTTCTATCTTCTTACGTGTTATACCACATATAATGTTTAATCTTTGTGTGATATTTCTCATGAACTATTTGGTCTAGTCCACATGACTCCAAATCTATCAAGCCTACTACAAATCTTCACTAGGAAAATTCAAACATCAAAACAAGAGATTTCACCTCAGTAGTCATTCTCCATTTACTTAGTTGTAATTAAACTATAAAGGAGGTTAGCCATATACAAATTGACTTAAGGATATTCAAAAAGAATAATTCAAGGTGATGAAGAAGTCTTTAAACTATAAAGGAGGTTTACCCATATACAAATCACCTTAAGGATATTCAACAAGAACAATTCAAGGTGATGAATAAGACATTGATAGGGTACTTTAGATCCAGTAGGGATAGGATATTAATTACCAAAGTTAAAGCACTCAATCATTAGGCCAATTAAGTAAACTATAAATGTTTAATAAGTTAGTTTTTGGTAGATTTTCTATAATGTGGCATGCAATACCATATAACAATTGCAACAAATAACATTATTATGATAAATAAGGAAATATTAGGACTCTCAATTAGATATGCAAAAGAATAAGATTTTAAATTAAGTTTGTATGGCCGAAACACACAAAACAAAATTGTTGACATTGGCCCTAGAATTATGGTTATATAATGAAATAAATGATAGGATTTGATCTTTATTCACTATTTTTTGCAATCACTAATAAAAACAAAATAACACATTAATAAAAGTTTATTTTTAGAAACATTTCAAAGAACTCTAACCCTAATTATCCATAATTTTGGAGAGAAGAGAGAGAAAACATTTATAGAAGACAAATTGATGACCACCATCTATAAAAGTTCCTTGATATAAACGATCAATGGATATTTTCATTACAAAGAAAAGTAGTCATCCCACCTTACTCAACTAGAAATTATGTCACTTAATATAAAACACTCGAGACAGATACCCACCACCATTTTTTTCAGAAAATGACATGATAAAGTAATGTTTAAATCTTGTGACCACAATACTGAGTTCATTCTTTCAAAAAATTCCCACTACACTTCAATTGTTTTAGAAAAATCAACCCTTTATTGGTAACCAATTAATTTATTATGCTAACTTCACTTTTGAAGGGAAAAAATTTGAACATAATGTTTCTTGATAGAAAGTATAAAGACCCAAAACCTCAAAAAAAAAATTGTATGATGGGTAAAAAATCCAAATTCCAATCATGTTCGTCATATAGATTAGGCTAAGTTTTCAAGTTTTTTGAAAGCTGTGGAATCTCGGTAGTCTGGTTTTTTGGGATCAAAATTCCATATATTTTAAATCTTGATTTCTTGGGATTTCACACCATTTTAAAAATTATTTAAACGTTAAAAAAATAGGCTAGGATTATGATAAAAAGAGCTTTTTTATTTTGTTTGAATGAGTGAAATCTTTGTACTTTCAGGACCAAAATTCCAATAAGTAGAATCTTCATACTTTGGCTTTTTCCATATCAAAATTCATTGTATTTTAAAATTTGGTTTTTGAGATTTTAATTTATGTTTAAAAAATAGGCTATGATTATAACAAAAAGAGTTTTTTTAATTGGGTTAAATAAGTGAACTATTTGTACTTTGAGGAGGAAAATTCTAATAAGTGGAATCTTCTTACTTTGTGTTTTTGCGTACCAAAATTCTTTGTATTTTAAAATTTTATTTTTTACATTTTAATTTATTTTAAAATTGATTTAAATATTATAAAATTAAAATTGATTTAAATATTATAAAATTATTTGGTCGATAAATTTGTAGATGATTAGAGAATTCAATAATTGAAAAAAACCTAAATCATTAAGATTAATATCCTTTTATGATTCCTTTAAAAACACCCACTCCATCCCTCCATTACTATCACACAGTTATCCATCCCTATCACAAATAAAGTAACGTGTAAATACAAGAAGTGTTCTCGAAAATGACAAGACAATGCTAAGATTATGATCGTTTAAAAAACACCCACTCCATCCAATGCCATCACACCGTTATGCATCAATGTTGCAAGTATTGCAATAAAGCAACGTGTAAATATCATAAGTGTTCTAAAATATGATGAGACAATTCACGAAAATTACATGACAGGTTGTACGGAGCTGTGAAATGGTTATGAAAAAAAGGAGACTTACATCTCTTGAAAACTTTTGACTGATTGGGGATTTTTCTTTGAAATGGTTGTGTAAAATATCCGTGGTAAGAAACCATATATATCGATTGAGGTATATATATGCTTAGAAAAAGGCTTAGAAAAAGGGCGGCCGATGTATATTTTTTATTGCTCATGTATATCTTTTATTATACGATGTATGCATTTCCTTAAATGCCTTAGTATCTCTTTTCTTTCCATGACTTTGGGTTTGATATGGAATGTTGCAACCAATGAAAATCAGTTGAGGTTAACTATTTATCCCACATAGCCTTCGCCACTTTTGAGGTTAACTATTTATCCCACATAGCCTTGGCCAATTTTGTGCTTAACAGTTTTTATTCCTTTTTAGGTTTGGTTTAACTTCCCATCTCATAGTTTATTCAATTTCACATGGGGCTACAAATCTATGGTTTACCATTTTTCTGGGATTTTTGAACCTAGAATTTCTTAACTACTACATATTCATTATTTCTTTTAGCAATTGAGCTACTCTCTCCATCACCAATCAAACTACCCTACTACAAAGAATCATTTATTTTCAACAAAGAAGTTCAATTAAATTTAAATAGAGAAAGTTCTAATAATTTTTCTTTAACAATTTAAAATGAACTTAATTAACCACAATTAATATTATTTAAAAATGAAATTTAATTAGTTTCAAAAATTTATATATTTCAATATTAATTATTTTTTATTAAATTAAATATATATTATAATAAAAAAACATCATAACATTATAATTCCTTATAGTTTTTCCCATTCATAAAAAAAAAGTATTATCTTGATAAAAATATTTTAAGTAGCAAAAGGATTTCCATGGATGATTTTATCTCATAATTTATAAATTCCTCATCTTATATATAAAAATTTATTTTAGAATAATGAAAACATTTTTAATAGAAAATATAATTCCTTTTTTATTTTATCTATTGGGCTGATTTACTCATTGAGTCTAGAAGCTCATTCTATAGCCGTGTATGTGTAACATAAAAGCTGAGAGTGAGAGCGAAGGCGAGATTCCAATTCTCGTTCTTAAATTCCTGTTCCATGTGTTAGTGGTGTGTTAGCGTAAAAGATGGGAGTGAGAGCGTAAAAATGGGGAGTGGGAGCCCAGGTGAGATTCCAATTCTCATTTTGAATTCCATTCATATTTCTAATAGGAGAGCTAGCAATATTATGATTAATGGCTTTTTGAAAGAAGGGAAGAAGAGGAGTTGATTTTTCTACTTGTGTCGATTGGCAGTCTGTACGTGCATACTCACAGGTACCCCTTTGATTATGCGGACTCTGGCCAAGGTATGACAATGATCACCGCTGCAGGTACATTGTTTATGCTATTTATGAGCTCATTTAAAGAGGTGGTGTAAGACACATTTATTCAAATAGATTATTTATACTACACAATTCTAGAGGTCAATGTGGCAAGTTGAGGGGATGGGCACTGGATCATGACATTGTGCAATTCTAGGAAATAGAGGATGTTGGGCCATTGTACAATTTCATAGCTCAGGCCCTCAAGGTATGAGCTTGAGGCTATATATTATGCAATGTGCAGTTGAATCTAGGCTAGGAAGATGGATAACACAATTCTAGGAGCTAAGGCTAAGGCTTGAGCACTGGAACTACACAATGAAACAATCCTAGAAGGCAGGAAATGCACATTGTGTGGTGTCAAGAGGTAAGGTCACACCTAGAGGACTAATATTGTGCAATGTGTAGTTTAGGGAGGTCGGGTGAAGCTAGGTTTCTTGCTCGGGAAGCTTTTCAGAAATTGGCTAAGTGCGGGATCGGTGAGGCTGATGTGAATAGTGATAAGACTTCAACTGTGATCACACATTGAGAAAATTTGATGAAAGAAGTACATAGATAATCTAGAACACATGAACAATGCATTTCCCTCAGTGTTACAACTTTACGAGAACTTACGACAAGTGCTACACTAAAGATACACTTTGTGACGACCGTGATGACACTTGTGCGACAGTGCTTCAAACTTTGGAAATGAGTGTGAAAAATGTTTGCATAGTTAGAACAACTAATTTACACAAATATGACCTCATCAAACAACTATAATAGGCTTACACACATTGTTCAATAGCTAACATGCAAAAAGACAATTTTTTTCCAATCCTACAAAAGGGACCGAACCACCTCAAGAAAATGCATGGAATGAGTTTCAATTTTTTCAATGACAATATAAAATACCAAGGAAAGCTCCGAAATTGAGCGTAGGCCAAAAGTTTTGAGGGTGTTGTAGCAGCGACAACATAATGGAAATGGTATAATTATTTAACTTACCCCCCACTTTTATCATGTGCGTATGATTTTCAACCTACCAATTTTCCAATGTTGCAAATATTTTGGGCATGCTTCTACCCATGCTCTCTACTATATCAGTTCCGTGGATGTGATGTATAGTCCCCATTCTTCCTTGTTTGTTAAGGAAACCCTTATACAAGTTTTCTCCTCCATAGCCCCAACACCTAAAGGGATGAAACCTTGCCCTCTTACAAAAGGAATCAACCCCCTTTGTTTCACTATAGCTTCACTGAGTTTGTTGATTTTCCTAGCAATTGTTCATAAAAAATGAGAGTTTTTAACCCCTTCTTCCTTTTCTCCATCTTGCTTCTTTTCTTTTCATCCCAAGTCCTTTGGAAAGTTGCTTTATTTTTTCTCTACTTATATAGATACTCTACCTTCCTCATAGCTTCACCCAAAGTCCTTAATTCATCAAATTTAATATTGTCACAAATATAATGGTGGTAACCTACTCACATATATCTATATCTTTAGCTTTTCATCGCTGATAAAATTATATACCTCAACAATTCAATGAATTTCTGGCCATATTCTTCCATTTCCATGTTCCCCAACTTGATTTCGAAAATCTCATAAATTTTCCTCTTATAATATTGCTCAGATACATATTTCCTTTGGAAGCACTTTTTAAATTTCCTCCCCAAGATCTTGTTTTCATCCAAATGATTTACTTCTTTGATTTGTTTCCACCATAAATTTTCTTTCCCCTTCAAGTGCTAGATGAAAATTTGTGCCTCTAATTTGGATGAGTAATCATGTATCTTAAAGTAATTTTTAATTTCGAATAACCACTCTTTAGCCTCTGCTCCCCTATTATGCTCACCATTAAATGTGGGAGGTTAATTTTCCTAAGCTCTCCTTGCAAACTATTCAAGTCAAGCTAATATCCTCAAACTACTTTCTAATTCTAAAGAAACATAATCTCTCTTAGTTGAATTCCTTTATGCATGATGATGCTTCCCAATAGCACTCATAGAGTGCCTTTAATCTCCAACATCATTTCCCCTAACTCATGAGTCATGTTCCTCTTCCTACCTAGAATCATATCTCTCGTCCATATTCATCTATAATTTATTTAGGCTCTATAAAATTGGAGTATTAATTTTTTGTTGTTCCCTTATCAACCCCTCATTATCAGCTTTGTAGTTGATGACTTTCATTTTTAGGACCCCATGGTTTCCTCCATGTCTCAATCCTTTAGCTTATCCCTTACATTCTTATTCAACTCCATACTAGCATCAACCATGCTAATTTTCATGACTTTGAAATATTTTACATGGTTGTAGGACCCCTAAGCATTCCCCATACTCATAGTCCTCATGTTTTTCCTACCTTATAGGCCACTTGTAGCCTTGTTTTAAAAGTTTTGGAAATTTTCATATCTCAAATCAAAATTCTAGGTTGATAAACATATTCTCTTTTCTAGTAGTTTTTTACTGACTATCTACTTTTCCAAATCCATGTCTCAAACTGAAATTTATGGTCTTTGAATTTTTTGGCCCATTCAACTCAATTTTACATGTTCTATCACAACACACTATTTCCATTTTTCTCAACAATTAATCCCTAAACCTAAGCATTTTATAACATTTTAAAAAGTGTTTTGAAACTTTTATTATAGTGTTTATTAAAATCATTTACAAAAGTCTTATAAACCCTCAACCCTAAATGCTAAACACCAAACCCGAAACCCTAAATCATAAACCATAAACCCTAAACCCTAAACCTCAAATCTTAAACCCTAAACCCCAAACCCTAAAGCCTAAAGCCTAAAGCCTACACCTTCAGCGTTGTAAAACATTTTAAAAAGTGTTATGTAATTTTTATTTAAATGTTTATTAAAATAATTTGCTAACATTTTATAAACCCTAAACCCTAACCCCTAAACTGTAAACCCCAAACCATAAAACGTAAACTCTAAACTGGAAACCCTGAACCCTAAATCATAAACTCTAAACCTGAAAACTTAAACCCTACGTATTTTATAACATTTTAAAAATCATTTTGTAAGTTTTATTTAACTTTTTATTAAAAGAATTTACTAAAGTGTTATAAACCATAAACCCTAAGCTCTAAACTCCAAACCCTAAACCATAAACCCTATACCCTAAACTCTAAGGATTTTATAAAATTTTAAAAACATTTTGTGACATTAATTTAAGTTTTTATTAAGAGCATTTACTAATGTCTTATAAACCCTAAACCCTAAGAATTTTATAACATTTTAAAAAGCATTTTGTAGCTTTTATTGGAGTGTTTATTGTAAGCATTTACTAAAATATTATAAAACCTAAACCTTAAGAATTTTATAACATTCTAAAAAGCCTTCTGTAAATTTTATTTAATTCTTTATTAAAAAATTAACAAAGGTTTTATAAACCCTAAAACCTAAACCGTAAACCCTAAGCATTTTACAACATTTTAAAAAGTGTTTTGTAACTTTTATTTAAGTCTTTATTAAAATAATTTACTAAAGTGTTCTAAACCCTAACCCCTAAAACCTAAACCCTAAACACCAAACCCTAAAATCTATACCCTATACCCTAAATCCTAATCATTTCATATCATTTTAAAATGTGTTTGTATCTTTTATTTACTTGTTATAACATTTTAAATACCATTTTGTAACTTGTATTTAAGTGTTTATTGAAAACATTTAGTGAAGTATTATAAAACCTAAACCATAAATCACAAACACTAATCATTTTATAACATTTTAAAAGTTTTTTGTAACTTTATTTAAATGTTTATTAAAAGGACTTACTAAAGTGTTAGAAACCCTAAATCCTAAACCCTAAACCGCAAACCCTAAAACCTAAACCATAAACCCTAACAATTTCATAAAAAATTTTAAACTAGTTTCTTTTAACTTTTTTTTTAACTATTTATTAAAAGGATTTACTAAAGTGTTATAAACCCTAAACCACAAACCCCAAACCCCAAGCCATAAACCCTAACAATTTCATAAAAAAATTTAAACTAGTTTTGTGACTTTTATTTAACTGTTTACTAAAAGCATTTACTAAAGTGTTATAAACCCTAAACCCTAAACCCTTAGCATTTTACAACATTTTAAAAAGTGTTTTGTAACTTTTATTTAAGTGTTTATTAAAATAGTTTACTAAAGCCTTATAAACCCTAAACCCCAAAGCCTAAATGCTAAACCCTAAACTCGAAGCATTTTATAACATTTTAAAAGGAGTTTTGTAAGTTTTATTTGAGTGTTTATTAAAATAATTTACTAAAGTGTTAACCCGAAACCCTAAACCCCAAACCCTAAATCCTAAACCCTAAGCATTTTATAACAATTAAAAAAACATTTTGTAACTTTTATTTAAGTGTTTTATAAACCCTAAACCTTAAACCCTAAACCATAAACCCTAAACGCTAAACTCTAAACCCTAAACTCTAACACCTAAACCAAAAACCCCAAGTCATAAACCCTAAGTCCTAAACCCCAAACCCTAAACCCTAAGCCATAAACCCTAAACCCTAAACCCCAAAGCCTAAACCCTAAACCTTAAGAATTTTATAACATTTTAAAGTGTTTTGTAACTTTTCTTTTAGGGTTTATTAAAATAATTTACTAAACCATTACAAACCTTAAACCCTAAAAGCAAAACCCTAAACCGTAAACCCTAAGCATTTTATAACATTTTAAAAAGCGTTTTGTAAACCCTAAACCCTAAACCCTAAAACCTAAACTCTAATCCTTAATCCCATAAACCCAAACCTTATACCTTAAAACCTAAACCCTAAACTCTAAGCATTTATAACATTTTAAAAAGCGTTTTGTAACATTTATTTAAGTGTTGATTAAAAGAATTTACTAAAGTGTTACAAGCCATAAACCCTAAACCCTAAGCATTTTACAAAATTTTAAAAAGCGTTTTGTAACTTTTATTTAAGTGTTTATTAAAATAATTTACTAAATTGTTATAAAAGTTAAAACCTAAACCCAAAACCCTAAACACTAAACCCCCAAACCCTATACCCTAAACCCTAAGCAATTTATAACATTTTATAAATAGTTTTGTAACTTTTACTTAAGTGTTTATTAAAAGCATTTACTAAAGTGTTATAAACCCTAAACTCTAAACCCCATACCCAAAAACATAAGGATTTTATAACATTTTAAAAAGTGTTTTGTAACATTTATTTAAGTTTTTATTAAAACCATCTATTAAAGTGTTATAAACCCTAAACCCAAAACCCTAAACACTAAACCCTATACCATAAACTCTAAACCCTAAGCATTTTTGTAAGTTTTATTTAAGTGTTTATTAAAAGAATTTATTAAATAATTATAAACCATAAACCCTAAACCCCACACCTCAAACCCAAACCCTAAACCCTAAGCATTTTCTAACATTTTAAACCCCAAACCCTAAACCCTAAGCATTTTCTAACATTTTAAACCCCAAACCCTAAACCCTAATTATTTTATAACATTTTAACACGTGTTTTGCATCATTTTGTTAAGTGTTTATTAAAATCATTTACTAAATTTTTATACCCTAAACCCTTAGCATTTTATTACATTTTAACAAGTGTTTTCTAACTTCTTAAAACCTTAAACCCTAAACAACAAAACCTATACCCTAAACGCTAAACCCTAAGCAATTTACTAAAATCATTAAAATCATTTACTAAATTCTTATAAAGCCTAAGACGTAAGCCCTAAAACCTAAATGCTAAACCCTCAATGCTAAACCCTAACAATTTTATAACATTTTTAAAACGTGTTTATTAAAAGCATTTAATAAAGTGTTATAAAACCTAAACCTTAAAACCCAAACCCTAAACCCTAAGTATTTGATAACATTTAAAAAAGAGTTTTCTAACTTTTATCTAAGTGTTTATAAACCCTAAACCCTTTACAGTAAACCCTAAATCCTAAGCATTTTATAACATTTTAAAAATCGTTTTGTAAATTTTATTCAAGTGTTTATTAGAAGAATTTAGTAAAGGGTTATAAAATTTAAACCCTACACCCTAAAGCCTCAACTCCAAACCCTAAACATAAAACCTAAACCCTAAGTATTTTATAACATTTTAAAAGTGTTGTCTGACCTTTATTTAAGTGTTTATTAAAAGTATTTACTAAAAAATAAACCCTAAATCCTAAACCCCAAACACCAAAACCTAATCCCTAAACCCTAAACCCTAAGCATTTTATAACATTTTAAAAAGAATTTTGAAACTTTTATTTAAGTGTTTATTAAAATAATTTACTAAATTCCTATAAAAACTAAACCATAAATACTAAACCCCAAACCCTAAACCCTAAATCATAAACCATAAACCGTAAACCTTAAACCCAAACCCTGAACCTTAAACCTAAACACCAAACCCTAAACCCTAGGAATTTTATAACATTTTAAAAAGTGTTTTGTAATTTTCATTTAAGTGTTTATTAAAAAAATTTAAGAAAGTGTTATTAACCATAATCCATAAACCCTAAACTCTAAACCCCAAACCCTAAACACTAAACCCTAAACCCTAAACCCTAAAATCTAAACCCAAAACCCTAATCCCTAAACCTTAAGCATTTTATAACATTTTAAAAACAATTTTGTAACTTTTATTTAACTATTTATTAAAATAATTTACTGAAGTGTTCTAAACCCTAAAATGTAAACCCTAAACCCTAAAGCATAAATCCAAAACCCTAAAACGTAAACATTTTATAAAATTTTAAAAACATTTTGTAATTTTATTTAAGTGTTTATTAAGAGCATTTACTAAAGTCTTATAATCCTGAAACTCTAAACACCAAACCCTAAAACATAAACCCTAAACCCTAAGAATTTTATAGCATTTTAAAAAGCCTTTTGTAAGTTTTTTTAAGTGTTTATTACAAGAATTTACTAAATTATTATAAACCCTAAATCCTATGCATTTTATAACATTTTAAACCCTAAACCCTAAACATTTAAAGACATTTTAATAAGACTTTTGTAACTTTTTTTAAGTGTTTATTAAAAGCATTTACTAAATTGTTATAAACCCTAAACTTGACACCTAAAGTCTAAATCCTAAGTATTTAATAACATTCTAAAAGACATTTTGTTATTTTTTTATGTGTTTATTAAAATAATTTACTGAAGTGTTATAAAACCTAAAACCTGAACCCTAAGAATCTTAGAACATTTTGAATCACCCTAAACCTGTAACATTTTATAGCATTTTAACAAGCATTTTGTAACTTTTTTTAAGTGCTTACTAAAAGCATTTAATAAAGTGTTATATAATAAAAACCCTAAACCATAACCCCTAAAACCTAACCCTAAACCCTAGTCATTTTATAACATTTTAAAAAACATTTTGTAACTTTTTTCAAGTGTTTATTAAAACCATTTACTAAAGTGTTATAAACCCTAAACCTTATTTACCCTAAGCATTTTACAACATTTTAACAAGTATTTTTTTAAATTTAGTTTAAATGTCTATTAAAAGAATTTACAAAACTATTATAAACCCTAAATCCTAAACCCTCAATGCTAAACCCTAAACCCCAAACCCTTGTCATTTTATAACCTTTTAAGTAGTGTTTTGTAACTTTTATTTTAATTTTTATTAAAATAATTTACTAAACTGTTATAAACCCTAAACCCTAAACCCTAAACATTAAACCCTAAACCCTAAGCCCCAAACCGTAAACCCTACACCATAAACCGTAATCCATAAGCATCTTATAGAATTTTAAAAAGTGTTTTGTAATTTTCTTTTAAGTGTTTATTAAAATCACTCAATAAAGTGTTATAAACCCTAAACCTTGAACCCTCAACCCTAAACCCCAAACCCTAAACCCTAAGCATTTTATAACATTTTAATAAGCCTTTTGTAACTTTTGTTAAGTGTTTATCAAAACCATTTACCAAAGTATGGTAAACCCTAAAACCTAAGAATTTTATAACATTTTAACAAAAACAAACACTAGAACATGCCATTGCAACATTAAATAAGCAAACTCAAAATATAGAACCTACTATGCATTATTTACGCTATAAAATTAATTGCAATCACAATTCAATACAACAAACACACTATTACTAGTGTGTTTGTTTGTTGTATTGAATTGTGATTGAAATTAATTTTCTAGTGTAAATAGTGCGTATGTTTTTACTTTGTATATTGTGGGTTTTCTTATTTAATGTTGCAATGGCATGTTTGAGTATTTTTTCTTTGTATTGACTTGAAATTGTATGATGTGTGTTTCCTTATTTGGAATTGTATAGTATGTGTTTTTCTATTTGAATTTTTATTTTGTGTTTGATATTTAAAAATTTAAAATTGTATATTCGCTTATTTAAATTTGTATTCTAGGTGTCGTCTGAAATTGCATATACATGGAATAATATGCTTTGTCAAGTGTTTGTATGTGTAGGTGGCTTTGTCAATGTTTCAAAATAAACAAATATACAATACAAAAATTCAACTAAACACACCACATACAATTTCAAGTCAATAAAAGAAAACATTAAAATATTCTTATGCAACTTTAAGGAAAAGTAAATTCATAATATACAAATTTAAATCTACATTATACATAAAAATTCAAATTCATAATTCAATACAACAAACAAATGATTAAAATTTTCAAATTACATACAGATATTAATAAATAAACATTCATACAAGCATTCACGTATATATGCAATTTCAATAAAATACAAATATAAAATATAGT
Organism: Pinus tabuliformis; assembly: GCA_031772625.1. Taxonomy (NCBI): domain Eukaryota; kingdom Viridiplantae; phylum Streptophyta; class Pinopsida; order Pinales; family Pinaceae; genus Pinus; species Pinus tabuliformis. The sequence continues at coordinate 861,037,654 of CM062810.1, read as the reverse complement.
TCAAATAAGCAAACACACAATATAAAATTTCGTGTCCAAATACAAAAGAAAATAATCATTGTATTTTCATGAAATTTGTAACCATTTCATCTGTCGCAAAATTTTTGTGAAAAATAGTTTAGGGATATTTTACAAAAAAATCCTGACTCTTGGGGCTATTTCAAACAACTCAAAATAAAAATAAGTACCATAGGGTAAGACATAATATGGTGGATTCTTTTATTACTTTTTTCTTGTTTTGAATTTCCCATCTTGCATAACTGAAGGGTTAAACATGTAATCATTTCTTCTCTTTTAAGATAATTTTTTTTTTCATGTTTTGAAGAAAGAGCATAGACCTGTAAGGAGAACAACTCATAAGTAAAAAAGAACCTAAAAGAAGAAAACAAGGGATGCACCTAAGAAGAATGGTAAGAACTAATTGTGAGGACAACACAAATACCTTGTAAGTAAGAGTAGTTGTGACAAATTAGAATAGATTCTCTTCAACTCGCTCTCAAATTGGATGGTGAAATGATTGAAGAAATAATATATAAGGATATACCAAGTATGAAACTCTTCTTTTCAAAAAACTAGATAATAATTTATCATTATTCTTCAATGTAACACATTAACTATTGAACATGACAACAAAATAAAATTCCACAAAAATGATTCCAGGTTGCCATGGAAAGAAAATATGTAGTCATGGCATAGAAATTTTCATTACAAGTAACCAATGATCAAAGATAAAATTTGAACCAATTTATAACATTATATAGCAAATTGTGTGAAGTATTAGACATTATACTCTATCTACATAGTAAAAGGTTTGAAATTATTTGTAATCTATCATCCTCACTCTTGTAGAGTATCAACCTAATAGCATTGCATGCAACATTATTTGTTGCCAAGATACTTTATAAGGGAAACCATCAATTATTGAAAGATGCTTTCTTAGGCTAATAATGTAGCTTAGTTGTCCATTTTCATTCAAAATTGCATACTCCAACTAGGATTTTGAATAAATAAATCCCCCCAAAAAGGGGAAAATACTAACAAACAAGACATCTTCACCACCATCCAACATGTTCACGCATACATAGGCCTTTAAAGTACCAAAATCATATCATATCCACAATATATAAAAAAACAAACAATATTCCTATAACCAACTGAGCTCATTTCCTTAACATCAACTCCTAGAGTTGTATCACAACAGTTTTCATGAATGTTAAATAGGAAAATGCAATCAAGATAAATCAATATGATTTTAATTTAAGGACCTGTAATGTTGATGGTGAAATACATACTTTGAGAAAAGTATTAAGCACATATCTGATATCAAATGAAATTGTTTGTAGGAAAAAAAATCACAAGTTTCAAGAAGCCATATCAAATTGGGACATTGAGAATAGTAGCCATGCGAAAGAGGGAAAGAACTAAAATCTTGGCTATTAAAAATGTGTTCAAGTCTTCTACAGTGTGCACATCTTGTTAGGAAATTAAGCAAAAGAAAATGTTTCTCATTGGGATAACTATAAAAATGGAAGAGTAGTGATAGTTGAGAAATGTAAATACTAAATAATAATTCACTAAAAATATATAGACTTGTTGTTGACATAAATTGGTTTAAAAAAATTCCAACCACCCAAGTGCCTCATATGCCACTAAATCTACATTAGGGTTCATAAACAATATTCAATTACATTTCTAAAAGAACTTAGGAAGTTTCTTTCCTAGATAAGTAAAATGGACAACAATCCTATTCCAATAATAGATAGAAAAAGTTTATGGAAGACACAAAAGGAAAAAAAACCTCCAAATAATTACAACAACTAGACAACTCCATATGATGAGTATATAGGTGGAGATACAAGCAAATCACATTTCATATCAGAAAATATTTTAAGTGGACAAGGAAAAGGATCAATAAACCAAATTGAGTAGTTGAAGTTATAGCTAATGACCTTTTAAAATAAATATAAAATGAAAATGGAAAGAATGTAAACCAGCTTCTATATCACAAGCATTAATAAGATGCTTATTCTTCTTGAAAGCATATTTTCTTCTACTATTTGTGACCATGGTGACAACCTCATTAAATGTAGCTTTTACACCATTCTTAAGGCCAATAACCTTGCCCTTACTTATAGTAGTTTCCCTTACTTATCAATAAAGATCAACAGATGATTATTCTTCTCTGGAACATCTTTTCTTCTACTATTTTTGAAAATAGTGACAAACTCATTAAATGTAGTTTTTAGACCATTGTTAAGGTCAATAATATTGCCCTTACTTATAGGAGTTCCACTCACTTAGTATGGGGGAATTCCATCCTTATCTAAAATATGTTCCTTATCATCATCAATTATTTATAACTCTCAAGTTCAATTGATTGATAATTTTTTTCATACCACCACCCAAAAAAAGAACTAAGCGGAGAGTCAATTCCTTTCGACTAAACCTGTAAAAGTAGCATCTCAAGGTTTCTTATCCCAACAAAGATCAAACTTTTCTAATATAGAGGTATTCCTTCCTTATCATGAAGATTAACATTCACATTAGAGCTCTTAACATCAAATATAATAGTCTTACATGTAAAAAACTTCACCAAGATCTACATATTACTTGGGAGATTAAGGATAATAAAAAGGGTACATTCATCTAAATATTATAATCAACTAGTACATTTCTACCATCTTCAAGCTCGTGTCTAGCTAACATTAACCTTTCATGATTTGGAGGAATTCCTTGTATTGAATTTTAGCCTTGGAATTATTCAAAATCTTTGAACTATCAGCTTCACAAGTAATTTTCATCGGAGGTAGAGTTTTGAGATCTACATTCTACCTCTCAAATAAAGAACCAATTAGATTTAATTATGATTTTTATATCTTCATGAATTTTTTTAGTCCTTGTAATGTGAAATATATCATGAGTTAAGTGTTATGATGTTCATCTGAGTTTACTAACCATTTTTTTTATATGGCCAAACTAATTCCTATCAAGATCCAAGACCTTGCCCATTTTGTTTATGTGGCTACACTAATGTTGAGTTTACTAGCCATTTTGTTTATATGGATAAAATAATTCCTATCAAGATCCAAGACCTTTCCCATTTTGTTTATATGACTACACTAATTCCTATCAAGACTATACCCCATGCCGGTCATTATAAAGATTTGTTAATATCTTGCCCTTCATTGTAAAGATTCGTGTGGGCACACACATTTTCACTTGCCTTATTTAAAACTTATTAAAAATTATTTTGCAAATTTGTCAATATGCTATCCTACATACATATTTCTTTACAATTTAAAATAATAATAATAAAATTTTAATATCCAATAAATTTCATATACATATTACTTTACAATTTAAAATAATAATAATAAAATATTAATATCCAATAAATTTTATATAACTATTAGATAAAATTAAAAATAAATAACATAATATGATATGTCTACCAAAATAAATATCAAGTCCTCAAGCTTTTCACCGCCCTCTTTACAACATCCTCAAAAATAAATAAAATATTAAAATAAAATAAATCACACACCGCAAATCCATAATAATGTGACTAACCAAATAGAATAAATAAAAAATGATAAAACCATAAATTGAAGACCTCTTGGCAAGATGTGCATTTCAAAGGGGAAAAAGCAAGCATTAATGGAAAGAACCACCGAAAAAAACAAAAACATCCGCCACCAAAAAAACATCACCCATTGTATTTTCAAAGAGTCCAGGTGTTGAAGGGATTTTATCTATCTTGTAGCCGTTGAGCAGAGCTAGGGAATCTTTATATATACATATTAATTCTCATCATTTTTACAACATCCTCCTCCGTCCATATCTGGTCCTGTTATGCTTGTGTTTGGCGGTCTGTGTGGTTTGAGTTTGGGTATCTCTGTGTCTAGGTCTAAGTCGAGTTTGTGTTTGAATCACTCATGGTTGTGTGGGATAGAGGAGGGGGCCTGGAAAGAGAAGGGTAGGGTAGTTTAGTTATTTAACAGTTTTTTGGGCTCATAGAGATCAATTATCTCTCAAGAATGGTATGGATCAAATTCTATTTAATTTCAGTGTTTTTGTTCATCTCTGCTTTGTTGTCAGAACTAATTCCATTTCATAACCTTGTATTTTTGTTAAGGGAAATGAATGAAAAAGAGAAATAGATGGTTCACCTTCCTATTGTTCAAAGCCTACGTAGCTGATCCCAATTACCTGGCTCAAGAAATGAAATCAGATCCCATATTCAAGGTACATAGAGGTGGCCCTATATTTGTATCTCTAATTTGGATTAGTAATAACCTCTACTTCCACCTCAATAATTTCTATTAGATTTAATTTTTGCTTCATTGTTTCAATTGGCCTCGTTGATAATTTCTAGTACATTTAATTTTTCTTCATCGCTTCAATCGCTCTATGGCTCTAGCTTCACCAATTTATCCCCTGCGAATTCAAGCATCACTGGCTTTTTGAATCACTTCACATAGCTCTGTATTTGGGTTTAATCTAGTGCGTATTAATTTAGTTTGTGGTTTTCCGGTATAAGCTCTTTTTTATTAGTTTAACCCATCGGTTTTTTTCGGACATAACTTGGTGTGTATTGTGTTCTTTGTTTGTTTAACCTGTCAATTTTTTCCTTTTTGGTTATAACTCATTGTATATTGTGCCTTGTTCAACGTGAGGTTTTTGGCTTTAACATTATGTTTCCTCCTATTGTCTCAACCACATCACTCATTGATTTAAGGCTCTGTTTCCTTCACAAAAATTTGTTATACCCATGTGCACCAATAATTTGTTATAACCTTGTGCTGTGTGCATTAGGCATGGATTTAAGGCTCTCTTTTCTCCACAAAATTTTACCCTTAATGGGCTGTCTTTCCTCCATAATTTTACCCTCATGTGTTCACCATACCATGCCATTTCTATTATATTTAATTTTTCATTCATTGCTTCAATCCACTCATGCAACTTGTGGCTTTTTTCGCTATAACATGTTGCGCCGTGTGTTATTTTAACCCAAGGTTTTTTAATATTTCCTACTGTGAATAAGTTTAATTCATATGTTTTTATATATATATCTTACTTTGTATGGTCTTACTGTAATTCATGGTTTTTAACCCTTATATTTTTATCCCTTGTATTTTTATCTGTAACCAATTAAAACCCACCTAAACCAATGTTAACATGTCAATTAAGCAAAAAACACACCATGAATTTATTGACTCAACCTCATTCACTTCTATCATCTTACAGTTACCTTTTTATTAAATTTTCAAATTTATAAATAATATAGGTTTTCAAATTCATAATATTTTCAAAGTTAATATATAATATTCACTTTCAAATTCATAATAATACATAGCTATCGGTTGCTCTTTCGCCTCAATTGGGAATTCTTCGTTATATAGCCAGCCCTATTTCACTTCAATCCTCTTACATTACAGCCTTCGCCTTCTTTGGCGATTCAACGCCCTCTCTGCGGTATTAGCTAGGCCAGATATCATTCGTGCTAATTTTTCGGGAGATATTCAACACCCTATTTCCGGTATTAGATAGGCCATATATCATTCGTGCTAATTTTTCGGGAGATATTGTGTGTTAGTGTGCTAAATCCATGGTTTTTAACCTTTATAATTTTTGTGGTGTAACTAAATAAAACCAAAACCCAACCCTGAAACAATTTTAACATGTCAATTAAACCAACCAATGAATCTATTTGCCAACCAACCTCATTAATAGAAGCAACTTCATTACCCTTCCTTCTCACCGGTTTATTAACTTTTAAAAATTAAATTCACCTCAATTGGGAATTCTATGTTATATAGCCCTCTTTCGCTTCAATCCTCATGTATCAATTACAACTTTCTTTGGGGATTGAACAATTTGCATCCGATCTTAGCCATTCTTCTATGTCTATTTTTAATTTTTATATCTTATTAAAAATATATATTTTAGAAGGTAAATTCTTATTTGTTTTGATTATTTAAAGATGTGATAGAAAGAATTATTGTTTTTATATAAAAATAAACTAATAATTTTGATTATATATTATTAAAAATATACATTTTTCTCTAATATTTATGTGGTATTGCATGCAGATTTATTTACGGGAAGGATTTCCTCTTCTAGTTTTAATGAAAGGGTTTTGCCCAAAGTAAATATTGATGTAGTTATATATTATTATTTTCTTTTCTCAAATATTGTAGGAGAATTATGCACACAATTATTAATAAAGTTATTTTTTATGGAAAGGGTTAAACTCCTTCCAAGTGCTCAAGGAGGATGGGGCCTCATTCTTCTTTGAGTAGTGTAGTTATTTTTGTTTGTGTTGATTACTTTTCTTTAAACTCATACACGTCAAAATACATTTTTTAAAGATACATTTACTTTACAACATTTATATTTGAAGCATGTCATCTTACACTTCAATGATCATCCATTCATATTATAACACTTATTAAAATTGCATCTGATGGCCCAACCCTCCAACATGGCGTGCCGTGTCAACTGGGCATAGTTAATGCGACTGACGTTGGTGTAAATGTGAGTGTACAGGCCTCTAGATTTTTCGGAGGGTTTGTAACCGGCGGTACCGGTTGGGAAACTCCACCTGTGGGTTCTGTCCGGCAAGTCACTCCCACCTTTTGTCAAGCCAAAACCTCGGTTGTGTTGGTCATTTCGTCGTTTGCTGTGTTAAACCCCGACCCTGCTCTGTGGAGGGTTTTATACTTACAGTTTCTTCGTTCCGGCGTTGAGTTCTCTGGTTCCTCCGGCCTCTCGCTAGTCTGCGCGTTGGGATTCCTATGAGAGCAAAACACTGTTGGTTTCTTACGCCATCATGCATTTCATTTGTTGTTTCTTCGTTTGTTTTCCGTCGAATAGTTTCTTTCCACACAGTCTTAACTTGTAATGGGTTCTGTAACAGGTTCTCTTCGGCTTCACGCTTCAATAAACCACTTCATTTCAACCTTGTCTCGAAGGTAAGCTCTGGTTCGATGCCAGACTCTGTCGTTGCTTCTTCTCCAGGCTCTGACAAATTTGTTCCTTGTTCTTCAGGTTATGGGTATCGGTGGGTTTTTCCAATGCTGCCTCTGCAACTTCAGGTGAGAGCCACAGTCTAAGGCTCGTTCGTTTGTTGGCTTCCGCTTTATTTGTTTTTCTCGCTTTTCTTTGTGCTAATCCATGCCCACACTCGCTCTTGCAGGTTGCTTCAGGTGGCCGCCGAGGGTTTATACTTCCTGCGTTTCTGGGGATAACCCGAACCCTCAAGCCTTATATCAGGTAGGGTCCTTCCGGCGTTGTTTCCGCTTATAAGTTTGTAAAGAAATGGAAGTTCTTTTCTGTAATAATTTATAGTCACCTGGGTTATGGTCGACCGATATTCCACTCTGTCATTTAGTGCTTGTCTGTAGGTATTCGCTGTTCTGTAGGTTGCAAATGAAACTATATGGTCCTCTGTCGGTTCTGTCAGCCGTTTGTGGCTTCCACTTCACTTGTAATGGTTTCGTTTTGTAAGGAACTCGCTCTAGCGAGCATGTTATGCTCATAAAACTTCTATTATGCGCTTATTTATATTGATTTAGTTAAATGAACTACTGTGTTGTCATTTCCAGCTATTACATGTCTTTCTAAAAGTAAAAAATACTCATATATTCGTTACCTGGTTATGTTTGTCGAGGTCGGTTGTCCGCCTTCCTTTTTGTGTGGAAATAGCTGCCTGTAGCGGCGTGTGCTCTATTGGTTACAGCTTACTATCTTCATTTATAGGCTCACTGTAATTATATGCTTACAGTACTATTATTTCAATGGATGCAATCACAGATAATATTAACCGAATGAATTAATTTAGCAATGGTTCAAAATAAACAATTTTATTACAGAGGAATGTTTCTGTGTCTCTCTTCTCTCGAGGGGTCTCTCTCTCCTTTTTCTCTCTCTCTTTTTTTTCCTATCTTTTTCCCTCTGTTTTTAACATCTGGGAAGCATAACTGCTTCCACTTCCAGTTGAACTGTCTAACTAGAATTATTACAACTGCCAACCAGTTTGTTTTCACTAAAATGCTAATTTACTGTTAACTAATTTCTAAACTAAAACAATTCACAGTTTGTAATTTCTATGGTCTCTAACGACCTTCTGGGAAATAAACAAATAATAAAGAAAATTAAAACAAATGACAAGTTTGATAACCTGTCCAGCTATGCATGTGTTCTCTGCTAGTTCTTGTTCTCTCCATGAGACAGTCAACCATCTTCTGTCTCCTCGGAGCTGGATGCTCCTGCATCAGGCTCCCGGGGTGGCAAAAAGTCATGGCTCCGTTCCATGAGATCGTCGACAGAATAGCCTGCTTTCTGTATCTATGTTGCGTTGAGCCACGAATTGTCCTCTATCGGATGGTTCTTCCACTTGACCAAATATCGCAGATATTCCTTCCTGCATGTGCGCCTAGCTACCTGTGTGTCAAGGATCTTCTCGATCTCAAGGGGTTGTGCCACTGGCATCTGCCTCATCCACGAACTTTCCTCACAACTGGTGTCCCACGGTGGCTCTGCTGCTGTATTGTCTCTCGGATCAGCGACATAAGGAAACAGATCTGCCACGTTAAAAATGGGAGAAATACCAATCCCTGGTGGCAACTGTAACTCATAAGCGTTCGCAGAAAATTTGCGAATGATTTTACAGGGACCGATCTTCTTAAATTTTAACTTGCTGTACTCTCGTTTTGGAAACCGCTCCTTACGTAAATACGCAAGGACTTCATCTCCAACGTTGAACTGAACTTCCCGGCGCTTGGAATCAACTCGCTGTTTATACCTTTGACTGCTGTCCTGTAATTTCAGCTTGACCTGCTCATGTAAATTACTCATTGCTTGAGCGAAATCTTCTCCATCAGCACTTCGTTTTTCGAGCTTCCCCAAATCTCGTAATTCATGCACTCCGCGTGGATGCATGCCGTACAAAATCTGGAAAGGACTATAACCAGTACTGCGATTAGGTGAATCGTTATATGCGAATTCCGCCTGAGCTAGTACACGGTCCCACGTCTGGGAATTCTCACATGTTAAACTCCGAAGCAAGTTCCCCAAACTCCGGTTTACAACCTCCGTTTGGCTATCAGTCTGCGGATGATAGGCGGAGCTGAACTGTAACTGGGTGTTCAACTTTTTCCACAAGGTTCGCCAAAAATGACCGGTGAAATTTACATCCCTGTCGGAGATGATGGACCTTGGAAGCCCATGTAATTGAACAATCTCAGTGAAAAACAAATGTGCTATGTAAGTAGCATCACTGGTCTTCTTGCAAGGTACAAAGTGCGCCATTTTTGAAAAACGATCTACCACAACCATTACTGAATCGAAACCCCGCTGTGTCTTAGGCAAACCCAGAACAAAGTCTAAACTGACGGAGTCCCATGGTCGGTTTGGAACGGGTAATGGTAAATACAGACCTGTATTCTGACTGTGTCCCTTTGCCAGTTGGCAAACCTTGCACCTACTCACATACCTTTGTACATCCCGCTGTAATTTTGGCCAAAAATAGAAATGTCGTACCTGTGCAACTGTCTTATCTATACCGAAGTGTCCAGCCAAACCTCCACTATGTTTTTCCTGAATAATGTTTTCTCACATAGAGCAGTTGGGAATACACAGCTGTCCTCCCTTAAACAAAAATCCCTCCTGTAAATTATAGTCCAACCACAGACTGCTGTTCCTCAACAGAGGGTTTTGACAAGCCTCATAGGCTTCCTTAAAATCGACATCTGTTTGATACAGCTCTTTCAGGTGTTCAAAGCCTAAAACCTGCATCGTACCTTCCTGTAAGAGTAGAATCCTTCTACTCAGCGCATCTGCCACCTTGTTTGCTTGCCCACTAATATGTTTTAGTACAAACGTGAAATTCTGTAAGTACTCTACCCATGCTGCATGCTTATGGTTCAATTTATGTTGCTGCATAATGTACTGTAATGCAGAGTTATCCGTAAACAAAACAAATTCATTACCCAACAGATAATGTCTCCAATGCTTTAACGCTTGTATAATTGCATAGAATTCTTTGTCATAGGTTGAGTATTTCTGTCTACTCTCGTTCAGCTTTTCACTGAAATATGCGATTGGTCTATCCTCCTGACTTAGTACTGCCCCAATGACCGTACCACTGGCGTCACAACGAACCTGAAAGGGTTTGTTGAAGTCAGGCAACCTCAATATCGGCCTTTTGGTAATCTTCCTTTTCAAAATCTGAAAACCTCTTTCCACTGCTTCAGTCCAGTGAAAAGGCTGATTTGTCTTCTTAATCGTATCCAGCATAGGCGCGCAGATCTCACTGAAATTCTTGATGAATTTCCTGTAAAAACTTGCTAGTCCGTGGAAACTGCGGACTTCAAATAAACTTCCCGGAGAAGTCCAGCTAACTATAGCTGCCACCTTTTCTGGGTCCATCTTTAATTCGTTTTCTGCAATTACAAAACCCAGATACACTAACTCCCTCTGAAAAAAAGTACACTTTTTCAGATTGATCAGCAATTTGTTTTGCTGCAGCTTCCTCAACACACTGCGAACATGTATGAAATGTTCTTCCTTAGTTTTACTAAAAATCAAGATGTCATCCAAGTAAACTATTACGAATTTCCCAATAAATTCCTTTAGTACCTCATTCATCAAGCGCATGAACGTACTGGGAGCATTGCTCAACCCAAATGGCATCACCAACCATTCATATAAGCCTTCATTCGTCTTGAAAGCTGTCTTCCACCCATCTCCTTCCCGAATTCGGATCTGGTGATATCCACTTTTCAAGTCAATTTTCGAGAAATAAGCCGCCCCACTCAAACAGTCCATCATATTTTCCATTCTCGGTAAGGGAAACTTGTACCTAACCGTAATTTTGTTAATGGCTCTAGAGTCCGTGCACATTCGCCACTCTCCTCCTTTCTTTGGAGCCAAAACGGTTGGTACTGCACAGGGGCTCATGCTCTCTCTAATCAATCCTTTGTCCAACAACTCCTGGACCTGTTTCCTGATTTCTTCATGATCCTTGGGACTCATACGATAAGCTGCTTTATTTGGCAGAATTGCCCCTGGTATAAAGTCAATGCAGTGACTAATACCTCTCCTGGGTGGAAGTTCATCCGGAAGGTCATCCACCACAATGTCTCCAAACTCCTGCAACATCTTTTGGATTTCCTCGGGCAAATCTGAAATCTGTGTATGCAATATCACTGCTTTTGGTCTTTGTATGACAGCAAAATTTACTTCACTGTCCTCAATCTGTTTTATAAATTCCTTTCCGCCCATCAGCAATGCTTTCACCCCACTGGCTTCTGCTGCACTTTCCTCTTTGATGGGTACAAGCATGTGCTTGATCCCATCTTTGACAAACTTATAACAATTTGTTTTCCCGTCATGAACTGCACTTCTGTCAAACTGCCAGGGTCGTCCTAGCAATATATGATAGACATCCATCGACATAACATCGCAGATAATTTTGTCTTTATACCTACCTATCTGAAACTCCACCTCACACTGTTCGTCAACTAACAGTTGGTGTCCTTTCTGTAGCCATGACACTTTATATGGAGCGGGATGTTTCAACTTTCTCAATCCAAGTTTCTCCACCATCTCTACAGCCACCAAATTGTCGGTACTTCCACTATCGATGATCAGCTTGCAGCACTTACCTTGTGACTTGCAAACAGTTCGGAACAGAGCTTTTCGCTGGTCAGGTTCTGCATTTTCCTTTGCTGGTTTTAACAACACTTTATTCAACACCAAAGCTTCACCCGTCTCTGGTGTGTTCTCCACCTCCTGAGGTGTTGCCTCAGCATCCTCTGGCTGAGCAACATATGCTCCTCTTCCACCTACCGGTTCACCTTTAGGACAGTCATACGACTTGTGTCCTAACTTGTGGCAACGATAGCACTGGACAGTTCCCCTGCCCCGACCAGTTCCTCACCCTTGCTGAGCTGGTCGTCCTCCTCTAGTGCTATTGTCCCTCTCTGCTGTGCCAGCAGACTTAGAATTGCTACCTTCTTCACTGGAACCTGCACTTCTACCTCTGCCAAAAACCTTACCTTTTCCTCTGCCAGTTTCGCCTCCTCTCTTGGCATTCTGTTTTCTGTTAATTTTCTCCTCTGCTTTCAGTGCAAACTAATAAGCTTCATCCAAAGTTCTGGGCGAGAGGATACCGATTTCATCCAGGATTTCCCCCCTCAACCCATTTACAAACCGGGCTGCCTTTTCTGGGGTATCTTCCACGTACCCTGCTCGCAGGTTCAACTTATAAAATTCTTCTGTAAATTCCTTAACAGTCATCCCTCTTTGTTTTAAATTCTGCACGTGTCTATACAACATGATCTGATAGTCTTTCGGCAGAAACTTTTCCTTCAGTTTTGCCTCCATCCTGGCCCACTTCTTTATAGGCTGTTTGTGTTGCCTCTTCCTTTCCGCCTGAACGCTGTCCCACCACAAGGACACATGTCCTTTCAACTTTGTGGCGGTGAACTTCACCTGCTTGTCCTCACTGGTTTCCTCAAACTCAAAATATTTATTCACTTCACTCAACCAATCCAATAACACATCTGCAGACAGACTTCCGTCATAAGTGGATAGCTCATGCTTTAGCTTATGACTAGACAGCAAAACTGACTTTAATAACCGGAGTTCCGGTGTCACCCCTTCAACCTCATCTTCTGGTTCTGCCATATCCTCATCACTATCATCTTCTGGGTTCCTCCTTTCCCCAGCTTCTTCCACTGCTAATCTTTCTCGCAAAACGCGAATCTCCTCGCGGAGTCCCTCTTCTGCTATTCTCCGAATCGCTCTTCCTCTTCCTCTTCCTCCTCTACCACCCTCCATTTCTCCTATTTGTCAACCAGCTCTGATACCACTTTTGATGGGCCAGCCCTCCAACGTGGCGTGCCGTGTCAACTGGGCAGAGTTAATGCGACTGACGTTGGTGTAAATGTGAGTGTACATGCCTCTATATTTTTCGGAGGGTTTGTAACCGGCGGTACCGGTTGGGAAACTCCACCTGTGGGTTCTGTCCGGCAAGTCACTCCCGCCTTTTGTCAAGCCAAAACCTCGGTTGTGTTGGTCATTTCGTCATTTGCTGTGTTAAACCCCGGCCCTGCTCTGTGGAGGGTTTTATACTTACAGTTTCTTCGTTCCGACGTTGAGTTCTCTGGTTCCTCCGGCCTCTCGCTAGTCTGCGCGTTGGGATTCCTGTGAGAGCGACATACTGTTGGTTTCTTACGCCATCATGCGTTTCATTTGCTGTTTCTTCATTTGTTTTCCGTCGAATAGTTTCTTTCCACACAGTCTTAACTTGTAATGGGTTTTGTAACAGGTTCTCTTCGGCTTCACGCTTCAATAAACCACTTCGTTTCAACCTTGTCTCGAAGGTAAGCTCTGGTTCGATGCCAGACTCTGTCGTTGCTTCTTCTCCAGGCTTTGACAAATTTGTTCCTTGTTCTTCAGGTTATGGGCATCAGTGGGTTTTTCCAATGCTGCCTCTGCAACTTCAGGTGAGAGCCACAGTCTAAGGCTCGTTCGTTTGTTGGCTTCTGCTTTATTTGTTTTTCTCGCTTTTCTTTGTGCTAATCCACGCCCACACTCGCTCTTGTAGGTTGCTTCAGGTGGCCGCCGAGGGTTTATACTTCCTGCGTTTCTGGGGATAACCCGAACCCTCAAGCCTTATATCGGGTAGGGTCCTTTCGGCGTTGTTTCCGCTTATAAGTTTGTAAAGAAATGGAAGTTCTTTTCTGTAATAATTTATAGTCACCTGGGTTATGGTCGACCGATATTCCACTCTGTCATTTAGTGCTTGTCTATAGGTATTCGCTGTTCTGTAGGTTGCAAATGAAACTGTATGGTCCTATGTCGGTTCTGTCAGCCGTTTGTGGCTTCCACTTCACTTGTAATGGTTTCGTTTTGTAAGGAACTCGCTCTAGCGAGCATGTTATGCTCAAACAACTTCTATTATGCGCTTATTTATATTGATTTAGTTAAATGAACTACTGTGTTGTCATTTCCAGCTATTACATGTCTTTCTAAAAGTACAAAATACTCGTATATTCGTTACTTGGTTATGTTTGTCGAGGTCGGTTGTCCGCCTTCCTTTCTGTGTGGAAATAGCTGCCTGTAGCGGCGTGTGCTCTATTGGTTACAGCTTACTATCTTCATTTATAGGCTCACTATAATTATATGCTTACAGTACTATTATTTCAATGGATGCAATCACAGATAATATTAACCGAATGAATTAATTTAGCAGTGGTTCAAAATAAACAATTTTATTACAGAGGAATGTTTCTGTGTCTCTCTTCTCTCGAGGGGTCTCTCTCTCCTTTTTCTCTCTCTCTTTTTTTTCCTATCTTTTTCCCTCTATTTTTAACATCTGGGAAGCATAACTGCTTCCACTTCCAGTTGAACTGTCTAACCAGAATTATTACAACTGCCAACCAGTTTGTTTTCACCAAAATGCTAATTTACTGTTAACTAATTTCTAAACTAAAACAATTCACAGTTTGCAATTTCTATGGTCTCTAACGACCTTCTGGGAAATAAACAAATAATAAAGAAAATTAAAACAAATGACAAGTTTGATAACCTGTCCAGCTATGCATGTGTTCTCTGCTAGTTCTTGTTCTCTCCATGAGACAGTCAACCACCTTCTGTCTCCTCGGAGCTGGATGCTCCTGCATCAGCATCTAACCCAAATTGAATGATCATCCATTTATATTTATAACACTTATACAATCTTCCATAATGCAATGGAAAACACTAAATATTTCTCTAATCAAGAAACCATCCATATTTTTTTCTTTACTTTTCTTTGATTTTTAAAGCTTTTTGTATGGTATTGTTTTATATTTTATATAATTAAATGAGAGTGAGTATATATATATATATATATATATATATATATATATATATATATATATATATATATATATATATATATATATATATATATATATATATATATATATATATGTTTATTTTTCAATATATGTATGTAATTTGAAAATCATGTGTTTGTTGTATTGAATTATGAATTTGAATGTGTATGCATAATGTAGATTTTAATTTGTATATTGTGTGTGTATTTTTTCTTAAAGTTGCATAAGCATATTTGAGTGTTTTCTTTTATTGGCTTGAAATTGTATGATGTGCAATTAGTTATTTGAAATTTCATATATATGTGTGAGTGATTGTGTGGATGTTTATTTATGAATATTTGTATTGTATGTGGCTTGAAATTGCAATTGTGTTTTTTGTATTAAATTGTGATTATAATTAATTTCAGAGCCAAAATTTGAATTTGTATATAAAATGTATGCTTTACTTTGTATATTGTGTGTTTTCTTATTTAATGTTGCATTTTCGTATTTGAGTGTTTCTTTTGTATTGAATTGAAATTGTATCAGAATTGTAAAATATGTGTTTTTCTATTTGAATTTGTATTTTGTGTTTAATATTTAAAATTGCTTATTTGCGTATTTAAATTTGAATTTTGTGTGTTGTTTAAAATTTTAATCATGTGTTTGTTGTATTGAATTATGAATCTGAATGTGTATGAATAATGTAGATTTTAATTTCTATTATGTGTTTAATTTTTATTAAAGTTGCATAATTATATTTGAGTGTTTTCTTTTATTGACTTGAAATTGTATGATGTGAAATTAGTTATTTGAAATTGTATGTTGTGCGTTTAGTTGAATTTGTATATTGTGTGTTTTTTAATTTGAACTTGTACTTTGTATGTTTCTTTATTTGAATTTGCATATATATGTGTGAGTGACTCCGTCAATGTTTATTTAAGAATATTTGCATTGTATGTGGCTTGAAATTTCAATTGTGTGTTTGTTGTACTGAATTGTGATTGTAATTAATTTCGTAGCATAAATTTGAATTTGTATATAAGATGTATTTTTTACTTTGTACATTGTGTGTTTCATTATTTAATGTTGCATTTGCATATTTGAGTGTTTTTTTTTGTATTGACTTGAAATTCTATGATGTGTGTTTCCTTATTTGGAATTGTAAAATATGTGTTTTTCTATTTGAATTTGTATTTTGTGTTTAATATCTAAAAATTTAAAATTGTATATCTACTTATTTAAATTTGTATTTTGTGTGTTGTTTGAAATTGCATATACAAGGGAGAATTGTTTTGTCAATGTTTGTTTGTTAATATGTGTTTAAATTCTATATTCCATTGCATCTTTAAATTGTATTTGTTTGAAATTGCTAGGTACATTTACTAAGTGTCTTGTTAATAAATACTTGTGTTTTCTGTGTTGATTTATATTAGCGATGAATTGTATTATAAACCTTAATGTATGTATTTTATATAGATTTTCCTATTTATTATATTGAATTTCACTTATAATTCAAGATTTGTAATGTTTTTGCTTCTTTTTTAAAATATATTTAGTTAAGATATATTTCTATATTTATATAATTATTA
This sequence comes from Pinus tabuliformis, assembly GCA_031772625.1. NCBI lineage: Eukaryota > Viridiplantae > Streptophyta > Pinopsida > Pinales > Pinaceae > Pinus > Pinus tabuliformis. Next base: position 861,021,192 of record CM062810.1, on the reverse strand, counting down.
AAATGTATAAATTTAATTAAGATTCACAATATATATATTAATATTATTTTATAAAAAACTATATATATATATATATTTTTTTTCCAGTTTCCATTTCAACATTAATAATTTAATTGGAACATTTACAGAAGATCATAAACATTTTAATAACATAAAATTTTGTAAAATATATTAATTTATTAACATTAATGGAAATAAATTATGATAATTCTTTCCCTAATCATATTATTATTCATGTCACAGTAATATTTATTAAACATAATTACTTATTATATATTTTTTAAATGTTATATTATCGAAATGCTTATGACTTGTTGTAAATGTTCCAATTAACTTATTAATGGTTAAATGGTAAATTAAAAAAAAAAAAATCTAAATATAAAGGATATATAACTTTTTTTTTTTTTTTTTTTTTTGCATATTTTAATAAATGATATATAAAAAAAAATTCAACCTATTTTTAACATGTTTTTTTTTCACATTTTCCATTTAAAAGTTAATAATTTAATTGAAACATTTACAACAAATTATAAGCATTTTGATAACATAACATAGTATAATTAAAATAACATAATTAATAAATATTTATAATAAATATTACTACTACAACAATAATAATATGATCAATGCATAAATTTATCATAATTTATTTCCTTTAATGTTATAATATATTTTACAAATATATCGATTAACATCATTAATAATTTAACATATTAAATTAATAAAATTAAATCATCCCCGCATGTTGATATGTTAAAAAGGTCATATCAATACAATTATATTAAGCAACATCATCGCAGTGAACTGGCCTTGGAAATTTTATAACATTATGACACAATACATGTAAGGCACTGAGGTAACTGCATAACCCAGGAAATTACAAGAAATTGTAAAATAGTGGGGTTTGGGTCAAGACAGCCTCACAGAAAATGATAACGAACCCATAAGAGAACAATGTGCATTCATATAGGACTAGACTCATTAAACCATATGAGAAATGCATTGATTGCATACATAAAAGTGGGAAAATGAATTAGTAATCTTTCGTAAATACAACTTGTATAACCAAGAAATTCAACACGCACAAATGACCACACCCGTTGAATGGGATGGTTTGCTCAAATAACCATAGGCTTCTACCCAAAAGGATTCAGCTCAACCTGGGAGGGGTCTGAGTGGCCCTTGGAACCTCTTTTTTGTAGAAACCTTGAAGGACAAAACTCAAAGATAATGCGATATTTTCCTTTCTAAGTAAATGACATAAACATAGAATAAATCATGGTAATTAACTAAAAAGTATCTAAGTGTATTTTTCACATGATATAGATGTCTCAGGTGGTAAGCCCAAATCTAAAATTGTTATACTTCCTTCAATATCCAATATAGTGCCCTTTAGCTTATCTAATGCATGGATAAGCTTAACCTATGACTAATATTGATCTACCATAAACATTCTTAGCAACTGCTGGGCATGATAAAAGACGTCCACTTTATGGAGATAATTATTCTAGCAACAATAAGAATTATTTTTTCTTACTACCCGTGAAACTATTCCTACCATTACATACGAATCCAAGAATTATTTCTTTGGTTGACAATTTTTCTCCTCCACTAGTACCATTTCATAATAATTTTAAAAATTTTAGTTAGATAAAAATGCATCAATAATATTATTAATATTTTCATATTTTTAGATTGTAAGATGATTTTTTGGAAAATTCATCTTACAAAAATATGTGATTCCATACTATTTTTTAATAATTTTATTATTTCAACTTTTAAATAAATTTTTCATTTCTTTGTATATTAGGTAAGGATGTACCTTAATTTTTGCATGTTTCCATATTAATTTAACTTTTCTTCTTATATGATTTGAGGGGGAAACTTGTCACAAGAGGGATTTGAACCTTGATGGAGATGGTTTCTACTTCTCCACTTAACCTCTCAATTGAGATTGAATTCACATTAAATAAAAAAAATTATGTAATGTTTAATTAATTTTACTACTTTCATATTTTTTCGTTATTTGGAACATGACCAAATGATATAATGCCTAATTAGATCATTTAAACTTAGTTAAACACAAACATAAAGAATCTCATTGCATAAAGTGTGAGCAGATTAGACATGAGATTTGAAACTAAATAGGGAGAGTTGGTTTCTCTTCGCGACAACCCAAACTGGAACTAATTGATAGAAAAAATATTTAAACACATAATGTCACACTTAGAATTTAAAACTAACTATCTACACTTGAGAAACATGTCATCACACAAATAATAAACACATCATAATTGGGAATTTAACCTTAATGGGGTGGGTCATTTCCCTTTCTAGGAAGATTGAACAAGAACTAATTGACATGAAAATTATATGAAAACATCTTGTCTGAGTGTTGAGCACTTAAATGAGAGTGATATGGTTTTTTCCTTACCAACCCTAGTTAAATGGAAATGAAAATAATGTTATAATTTTTATATCAACCTAGATCAAGAGGATAATGACTTATCCTCTTAATGATGTAACATAAACCAAACTCATTACAACATATTCTCCCCCCCTCAAGCACCTATTCAGATGTAAGTTTATCGATACTTTTCTAAAATTATTTGATAAACTAGGGGAAAACATGTCCTGTGAGATATTAGATACTTAATAAAGAGGATAACAACTTCTCCTCACCATAAAAACAAGATATAATAAATTGAATAAAAGAAATTATGTAGAGTTCAATTAAATTGAGCTATCTTTCCATATTGTTGCATCTATTACAAAAATTCTAATTGCTATGATATATGAAGGTGAAAACAAGTTACTTATAATAAACCATAAATTGTATTATGCAAAGGAATAAGTACTTCATAAATTGTACCATGAAGTGAAAAATGTAGTGTGGCCTAAACATAGCCTCATATACATAAGTTGAAACATTGCACTTAAATATCATACCTTTAAACTATTATCTCCATTAATGTTATATATATATATATATATATATATATATATATATATATATATATATATATATATATATATATATATATAGTAAAAGAAATAAATTATATTTTAATTAAAATGTACTTATCTCTTTATTTCTATTTAAATTGTGATGAATATGTGTATTTTCTCACTTTTCCCTTTTTTTCATGGAAATAATGTGAAATTGTGTAGAATACATTATGTTTTTCATCTTAGAATAGTTTTTGAAGTTTTAATATTTTTTATCTTCTTACGTGTTATCCCACATGTAATGTTTAATCTTTGTGTGATATTTCTCATGAACTATTTGGTCTATTCCACATGACTCCAAATCTACCAAGCCTACTACAAATCTTCACTAGGAAAATTCAAACATCAAAATAAGAGATTTCACCTCAGTAGTCATTCTCCATCTACTTAGTTGTAATTAAACCATAAAGGAGGTTAGCCATATACAAATTGACTTAAGGATATTCAAAAAGAATAATTCAAGGTGATGAAGAAGTCTTTAAACTATAAAGGAGGTTTACCCATATACAAATCACCTTAAGGATATTCAACAAGAACAATTCAAGGTGATGAATAAGACATTGATAGGGTACTTTAGATCCAGTAGGGATAGGATATTAATTACCAAAGTTAAAGCACTCAATCATTAGGCCAATTAAGTAAACTATAAAGGTTTAATAAGTTAGTTTTTGGTAGATTTTCTATAATGTGGCATGCAATACCATATAACAATTGGAACAAATAACATTATAATGATAAATAAGGAAATATTAGGACTCTCAATTAGATATGCAAAAGAATAATATTTTCAATTAAGTTTTTATGGCCGAAACACACAAAACAAAATTGTTGACATTGGCCCTAGAATTATGGTTATATAATGAAATAAATGATAGGATTTGATTTTTATTCACTATTTTATGCAATCTCTAATAAAAACAAAATAACACATTAATAAAAGTTTATTTTTAGAAACATTTCAAAGAACCCTAACCCTAATTATCCATAATTTTGGAGAGAAGAGAGAGAAAACATTTATAGAAGACAGATTGATGACCACCATCTATAAAAGTTCCTTGATGTAAATGATCAATGGATGTTTTCATTCCAAAGAAAAGTAGTCATGCCACCTTACTCAACTAGAAATTATGTCACTTGATATAAAACACCGAAGACAGATACCCACCACCATCTTTTTCAGAAAATGACATGATAAAGTAATGTTTAAATCTTGTGACCACAATACTGAGTTCATTCTTTCAAAAAATGCCCACTACACTTGAATTGTTCTAGAAAAATCAACTATTTATTGGAAACCAATTAATTTATTATGCTAAGTTCACTTTTGAAGGGAAAAAATTTGAACATAACATTCCTTGATAGAAAGTATAAAGACCCAAAACATCAAAAAAAAAATTGTATGATGGGTAAAAAAATCCAAATTCCAATCATGTTCGTCATATAGATTAGGCTAAGTTTTCAAGTTTTTTGAAAGTTGTGGAATCTCCATAGTCTGGTTTTTCAGGATCAAAATTCCATATATTTTAAATCTTGGTTTCTTGGGATTTCACCACATTTTAAAAATGATTTAAATGTTAAAAAAATAGCCAAGGATTATGATAAAAAGAGCTTTTCTAATTTGTTTAAATGAGTGAAATCTTTGTACTTGCAGTACCAAAATTCGAATAAGTGGAATCTTCCTACTTTGGGTTTTTCCATATCAAAATTCTTTGTATTTTAAAATTTGGTTTTTGAGATTTTAATTTATGTTTAAAAAATAGGCTATGATTATAATAAAAAGAGTTTTTTTAATTGGGTTAAATAAGTGAAATATTTGTACTTTGAAGACCAAAATTCCAATAAGTGGAATCTTCTTACTTTGTGTTTTTGGGTATCAAAATTCTTTGTATTTTAAAATTTTGTTTTTGAAATTTTAATTTATTTTAAAATCAATTTAAATATTATAAAATTAAAATTGATTTAAATATTAAAAATTATTTGGTCGATAAATTTGTAGACGATTAGAGAATTCAATAATTGAACGAAACCTAAATCATTATCGATTGAGATCCTCTTCTGATTCCTTTAGAAAACACTCACTCCATCCCTCCATTACTGTCACACAGTCATCCACCCCTATCACAAATAAAGTAACGTGTAAGTACAAGAAGTGTTCTCGAAAATGACAAGACAATGCTAAGATAATGATCGTTAAAAAACACCCACTCCATCCAATGCCATCACACCGTTATGCATCAGTATTGCAAGTATTGCAATAAAGCAACGTGTAAATATAATAAGTGTTCTAAAATATGATGAGACAATTCACGAAAATTACATGACAGGTTGTACGGAGCTGTGAAATGGTTATGAAAAAAAAGAGACTTACATCTCTTGAAAACTTTTCACTGATTGGGGATTTTTCTTTGAAATGGTTGTTTAAAATATCCGTGGTAAGAAACCATATATATCGATTGAGGTATATATATGCTTAGAAAAAGGCTTAGAAAAAGGGCGGTCGATGTATATTTTTTATTGCTCATGTATATCTTTTATTATACGATGTATGCATTTCCTTAAATGCCTTAGTATCTCTTTTCTTTCCATGACTTTGGGTTTGATATGGAATGTTGCAACCAATGAAAATCAGTTGAGGTTAACTATTTATCCCACATAGCCTTCGCCACTTTTGAGGTTAACTATTTATCCCACATAGCCTTGGCCACTTTTGTGCTTAACAGCTTTTATTCTTTTTTAGGTTTGGTTTCACTTCCCATCTCATAGTTTATTCAATTTCACATGGGGCTACCAATCTATGGTTTACCATTTTTCTGGGATTTTTGAACCTGGAATTTCTTAACTACTACATATTCATTATTTCTTTTAGCAATTGAGCTACCCTCTCCATCACCAATTAAACTACCCTACTACAAAGGATCATTTATTTTCAACAAAGAAGTTCAATTAAATTTAAATAGAGAAAGTTCTAATAATTTTTCTTTAACAATTTAAAATGAACTTAATTAACAACATTTTATTAATATTATTTAAAAATGAAATTTAATTAGTTTCAAAAATTTATATATTTCAATATTAATTATTTTTTATTAAATTAAATATATATTATAATAAAAAAACATCATAACATTATAATTCCTTATAGTTTTTCCCATTCATACAAAAAAAAAGTATTATCTTGATAAAAATATTTTCAGTAGCAAAAGGATTTCCATGGATGATTTTATCTCATAATTTATACATTCCTCATCTTATATATAAAAAATTATTTTAGATTAATAAAAACATTTCTAATAGCAAAAATATTTCCTTTTTTATTTTATCTATTGGGCTGATTTACTCATTGAGCCTAGAGGCTCATTCTATAGCCGTGTATGTGTAACATAAAAGCTGAGAGTGAGAGCGAAGGCGAGATTCCAATTCTCGTTCTTAAATTCCTGTTCCATGTGTTAGTGGTGTGTTAGCGTAAAAGATGGGAGTGAGAGCGTAAAAATGGGGAGTGGGAGCCCAGGTGAGATTCCAATTCTCATTTTGAATTCCATTCATATTTCTAATAGGAGAGCTAGCAATATTATGATTAATGGCTTTTCGAAAGAAGGGAAGAAGAGGAGTTGATTTTTCTACTTGTGTCGATTGGCAGTCTGTACGTGCATACTCACAGGTACCCCTTTGATTATGCGGACTCTGGCCAAGGTATGACAGTGATCACCGCTGCAGGTACATTGTTTATGCTATTTATGAGCTCATTTAAAGAGGTGGTGTAAGAATTTATATGATTCCAGAATTCTACGCATCTCAATTCAATACGTGTGTTCATATCTATTATAAAACTATTTTTCTGTATTTATTAAATTCGATACTTTAGTTTTTTCTATTTATATTCTTTAATAAATTTTAATCAAGTATTGTAAAAATTTATTAGAATTCTTTAATAAATTTTAATCAAGTATTGTAAAAATTTATTAGAATTGAAAGTTTAAATTGTATAATTGAATTAAAAATGTTTTTTAATCTATTAAATATATAAAAAATGATTTTTAACAAAAGAAAAAAACTTAAAAAAAATTGTGAACCTTTGTGTTGATAAAGTTTATTATATTGGCATCAACCTTTTAAGAAATTATTGAAAGTCTACTCTGGAATTTTCGTCACGCATATTTATTTTGTTGTTTTTATTGAAAAGTTATTTAGTTGTCTGATAGCTTTTTTAAATGGAAGCATTTATTTTTTGTTTTTTTTTCCTATGGTTCTTTTAGATCTTGGTTACAAAAACTAATTTTTGGGAAGTTTTTCATTTTCTCTTTTTTTAGTTGTCTTAATGCAATAAGTTTCGGAGAGATATAATACTAAAAATAAGAATGCAAACTATAATAGTAATTCACATAGAATATTGTCTTAATGTAATAAGTCTTTCTCAATATAATACTAAAAAGGTAGGAATGCAAATTATAACGCTAATTGTTATAGAATATTGTTTGAAATACTAATATTTGTATTAATAAATTTTTAAAAACATATGTAAAATATAATAGATTTTTTTTTAATGATAAGATGAATATTAAATGGGGTTAATTAACTTTGACTACAACACTCTTTTTTAGTAATATACTAGTGTAGATTTGTCTTAACCATAGATCTAATGAAAATTTAGAGGGATCAAATCTTTTAATATGAAAATATTTTTTAGAATGAAAAACTAAGGAAAAAAGTTTACACACGATGAGAGATCCACATTTAAGATGGAACTATGTTGGTTATATATATATATATATATATATATATAGTTTGACTACATCACCACCTTAACCATGGATCTAGCAAGAGCCTAGATGGATATAAACTTTTGACGTGCAAAACCATTTTACATGGTAGAAACCAAGTTTACACAATATGCTAGATCCATGTTTCATATATATACACACACACACAAACAACATGTTTAAATACGTATTTAACTTGAGCAGTAAATACTTAACTTTCCGACTCAAAATATTTTCAAATATTTTAATGATATTATTGGATACTTCTGAAAGAGAAGTGTGTAATGGATTTTTGATGGGTCCAACATTTCATATGGTTACTTCATCCATCATCAGGAACCAAAGAGCTAACCAAAGAGCTACTGTGAGTAACCTAGTGTTGGAGGGCCTATTTATAAGAGAACATGAATTAATTATTTATTGGGTCAAAGTCAAATTCATATAAAATTGTTAAAATGATTTGATAAATAAAATGGGTCTTTAATCAAATTAATTTAAATAATTTATAATTGACCAAATCCACAAATTGAAAATATAAAACAGGAATTAATGGATTATTAAAATGATTAACAATTAGCTAATATGTAACAAAAAAATATAATAATAAAATAATATCTACCATATTAGTTCCAGTTTAACTTGGATCTACCAAGTGGCTAGAGAGATCATATATTTTACCATTTTAAAATAGGTTTGTATATCAAGAGATTTGATCCCTCTAGGTGCTTCGTAGATCTGAAGTTAAGATAAAACTAAGTTGGTTTAATTTTCATGGGCCATATTTGTTTTTATTATTATTTTATTTTTAGAAAGTTATTTTTAATTTTTATTTTATTTTGAGAGTGTTAAAATATTTGCATTACATTACAATAACATTTTTATTTTTATATTATTTGACTTAGTCAAAATGTTAAACATTGCATTACAACATCTCTACCCTACTGGGCTAGGTGTTAATAGTAGAAAATACGATTTAAGGAGAATTACTAATTAAAACAGTGGTAATTAAATTGAGACATGAAACAAGAATACAAATTAAAAATAAGAAAAAATAAGAATTAGTTGAAAATTAAAGTGAAAAAAATAATAATATAGGTATAAAAATGATTTAAATAGACGTTTTTCCAAATTGAAAATTAATAATGAGAATAAATTAAAATTAAACAATGAAAAAATAAATAAAAAATAAAAAATAGGAATTAATTGCAAATTAAAATTAAAATTAATAAAATAATAATATAAAAATAGGAATTTGTTAAATAAACTTATTCTAAATTGAAAATTAATAATCAAAAGATTAATTAAAAATATAAAAATGAAAAATAAATTAATAATAAATATAATTTATTATAATAAGAATTTAGAATTCAATTAAGAATTAATTGGAAATAAAATAAGAATTTAAAATTAAACAATCTAATTAAAAATTAATAAAAAATCATATTTAATAATAATCAAAATAAGAAAGACGGGCAATATGCAAATTCTAAATTAAAAATTAATGAAAAATCATATTTAATAATAATCAAAATGAGAAAGATGGCAATATGCTAATTCTAAATTAAAAAATAATGGATTTAAAGTTAATTATAAAGATAAGAATGGAAAAAAAATAAAACAAATTGAAATAAGCATTTAATGGAAGATTAGATAATAAAATAATTAAAAAAAAAAATCGATATTTAAAAATAATTATATAATATAAAATTTATAGGAGTTTTTTCTGAAGTATATGATAAGGGACTTAATTGGAGAGATATCCCCAACAATATGATTAATTGTTAAACCCTCTAATCACTTATATTTTATTGATGTTTCACATTGTATTTTTTCTTATTAATAATATTTTTTTTTCTTTTATTTTAGACACATTTATTCAAATAGATTATTTGATTCTTATATTGAAATAGTTTTAAAAGGTATAATACAACTTTATCTTTTGAAACTTTTAATTACTTTATTTCTCTATAAAGTTGATAAAAAAATTATTTGATTTCATGTGGACATCAAAATATTTTGTTTATGGTTGACACTGCTAGTGAAATGTTTTTACAACTTCTTCTTCATATGAACATTCAGGATGAAATTATTGTTAGTTTATAATATTTTTAATTTAAAATAACTAAACGTGTATAGTCATTCTTATTGTAGTTGACATTACTTTCTATTTAAATAATATTTATTTTTATTTTTATTTTAAGAGAGACACTTGTCAACTTGAGGTTGCTCTCTCTCACTCGATTGTAAAATGAGCCTCTTAGCTCAAAAATATCTAATTACCTTACATTAAATAATAAATAAATATAGAAATATAATCAATGACATCCACTTTTTATGTAGATTATTATACCATACATTTTATCAACAAAATTTTATTAACTTCCATCTAAGAATTGATCTCATTGATAATTGTTCACAATAACAATATTTATAACTCTTTCATCAAGTTACAAACTTTTATTAGCTTCAAACAAACATATCAACACACATAATCGTGTCCATTCATCCTCTATTTTTTCCTTAGCAATAGAATATTTCTACGATTTTAAAGTAGACATTATGTCTACAAACACAAAAATTGTGAACTTCTTGTAGGATTTTAAGCACAAGAAAAACATCAAGCTATGAAAAAATAGTACATTAGTAATTTGCATGAAAAAGATGAGAGAATCAAATAACATTCAAATAAACTAAGTAAATGAATGACAAATTAAAATTCGCTATGTTGCTTGGCTTGACCTTAGGACAATTAAACCAGCATACTTGCTCAACAAGTGAATGGAAATGTGAATGTGAATGGAGGGTTCGGTAGATAGGATGACCCAAGATATACAAGGAATGAAATAAAATACAGGAAAGTAACTGAAGCACACCAAAAATATCTATCTTGAGTATGGATCTAACAACACACTAAAAAATCTATTTAAGTATGGATCTAACATGAGGAGAGGGATCAAATACTTCTTTAGAGTGCAAAATACAATGTGAATTTTCTTATTTTTTAAATTGTATTTTTGAAATCTATATAAAGTATATATATAGGATTTAAAATTAAAAACTTAATTATTTTCATGATATATACATATTTTTTTTTAAATGATATATAATATATACATAGTTGACATTAAAATATTTGACATAACATGTACAATGAGACATTTTATCAGTGCAAATTAAAATGGTTTTTTAATTATTAATAGATTTTTAAGTATATGCCAAGTATTAAAATATTTTGTTTTATCAATTTTTTCTATATATAGATATATATGAATTCGATATCATGCATAAATTATTTAACATAGGTCTTCAAATATTTTATTTAAATAACACGTTGAAATGTTTTTGAAAAAATAGTTTATTTAAATCTCTTTCTCAAATATTTTTGAAAAGTAAAAGTTTAAACATCTTAGTCACACATTTTTTTACTTCTAATTACTTTACAACATATTTATTTTACTATATTATAACTGACATTATTTTTCTATTTAGAGCATAGTTTATTTTTATTTATAGGGGCCCATGTCAATTTGAGGGATAGTTTTTTTAGTTGTAATTACTTTACAATATATTCATTTTATTTTATTGTAGTCGACATTATTGTTCTATTTAGAGAATAGTTTATGTTTATTTTATAGGGCCGCATGTCAATATATGGGACAGATCCCTCATATTATTTTGTAGAATGAGTCTCTTGGCTTAATAAGTATGCTAGAGATTATAATAATATGGTGAAAAGTCAACTTCTATTAATAAATAAAATAAGAGCGTATTGTAGAACAAAAATTGGCTAGAATGGTTGTAACCATCTCTAAATAAAGAGATAATAGCTACACAAATTCACAAAATCTATTGTATAACCGTAGAAGATAAAATTCTTAGGATATTATGTCACAGGTATTGAGAGGTCAAATGTAGATTTCCATGTAAAATTATGCTTCCCTTTCTTCTTATTGTTCAACATAGGCGAGGAGTAAAAGTATATCCCCTTGTTCTTCTCAAGCTTATGGTGGAACTAAGAATATTATGTTAGATTATTAACTGATTCTATAAACATTTGGTGAGTTGTAGGTTCATACAGAACCTCTTTCAGGTCTACATCTAAAGAGTAGACATACAAAACTTCAGATATTTTGAGGGACAACTAAATGTGCAATGAGGGAGGAAACATTTTTTGTATGTGTTGAGGTACCCTCTATCTGTTGGAAGATTTCTAAAGATTTCTTGTGGGCTAACTGGTGAATTTTGCTTCATGGCTAGCCAAATTACTAAAGAGGGGAACAAAATGGAGTTATTTTAATTTTTACATCCATACCGATTCATATTCAACATGTCACCAATGTGTTTTTCTCAGTTGTAGATTTTTGTCATCATGGTCATTTGACCAATTTCTTCTAGCATAGTGAGTTTAATGTTAGAGACTCTCCCTATTCATGCAAAATGACAATGGTAACATGTCCTTTTGAATGGGGGTTTATTTTAATGAGTTTTGTTTAATATATTTATTAATTGAAAAATCAAAATCTCAATTCTTATTTTGATGTTAACATTTTATTTTGAATGGCATAATAGATATAATGCATATCTAAAAAAATATTTGTTCACATTATGATATAGAATTGTCAAAAAATAACAAAAAACATAACACTATTATTGAATCTAACAAAATTAATGGAGAAGTAATATTTATACTATCCTGTCATTTTGTTGTGTTTTGTTTTCTTTGAATGTCATTGCTAAATAAAGAAATGAGATTTCATACACATTTTATATAATGTGATTAGAATAAATATCCCTAATAGTTGAAATAAACTAAAGTAGCATAACAACAACCCTTCATTTTAGATTTGACTCAAAATTGAACATTTAATTTAATGTTCACTAGGAAAGAATTAGAAATAAGAAAAAAAGTGAGATATTAAAAGATTAATTTAACACTATATATATTTAACCCAATAATATAAAGATGAATAAATAGAAACCAAATAGAAAATATTTATTATTCATATTGCATATAACACTCAAAATAGTAGAAAACCATATACAAAATACACAATTTAGAAATTTTATAATTTTGAAATAAATAAAAGTAAATTTAGAAAAACTTATCTATAGTTGGTTAATTTTAGTGCATGGAAGGATAAAATACAAAAAATATAATTATTTATAAAATTAGATTGTGAATAAATAATAGTTCAGACACTAACATTAAGACCTTAAATGGTCTACAAAATGTACATCATCATTGTATCATGTAATGGGTGAAATATAAGTAGTAGTCAAGATCATTACCTTATGTTGACTCTAATGATCTTGACTTACCAAAAGTGCTTTCTCAACATTTCTTATATTCCTTTCTTATGGGATTGAATTTGGACTTACACTTTATTCATCTTTATCTTGGCTATGTTAGGCCAGTTTAAGTACATAGAAGCTATAGTTCTAATGTTACAGTTAATGTGTTCGATATTAAGATTGATGTTTGTTGTAACATTTCAAGAGTTGCAATGTCTTGATCTTGAAGCATACTATGGGTCATAGCTTTTAGAATTCAATGTGTTAAATATCATAATGCACTATGGTTTAATTAATTTTAGAGTTAGTCCCTTGAGAATAATCAAGTGATCAATGTCATTTTTTCTTAATCGTAATAGTGGTTAGATGTTGCATTATGAAAGAGCTTGTATTTCTCTAAGAGTATTAATGATCACAATAAATTAGGGTTATGTGTCATATCAATCATTTGACATTCATAATGATTTTTGGTTAAGGAAAACATATTGTATCAGATATTATAGTTGACATAGTGGTCAAATGTTACACTAAATAAGAGAAACAATTAGGTTAATATATAGTGCAATATATGGAAATATCTAATAACAAATTCATTGTAATTAGTGAATTTATAAATACATATATTAATATATATTTTGTTGAATTGAGGCTTCTGTGATCCATAACATTTTAAGAAGAGTTTAGTCGTAAATCACATGTAGAACACCTTTGTTGACACGTTTCTTAAAATATATATTTTCTCAAATAAAAATATTTTTGGGAAACCCAATTAGTGTTTCCTTATAATTGTCCTCATTTTTTAATCCAATGATTGATTGGTTGTGTTTTAAAAAGCCCTTAGAGATTTAGTCGCTGGGGTTTTGGAGACTACTAGAGTTTTCCAAGGCTCTTGGAAATATTGAAAAAATTAGATTATCTGAAATTTTGAGATAATATTTTATTTCTATTATTTTTCATTTCAAATTCCTTAAAAAAAATATAAAATGATTATTTTTTAAACACTGATATAAATAATGATTAGTTCATATCACTTTATTTATTAATAAAAACAATTATTCTAGTAGTGGCAAATGTTATTAAACTATATGAATTCTAATAAAGATTTTTGTTATCAAACATCAAATTATATTTTGACAATTTTATTATTTAGGAAAAAAAATTGTAATAACTTTTCTTGCAAGTTGGTAATTCTATAAATTTATTAACTTCGCCTATTTTCCAAACAATTTAAAGAAAACAATTTACACATTGTTTTTTTAAATTTCATCCTTACCTTTTTAGTTTTGAAATTCTAGACAGAGGGTTTTTGTGAGAAAGGGTATAGAGGATATGGCGGAGGGTCAGGACAGGGATGGAGGTCGCTGGTTGCGGAGCATGGAGAGCAAACGGGATACGAAGGGTAAGGGCCAGGTTGAGGAGGCCCTCCGGAAAATCATGTTGAATATTTCAGATGACTCTGAAGAGGAGTTTGACATTCGAGACTACTTGGTGGATGATGAACCCCGACGTAGACAGGAAGGCGGGGATAAGCGTGGCAAAGCTCAAAGGCAGGAGGTCGAAGCTCGGATGGGCGAACAGGAGTTTGAGGAAGAGGCGGGCATATATGGGGGTGGCAGACGAGGACGAAGTAGGGGAGGGTGTGTGCTGAAGAAGGAAGGGACCAGCCAGCGGGGCAGAGGGTGCGGCAGAGGGAGAGGAGGCAGAGGAGGTAGGACAACAGCAAATGTTGAGTATGAGGAGGAAATGTGTAGTGAGGCCAGAGAGAAAAAAAGAGGTAAGAGAGATATGAAACAGAAATTACAGGAGGCTGAAGAGGCTTATCATCAGCGTACTCACCCTAATATTCGGAGGATCATTGAACATTTGGAAGAGGAGGCATTGCAGGAACAGTCAGGGTCAGAAATGGAGGATTGGGAGGCCTATCTGCCTGACCCAGGACATACAAGAGGCAGGCTGACCTTATATAAACAATCTTTGCATGTCTATTGGGGCATGAAAAGGCTCTTAGCTAAAGCACTTGAACAGGTAGCCATGGACATGGTTGAATTGGCCCAGGTAGCAATGAAGAAAGAGATGCAGAATCTCCAAGTCACCTTAATGATGCAAGACAGGAAGATGGATGTGATCCTGAAGTATCTTCAAGCCAGGGGACCGGGGGTCAAAACGGAGAAGGAGGCCAATCTGGAGGCCCAGAATTAACAACAGATGGAGCAGCTGAAAAGAGGTGTTTTGGATTTTAGTTTTTCTTTACAGATACTTGTTTTGCATGTTTAAAGTCATAACCAGTTTTATAGTAAGTAAAGTAGAAGGATATGTAGTATGGGAGAAAAGACTGACCCAGGACATACAAGAGGCAGGCTGACCTTATATAAACAATCTTTGCATGTCTATTGGGGCATGAAAAGGCTCTTAGCTAAAGCACTTGAACAGGTAGCCATGGACATGGTTGAATTGGCCCAGGTAGCAATGAAGAAAGAGATGCAGAATCTCCAAGTCACCTTAATGATGCAAGACAGGAAGATGGATGTGATCCTGAAGTATCTTCAAGCCAGGGGACCGGGGGTCAAAACGGAAAAGGAGGCCAATCTGGAGGCCCAGAATTAACAACAGATGGAGCAGCTGAAAAGAGGTGTTTTGGATTTTAGTTTTTCTTTACAGATACTTGTTTTGCATGTTTAAAGTCATAACCTGTTTTATAGTAAGTAAAGTAGAAGGACATGTAGTATGGGAGAAAAGACTGTTGGGTCTATACTTTTGGATAATCGATTATATAGCATGGGTAGAAAGACTGAAGATATTCTATTTTTGGATGGGAATTAAGAACCTCAGGTGGTCAAGATATCCGGTTTCCCTTCGGGGCGGGTTGAGACCGGCCCATATGTGGTATGTTTTTCGATGTATGATCCTTATTTTACAGTAATAGAAATAATGAATCTTACCTTTGCTTACAAAAAAAAACTATTTCATCTTTATAACTTTGAAACTGCCAAACTTTTACTTAAAAGCAATTAAAGTTTTCTTTTAACATTTAACTTCTAATATCTTAGTTTGGCATTAACCATTCGGCTTTTGAAATTGCCAACCTTTTACTTCAAAAGATATTAACGGGTTGTTTTTTTAACTTTTTATTTTTAAAAAAAAGATAATTTCTTGGTTCCTTTTTTTTCAAATTTAACCATTAACTTTTCTTTTGCCGATGGGTCTTTCAACTATGAAATTAATATTCCGCTTCTAAAATTTAGTTAACTTTTTGCGTTTTTGAGCTTTTTGCTTTTTTGCTTTAGTGAGGGATTCGAGCGATTCTTTTGCTGGTGGAGCTTTCCCCAATGGAATTAATATTCCGCTTCTGAAATTTAGCTAACTTTTAGAGTTTTTTGCTTTTTTGCTTTAGTTAAATTTAGTTAATAGAGGGATTCGAGCGATGGGATTTTTTTCATTGCGGTTTCCTTCATTCTTCAATGCGGATTTTACAATCGCATTCTTCAACGCGGATTTCACAATCGCAATCTCTCACTGACAATCAAATTTTTTCATAACAGTTTCCTTCATTGTTCAATGCCGATTTCGCAATGGCAATCTCTCCTCGGCAATATGTGAAATTAGAGACTCTCCACTGTTGGTCATGAATGACGGAAACCATGGTCATGCCCAATTGTTTGAAGATAAGATTTCTTATTATATTACACGAGGATGTTGGATGATTAGATAAAATAAATGTTAGCACAGTTGGTAGAGAATATTCGAAGATTAGAGAAAATGAGTGGTAACAACCTGACGATGGTGTTTCCATTGTTGCCGTTGTATTTTTTTCAGAATTAAGGAAGATAGCTTTGTTGGGAGAGCGTCAATGGAAAGTTGACGGTCAGACTGAATATCTGAAGGCTATGTGTTCGATCCACGCTCATTGCACCTAAAACTTCACATTTCTAATTCTAATCACGGTAGAGGTAAGGAAGCCAATTTTGTCGATTCGATTTATCTTAGCATTCTTTAGTCATGGTTCTTTTTCGAGCCTGGTTTTAAAGTCTTATTTATAATTTCTTTCCCAACTATGGATATAGTTAATGGATGATTTTGTTTTAAAGTCTTGTTTATAATTTTTTCCCACAAATATGGATATCGTTTATGGATAATTTTGTTTGCACATTTGAAGCCATGCTTGTTATTCGAGCCTTGTTTTAAAGTATGGTTTATAATTTTTTCATGCAACTATGTATTATGCATTTTTGTTTATGGATAATTTGAAATGTTGAGCACTGGAAATGTTTGAAATGTTGAGCACTTGTTTATAATTATTTTCTGCAATTATGGAAAGCACTTATTGATACTTTTCTTGTTTCATTATATTTTTTTCACACATATGAAAAATCTGAACACTTAGTCATCAAGATTCATCTGTCCTCACACTCAATTACAATTAGTCTTCACTCTAGCCAATTAAATTTGATTCTGAAATATAAACACAAATAACAGCAAACCTGAATAGCTACCGGTCTTAATGGACCGATACATTAAAGAACAACAGCACACATAATGCTGTTTTGGTAATCTTGCATTTAACCTGATTTGGTCCAATGACCAGGAAGATATTTGTAATTCCATTTGAAAACACATCAAGCCATAGAATATGCGAGATTATAATAATATTATTATTATATAATATCCCTGATGATATTCCATCGTGATTATAATATTCTATTAACGAGGTAACGATGGAGTAAGGGGCTCAATTTCTAGGGCTTTGGGTGAGGAATACGAGGTCTCTCGTCACAGGTAACGAACGCTAATCTCTGGGTTGTTACGGTAATAAGAGTGAGATCCCTGCGCACCCTAGGAAGTTGACTCTTGATGGGATTCAATAAGATAGAAAAATAGAGATTCGGTTCCTTTCTATACCACCTGCATTAATGCATTCCCTTAGGTTTGTTAGCATACCCGCTGAGTAACCAGCCACCACATACCCGAGAAAAGCAAAAGGAGGGCCCTATCACATAATACCTGTTTCTAGTTTCGTTTTTCTTTCCATAGATGTGATATGGTGACACCAGAAATTGATTGGTGATTTCACCGTGGAAAAAAAAGCACTAGGCTAACCCAATTACGAGCACAAAGGCATACAACGTAGAGGGTGTGGGGCTCTTCCAATTCCCTCTCGATTATTTCGGAATAATGAATGGAACGGCGATTCAGCGGGGAACATTTAAACTTCGTTGGTTTGTATTTTACTTATATGTGCGGTTTCCAGAATTTCATGGGGGTTTCCAAATTTTGTTTATGATAATTGTGTTTTTTTGTTTATTTTATTTTTTAAAGGATTTATAGAATTTTATTTATTGATTTTAAAAATATTTTTGGACATTAGGTATAAACATTGAGTTATATATGATTTTTTAAGAGAGTTCGATACTATTTATATAAGTTTTGTAGTTTTTTATTAATTAGATTATTTTATTCCTAATATATATATATATATATATATGATTTGTTAGATTATTATGTATATATTGATATTTGAATTATTATTATAAGGAAATGTGAAAATCAATAAGTATTATAAATAAGGAGAATGAAATAGTTCTGGACATTAAGAATAAATATTTACCATTTCTCTCAACAAAGTTTGAAACTATTTATATAAATTTTATAACGAAGAGATAGTGGAGGAGGAGGAGGTGGATGTGCAGAGGTGGTGGAGGAGGTGAAGGAGGAGAAGGGGGTTGAGGCACAGGCAGGAGGAGGAGGAGGAGGTGGAGGTGGAGGTGGAAGAGGAGGAGTAGGAAGAGGAGGAGGAGAGGTGTAGGTGGTGGAGGAGGTGGAATAGGTGGAGATAGAGGTGGAAGTGGAGGAGGAGGAGGAGGTGGAGATGGAGATGGAGGTGGAGGAGGATGAGGTGGAGTTGGTGGATGGGGAGGGGGAGGGGGAGGGGGAGGCGGAGGTGGTGGGCAAAGGAGGTGGTGGTGGAGGTGGAGGAGGAGAAGGATGTGGCGGTGGGGGAGGAGGTGGAGGTGGAGGTGGGAGGAGGAGGAGGAGGAGTTGGATGTGGAGGTGGGAGGAGGTTTAGTAGGAGGAGGAGTTGGATGTGGAGGTGGAGGAGGTGGCGGTGGTGGTGCTGGAGGAGGAGGTGGAAGAGGAGGAGGAGGAAGATGGGGGTGGAGGAAGAGGGAGAGGAGGAGGAGGTGGAGGTGGACATGGATGAGGAGGATAAGGAGGAGGATGTGGGCGAGGTGGAGAAGGTGGAAGAGGGGGTGGAGTAGGAGGAGGAGTGTAGAGGTGGAGGTGGAGATGGAAGAGGAGGCAGAGGGGGTGGAGGAGGTGGGCGAAAAGGAGGAGGAGGAGGAGGTGGACGAGGAGGACGAGGAGGAGGACATGGAGGAGGAGGCAGTGGCGGAGGTGGAGAAGGAGGAGAAGGAGGTGGATGAGGAGGAGGAGGAGGAGGAGGACGTGGAGGAGGCAGCGGTGGAGGTAGAGGAGGAGGAGGAGGCATAGGTGGAGGAGGTGATGGTTGAGGTGGAGAAGGTAGAGGAGGAGGAGGAGGAAGTAGAGGCAGATTTAGAGGTGGTGGAAGAGGTGGACATGCAAGTGGAGGTTGAGGAAGAGGAGGTATTGGAGGAGGATGTTGAGGAGGAGGAGGAGGAGGTGTCAGAGGAGGATGTTGAGGAGGATAAGGAGCACAATGAGGAGGAGTCAGAGGAGGAGGAGGAGGTGCTCAAGGAGGTGGAGGTGGAGATGGATGAGGTGGAGGTGTTGGAGGTATGGTGAATGCGGAGGTGGAGGTGGAGGGGGAGGTGGACGGATGAGGTGGAGGTGGAGGAGGAGGATGAGAAGGAGGTGGAGGAGGTGATGGTGGAAGTGGAGAAGGTGGAGGAGGAGGTAGAGTTGGAGGAAGAGGAGGTGATGGAGGAGGATTCACACGAGGAGGAGGAGGAGGTAGAGGCAGTCAAGGAGGAGGAAGTGGTCAAGGAGGTGGAGGTGGATGTGAAGGATGAGGGGTAGGTGGTCAAGGAGGTGGAGGTTGAGGTGCAGGAGGTGGAGGTGGAGGTGCAGGAGGAGGAGGACGGGGTGAAGGTCGAGGTTGAGGAGGGGATGGCGGAGATGGAGGTGGAGGTGGAGGTGCAGAAGGAGGATGGAGTGGAGGCCGAAGTTGAGGAGGGGATGCTGGAGATGGAGGTGGAGGAGGTAGTGGAGGATGAGGAGGAGGTGGAGATGGAGGTGGTGGTAGAGGACGTGGTGGAGGAGGAGGAGGTAGAGGTGGCCAAGGAGGAGGAGGTGGTAGAGGAGGTGGAGGTGGAGGTGGATGTGAAGTATGAGGGGTAGGTGGTCAAGGAGGTGGAGGTGGAGGTGGAGGAGGAGGAGGATGAGGAGGGGGTGGAGTTCTAGGTTGAGGAGGGGATGATGGAGATGGAGGTGGAGGATGTAGTGGAGGAGGAGGAGGTGGTGGAGGTTGAGGTAGAGGACATGGTGGAGGAGGAGGAGAAGGAGGTGGAGGTTGACATGGCAAAGGTGAAGAATGGTTGGAGGTCATGGAGGACGAGGTGGTGGCGAAGAACGGTTGCAGGTGGTGGTGTAGGAGGAGGTGCTTGAGTTGGAGGTGGTGGAGTAGGACAAGGTGGTGGAGATGGAGATGGAGGAGGAGGTGTGGTGGAGGAGATGGAGAAGGTTTTTGAGGAGGAAATGGAGGTGGAGGTGGAGGTGGTGGAGGTGGAGGTGGAGGTGGACGACGGGGAGGTGGAGGTGGAGGAGGACATGGTGGAGGTCGAGGTTGAGGAGGGGATGTAATCTTCAATCAATGTTGGCAAAAATTATTTGGTATATAATGTAATTTCAACAAACCAATTGCATTGATTTGCTTAAGAATGATGCCATTCAATATTTTTTTAAATTAAGATTCTAGTTACGATGAGAGACCAACCTACCATTTTCTGGAGCACCCTACCACAATGTCGACTCTAGAGAAGGCTACATTAAGAAAAATAATCAGAGAGTAAGAATATAAAGAATGGTTGAATCAACCACATATTTGATCCCCACTATGTCTAGCTTCACCAATTAGAAATGACTAAAACAATGATAGTTCTTCATCACAAGTTGGAAATGGAGGCAATCAAATAGAGGTTGGTATAGATTATTACTTAAGGGATACAACTTCCATGGAGGCAATGTTTTTAGATGTATTCTAGAATGATGAGCTAGGGGATGATGCTCGTATTATTGATACCTTATTCGAAAGCCTAAAATATTCCTCCACCACCCCTCTCTTTGGACCTGACTGAAAGTCAAAATGTACTAAGCTAGGGACAACAATGTTGTCGTATAATGTGATTTTTTTCATGTGGAATGTGTGTTTCTCCACAATATTGAGTTAATTGACTTGCATTACCGATCAAGTTCCTTATATTTTGTCACACAATTAAATTTAAAATGGTTGATTTTATGAATGTTAAATATTGACATTATACAATTATATTCCCCAGCAATTACATGATACTTAATGATAAAGTTCTTCTAAGCAATAATATCTTGTCAAGTAGTTGCAAAGAGGCAAAGTACTTGAAAATGTTGGGCGTTGAGTACATACCATATGATGCATGTTCGAACGATTATATTCTATATAGAGGAGAATATGTAGGTAAAGAGATATGTTTTAGATGTGGGAGTGACAGGTACCATAATTAAAAAAGCAAGTCAATCACACGGTCGTCCTCATAATATATTAAGGCATATTATTATAATCCCAAGGATTCAAAGACTCTTTCATTGCAAAGAATTATCTATGTTGTAGGGATCACATGCCTCACATATAAGTGAGTTAGGAGTTATGCAAATCCAAACAGATTCAATAGCCATGAAGCATATAGAGGATACATGTCCTAAAAAACTAAAGAATGAAGTATGAAGTCTATGACTTAGCATATACATGGATGGTGTAAACCCATATTCCCTCCAAAACACCAGCTATTTTGTTTGGCCTGTAGTAGTGATCAATAAAAATATCCCCCCATTATTTTTGGTGAAGAATGAACATCTTATGTTGGCTCTCAAACTCCTGGTAGAAGACACGTGAATAATATGGATGTCTGCTTACAACCATTGGTAGATGAATTGAAGGATTATGGGAAGGGATAATTGTGTATCATGTATAAAGACCCATCACAAGAGAGAGGAGTTTTACATTGTATGGGATACATGCTTCCACCATACATCATTATCCAAGATTAGGAGTTTGCTATGGTAAATCAAAGTTTTATTTATTTGTTTAGTAACAATATTGTTTCACATATTAATTTAATTTGATGAAACTGTTCAGATCTTCATGGTCGCTAACATGATGACGTGTATATAATAATTTTGTAGGTTTGGTAACAAAAGGGTATCATGGATGTAAATGTTGTGGAACTTCTCTGGAGGTTTGGTGGTTCGACCACCTACGAAATCTAGTGTATCACTGCTCCAGGGTATTCATCCTAGAAGAAAACCCTTATAGAAGAGAAACACCTGCTTTCAATGGTAAACTAGAGAGAAACCAAAGACCTACAATAATGAAACAAACTAAATTCCTTAGAGTGTATGAGAGAGAGAGGGAGAAGGAATTTTCATAAATGTGTGATTCAAATGGGGAGCCTATGTTTGACAGTGTAGTGTAATTATCCTCTACTAGTGTGTCGTTGTGAACCATGACCCCCTCCAAGAGCTATAATGTGCCATATTTAAATCATCTGCATTTGTACGTTGGATCACAACAAAGGATATTCATATTACTAGAATTCCATGGTGGCATCAAGATATAGCTAATATTGTTTGTATCTTTGAGAAAGAGTTGTCGTTGAGTTTCATGGAATTTTAGGTTCATCTTCTAATTCAACTACTAGATGAGGTTGAATTAGTTGGGGTCATTTCTTACCGTTGGATACTGTTCGCCTTTGAGAGTTACATGAAGAGATTGAAAATTTTTGTTCGACAAAGGGAAAAAACCGAGGGGTCTATGGCAGAGGAGTATATATTTTATGAGCCTTTCCATTATGGTAGTGAGTGCATCAAGCAGATTGAAAACACACTATGTGAAGTGGTTTAGGATGAAGAAAGGGATGAATAAAAAAGAGAAGAGGATATTCTCAAAATGAATTAAAAGAGGTGCATGACAAATAGTATGTAGAGGTTTATAACTTTTCACTCACTTCCTCCTCTTCCATCCCTCCCTCCCTCCTCCTCTCTACAGCAACCCATGCCTCTCCCTTGACCCCTCTCTCTTTCTCACCCTATCCCCCACTCCCCCTTCCTCCCTTACTCACCCTCCTCCTCACCACCGCTCCCCTTCCCCACTCTCCCCACCTCTCCCTCCCTCCCTCTATCTATTGTTATCATTCTCTCTCCCCTTCCTCCTCCACCTCCCTCTAACTCCCTCTACCTCTCTCCACATTTACCTTTCTCCCCCTCCCTCCTATATCCTCTTATCACACCCACTCTCTCTCTCTCCATTCCCCCCCCATATCTCACCCTCCCACTTATATCTTACTCTCCCTCCCATTCCCCTTTCTCTCTCCTCATCCTTCCTTGCTCGCTCTCTCTCGTTCGCATTCCCCTTTCCCTCTCCTCATTCTCCTTTGCTCACTCTCTCTCCCACCCTCACACTCTCTCTCTCCACATTCTCTCTATCCCTATGCCCCACACCTCTCCCGTTCTACCATATTCCTTTTCTCACTCTCCATCCCTCGTTTCCCACCCTTGGTTTCTATCTCTCTCACTCTCTCTCCTTGCCATCTCCCTCTCTCTTTGCACCTCCCCCTCCCACCATTTCTCCTTCACTCTCTCTCTCACCCATCCTCTATCTTTATCCCATTCTGTCACCCTCTCTAATGCACTCTCTCTCTATTCCCTACCCATGTATTCCTCTCTCCTTGTCTCTCTCCCACACCCTGTCCATGTCCCTCCTCTACTTGGTCTCCCCCTCTACGTCTCTGCCACTATCCCTCTCTTACCATCCAACACTCCCACTCCCATGCTCCCTCCATCTATCCCTCTCCCACCACCTCCCCATCCCCCTCTCCCTCTATTTCTGTCTCTCTTCCTCTCACTCACTCTGCCTCCCTTGTCCACTCTCTCTCCCATTCCCTATCCCTTCCCTCTCTCTCTCTCTCTCTCTCTCTCTCGCCCCATTCCTCTCTCCCTCTATTCATCTCAAACTAGCTCTCTCTGACCCTCTCTCTATTTATCCCTCTGTCCCTCTATCTCATTGTCTCTCCTCCCCTTTATCTCTCTATCCCTCCCTCTCTCTCTCTCTTTATCGCCCCATTCCTCTCTCCCTCTATTCATCTCAAACTAGCTCTCTCTGATCCTCTCTCTATTTATCCATTTGTCCCTCTCTCTCATTGTCTCTCCTCCCCTTTATCTCTCTATCTCTCTCTCTCTCTCTCTCTCTCTCCTAGTCTCGTCCCCTCACCAAAACCCACTCTCACTCTCCCTCTCTCTCTCCACCACTACTACTCTCTCTCTCACACCACACCCCTCCTCCATTCCCTCCCTCTATCCTTTTGTCAATCCCACTATCTCTCTCCCTCCTCCAACTCCCTCTACCTCTCTCTCCCTCACTCTCTCTCCCTCTCTCCCTCACTCTCTCTCCCTCTTTATCTCTTTTTACCCCCTCGCATTCTCTCACTCTCCCCTTTACTCTCTCTCACTTCCCCCTCTCTCTTCCCATAGACCCTCCCCCTCCTTCCCACTTCCCATTCTCTCACTCTCCCCATTATGCTCTTTCTCTTCCCCTCTCTCTCTATTCCCATAAATCTCCCATCTCCTTCCCACCACCACCTCCCCCTCTATATCTTCACATACACCCTCCCCCTTCCTCTACATGTCTCTCCCTCTCCCTATCACTTGACTATATTATATTCCTCCACTTCTCACACTCCTCCCCAACCTCTTTTTCTCTCTTTCGCTCCCTGTTTCTCTCTCCAACTACATTTCCTCCCCCCTCCCTTCCATCCTCCCTTTCCCTCCCCTCTCTCTCTCCCCTGCTCCACTTCTCCCTTTTCTCAATATCCCCCTCTCTACCTCTCTCCTTTCCCACTCTCCCTACCTCTCCCTAACCTCTTCACACCCTCCATCCCTCTATCTATTTTTCTCTTCCCCTCCCTAACCCCAATCCCTCTAATTCCCTCTACCTCTCTCTACATCTCCTTTTATACCTCTCCCCCATTTGTCCCTCTGGCTCCTCTCTTGTGTTTTCTCCCTCTCTCTCTCCATTCCTCCCCTCCTCTATCACTGTCTCTTTCACTCTCCCTCTCTGTTATGTTCTTAACCTGCAAGACAATACTAGAATACTAAATATGTGAAGAAATATACCTAGAACATAGAACAATAAGAAATAACAACAAGTATTTTATTATTTAGAAAGCAATGTTCACTTGCGTCTTCGAGGGGGAACCTCCAATAGAGTTGAGTTCAATTACGAAATAAGACATGATTCTCCTCAAGGGGAGTCTCTATCCTTTATATAGGATTCATACATGCAATACCATGGGGAAATACCATGTTTCTTATTAATACCATCTATCTAATACCATGGCCCATTTGCAACTAACTGTGGACCCTTCATTAAATGTGGGTTAGCCATCTACATTATTAATATGGGATTTATTGACTCTTTACTTAACAATAACTATGACTCGATCCTATTACATAAATAAGGGGGTTAGGGTGGGACCCTAACATGCCCTCCCCCATAATAATAGCCTTGTCTTCAAGGCTGAAGCTGCGGAAACTGCTGAAGGATAGTAGCTGGTTCCCAGGTTGCATCTTCCGGATAGGTGTCTTTCCACTTGATGAGGACTTCCTTGATCATGCAGCCACACAGGTGCCGCTCTTGTGTGTCAAGAAGCTATTCAGGTTGGAGCTATATTGACCCTTTTTCTTCCACTTTAGGTAGACTGGTTTGAATTCTGCAATGGTTCCCAATCACTTTCTTAAGGCATGAGACATGGAGGACTGGATGGATTTTTGTAGTGGGTGGCAAAGCTAGCTTGTAGAAAACTTCTCCAATGCATTGAAGTACTTGATACAATATGTAGAATTTTGGAGATAATTTCTGACAAACCTTGTCTTTGAGTGATGTCTTCTTATATGGTTTCAGCCTCAAAAATACCTAATCCCCTTCTTGAAATTGGCATTCTGAGTGATGTTGATTTTCCTGTTGCTTCATGCAGTTTTGGGCTTGATCAAGATTCTCTCTAAGGTGGGCCAACATGGTTGTGTGGTTCTGTAGGAGTTGATCCACTGCTTGTACCTTCCAGCATCCCTTGATATAAGAAGTAGGGTAAGGATGGAGTTGACCATAAACTGCTTCATATGGAGTCATTTTGGTGGTGACATGATAGTTGGTCTTATATCACCATTCATCTGGTGGTAACCACTGTACCCAGAGATGTTTCTTTTCTGAGGTGAAAAACCTAAGGTAGGTCTCCAGACATTTGTTGACTACTTCAGTTTGACCATCAGTTTGTGGATGATAGAAAGTACAGAGTTGTAGTTGGGTACCTTGTAGCCTGAAGAGTTCTTGCCAAAAGTTACTGGTGAAGACCGGGACACGATCAAACACAATGGAAGTGGGCATGCCATGCAATTTCAAGATCTGATCCATGAAACATTGAGTGACCAAAGCCGGTGTAAAAGGGTGTGGTAGGGTGCAAAAATGAGCATACTTATAAATTCTGTCCACAACCACCATGATGATTGACTTGTTTCCTGACTTTGGAAGACCCATAATGAAATCCATAGAAACCTCCGTCCAGATTGAGGCCAGGATGGGCAAGGGCTATAATGTGCCTGGGGATTTGACTGTTTCTCCTTTGTGGCATTGACAGAAGTCGCATTCATCTACAAAAGTAAGAATGTCCTTTTTCATGCCTGTCGAGAAAAATTATCTTCAAGTGCGAGCATATATCTTCTAAAAGCCTGAATGTCCTACAGTGGGAGATCAGTGAAACTCCACTAAAATGCGGCTTTTGAGGGTGGATGTTGGTGATATTACGACTCTGTCCTTGTAGCAAAGAATCCCATCTTGCCACGAGTAGACCGCTGTGGAATTTGGATCCGCTTACAGTTGATTAATGAGTTGGGAAAGCCAGGGATGTGAAAACCATTCCTTGTGAGCCTCTTCAATCCATTCTGGAATGGGAAGGGAAATTGTGAGCAAGGTACTTTCCTCCTCAAATTGGCGGGATAACGCATTTGCTACAATATTTTCATGCCCTTTCTTGTAAATGATCTCATAATCATATCCTAGCATTTTGGCGAGTATAGGCATTGCTCCAAAAAATATTTAAGGCTTTGATGGTCTTTTTGGATTTGGAAACGTCGCCCCAATAAGTATGGTCGCTAGGTATCTACTACATGTAAGATGGCCATCATCTCCTTCTCATAGGTAGATTGTCCTAGATTCTTCCCACTTAGTTGTTGGCTTGTGAAGGCCAAGGGTCGACCTTCCTACATTAAGACCACCCCAATACCCATACCAGAAGCATCACATTCAATCAAAAAAGATTTAGTGAAGTCGGGTAATGCTAAGACTGGAGTGGAACACATGACATGTTTGAGAGCTATAAAGGTTTGTTGTGCTTCATCATTCTAGAGGAATGAATTTTTCTTGAGGAGTAGAGTGAGGGGCCTAGCAATGTGGCTATAATTACATACAAATTTGCGATAGTAGCCTGTGAGACCCAAAAATCCTCTCAAGCTCTTCAAGGTCTTTGGTTGAGGCCAATCCTGCGTTGTCTGGATCTTTTTGGGGTCCACTGTGACAACTTCATGCCCCACAATGTGGCCCAAATACTCAACTTCTTCCATGCCACGAGAGCACTTCAACATCTTGAGAAATAATTTATGCTTGCGGAGCAGTTGCAAGAGAAAATCTACATGCTAAAGATGTGTCGCCCAGGTGCAACTGTGGATGAGGATGTCATCAAAGAAAACAAGGACAAATTTTCTGAGATATGGTTTGACCAGGTGGTTCATAAGGCTCTGAAAAGTGGATGGGGCATTACAAAGACAAAATTGCATGACCGAGAACTCAGAATGACCTTCATGAGTTCAGAAAGTAGTCTTTGGAATGTTTACTTCTTTCATGCAAATGTGGTGATAGCCCAAGCGAAGGTCGAGCTTAGTAAATAATTGAGCCCCATTTAGTTCATCCAGCAAATCATCAACAATCAGGATGGGAAATTTATCTTTGACTGTCAACTTATTGAGGGCCTTGAAGTCTAGACACATACACCATTCCCCATCTTTCTTCAGCACCATGACCACCGGCTATGAATAAGGACTAATGATGGGACAAATGACACCTACTTCCAAGAGTTCCTTGATGATTTTTTCAATTTCATTCTTTTAGGCGAATAGGTATCTATATGGGTGCACATTTGGTGGTTGGGCCCCTTGGACCAAAGTAATGCTATGATCATGTTCCCCTATTGAGGGTGGAAGCTCATGAGGCTTGTCAAAGACTGGCAGATGGTTGTTTAAGATCTGTTGCATCTTCGGATGAATATGAAAAGAATTGGGTTCGAAGGCCTGGATGGCATTAAATTGGGCTATAACTCTATGGTGGCTCTTTTTTAACAATTTTCCATCTGATCTGAGCTGATGATAGAGGGATCTCCCACCTGGAGTCCGCAGAGGGTATGTGTGTGGTTGTTCTGCTTAAAGCTCATATATAACTCTTGGAAATGCATTGTGATTGGGCCTAGTGTGCGAAGCCATTCAGCACCTAAGACAATGTTGCACCCTCCCATGTGTATGGAAAACATGTGGGTCGTTAACTGATAATCCCCCATTTGAAGTTTGAAATTTTCACAGCGGCCTTCACATTTCATTGTCCTCCCATCAGCAATTTGGACGTGGAAGTTAGAAACTGCTCGGACAAAACAATGCACTACTTCCGCGACTCTTTGATGGATAAAGTTATGCGTATTACCACTATCAATCAAGACTGCTACTAGGCAATGCTTAATAAAACCTCTGATTTTGAGAGTTTGGGAAGAAGAAATCCCGGCCAAAGCATGCGGCAAGATAACTGGTTCTTTAGATACATTGTCCTATTGGTTGTCCTCTTCTTCCTCCTCTGGTTCCTCAAGTGGTGGGGCTTCCTCCGATGAACTGTGATGAGTAGCATCAATTTGAAAGAATTTGGGCTTCTTGCATTTATGCCTGGGGGAGTATTTTTCATCACAGTGGTAACACAATCCTTGCATTCTTCTTTTCACCATTTTTGCTAGTGACACCTTTTGAACCTTGAGTGCTTGGGTAGTGCTTTGAGCCTGGGTGGGGCGACCCTTGGCTATGAAATTTGGGCGATTAGACTGGGCTGCTAACGCACATTCTACTTCACAAGCTATACTACCAACATCCAGCCATGAGATAGGGTGTTGCAGTTGGACTTGGGCTTGTATGGCTTCTTTGAGACCACTGACAAAACATTCCAAGTAGAACTAATCATGTAGACCTCCTGTGCAGAAGGCTAAGGCTTCAAAGGCCGTAATATATTCGTTCACTATTCCTGTTTGTCAGAGATTAGTGAGACAACCCAAAAAGTTAGATTCATGGTCAAAGGGATCCGTAAGAGCTTTTTTGAATGTCTGCCAAGTCATCTTTCATTGTCCAAGTACATTCTACCCACACTAAGTTGAGTCGCATCATCCATGATGTGATTCAGTGTGAAATATTGCTCCATTTGTACTATCCATGTGGCTGGGTGAGAGCCATCAAATTTATACTTGTCCAACTTGGGTGGTCATGGCTAGGATTGTTGGTGGGTGCCAAAGAGGTGAAGAGATTGACTAGACTCACCCTTAATGTTTTCATTGCCAATATATGCCTCCGTGTGTTCCTCCATCTTGCCCTTTGAGAGTGTTTCATTTAAGTTCTTCAGCTACAACAGTACATCTTTCAATTGTGATTCAAGGTTGTCAATCCTCTCATTGGCCATAGCTTGAGCTCTAGTTTGTTCCATGCACCGATCTGATGTACTTGAAATTTGGCACCGCCCAAAATTTTTTTGCACTAAAAATTGAATGGTACCACCTTGCTCAGCTCGTCGACCTGATTCTTATGGGTTAAGTCTCCAATAAACGTCCCGAGGGGTCTCAATTTTTTTTTACTCCGAACAAAGTTTTATTCCTTGCTTAGGAATACTGCAGTGGCCAAATCCTAGAAAATTCAATGCTACACGCCCAGATATAGGAACCCACACAATTAGTCAGATCTGAATGGTGGATCTGATTGTTGCGACGACTACAGAGCCCAAACTGCTAGATCTGGAAGGTGGATCTGATGGATCTGATAGATTTGAATGGCTGATCTGATAGATCTGAATGATGGAACTAATTGCTGCTGCTACGACAAAACCACACCTATGAGATTCGATCTGGAAAAGATGATAGAGAAGGGAACTATGGTCTCCAGGAGTGCCAAGTGCTATAGATCACAATATACATAAGGGTCTGACAGTACTACTCGGCCCATTCTTTTAGGGAACTAAACAAGGAGGATCAACCATACCCTTAGCCGTACAACCCAACTACCCTATCATACGCGTGACTAATCTCCCCAAGTGTTGTTCCCGGTGTACTGTAGCAGCAAGATGACCGACGGTTTATCTATGGCAGGGTTTCAAGGGAGATAGGGGGCTTCCAATATACCCAAAGGGTACTTGGAAGACAGTCCGTGCATGGTTCTGTCTAATGCACTACTACTCAAAGGGGTACCCACAGGGGTTACATGGGAGTCCAACAAGCATGACCACCTCTTGTATTTCCTATGTGCATGCCTCCCCAAATTCGTAAGTTTATGCATTCAACAACAAATCCCGTGGTTTAAAGACGCTGGAACATGTCTCTAGCCAATTTTTTTTTATACTAAAAATTGGAGATACCACCGGCCCTAGAAAGCGCTCTAATACCACTTGTTATGCTCTTAACCTACAAGACGATACTACAATTCCAAATATGTGAAGAAATATACCCAGAACATAGAACAATAAGAAATAACAAGTATTTTATTATTCAGAACGCAATGTTCACTTGCCTCTTTGAGGGGGCAACCTCCAATAGAGCTGAGCTCAATTACAAAATAAGACACAATGCTCCTTGAGGGGAGTCTCTATCCTTTATATAGGATTCATACATGTAATACCATGGTTCTTATTAATACCATCTATTTAATACCATGGCCCATTTGCAACTAATTGTTGTTCCTTCATTAAATGCGGGTTAACCACTTACAATTATTAATATGGGCTTTATTGACTCTTTACTTAACTATAACTATGACTCGATCCTATTACATAAATAAGGGGGTTAGGGTTGGACCCAAACACTCTCTCTCCCTCTCTCTCTTTCTTTCCCATTTCACCTGTTCCTCTCCTCCTTCCCCCTCTGTCCCTCTCTCTGTCCCTCCTCTCTCCCTCAATCGCCCCCTCTTTATGCCCATTCCCCTCTCACACTCTTTCTGCCCCTTCCCCCCTCTCTCTCTCAATTTCCATATATCCATCTCCACCTCTCTCATATTATCTATATATTCACCCCATTCTTTATTTCTATCCTTTCTTTCTACACTCCAATACCATTTCTCTCTTTCCCTTCCCCACCAACCCCCCTCTTTCTCCACTTCCATTATTTTCCATACACCCTCTCTACCTCCCTCCCTGCACTCTTTCTGCCCCCTACTCGAACCCTCTCCCCCCCCCCCTTGTCCCTCTTTCTCTTTACCTCTTCTGCCCCTATGTATCACTAACTTTTAATTTTTATCTTTTCATCCCTCTTTATTTTTTGCATTAAACCTCTCTTCTCCCCTCACTACACTCACATAATCTCTCTCTCACTTTCTTTGTCACACTTTATCTCTCCCTCTCTAACTTTCTTTCCATGTTTCCCTTTCTATAAATCTCTCTCCCTCCATCTTTCCCTCACCTTGAGTTTGTTTGTCTTTGTGTACCTCTCTACTTTTCTCTCTACCTCTCCCCCACTCTCTCTTCTCTCCAACTCCTTGCAACCCCACTCTCTATGTATATATCTCTCTCTATGTTTCACACACGCACACACACTACCCTTCTCCTCTCCTATGCCTCATCCTCCACCTCCCACTTATGCCTCCCACTCAATCCCTCTCTCCCTATCTCCCCTCCTCTCTCTCTCCCCCCCTTCCCCCACTAATCTCTCCCTCTGTCTCCAATAGTAGTTGTGTGTCACCCTACCCCTCCATTTTTTTGTATTATCTATTCATTCTCCCTCACTCCCTCTCCCATCCCTCTCTCCCTCTCTCTTTTTCTCCCTCAATATTATCTGACACATTCTCTCTATTTATCTTTGTTCCCTCTCTACCTCTCCCTACTTATTCCACACTCTCCCACATCATCTCCCCCACTATCCCTCTCTCCATCTCTCACCCTCCCCATCTCCCACTCCCATCCTCCTTCCATTTATCTCTGTCTCTCTCCCTCTCTCCCTATCCCTTGTTCTCCCTCACTCGCTCACTATTTCTCTCCTTCTACCCTTGCCCCCTCCCCTTCACTCTCTTTTTATGTCTCTCTCCCTCTATCCCTTTCCACTTCCCTATCTATATCTCTCTTCAACTAACTCTATCTCTCTCCTACCCTATCTCTCTTTATCACCCTACGTCCCTCTCTTTCTCTATATCGCTCTCTCTCCTATCCCTTATCTCTCTATCTCCCCTTCTCTTTATATCCCATCCTCTCCCTCTAACTCCCTCACTCTCTCTTTCCCTCTCCCTCCCTCCCATTGTCTCATCATCACCATTTGTCCCTTCCTCCCTCTACCCCTCTCCCTCACCCATCTCCCTCTACCTTTTTGTTTCTCTCCCTTAGTCAACCTCTCTCTCTTTTTCTCTTTCGTTCTCCCTCTATTTATGCTTCCCTCTCTCTCTCTCTCTCTCTCTCTCTCTCCCTCCCTCTCTCTTTGTCTCACCATATACATGCTCTCTCCCTCTACCTCTATCTGGATGTCCCTCTCCCTCACTTTGTCTCTCACTCCCTCCTCCCTCCATCCCCTCTTTGTCACCCTCAACTCCTCCCTCCCTCTTCATCTCTAACTCTCTCTCTCCCTCAATACCTCTCCCTCCATCACTCCTTCTCCCTCCTTCTCTTTCATGTTATCCCCCACTCCCCCTCTCTACCTTTCTCACCTTCCCTACCTCCATCTCTCCTCTCCTACACTTCCCTATCCTTCCCTGTATCTCTATATCTATCTCACTCTCCCTATCGCCCATTCCTCCCCTCTCCCCCTACACCCCTTCTCTGTCTCTCTCTCACTCCCCTCTCCCTCCCATTTTCTCTTTTTTTATCTCTCTCTCTCCCTATGATCATCCATTTCTCTCTCTCTCTCTCTCTCTTCAACTCACTCTATCTCTCTCCTTCCCTATCTCCCTTTATCCCTCTTCCCCACACCCACTGCACCTACTTGTCTTCCCTCCATCCCCTCTTTGTCACTGTCAACTCCTCCCTCCCTGTTAATCTCTAACTCTCTCTCTCCCTCACTCCCTCTCCCTCCTCCTCTTTCTTCCTATCCCCCACTCCCCCTCTCTACCTTTCTCCCTTCCCCACTATCCACCTCTCCCCCTCTCCCATTCCCTATCCTTCCCTCTCTCTCTACATCTATCTCACTATCCCTCTCCCTCATTCTACCCTAATCCCCCTCTGCCTCTTCTCTCTCCTTCACTCACTCCCCTCTCCC
This sequence comes from Pinus tabuliformis, assembly GCA_031772625.1. NCBI lineage: Eukaryota > Viridiplantae > Streptophyta > Pinopsida > Pinales > Pinaceae > Pinus > Pinus tabuliformis. Next base: position 860,987,402 of record CM062810.1, on the reverse strand, counting down.
TCCCCTTCCTTCTATTTTTATCCCTCTCTCCCTATACGCCTTTCCTTTTCTCTCTCTCTCTCTCTTTCGCTCACTATATCTCTCTCCCACCCTATCTCTCTTTATCCCTTTCTGTCCCTATCTTTCTATACTTCACTCTCTCTCCTATCCTTTATCTCTACATCTGCCCTTCTTTCTCTCTCCCACCCTATCTCTCTTTATCCCCCTACGACCCTATCTTTCTAAACTTCACTCTCTCTCCTATCCTTTATCTCTACATTTTCCCTTCTTTCTCTCTCCCACCCTCTCCCTCTCCCTCACTCCATGTTTCCCACTATCGCCCTCTGTCAATCCCTCCTTCTATCCATTAGTCCATCCCTCCACTCCTGTCTCACCCACATCCCTCTACCTCCCTATTGCTCTCCCTTACAATGTCTCCATCACTTTCTCTCCTTCTCACTCTCCCTCTCTCTCAGTTCCCCTCTCCTTCCCGCTCTCTCTCTCCCTCTCTTTAGCTACCTGTCTCTCCTCTCTAATTACCCTCTCCCCTCCCCCCCTTTCTCTCTATGTATCTTTATTTGTCTCCCCTAACACACACACACACCTCCCTCTACCTGTATCTCCCTCTCACTCTCCATCGCTACCCCTCCCCATCCTATCTCTCACTCCCTTTTCCCCAGTCCCACTACTCCTACCCCTCTTCCCTCCACACCCTATTTTTCACCCTCCATTCCTCCCTCCATTCCTCCCTCCCTCCTCCTCTCTAACTCTCTCTCTCTCTCTCTCTCTCTCTCTCTCTCCTACCACTCCTCCCTCCCTCAGTCACTTTCTTCCTATCCCCCACTCACCCTCTCTACCTTTCTCACCTTCCCCCGCTCCACCTCTCCCCTTCCCTACTCTTGCTCCCTCCCCCACTCCCTCCATATATCCCTCTTTGTCCATTTCTATCTTCCCCTTACCCACACCACTCCCTCAAAATCGATCTACCTTACCATAAATATCCCTCTATCCCTCTACCCTCCTTTATCCTTCTCTGTCCTCTCTCCCCTTCTCTCCCAACTCTCTCTCTTCCCCTTCCTCCCTCTCTCTCTATCTCTCTCTCTCTCTCCCCCGCTTTATGACTCTCCCCTTTATCTCTCTCTCTCACTCTCCTATACCTATATTCCTTATTACTTTATCTCTCTATCTTTCTCCCTCTCTCCCTCCACCCTCTATCCCCCTTTGTCCAACCATTGTGTCTTTTTTCCTATTCCCCACTCTCACACTCTCTCTTCCCTTTACCCATGCCCTCCCCTCTCTTTGTTGCACTTTCTCTCTCTCTGAACCCCTTCCCTTTCTATCCCCATCTCTCCTTACCCATTCCCTCTCTCTCCTCAACTCTCCCTTTCTTCATCCCTCTCTCTCTCACCCTTTCTCTCTTTATCCCATTATGTCCATTTCTCACTCACCCTGTCTCATCCCTACCCATCTCTCCCACCCTCTCCCTCTCTCTCTTTCATGTACTTACCCATCTCTCCCACCCTCTCCCTCTCTCTCTTTCATGTACTTACCCATCTCTCCCACCCTCTCTCTCTCTCTTTCATGTACTTACCCATCTCTCCTCCTTCACTCTCTCCCTCTCCCTCTCCCTTCCTCACTCCATATATCACTCTCTATCTCCCCTCCTCCCCCATTATTTACCTCTCTTTTTCTGCATCACTCTCCCTCTCTCCCACACTTAGTCTCTCCCCCACTCCTCCTCCCTTTCAATGTCATTCTTTCTGTCTCTCTCTTCAACTCACAATCCCTCTCTCCCACCCTTTCTATCCATCCCCTTGTGTGCATCTCTCTATATCTCACTCACTCTCCTCCGCTTTACATCTCCATCCCTTCACCTCACTCTCTGCCTCCTCCTCCACCTCCACCTCTCCACCACCTCCTTTGCCTCTGCCTCCACCTCCATTTCCTCCACCTCCACCTCCTCTGCCACCACCTCCTCCTCATTCTCCACCAACCCCTCTTTCTCCACCTCCACCTCCACCTCCGCCACCACCACCTATGCCTCTGCATTCTCCTCCGCCGCCTCCTCCACATCCACCACCTCCTCCTCCACCATCACCCCACCTTATCCTCCACCCCCTCCTACTCCACCTCCTTCTCCTCTTCCACCTCCAACACCATCTCCTTTGCCTCCACCTCCCCCACCTCCATCTCTGGAGGGAGGAGAGACAAAGAAGGATAGATAATGGGGATAGAGAGATATAGAGGGATAGAGAGAAGGATAGATAGGGAGAATGATAGAGAGATGAAATGATAGAGAGAGAGGGGAATTAAGAGGGAGGGAGGTGGTGGAAGGAGAGAGAGAGAGAGAGAGAGAGAGAGAGAGAGAGAGAGAGAGAGAGAGAGAGAGAGAGGGGAGGAGTGGGAGAAGAGATAGGGAGAGTACGAGTGCAAGGATGAGTGATGGAGAGAGGGAGAGAGAGCATAGGAATGGGAGAGGGAGAGAAGGAGAGAGAGTGTAAGATAGAGAGATAGAATGTGTGGCAAAAAAATAAACATTGATAGAGAGATAGAAAGAGAGTGTGAGAGATTGAAGGGAAAAAGTAGAGTGAGAGACTAAAAGAGAGGATAGGGAAGCATAAGGGGGAGAGAGAGAGAATGGCTAGAGGGAGAGGGAGAAGGTATAGAGAGAGGAAGAGGAGAATATGGAGAGAGGGAGTGAAAGAGAGAGAGAGAGAGGGAGGAGAGGGAGCCATAGGTCAAGTGAGAGGGAGAGGGAGAGTGAAGAGGGTGAGAGAGAGAAAGATGGTAGATAGGAGGGGTAGATAGGGAGAAAGAGGGGGGAAATAATATAACATGAGAGATCAAGTGTCAAAGAGATTGAGAGAGAGAGAGAGAGAGAGAGGAAAATTTAAAGAGGTAGAAAAGGATACATGGAAAGAGAGAAGAGGGGGGAAGATAAAGAACATTGGTGAGGGTAAAGTGAGAGCGAGAGAGGGAGATAGAAGGGAGATTAAGAGATAGAGAGATCTAAAGATAGGGAGAGAGGGAGAGGTAGATGGGAAAGACATCAAGTAGAGGGTGTCATAAGGAGCGAAGAAGAGACAAAGAAATGGAATTGGTTTTAGAGATAGTGATATGTGTAGTGATAAAATGAAGTTGGCAGAGAGAGAGAGAGAAGGGGGTGGAAAAGAATGAGTGAGAGGGTGAAGAAGAGGGAGAGGGAGGGAGGAATCGAGGGAGAAATATAGATAGAGAGATAAATATAGAGGGAGATGGAGCAAGAGGGAGAGGGAGAGGGAGCAAGATGGAGAGGAGGGAGCTAGAGGAGGACAGATGGGGACATAGGGAGGAAGCGTAGGAGAAAGATAAGGTGGGGAAGGAAGAGAAATAGAGGGAGTAGGGAGAAGTCAAGAGGGAGAGGAGAGAGATATGGGAGTGGGAGTGGGAGAGGGAGGGTAGTGGTAAAGGAAGTGATGGACAAAGGAGAACGTGAGAGAAAGACTCCACCTCCATCACCTCCTTCATCTCCACCTCCACCTCAACCACCTTCTTCTCCACCTTCTCCACAACCTCCTCCTCCACCTCCACCTCTCCTCCAAGACCTTTGCCTCTGCCTCCAGCTCCTCCATGACCACATCCCCTCCACCTCCTTTGCCTCTGCCTCCACCTCCTTGCCACTGTCTCCACCACCACCTCATTCTCCAACAACCCCTCTTCCTCCACCTCCACCTCCTCCACCACCACCACCTCCCCCTCCACCTCCACCACCACCAACTATGCCTCTACCTTCTCCTCCGCCTCCTCCTCCACCTCCACCTCATCCACCACCTCGTCTTACACCATCTCCTCCTCCATCATCACCACCCCTCATCCTCCACCCACTCATCCTCCACCTCCTCCTCCTCCACCTCCACCTCCAACACCACCTCCTTCGCTTCCACCTCCCCCACCTCCCTCTTTGCAGCTCGACCTCCTCCTCCTCCTCTTCCTCCTCTACCTCGACCTTCGCCTCCTCCACCACCTTCGCACCTCTGACTCCTCCTCATCCTCCCCCTCCCTGTCCACCTCCATCTCCACCACCTCCTCTTCCACCACCATGAGCTCCCCCTACTCCTACACCTCCACCTCCACCTCTTCCTCCCCCTCCTCCTATTCCTCGACCCACTCCTCCTTCTCCTCCTCATCCACCTGCACCCCGTCCTCCTCCTCCAACTCCACCTACACCACCTGCAGTCATATATGGAAAGGATAGAGAAGATACACATTGATAATATAGAGTGAGAGATAAATACCATCTGGTGTAAATGATATAAAAACTAAGGGTGAGGTATACCACAATGAATATTTATAATGTCAATTACTTAAGGTATGTTCTAAATGAGTTAACTAAAAGGGTGAATGATAACCATGATTTGAGGGGACTTTTAAAAGAAAAGATTAAATTAAATAAAAAATGACGAGTGTGTGATATTTCAATCCCTTTATTCTTTTTTTACAGTTATTTATTAGGAAAGCTAAGATGTGGCAATTTTTATTGGGTGTTGTTTATTTTTAAGTAAAATAATAAAGTATATTTTACATTTTTTTATTAAAGATATTCCTAAATATGCCTTCTGATAAATAAAATAAAAAATTAAGATATACACGATATCAATATTAAGATTATTAATATAGTAATAATATAAATTCACAAATAATAATTATTATTATATTAAAAATAATAATAAATTATTATTATATTACTAAAAGATAATATTTAATATGTTTTAATGTGTAGTTTTTTTAGATGTTTACAATATATATTTTAGTATCTTAATTTTTTATTTTAGTTCATAAATTTAAATTTAAAATAAATTTATATTATTGGAAAAGCCCAATGAAATATAAAAACCAAAACACTAAATACTTAAATTCCAATAATTAAAATTAATATTAATTAAATAAACTTTTAAATAATTATACATTTACTTTTAAAAAACAAAAAGTCTAAACTAGATCCTCTTTTTTTTTTTTTGAAAATAGAAGAAAAATTAAAAGTAAAAGTAACAAGATTGAGAAAATGAAGAACTCTCAAAATCCAATCTGTGAGTTTTATAAAACCACTTCAAAAGTTTAGAAAAAGATAAAGAGAGTATTTTGAAAACTTTTTAAGTAGTCAAATACAAACATTACAATAGCTTATGTGGGTTGAACACATTTTTAAAGGCTATAACATGTATGCGTCTACATATTTAAATTTAGATGAAGCAGTTCTCTTGGGCCTCAGTAATTCGTTATGACTGAATAAATTCTCCATTCTTTGTAGTGGTGTTTATTAGACCAATGGATGGATTTATAAATCTACAATGAAGATTTGAAAATATTTTTTTTAGAATTACCATGTGTTTTTTAGTTTTTTTTTTGGCAATATATTTTTCTTTTTCTTCACGTTGTTTATTATTTAGAGTAGTATTGTCATCATTATACTATTGTTAACTGGATAGAGTTTAATATTTCTTTTGGAATTTTCACAAAATGGGAAAGGAGAAATAGGAGTTACACATTGTTTCGATGAATTATTGGAAATTTTAAATGAGAATGAAAAAATATTTGGCTTTCATTGCTTTCTTTTGTTTTTAACTTCTTTATTTTATTTTCTTACCAATTAATTTATTTTACATTTTATTATTAATCATACTCATAAATATATTTATGTAAGTTTGAATCAACAAGATATATTAAATTAAAAAAAAATTAGGCACAATCGGCATAATCATTCCTGTTACTCAACTTTAGCTGAACATGCTGTGAAATCTAAGCACCATGCATCGCAAGAGTTGATCATTTCGATCATATGAAGTTAATAGAGAACATCGATATTGAGAAGCATGTGATCAATCTCAAGCACCGTGTCTGCAGGGTTGATCACTTCCATCATATGAAGCTAAGAGAGACCATTGAGATTGAGAAGCGTGTGATCAATCTCAAGCACCATGTCTGGATCACTTCCATCATATGAAGCTAAGAGAGACCATTGAGATTGAGAAGCATGTGATCAATCTCAAGCACCATGTCTGGATTCTTACGTCATCAGCAGGGTTTATAACTTCCTTCATATGAAGCTAAGAGAGACCATTGATATTGAGAAGCATATTATCAATCTCAATTGTTGGAATTGGAAATTAAGCAAGAGGTGGATTAGTGCCCTCTCCTCTAATGACCTTTTATTACTTTTATTTCTATTTTTATTTCATTTTATCTAAATTTAATCTATTTTATTTTTATTTATTTATTTATTTAACTAAGGTATTTTATTTTTTTAGTTTTTTAAATAATTATTCCTGACGATGTAGTATTTCATAATAATATTACAATTATTTTTTGATTTCTTTTACTTCTATTACATATTAATTTAATTTAAAAATAATGTTATAAATAATAATAACTAATTAAATATTTTTCCATAATTTTAGAATTCCAATTCTCAATTGCTAATTCGTAACCAAAAGTGAGTTCAACCCACGAATTTTTCTTATTTTTATAATTAAATATTACTTCATTCTCTTTTAATTAAGTCAGTTTTATTGTAATTTATTAACAACAAAAATTAAAAAACTAAATTAAAAATAAAAAAATAAAAAAATTAAAAATGAAATTAAAAACAAAAATAAATAACACATCTTCTATTATGCTTATTCTAAACAATTCATTCCCAACATCTAATTCATGACAACCAATTCCTAGAAACTAGTTTATTATTAATAAAGATTTACAATACAAAAAATTAAAATTATTAATATAGTAATAACATGAATTAAATAATGATAATGATTAGTATAATAGTAAAACATAAAACATAAATATTTCAAAGATATATTTTGTTTATTTTCTTGATATTTAATAAATTCAAATCCAAATTAATTCTAAAATTTATAAGAAAGCTCATAAAAATGTTTATTTAATGAATAAAAGTTTTATTTGTTATATCTATATTTAAAATAAATATATATTTAATTAAAAGAATAGATATAAAAAAATTAAAAAAACTTTAAACAAGAACAACTACAAAGTTAAAAAAAATAAATAAAAAATTTAAGAAAGGAGATTAGATGAGCGCGTTATAATAAAAATTTAAAATAAACCAACAGAAAATGAAACATAAAAAAATCAAGAAAGCACAAAAGATGATAATCTTACCGTTATAATAAAGAGAAAAAAGCTTGGGAAGAACAAGGTGCAAATATTCTATAAACCGAAACGATAACTGCAACATCAAGAAATGGTGTTGTGCTTTCTCTTATAACAAAGCTAAAAGGAATCTTAAGGAATCTTGAAATCGAAACGATAAGCGGAAAATAAAAAAAGCACAAAAGCTAAAAGGATTTTAGAAACCGAAATTAAAAAGGCACAAAAGCTAAGGAGCTTGCACTTATAACAAAGAAAGCACACAAGCATTTTGAAACCCATAAACGCTCGCTCATACAACCATTGCAGATCTCATACTGCCATCTCATACATCCATTACAGATCTCATAAAGCGACTACCATGGGTTCAACACATTTATGAAAGCGTTAAATCATATGCATCTGTGTGTTCATGATGATCTGTGTGTTTATGATGCTCTTTGTCCATTCTATGCAGTGGTGTTTATTTGACATAAAAAGCATATGCATCTGTGTTCAGGATGCTCTTTGTCCATTCTGTCCACGGGTGTTTAATTCATATAAAAAGCATATGCATCTGTGTGTTCATGATGCTCTTTGTCCATTCTGTGCGGCGGTGTTTATTTGACATAAAAAGCATATGCATCTGTGTGTTGAGGATGCTCTTTGTCCATTCTGTCCAGCGGTGTTTATTTCGCAATTCCAGCAATGTTTATGTCGAGAGTACAAGTTGAAAATTTCTAATATTAGGATTTTCGAAGTATTTCAGGTTAATAATGTTTCCTCTAGAAGAGATAGACATCATGAAGTCTCTAAAATTAGATGCTACTATTTCCAAGATATATTTGAGTGAATTTAAATCCTTCAAAACATTTTTTTTCGATGTCAAATGGTAAAATTTATAAGTGAATGAATGTGATCTTGATAAAATTGTTGTTGAACATGATAATGTATTTACCATGCTTAATAAAATGAATATTAAGTTTCCATGTGATGTTGGAAGCTCATATGGCTTCTTCGCCCCAACCCTGCCTCACATCACTCTTAATTTCCAAGTACCCAATTTGTCTACTATAAATTAGAAATTAGGTGTAATCCTTAGGAATGCAACACACAATTTTAGACAACAAGGGTACACTTCACATTACAACATAAATTAAGATACAATACAATTTCTTATACATTCTAACTTATTACAACATTTATTTCTAGTGCACCCTAGAAAAGATGATGTAGCTCCTTCCAAGTCCTAGCTAGAGCATTTACCATGCACAATTTCTGGCCAACAATATTGTACGATGTCAAGGAATCTGTCTTAGCTATCTTAGGTTCATCAAACAATCCATTACAATCTAGAATCATAGAAACAAATGCATGGTTGGAACATTTTATTTTATAAAAGAAGCCCTAAAGGATATTTATCGAAACTTATATGACACAATCTCCATTAGCATCAAATGTTGTTGTTTTCTAAGGATTTAGCTCACAAACCTTAGGTCTTGCAACATGTCAATGTTAGTGCTACAATACTTCTCTTAATTTTATCTCACACAAACCCTAGTGCCTATAATCTAGACAATTTTTAACCCTTGCATCACAAAATAAAAGGACTACAATATGATTACAAAAAGAATACATGGATTATTATTGACTAAGTTTCAAGAATGAGGACACTCTCCTTATTTTATAACATAGGTGATTTATGCCAAAAATAATATAAAATGGACCAAGTTCACAAAAATGTAATATAATCTCTTAGGGTTTATCCACATCAATGGTAATTTATTAAAGATGTACAAGCATAATGTGGTGGTTGGAAGCCAACTCCAAAGTGGTGGGGTCTCCAAGCTAAGGCTCCACATTTCAATTACCCCTCATTACATGGTTTTGTGCTCTCTAAAAAAGGTTGCAATATTTAATGCTCCTTAGCATGTTTTAATTTAAAACAAACTTCATGTATTACACTCTCCAAGAAATAATCCCTCAATATAGCCACTCAACATCTTAGAATTTGACATGTTCTTGTGTGGTCCTAGGGTAAGTGTCTTTATTACTAGTGCATGTTAATATCCCATCGTTGACATAATGCATGTAATGTAGATGATAATTCAACATATGATATCTTCCCGAATCTAGATCATTTTAGGGCCAAAAGACACCTCTACACATATACAAAGAAAAATCATCCATCTATGGTAAGATATCTAAATTTTGAGCAACCAAAATAGTCTAGGCTATAATAAAGGGATTAATATTTCATGATTCACTCAACATAACATGAATTTTACCACTAAAATTTCGAGAATGAGAGAGAGGGAGAGTGAGCGAGGAGGAGGGGGTAAGAGATTTTGTTTGAGAAACATGATACTCTTGGTAGATATATATGTTAATATATTTTTTTATATACTTAGGTTCAATGTCATTTGATCTAGTTTATGTAAATTTATATAGTTGAATAAGTCTAAGTATTTGGTAGATGAATGCTATGACTTAGTTAATGAATCTCTAGGTCATTGATATACCTATACACCATGAAATGCCTATAGTGTGTATCTTTGCTTAGAAATTTGTTTATTTTAAATTGGGATTTTATTTCATTTACTTTCTAAAAAATTATCTCGGTCAACACTTGTGAGTCTATGGAGGAATATGTGGAGGAATATTTTTCTTGTTATTTATTTCACGCTCAGTGATATTTGAGCAAACATATTTAGGCCCTTTTTTTGTAAATAATCATTGAAGATTTGATTCTGAATTATATTTATTTAAATATTTTAAAAGGAATATATTACAAATATTGTTTAATGATATTTATTCTTTTTCAACGAGTACATTTTTCACATTTAACATTTTTTTTGTAAACGTTTTTTTTGGAATTTATTTCCACCAAAATGTTAGGGAAAATACAACGTAATTTATTGTGCACTTTAACCAACCTATATCTATCTTAATTCCATATCTAGCAAGCAGTGAGAGGGATCAAATATTTTGAGGCCCAAACTACTTTTGTGAGTGCAGAACTTACAACTTCGTAGATTTGATCACTCTCTTCACTTGATAGATTTGGATTTATGATGTATCTATGATAGTTTTTATAGAAGATGTATTATAAGTGCAGTATGAATGTTTATAAAAAATGAATTTGTGTCTCCAAAAATTTAAAATTAACTAATATAACATTGGATATAATTGTAAATCACATATTATAATATAAATAATATCAATAATGTTAATAAATCAGAAAAAATATTCCTCCTATTTCTATTTCCTAGGACATTAAATGGTGAGAAAAATGTGAAAGTTGTTATGAAATTTTAGATAAAATTGTCTATTTTTAAATAACCATTATATTTTTTGTTTTCCAATTATATTTCCTACAGTTTTATAGAATTTCAGATAGAAATTAAATCATAAAATTTATAACTCAAATAACAACTTAATTAACCAAAAATATTTTCTTTACCTAACCTTAATCAAGGCATTGAAAATGTGAGAATTCAATTGCTCTAGAGAAGAGGAAAAAAATAAATTTTTATCCTTGGTATTATATTATTATGTACTAATATAAATACATTTGAACACAAAATTAATCCTCTAAAGAGATGGTACCAATTAAATTATGGCCATATTTTGGTTAAACTAGATTTATGACCAGTTTGAAGTAAGTGAGTGAGGAATGTGTTTCATTACCTAAAATATTCTCTACTTTGCATAATCTAGACCAATATGCTTGGTTTCCTATTGTCATTAATCAACAGTTTTATGTAGGGCACATACATATATATGGTATACTTCTGCCTTCTACAACTTTTACTATTGGAAGATAGATATCTTATGTTAAAACATAGTTCATTGACACTTAGTTCAAATGTCTCGAGTTTTCCAAAAGTTTTACACTCCTCATATAATTGTGTTTTGTATTATTCTTTTTGCAATGAATAATGATAGTATCCATGAAGGTACTAGTTAACTAGTTACTAGCTTTCCATACAATAATTAACAACTTTTCTATATCTTAACAAGGATATTATACCTTTCTAATCATAGTATATATTATTATGTCCATTGATATATTAATATGAAACTATACACATCAATGTTACAATTCATTGATTGAAACCAACACATATGTAGCTAAAGGCTACACAAAATATGTTTCACACAGGGAAAAAAAGGCCCGGTTGAGAGAATACTTACATCTAACATCTGATAACTTATCATATCCCTTATATTGGGATGTAGAGTGCCACTCGGTACAATATGTATAGTTTAATATCTAATTATATTTATTGATATTATCTTTTGGCATGTTTTGTAAAGAACAATTGAAATGTTGTTGATCTCCTCTCCTCTTATTGTTGCATTTATCCATTGTTCAGTAATTAACAACCACATAAATGAAACAAAAAATTAGTCCATTCTTATTTATGATACATCTTTATTTGTTTATATCTTGGTTTAATAAGAGTGCAAGGGTGATCTTTTCCTTGTGTCATATTTGTCTAACCTTCCAAAAAAATATGTTTACTCTCCAACACTTTTTAAATAATTTTTTATTAAAAACATATTTAATTTATGAATTTTTAAAACTTTGATATAATATAACTGTCGAAATTATGTTTAAATTATCATGTTTCCATTATAATTTATTTAAAATTTTGAATCCAAATTTATAAATTACCTTTAAGAGAAATATATATGAAGCCAAAATTTGTTTGTAAATATAAATTCTATATTGAGTATGCAACCTTTTCTAAAGTTCTTATACTAATCTAAGTCTCATTTATATTTAATCAATCAATCCATATATATATATATATATATATATATATATATATATATATATATATATATATATATATATATATATTTATTTATTTATTTATTTATTTATATATTTTTTAAATACTTGTAAAAATACTATTATACTACTCAAAATTTTAAGTAAAATATAATAGAAAACTTGTCATCATTTTTTTCTTATTATTCTCTAATCTGATGAATTTTTGTAACAAATTTAGCCCCCTTTTTTTGTCTCTCTATTCAATTCCTTGGTCATTAAAATTTACCACATGTATCATTATTTACATAACAATTAAACTCTCTTTCATGAATATATATGTTTTTCTTTTATGAATCTAAGAATTTCAATTATATAAAAACATTACATTGGTTTATACATTTTCAAAAAAACCTACCATCCTTTCTCATACCATATTTGTTGGCCAATAGGTAATTACCAAAAGAAACATTATAACATAGGACCTTCAAGATTGATATGCAGTTAGTTACTATTACACATGATATGAATTTAATCTGACAGGGTAGTCTAGTCTAGAGCCTGTTGACGAACGAGGCCTAATTTCATATTGAGTTTGCTTGTCTATATGGGCCAATATTCCTTAAAAGTGATACAATTTATGTTGTAGGCACCATTTTCCCCTCTGAATGCTCGCCAAAAAGTCAAGCATTGACCATAGGTTTCTTTCCAAATCGTTCACGAAAATAATAATTTTGTCCATGTCATCATGTGGGTCTTTGTTAAGTTTGTCTACAAGTTGGTTAATATGTATCAATTGACTAATAATATTCTATTTGGAGGAATTGACTCCTCGATGCCAACACATTTGGGTCCACGACCTCAGCATGGCCTGAATCTCCCACAAATTATCTTTCCTTATGACTCCTCTCTATTAGGCCCCTATACTACTAGTGCAACCCCTTACACTAGTAGTATAGGGGCCTAACACTCTCTCCAAATCCTCTTCTTTATCTGCCTCATTAATGATACATTACAGTCCAATCTACATGAAAATACTTCCTATAAACTGAATAGCCACATCCTCAACAACAAAAATAAATACACCCAGGTAAATACCCCTAGAACACAAAATTGCACCCTCTAGACATAAACGGGGGATCAAGGATAACATTCACAAGATGAGGGGTTAAACATGACCTCTATAGCTCTAGCGACACATCCAACACTCCATAAAACAACCAGAAATTTGAGGTCCTTCCTGAATGAGTACAATCTAATGTCAATAGACCAACATGTGTATTCTAGTCCACCCACTAATATAGTTGGCCCCAACACTAGAAAATAAACCAAGGGATAAACCAAAACCCCATAAACCAACAGAATTTAGATAAGGAAAATTAAAGAACCATAGGGTATGTTTAATTAAGAAGCATAAGAAGACTTATAAACTATGATAGTTCCCAGTCCACATAGAGACTAAAACAAATTTGATGACAACAATTCATAGATAGTGAACTCATAATAGTGATGTATAAAGAAGTTACATACACCATTGTTTGAACCTCTTAAACGATAGACATAATATTTAATCACTAGTCCACTAAACCAAACAAAAATTGAAAACATAATCAAGTATACATAAAGAGCCATAGGCTCCCAAATACACAAGTTGAATTTGGAGACAACATTAGATTCATAGTGACAGCATGTACATAATCGAATTTTAAATAGCTCCATTTAGTGTAGAAGATGTTGTAGCACATCTAGTTGTTTCTCTAGTGTTCAACAAGATACCAAGAGTATTATTTTCTCTACCACCTGGCATTGTAAAACCATAAGGTAATTTCTTGTAAAAATGATAAATCAATGATTTGATTGGACAAGCTCATAGTTATCCTAGACTGACCTTGTACGAAGATAATTTGGTTTCCGTAAAACCTCCTTGAAGTTGTTATAGCAAGTAATATTTCACAAATTAATGCTTAGTTCATACCCAATTGGAACCCACAAAGCCACCAGTGCCATGCTTGAGTCAATGTCGATGCTACCATTCACATCATCCTATTGCAAGTAATAATAATTAATCTCATGGATTAGCATACATTCACATGTGCCTAGATGGTTGGGGGGTGTCATGCCACCAAAACCTAATTCTCACTGAGGCTGATGTCATTGCAAAAACATCCTTGAGCATTTCTTCATGATGGTCTATCAACTTGAAGGGGATCACATATTGGGGAAGGGTAGAATGAGGAAGGTTACATTTACAAAGATGGTAGAGATTTATAACACATTTGATATTTAGTTTTTATCTACATCATACTTATTCAATTTTTAGTCTTTCTGCATAATCCACTATTATGAAGATATACTAAATGGTAACTAATTATATGTGAATTGTTTTATTTTAATATAGAAGAGAGTGATATACAATACATTTATACACTTAAAAAAATATTAATTCGATGAAGGTATGGATTGAAGGATGGAAAAAATCTATTAATGTAACTTATCATGGTATGATGTGGTTACATTGGTCAATGAACTTGAACGCGGAAGAGATACCAATATTACAAAGAGCGAAATTGTTTTAGAAAATGGTTTAAAAGATAAACATGTAAGCATATCCACCCATACTATTTAGTTTTTTTAAATATTGTATTGATTTATATGGTATTTTTTTACTAAGTTGCATAATTTTTGGGTATGAATAATTTTACCAATTGAGAGTACATTTTTTACATCCATGACATAACAGAGTTGAAACCCTATGAGGCTTTGTGGTGTAATGTCCTCAAATTTCACATTAAAAATTTAGATCAAAATATGAAACATTCTAATGGGGGGGTTATCATAGTATGTCAAGCTACCTATGTTTTCTCTAAAATTGAAAGTCATCCAAAAGTCTCTAAAAATTGATACTATGGGTATTTACAAGTTATACTTTAGTGTGACTTTAAATCCTTCATAATACTTTTTTTGGATTTCAAATGGTAAAATATACAAATGAATGAATGTCATCTTGATAAAATTGTTGTTGACCATGCTAATTGATTTACCATGGTTGATACATGGAATATTTAGATTCCATGTGAAGATGGAAGTTCATATGGCAACTTTCGCCCCTCTAGCTCATGTCACTCTCAATTACCCAATACCTAATTTGTATACTATAAATCAAAACATAGATGCAATTCTTAGAAATACAACACCCAATTTTGGAGAGCAAGGGTACACTTCATGTAACAACATAAATGAAGATACAATACAATTCCTTATACATTCTAAGTTAGTACAACATTTATTTCTAGTTCGCCCTAGCATGGAAAATATAGTTTCTTCCAAATCCTAAACAACAAATTTACTATCTACAATTTATGGTTTACATTGTTGTAGCCTATCAAGGCATCTCACTAATCTCTAATAGGTGCATCAAATGCACCACCTCAAGCTAGAATCATACCAATAATTTGATAGTTGGAATAGTTTCTTTCATCAGGGAAGACCTCAAGGTTATTGATCTAATCTTTAATGACACAAGATCCATTAGCATCAAGTTTTGTAGGTGTAGTATAATACTTATCTCACATAAACCCTAATTCCCGTAGTCCACTGAAGATTTAACACTTGCATCACAAAACACAAGGAATAAAATATAATTACATCAATAACATATGGATGATCTAGTGATGAAGTTTGTAGAATGAGGATGTTCTCCTACCTTTATAGGATAGGTGACACAAGAGAGAAAAGAAAATACACGAAGTACAAAACAACCTAATATGTATATCTACATCAAGGCTAGATTAATGAAAATGTACAAGTGTCATGTGGTGGTATGAATACACCTCCAAAGTGGTGTGGTCTCTAAGATAGGGCTCCACATTTAAAGCACTGATGGCATGGTTTTGTGTGCTCTAAGAGAGGGTCCAAGATTTAATTCTCCTCACGAAGCCACAATTCAAAACAAACTCCAAGTTTTGTACTCTCCAAGTGACAATCCCTGAATACAAACACTTAGCCTCTTATGATATGGCATGTGCTAGTGGTGGTCCTAAGGGGAAGTTCCTTTACTCCTAGTGCATTTTAATATCTCATCATAGAAATCATGCATGAAATGTTAGATGATAATGCAATATCTAATATCTTCCCAAATATACATGATTTTAAGGCTAATGACACCTCCTCTACAAATATCTCAAGGACACTCTTGCACCTATAGTAAGATCTATAAATAATGATAAACCAAAATAGTCTACGATAGGACAATTTGATTAAGGTTTCACCATTCACTCCACATAACATGAAGTGCACCACTAACATGGTGCAAACACTTTCATAAAGACACAAAATATAACACTTCTTCTCGATGAGGAAAATATTTTCAACAAAAAGAGTATTCTCCCTCTAAATATCTAATGCACTTGCTTTTGAAACTTTTTAGCCACCACAGTTTTGAATTAAATCCATAATTTATTAAAAGGAACCATATCCCAAACAACACTACACATTAAGGGATCAAAATATACCAACTTTTAATAATTTTAACTCTCATTGATGGAATACTTCAATGCAATATTGTTATCATATATCCTAGGAGGAATACTTAGCCTCATTTCTAATTTGGGTGGTATTAAATGCTCATTCACATCTTCAATGTTTAAATCAGCCATATTTTATTCTTTTAGGATGAAAACAAGGGATCGAGATCTAATTTTAACTCAAATTTTCTTCTATGTGCCAAGAACTCACCCATATTTTACATCTAGATAACATTTTTGGACAGAAACCTTGTCACTCCCTTGAGTAACCAAATGACACTCTTGGGGTAGCTCAATTGGCAATTACCGTGGAAATGAATTCTCCATGAACTAGAAGCCTTGGGTTCAAATATTGTGTTATCACCCCAATGAGGGTGAGAAGTTGGACATGATGAATATTTAGTTCTACCAAGCTTGCAAAAGAAAAAAATCAATTGCATACCCATGTCAAATTTTAAAAAGAGAGTAAAGAGGAATGAACATATCATATTAGTATAAATTGCTTATATTCATCTTTCCATGTGCTAGCTTCCACAAAAAAAGGAGACAAATTATCACGCCATTTTGTTCCATAATTAATTTCCTTAGCTATCATTTGTAAATTGGTGATTGAATCTCACATTTAAGAACCCTCCTTAATGGTAATTGTTTTATTATTAATATTTTATATAATTTTTTTATTTATATTTATGCCTTCTACTTTTTAGGTGTTAGTTTTTTATTTAAGAGAAATGGAAAGAAACATGTGTTGAATTATTGTTTTATTTAGTTAATGAGAAGTTATTTCAGAATAATTATTTCTCTCATAAATGTGTTGGAGGCTAACATGAGAGATTAACCTCTAATTGTTAGGGAAAGCTAATTGAGTAGTTATGCCCAAGGAGGCACAAAAAAATACAATAAGAAAAGAACTGCATGTTGTCTTTTTGGATAAAAATGAAATACCTAAAGTTATATATGAAAATGAAAGAGAAGATACACCTTGATAATATGGGGTGAGAGATAAATACCTTGTCGTGGAATATGAATAAGATAAATATAGTATTTGGTTAACCCTTTCTAGTGGGAGAGGAACACTAGTAAACCTAGGAAATGGTTTCTAGGATGCTGCATAGGGTGTGTAGGCTAGAACTCCAGATATCTTCTTTGATTTACCTTACAATTAGAGGAACAACTCAATAGTATTTCCTGTACAAGAAAATTCGAGATGAACATGGAAGCTTATAGTCTATTTCTAAAAGAATTTCATATAAATACTTTTGCTTGAGGTAAGCAGAGTTTTGAGATTAAATAAATATTCAACACATCATACTAGAAAAATATGTTATTATATTAGCATTATTGGTGGAGGTTGTAAAGTAATAGGAAACAAGGATTTGAGGTTTTAACTTACAACTCCATTGGAAACACTTAAATATTCCTTCCCTTAGTAATGGTTGTAGTAACTATTGAAAAAGATTGAATCATGCAAGTCTCCTTCCATAAAGAGAACTTGATATATCAGTGCATAGAAAAGTGATTAGAAATGCAATCAAAGTACCCATTAAAAAAAATGAAGCAAGGAATTAAATAATACAAAAAAGTAATTACCAGAAACCAAATTTTAACACTAGGAATATTGAATTAGGGAAAAAAGGGTGTCAAAATCTTAATGCAAACACTATTGAAAGAACTTCTCAATAATTTAATTGTAGAATGATGGAGATTTTCCAAGTTGAAACAAGAATTACAATGGAATGGAGGTGATGGAGCTTAGCTCTAGGTCATCGTCAGATCAAACTGAAAATGATACAGACATAGTAGGGTTGGCTATGGTAGTTACACTAATTTCCTCGCCATAAAATATATACTATCCAATATGAAGAAATAATGTTGATATCCAAATCATACAATATCCTCAAAGGAGGTAGATTCACTATCTCAATAACCCTCCTCCAAATTGAAAGAGCTACACCGAACATGATATTAGCCATTAATCAATAAAGCCAACAAGTGGGATGTAAGTATGAAGGCTTCAAAACCCATGACATATATATTTATATGTCCTTAGCAATAGATAGACCACATGCAACAAGAAAAATTCCACAACAAAGTGTTATATAAATAAATGTTATATTATGTATTCTCTCATCGAGATGCTATGTCATATATTCACTGAAAATTTCATTAGGTGCTTGGCAAATTTCTCAAGTCTTTAAATTCCAAAGGTTGCAATGTATTGACTGAGTTGTGTAATTGGATAAGACCAATATAGGCAACACTTGTTGTAAGTGAGACATGTGAATACTTTCAAGTGGGGTATTGTTAAAGGAAAACAAGTAATAATATATATAAGTATATTCATGTGAAAAAGGAACGTTTTAGGACTAAATAGGGTAAATGATATAAAAAGGAAGGGTGAGATGTACCTGTGTTAATATTTATAATGTTAATTAGTTGAAGTATGTTTTAAATGAGTTAACTAAAAGCTTGAATGTTAACCATGATGTGAGAGGATTGTTAAGAGAAAAGATTAAATAAAATTAAAAATTGACCAATGTGTAATATTTCAATCTCTTTATTTTTTATAGTTATTCGATGAGGAAAGTTAAGATGTGACAATTTTTATTGGGTGTTATTTATTTTTAAATAAAATAATAAAATTTGTTTTACATTTTATTAATAAAGATATTCCTAAATATGTTATAGGTTAAATAAAATAAAAAATTAAGATATACAATACATCAATATTAATACTATTAATATAATAATAATATAAATTAACAATTAATTATTATTATTATAATACTAAAAAGTAATAAATTATTGTTGTATTACTAAAATATAATATTTAATATGTTTTGATGTTTTGTTTTTTAAATATTTATAATATATATTTTAGTATCTTATTTTTTTATTTTATTTGATAAATTTAAATTTAAATTAAGTTTATACTTTCGGAAAAAATCTCTGAAATATAAATCCAAAACACTAAATACATAAATGTCAATAAATAAACTTAATATTAATTAAACAAACATTTAAATAATTATATATTTACTTACAAAAATTAAAAACTCAAAACTACATCCAAACAATTTTTTTGTGAAGACATAACAAAAATTAAAAATAAAAGCAATAAAAATGACAAAACTAAGAATTCCCAAAATTAAAATAAAAGCACAAAAATGAGAAAATGAAGAATTGCCAAAATCCAATGGGCGAGTTGTTACAAAACCACTTTAAGAAATTCAGAAAAAAGAAAAAAGAGAGGATTTTGAAAACCTTCTCAAAACCACAAATACAAATATTTTTCAAATATATATTTTGTTTATTTTCTTGATATTTAATAAATTGAAATTGAAATTTAATATATTACTTTTTTATTTTACACTAAATGAATAAATGCTAATAAATAAAATCAAGGTTAATTAAATATACATTTAAATAATTATATATTTATTTAAAAATAAATAAAATCCGAAACTATAAAAAAAAATAGTAAAACAAAACTAAAACTAAAAACAATAATGAGAAAATGAAGAATGCCTGAAAGCCAATGGATGAGTTGTTATAAAACCACTTAAAAACTTCAGAAAAAAAAAATAAAACATTTTGAAAAATTTATGAAAAGAAGACAAAAATAAAAACTAACAACAATAGTGAGGAAATGAAGAATGCCCAAAAGTCAATGGGGAGTTGTTATGAAACCACTTAAAAACATCAGAAAAAGAAAAAAGAGAGGATTTTCAAAGCCTTCTAAATAGCCGTGGATACAACCATTACAATAGCTTATGTGGGTTGAACACTTTTTTAAAGCGGATACAACGATTACAATAAAGAGAGGATTTTCAAAGCCTTCTAAATAGCCGTGGATACAACAATTACAATAGCTTATGTGGGTTGAACACTTTTTTAAAGCGGATACAACGATTACAATAGCTTATGTGTGTTGATTACAATAGCTTATGTGTGTTGAACACTTTATTTAAGCGTATAACATGTATTTAGATTTAGATGAATCCTTTCTATTGGGCCTAGGTAATTCCCTACGGCTAAAGCCTTTCTCCATTATTTGTAGTGGTGTTTATTTCGCCAAGGATGGATTTATAAATCCACAATAAAGATTTAAAAGTAAAATTCTTTGGAATTTGCATGTGCTTTTTAGTTTTTTTTTGCTATATATTTTTTTATTTGTTTAGAGTAGTATTGTTATAGGTGTTTCCGATTTTTTCATTATATTAATTCTAGAAAACTTCCACGTACTATTTTTAGTTGATGTTATAGAATGAGATTTTTGACCTAGCATATCTCATCTTTGCCATTGGATTTTTATGGTCTGACTCTCCTGTGCAGAGAGCAATCAATTTTTGGTCAGAACAATTTCCTTTAAGATTAATGTTTTCTTGCATTTGTGGAAGCTTTAAAATTTTTGGCATTTTTCCTTTTTAATTTCCACAAAATGGGAAAGGAGAAATAGGAGTTATACTTTGTTTCAATGGATTATTAAAAATTTTAAGAAGGAAAAAATATTTGGGTTTCATTTGATTCATTTGTTTTTAACTTCTCTATTTTAGTTTCATTATGCATTATTGTTTATGATTTTATTTTCATAGCATGGATGGGTATTCGGGTATTGTTTGGAGTTTGGTTTAGGGAATATGCACCTAGATTTGTTGTATGAACTAATTTTGTTGAGTTATGGTGACTATTTAAACTTTATATTATTCTCAACTGTATCATTCTAGTCTTAGAATAGAACTCTCTCTGATCATATTTTAATGTGTGTCACTATTGAATACCTAAGGAATACTAGTCAACACATCGTGATATATTTCCTTGAACAACTCATATTCTGTTAAACCATTTTTGTAGGTTAAATGAAATTATTTTTATTTTCCCAATTTCCTTGATTATGAAAAACGACATGTATTTAGATAACTTTGTTCCAGTGTTTAATCTTGATCATGTTCAGTTGTGGGCGCCTCCCATGATCTCTTCTTCTCTAGACACTGGTATACACAAGGTGGATTGAGTAACTTTGAAACCTCATGACTATAGTCTAGTTTCGAGTTTTTACCCTTCTCGGGTTGTGTCCAAGGCTCCCACTGGTTTGTTTCACCTAGCTCAAGGAGGTTCTCTGGATTACTTGGCAGCTCTTTCCTTCTCAATCCCCTTCCTTTTCTTTCCTGATTCCTTCAACCCCCAAGGCCTTCTCGAATCTCTCCTCTTGGGGGAAAGGGTGTGTAACAACCAATAACTATCTTAGGAGGTTTATGTAACGAATTTTTTGTTTCTAGAAATATATTTATTTATTTCACATATCATTTTAAAGTCACTTGGCAAAGTCAGTCATGATTTCCTTAATGTTTCTGTTGGAACATAATATGACAATGAAATATAAAAGTAAAACAATAATCAGTACAATAACATGCCCATGTCATTCAGGGTGTTACATATTCCCCCTCTTATGAGGAACACTGTCCCCAGTGTTCATTATAATTCATAAAAGTAAAGCAGGATAAGCCTTATAGATAACATCCTCTTCTTCCAAGGTAGCCTCCTCTCGGCCAAAGTGCTTCCATTGCAGTTTAACCTAGGTGATGACTCATCTCTGTAATGTTGTTTCTCTCTGATTGAGAATACGAAGAGGATCTTCTAGGAATTATCCTTCTGGTTCGACCTGCCCACCATGATGAATTATTATCATTTTATTTTGAAACTTGATACATACATATATACATATTCGTATGCACAAGAATTTAATTCACTACTTAAATTACTTGTACATTGTCCCAGTTAATTATATGCTTAGAATAGTAAACATATGTTTTTAGTAGAGAGACATGAAAGAATTTGTGAATGTGGATATGGCTTGGTAGCAAAGGTTTGTATGCTACTAGCCCAATTCATTCCAATATTTGAAAGGGACCACAATACCGAGGTGCTAATTTAGCACATCTGCTCCACTATACAATGCTTTTCCTTGTCTTGATTCGTAAATATACATGATCCCCTTCCTTAAACTCTTTTTAGGTTATTTTCTTATCTATATAACATTTTTACCTATACTGAGAAGCATTCAAATTATGACCAACCTTTTCAATTGTTTGCTCCATTTTGGTTAGCATGTCAGGACCTAATGCCAATTTGTTGAGAAGGTTTCCCAAGTCCATGCGTATCCTAAATTTCCTCCCATACAATACCTCAAAGTGGATCATTCCTAAGGAGTCATGGTATCCATTGTTATAATAAAATTCAATCATATGGAGGTAATCCTCCGATTTACTTGAATGTTGCATCACAATCATTATTAACATATCTGGCAACACTTGGTTTGATTCCTCAGTCTGCCCATCCATTTGAGGGTGATAAGCTATGCTAAATTCAATTTGTGTACCCAAACTAGAGAAACAATTCTTCCAAAATGAAGATGTAAACTTTACATACTAATTAGAGATTACCACTTTGGGTACCCAATGTAGCCTGAATATTTATTTCGTAAATATACAAGAAATTTGAATAGATTTATAGGTTGATTTCATTGGTATAGAATGAAAGGTCTTTCTTAACTTGTCAACTACAACCATAATAGGGTCATTTTTCTTTTTGGTTATGGGCAGACATATAATAAAGTCCAACATGATTGCTTCCCACTTCCATTAAGGAATGGGGAAGGGGTGGTAGCCAAGTGGGATGTTGATGTTTCGCTTTCACTTGCTGACTAACTACCATTCCAAATCATATGAATTTACAGTGACAGGATGCTCCAATCTAGTTCCTAGTGATGGAGGCAACCTAATGTCACAGTGGGAATGCTTATTCGTATAGGCAGTATCCTTTCCAAGTGATCCAATTTATGTTATAAGAGACATTGTCCCATTTCCATGCTAGCCAATCAATCTAACATATGTGAATGGTTTTTTTCCAAATCATTTATGAAACTAATAGTTGTATTCTTATCTTCATGTTAGTCTTTGTTGAGTTTCTGCACAAGTTTGGTGCTATGTCTCAATTGACTAATAAGGTTGTAGTGGGAGGAACTAAGTCCTCAATTCCAAGGGTGTGGGCTAGAATGGGGTCCAGTGTCTCACGATTCCCTGAATCTTCCACAAGTTGTATTTCTTATATAATACTTTGTGGAATTCCACTTATAGATCTACATCATTGATGAAACATTGCACTCCAATCTATATAACAATACTTCCTACAAGCCAAAAAACTATTGCCATGAAAACAAACATCAATACACGTAGATAGAATACACCCATAACCCAATTATATACATCATAGAAATATGTATTGAGTCAGCGCTAAAGTTTGCAATATGAGAGTATAAGAACATCTAACCCTCCATCAAAACACTAAAAATTGAGGTCCTTCTAAAACAAGGACAACCCAATGTTGATGGATGAACTTATGTATTTTAGTCCACCAACTAGCACAATTGGCCCCATCATCAAAAAATAAAACCTGGACTAATCCAAAACCTTGTAAACAACCTTAATGTGGATCAGGAAAATCAAGGAGCCAATGTCCACATTTAATTAAGAATAAGGCCAAGACTGGTGAATTATGGTGGGTCTTAACCCACATAGAGACTAACACAATGTTGATGACATCAATACATAGATAGTTACCTTTGTGATGTATAAACCATAAACATACCACGCTATGTAGAAGATGTCCTAGAACATTTCATCGTTTCTCTAGTGTGTACCATTTGACCAAGAGCACTATTTTTTCTACCACATAGCATTGTAAAACAACAAGGAAATTTCTTTTAAAAGAGTCAAAGTGGTGCTTTGACTTGACAAGCTTGGAATGATCCTAGACTCACGTTATACCAGGGAAACTTGCCCATCTTAAAACATCATAGAAGTCATTATAGAAGGTATTATTTCCCATATTAATTCTCATTTTATCAGTGTAGCTACTACCCCCATCATCTTGATCCATGTAATAAAAAATCCTTTCAACAATTAGCATAAATTCACATGTTCTTCCATGCTTGAGGGGTGTTAGGCCACCCATCCTTAATTATAATTAAGGTTGAATTAGTGGCAGGCACCTCCCTGAGCCTCACTTCATGATGTTTTTTCAACCCCAATGGGTGTTTATAGATCTGTATAACTCCCATGTATATTTGTATCTTAGTTACTAATTTAAATCTGTACCATCTTAAGGGGAGCCCCTACCGAGGAAATATGGAATTAGGAATGTGACATGTAAGTAGATGGTGGAGATTTAAAACACATTTGACAATTGTTTCTATCTACATCGTACTTATTTAATTTTTATTCTTTCTACATAATGTATTACTATGAAGATATACTCTCATAACTGATTAGATGTTAATTTTATTATTTTAATATATTTGGATGAGAGAGGGATGCATTACATTTATACAATGAAAACGACATTGATTGGATGATGGTATGAATTGAATGATGGAAAAAAGCAATTTATGGTAACTTACCATGGCATGGTGTGACTACACTGGTAAATGAACATAAACGGGGTAGTGTGTCCATGCATACTATTTAAGTTATTTTAATATTATATTGATTTATTTGGTGATTTTTCTTCTTAATTTTCATAAATTATAGGTATACTTCTTTTTATCAGTTGAGAATGCATTTTTTTACATGTGTGACATTATTGAATTAAAACACTATGAGGCTATGTGGTGTAACAGCCACAAATTCCACATCAAAATGTTGTATTAAAAGATGAAAAATTCTAATATTAGGATTTTCAAAGTATTTCAGGTTAATAAGGTTTCCTCTAGAAGCAATAGAAATCTAGATGTCTCTAAAATTAGATACTACTATTAGCAAGATATATTTGAGTGTGAATTTAAATCCTTCAAAACAATTTTTTTTGACGTCAAATGGTGAATTTTACAAATGAATGAATTTGATCTTGAAAAATTGTTGTTGAACGTGATAATGGATTTACCATGCTTAATAAAATTAATATTATGTTTCCATGTGATGTTGGAAGCTCATATGGATTCTTCGTCCCAACCCTGCCTCACATCACTCTTAATTTCCATGTACCCAATTTGTCTACTATAAATTAGAAATTAGGTGTAATCCTTAGGAATACAACACACAATTTTAGACCACAACGGTACACTTCACATTACAACATAAATTAAGATACAATACAATGTCTTATACATTCTAACTTATACAACATTTCTTTCTAGTGCACCCTACCAAAGATGATGCAACTCCTTCCAAGTCCTAGCTAGAGCATTTACCATGCACAATTTCTGGCCAACAATATTGTACGATGTCAAGGAATCTGTCTTAGCTATCCTAGGTGCATCAAACGATCTATTACAACCTAGAATCATAGAAATAAATTTATGGTTGAAACATTTTATTTCATAAATGACGTCCTAAAGGATATTTATCGAAACTTACATGACAGAATATCCATTAGCATCAAATGCTGTGGTTGTTTTCTAATGATTTATTTCCCAAACCTTAGGACTTGCAACATGTCAATGTTAGTGCTGCAATACTCCTCTTAATTTTATCTCACACAAACCTCAATGCCTATAGTCTAAATTTTTTTTAACCCTTGCATCACAAAATAAAAGGACTACAATATGATTACAGAAAGAAGACATGGATTATCTATTGACCAAGTTTCAAGAATGAGGAAACTCTCCTCATTTTATAACATAGGTGAGTTATGCCAAAAATAATATAAAATGGACCAAGTGCACAAAATGTAATATAATCTATTAGGGTTTATCTACATCAATGGTAATTTGTTAAAGATGTACAAGCATCATGTGGTGGTTAGAAGCCAACTCCAAAGTGGTGGGGTCTCCAAGCTAAGGCTCACATTTTAACTACCCCTCATTAGATGGTTTTGTGCTCTCTAAAAAAGGCTGCAATCTTTAATGCTCCTTAGCATGTTTTAATTTAAAACAATCTTTGTTAGGCCCCTATACTACTAGTGTAACCCCTTATTGTTATTAGTACAACCCACTTATTATATTGATGTACCCATGTAGTGCCCATATTGTTACTATTGTGCCACATAGAAGCCCACTGTTGTTATTATTGTGCCCTTACGTTATTATTGTTATGTTGGCTCTGATTATGTTATGACCCGTTAGACTCCTATATATAGAAAGGAGGTCTTTTCATTTGTATCATCCAAGAATTGCTCATTTGTGTAATGTAAAGGAGGTTGAACCATCGAAGAGGCTGAATTCTAAGGCGTTGATCTCTGTTTTCTATATTTTTGTGAGCTGGTTTCATAACATTTGGTATCAGAGCTTTGGATTCTAGGGTTTCGCTGCTCCAAATAGGCCATCGTGGCATGTTCGCTATAGCTTTTTTCTGCGATGTTTCAGAAGCTAAAAAAAAAAAAATTTGAGAAGACATCGAGTTGAATCTTGGGTACAAATTTCAGAGCTTTTCGCACTATATTTACGGAGATATGATCTGAGGAATTTGGTCTTTTTGCAGACTCCTGAATTACATTCCAAACAGGTGACCTGGGGAATATCATCATAACTTTCTCTTTGAGCATCAGATTGAAATTTCGTAAAAAGGTGTAGAAAGAGGACAGAATGTAGTTTCTTTTATATATTTTCAGAGCCAAAGGTCAAAACAGTGACTTGTGGCACGTCGTACAAGTTCACTCTACTGAACTAGTCTATAATCAGGTCACTGTGGGAGATTTGGCATAACTCGTCCTTGGATAATCCAATTTGGATCAGATTAGTGGCGTTCAAAAGAGCACACAAAGGGCTACTACAGATCGCAATTTCAGAACTTAAAGATCTAGAAGTATAGAGTTACAGTCATTTCAATATTGACCTCCTAAAATAAAAATAAAAAGCAAGATGAGGAAGTTTGATGGCAAGGATCCATAAATTGGATACTTCAGATGGAGAAATATTTTGATCTACATGGTGTACCATTGTTACAAAAGGTATGTATTACATCTTCATATTTAGAACCAGATCAATTTTATGGTATGAAGGGCTTTGTTCTTGTAAACAACTTGTTATGTGGTCTATTTTCATGGATGAAATGATAGCACATTATGATGATACAAAGAGCAACACCTTCTTTATAGAAACACCACAATAATTGGAAAGAGTAAAAGGGCTTTGTGACATAGTGGAAATAAAAATTATGGAAACCAAGAAGCATACCCATCACAACTATAAAGATGGAAGTGTTGTTTCTCCCAGCCTTCCACAACCTACAAGGGTTGCACCACAACAATTGGAAGAAAAAAGAGAAAAAGGGCTTTGTTACAATTGTGATAGCAAATGCACTAAAGGCCATAAGTGTGTTGATAAGAAATTATTTTACATAGAATATGAAGATGAGGAACAAAAGGATCAAGAAACATCAAAAGAGGAGGATATATGCTAGGACCCCACCCCAGAGAAAGAAGAAATGAATCAGACCATATCTTATAAAGCATTGGCAAGAATTACCACTCCTCAAACTCTCAAGATAGAACGACATATCAAGAAGAAAAAGGTGCAAAAAGTGAAAGATCACATCGAGAAGGAAGAAATGAATCCAAACATATCTTGTACTTCATTGGTAGAAATTACCACTCCTAAAACTATCAAGATAGAAGGAAATATCAAGAAGAAAAATGTTCAAGAAGTGAAAGATCACATCAAGCATCAAGAAATGAATCCGACCATATCTTGTAAAGGATTGGAAGAAATTACCACTCCTAAAACTGTAGAGATAGAAGGACATA
The DNA here is from genome assembly GCA_031772625.1 of Pinus tabuliformis. Taxonomy (NCBI): domain Eukaryota; kingdom Viridiplantae; phylum Streptophyta; class Pinopsida; order Pinales; family Pinaceae; genus Pinus; species Pinus tabuliformis. Next base: position 860,959,256 of record CM062810.1, on the reverse strand, counting down.
TCAAGAAGAAAAAGGTTCAAGCAGAGAAAGATCACATCGAGCATCAACAACAATTTCTCCAACTTTTAAAGGATAATGCCACTTCAGCGCATAATCAAACAAAACAACAGGTAGATCAACATCGTAGTGAAAAATGTTTTGATTGGGTATTTTTGCTGTTACATCTGAAGCAAGATATTTATGAGAAGGAAATGTTGGCAATACTACATGCACTTAAAAAATGGCGACCTTACCAAAGACTCTTCAAGGATGAGGATGTGGAAGCATTTTTTTGTGCTATTTCTATTATCCAACCAGATTAGATAAATGAAGCAAGGGATGAATGGAAGAAGGACGAAGAAGTATGGCGACTTATTCAAAAGTCGTAAAAGATCTCTATTCAAACAATATTGCTAGAAATTGAAGAGGAAGGAAAAATCATATTGGAACCTGGAGCAGTCACAGAAACAAGAACTTGACAGCTACAAAATCGATAAATTTCATAGTATCTCATCAAGTGGAAGAACTTACCCGCTGAAGATTCCACATGGGAGGACAAGAATTTTATACATAAGCATTAAGAACTACTCAAGCGTTGAGGACAAAGCTTTTTGAAGGAGAGGGGCATGTTAGGCCCCTATACTACTGGTGTAACCCCTTATTGTTATTAGTACAACTCGCTTATTATATTGATGTACCCATGTAGTGCCCATATTGTTACTATTGTGCCACATAGAAGTCCACTATTGTTATTGTTGTGCCCTTACATTATTATTGTTATGTTGGCTTTGATTATGTTATGACCCCTTAGACTCCTATATATAGAAAGGAGGTCTTTTCATTTGTATCATCCAAGAATTACTCATTTGTGTAATGTAAAGGAGGTTGCCCCCTCGAAGAGGCTAAATTATAAGGTGTTGATCTCTCTTTTCTATCTTTTTGTGAGCTGGTTTCATAACAAACTTCATGTATTACACTCTCCAAGAAAGAATCCCTGAATATAGCCACTCAACATCTTGGAATCTAACATGTGCTTGTGCGTTCCTAGGGTAAGTGTCTTTATTACTAGTGCGTGTTAAGATCCCATCATCGACATAATGCAGGTAATGTAGATAATAATTCAACACATGATATATTACCAAATCTAGATTATTTTAGGCCCAAAAGACACCTCTACAAATATACCAAGAAAAATCATCCATCTTTGGTAAGATATCTAAATTTTGAGCAACCAAAATTGTCTACGCTATAACAAAAGGATTAAGATTTCATGATTCGCTCGACATAACATGAATTTTACCACTAAAATTCCAAGAATGAGAGAGAGGGAGAGTCACAGACAAAGGGAGAGAGTAGAAGAGAGATGGAGAGTGAGTGAGGAGGAGGGGATAAGAGAGTTTGTTTGAGAAACACGATACTCTTGGTAGATATATATGTTATTATATTTTTTTATATACTTAGGTTCAATGTCATTTGATTTAGTTTATGTAAATTTATATAGTTCAATAAGTCTAAGTATTTTGTAAAGGAATGATGTGACTTAGTTAATGAATATCTAGGCCGTTGATATATCTATACACCATGAAATGCCTATAGTGTGTATCTTTGCTTAGAAATTTGTTTCTTTTAAATCAGGATTTTATTTCATTTACTTTCTAAAAAATTATCTGGGTTAACACTTGTGAGTCTATGGAGGAATATGTGGAGGAATATTTTTCTTGTTATTTATTTCATGCTTAGTGATATTTGAGCAAACATATTTAGGCCTTTTTTTTGTAAATAACCATTGAAGATTTCATTTTGAATTATATTTATTTAAATATTTTCAAATGAATATATTACAAATATTGTTTAATGATATTGGTTTGTTTTCAACGAGTACATTTTTCACATTTAACATTTGTTTTGGAAAACGCTTTTTTTGGACTTTATTTCCACCAAAAAGTAAGGGAACATACAATGTAATTTATTGTGCACTTTGACCAACCTATATATATCTTAATTCCATATCTAGCAATTGATGAGAGGGATCAAATATTTTGAGACCCAAACTGTTTTTGTGAGTACGAAACTTGAGGAAAGGTTTACAACTTCGTAGATTTGATCCCTCCCTTCACTTGATAGATTTGGATTTATGATGAATGTATGGTAGTTTTTATAGAAGATGTATTATAAGTGAAGTATGAATGTTTATAAAAAATTAATTTGTGTCTCCTAACATTTAAAATTAACTGATATCACATTGAATATAATTGTAAATCACATATTATCATATAAATAATATCAATAATGTTAATAAATCAGAACAAATATTCCTCCTATTTCTATATCCTAGGGCATTAAATGGTGAGAGAAATGAGAAAGCTATTATGAAATTTTAGATAAAATTATCTATTTTTAAATAACCATTGTATTTATTATTTTCAAATTATATTTTCTACAATATTCCAGACTTTTAAATAGAAAGTAAATCATAAAATTTATAACTCAAATAAAAACTTAATTAACCAAAAATATTTTCTTTACCTAACCTTAACCAACACATTGAAAATGTGAGAATTCAATTGTTCTAGAGAAGAGGAAAAAATAAAATTTTATCCTTATTATTGTATTATTATGTACTAATATAAATAAATTTGAACACAAAATTAATCGTCTAAGGAGATAGTACCAATTAAATTATGGCCATATTTTGATTAAACTAGATTTATCACCAGTTTGAAGTAAGGGAGTGAGGAATGTGTTTCATTACCTAAAATATTATCTACTTTGCATAATCTAGACCAATATGCATGGTTTCCTATTGTCATTAATGAATAGTTTTATGTAGGGCACATACATATATATGGTATACTTAGCATACAATTGGTGCTCTTGGAGGGTTTGCAATACTAACCTGAGATGCTCCTCCATAGTCTGAGAGTAAATCAATATATCGTCAATAAAGATTAGCACAAATTTATCCAAATAATGATGAAACACATTGTTCATCAGGAACATAAAGGTGGTGAGGGTGTTGGTTAACCTAAAGGGTAACACCACAAACTCATAGTGGCCATACTGAGTTTTAAAAGTTGTCTTAGCTATGTCTTCCTCTCTAATACAAATCTAGTGATACCCTGACCGCAAATCAATCTTTGAGAAAATTGTTGCCCCTCTCACTTGGTCAAACAGTTCATCAATGCAGGGTAGGGGGTACTTATTTTTAATTGTCAATTTGTTTAACTGATGGTAATCCATACACATGCAGAGAGTCCCATCCTTTTTCTTAACGAATAATACCAGGGCTCCCCAAGGGGACACACTGGGGCAAATGTATTTTTTGTCTAACAGCTCATGTAATTGCATCTTCAGCTTTGTCAATTCTAGTACGCTCATTCTGTAGGGTGCTCGAGAGACTGGGGCTACTCCTGGCACCAATTCAATGGTAAAATCTATGTCCCTTTTGGGTGGTAGCCCGAGAATCTCTTCCGGGAACACATCGACAAATTCTTGTATCACAGGAATATTTTCCAATGTGGCTATTTTATTTTTTGAATCAGCATACCCCACTTGGATGGCATAAATCTGACATCCTTTTCTGATGCATTTGGCTAACTGTGAGGCAGTTATGGGCCAAATCTGCACTGGCCGCTTAATCCCCTGCATCTCTTGTTTTATTCCAAGCTCATCCTTATAGCTGATAGTCTTGGTTTTACAATTAATTATGGACCAGTGTTTTTCTAACCAATCCATACCAATCAATATGTTGTATGAGCTAAGGGGAAGCACATTTAAATATGTTGTCACTGACTATCCTACTATTTTAAAATGGCAGTTTTTGATCTTAGCCACTACCCGCCTTTTTGCTCCTATTGCCAACTGAACTAGCTAGGGGTCCTTAAACTTAACAAGTTGCAACTTACAGTGCTCCACAATTCTAGGACTAATATAACTTAATGTTGCACCAAGGTCAATTAAAACAGTTATAGCAAGGTCTAAGAGTTTACCTTCGAATTCCACCATAGTCAGCTGGTACTCTGCTTGGTGATCTTCTAGAGTGGCATTAATCTTTGGTAGACTCCTTCCTACATCGCCAACTATAGAAGCTTCATAAACCTGGTAAACCTATTCGGCTCCCTTACGATGAGGACAATTTTTCACATAATGAGGGCCACCACAGACCCAACATTGCACTGGGGGCCTTGTTGTCTCTTAGTTATCTGTTTTTCCAGATTGATCATTAGTTCTGCAGTCATTGAGGGGCTCTAATGGGAGTGAATTATTTTGTGAGTTTCTATTGATTTGCACTTTAGCAAATCCTTTGTTACCTCCACCATGGTTACCTTTAGTACCACCAGCCAGCTTGCTGCTTCTCTTATCACCCCACTTCTTACCCAGAAGCTCTCCATTTTGCTTGCTCTACTGGTAGCAAATTCGGGCCTTACGTATAGCCTCATCCATCGTCTTTGGGTTATCAAATTCAATTCGTTCCCTCATACTTACAGGTAGGATGCTAACAAACCTTTGTACTTTAGCTTTCTCTTCCTGGATATAGGGCACATAGTGGAGTAGGGAAGTAAAACGACTAATAAATTCATCCATAGTTTGCTGCCCCAACCGCAGGTCATGAAATTCCCTTGCCTTCTCATCATAGAAGCGCTCAGTCAGGTACCTTTCCTTAAAGTATCTTTGAAATTTCTCCCAAGTGACATTCTGTTCGCTTACCCCCTTTACCATCTTAACTTCCTCCCACCACAAGGTGGCCTTTCCCTGTAATTGGAAAATGGCCAATCGTGCCTTGAGGTTGTGATCATATTCGTACAACTGGAAGTATTTGTTCATATTAATCAACCAGGCTTCAGCTGCTTCCTCCTGTTCTCCATCGAAGTGTGGTGGCTTGATTTTACGAAACTCCCCTTGCAACTCGATCCGATGCCTTTTGGATGTCTGCTGTTCGAAGGCATTATCTGAGCGTTCCTCCTCCCTTCCTTCTGACTCCTCAGGTTTTGTGGGGTGATTCTATTCTCCTGACATTCTTTGTTGCTCAGTGCTAGGATTCGGTGGCTACTGGTTCTATCTGTCGGATAGGCTTTTTATAATCCTCTCTTGTTCCATAGTTAACCTTGCATTATCTTCCCGTAATCAAGCCATTTCATTTTTCAGCTCTTGTACCATCTCCAAAATTGCCTGATTGGTATTGCGCGCTTCCTCACCTAGCTGTACCCATAATTCGGGACTGCTTCCAGGACCCGCTGCAGGTCCCTGACCCACCACAAACCTGTGTGACGCATTGTCTATTCTCCTCATGTTGAAAATCCTTTGTTTCCCTATGCTTACCACAAAACAAGCAACAATAGATGGCTATCACATCAACTATTTCTTTTACTCATTAGAGATGAAATAAATTGTAAATGTATAGTCTGTTGAAATTTTTTGTTTTTCTCCAATGCCTAGAGGCCACAGTTTTGCAACCTGGCTTTGATACCACTTGTAATGTCACCACCGTTAATTTTTTTCTTTTACCTAAATTTAAAGCTACATCCGCATGTAAAGGAGTTAACGTGTTCTTTTGAGCTGGCCTACCATACCCTGGTATTTGATTTTACACAGCTCTAGAACTTACCATACATACAACTACTAAGGTCTTAATACATGCGGTTTTTCCGTAAATGTCTATGATTGTTTAATTGAGTGTGATCCATATTATTTGCAATTAATTTTTATTTGATATCGCGCTGCCTTCGTCACGTGGCAAGCCATGTCGAATAGGTATGTTGTTAATTCTATTTACACTGTCTTGTACATGGCTTGGGTGGACCGTCCAGACTCACCTGCTCCACTTGGGAACCCCACCCAGATCGATGATGCTGCTTACCTCTAGCGATCCGACAGTGGTGCCTGTATCGGGGTTCTCCTCAACCATGAATTGCTACAGGATTGTTCTCATTTGGCTTTGCAGCCCTCCTGTGAAATTTGCGGGAATTTCCTTGGATGATGCTTGCTCGAGGCCATCTTCGTGGTCTGGCAGTGGTCTAGCTTGCTACAGGTATACTGTTTCTTTTATTTTATTTTATTTTTATTTTTATTTTTATTTATTTATTTATTTATTTATTTTCTGTTCGCCGACTCGCTCCCCATTTTTTGTTTGATTCCTTATTTCTTGCAGCCAGAGATTTTCAATCATATTAGATACTCTAACCAAAAATCTTGTGGAATGTACTTACTACCCAGGTTGTTGGGTTCGGCTTAGCTCGACTGGCTTGGAACAACGACGCATCAACAACGCCTACCACGGGTAAGAGCTTACTTTGGTTGGATATGAAAGCCTGAGGCGTGTATGAGGTTCTCCACAGCTATATGATGTTTTGCCTCTTGTTCAGCTTCTCATTATAGAAGAGGTTAGGGTTTTGAGGGTTTTACCCAGTTGTAATAATTATGGCACGATGTGGCCTCAATTGGTGAATCTTTCCGAGCTCACTTCTGCTCTTGAACTGAAGAGTTCTCTTACTACTTTGTTTTGTATCAATTGAGGATTTTCCATATCTGAGACTGGCTGTAGCTCTGCTATTTGTATGGTTATTCTAGCACGAGATAGAGGTCACTGTTCACTTCAATTGTCCGGTTATTCTGCTGTTCATAATCTACTTTTCCTGGTTATTTTGGACATTCGATAGTCTTTGGAAATAATAACTATATTGTAGAAAATCTTGATTCCTCGTTTAATTGGGTATGAGCAGTATCAGTTTTCAGTTGAGGAAAATTTGTGTAGAAAATGGCTGCGAATTCCTTTAAGTTTGAGTTGTGGCTCTGGCCATCTCCGGACTCTGTTCATTTGCTATAGCTTGAATGTTTTAATATAGAATTTCCCTTTATCTGCATTAGAGTTCTGGTCTATTTCTTACTGAATGCATGTTTTCTGCTGATCATACGGGTTATTACACAGAGGCTATATAAACTGTTTTCCACAATTTCCCTAAATCCTTACATGAAAACTGTCTCTCTGTCGCTAAGTCCCAGGGGTTTCATTACCAGGAGGGTTTTCTCTCTCTCGAGGTAGTTTATGACCTTCAGGTTTCGGCTTTCGAGCCCCCTCTTCTCCGGGCTTCAAGACTCATAAACAATTCAAAGCCCTCCTTGCGTGGCCTGTCTGGTTATCTACTGAGTACAAGATTATTTCCTCGAGCTTGATTCTTGCAATACATATAATCTTTGATGTTTGTTTAGAAGGAGGTTATTCTGCATACTGTAACATAAATTAAATCCAAAATATATATTTGTTTTCTGTATTAACCTCGTAGTTTTGAAAATCACCACGAAATGACACCAGTATCAAGAATATGTTTTTCCCTCTCGTGGACCTATCTTTCTATCCTATATCCCAAGGTTTTCAAACCACTGGAAATGATATTGGTCTTAATTCAAGGCTCTACCCTCTTTTATAATTCGGGTTCAGCGTTTGTTTTCCTCCTATTCGGTTTACTATTGTACTGTTGAGTGACTATCCACATTTTGTACTGTCTTTTGTGGGTTTTCAATTCCTTTTTTCACTCTATTTCTTGGAAACTAATTATTACATGAGGTAAATGTCGCATCCCTAAAAATGTATATATAAAAAAAATTAATTAATCTAAATGGTTCTTACCATCTAATTACACTTTTACCATAAACGTGACCGTGTGATTCAATCTCTACGCAACAATGGTATAACATTATAGTTTGGACCTTTGATAATGATGTCTAACGTTTATATTTTATTGACCCGAGGCCAGTTGATTGCATGGGAGCCATGTGTGTTTGGACGGCGATCGGAAAAGTTTATGTCCGCACCCCTTTTCCGGCGCTGGGTTGTTGACAGTAATTAATTTCCTTGCCAGCGTCTCGCTAGGTGGCATGGCTCACCCGCTTGGCCATGTGATTCCTTGGTTTCTGCGTTTTCGGACTTCCCGCTTTGGTCTCCCGCTCAATTTCGACGGTGGAGATCTGTTATTCAGATCGGAGGGCTCGTATGTGTTCAAGGGTTTGGGGTTATTCATAAACCCTTTGGAACGCACCTATGGTTCATTTGGAATGCGAGGGGGTCTCTCGGCACTCCTCTGGTTATTCAACCCCGCGTTCGATTCCGCCCACCGCCATTCCAGAATTCCTCTTCCGCACAGAGGTCTCAAGGTCTTTCTCTCACAGCTTACACAGGTAACTGCACCGTTCACTGCTTGGTTACGGATTTCTGTCTTCTGCACAGTTGTTTATTACAGGCTATGCACTTTTATTCGATTCTGGTTTTGCTTGTGTTTAGATTGTATGCGTTGCCTATTGTTGGAAGCTCATATTGATTAGTGGCCTTGTTACAGTGGTGTGCAGGCGAGACCCGCTACAGCCTTTCCTACCGCCTGTAGGATGACAGAGCCATCGCCCTTCGTACCTTCCAGGTAAGCCGATGACCCTTAACTGGGTGCGAAGTCTGGGGTTTACTCTGTTTCGGTGTACCACATGCTCTGTTCATGCCGTTTTCCTTACTGTTGAATGTTAGATGGGAATTTGCCAGAGGAGTTCCTCATGGCGCATGCGTTTGTTTGTCCTCAGGGTTATGCCTTCGACCCACCCTGCTGAGCTATAAGTCACAGGCCGACTCCTCTCATACCTGGATCTTGTGCAGCAGTTATTCGATTTGAGGACAAACTTGTCTTTCTGTGTTTTTTGGCATGTATGCCTCTGTTGTATTTATATATATTTGAGGACAATGGTAGTTTACCGGCCGCTGTGTCAACCTTACTGGACAGGGATACTTCATCTGGATAATTGAACGCTTATTTTTTTGTTTTCCGAATGTTTATATATATGTTCATTTCAGAGTTGTATTTCAGACCTTCGTTCTTGTTTAACATGGGAACTGTGTTACTATTTCTTTTCCGGCCCTTCCAGAATGTTCGCGGTATACCCATTTGGTAATATCATTTATAATTCTGATATTGATATGCTCTTTTCTTTGAATGGTATGGAGATATCGTTTCACTTATTTAGATATACAGTAGAATCAGTCCCATAATATTTATCGGTTCCCTTCTTTCTATGCATCGTTAAATCCTATTTGTGCAGTGGTATTATGTGTCGTTTCCAGTCACTGCAAAGTTAGATTAGAACATGCTTATGGTTTCGTCACAGCGAATGCATATGTTTAATGTCTGTTGATGTATGAATACACCTACAGCTATATATACGGCCATGTGCAAACGGCAGGACGCATCCGTTCTTGGAACTGTTTACTTCTTGGTATCATTTGGTTAACCGCGAATGGTTTGCTGATTTACAACAGTTTACAACGTGTACTCTTGCCGGTATTAGTTTTGCTCTGTGGTATGCGGTTCCTCTTGCAGTTTCTGTTTGCCTTAACCCTCGACTCAGAGGTTCGTTATATGTATGTTTTGCTTAATGTATCCAGTTAATACACCTCTGTTCGTGCTCAATGAAAAGAGTTTTAAGATCTTGGTTATTTCTTGGCACAAAAATCTTTAGGGTTTTTCTAGTCGTTTCTTTTTTCCTTTATTGAACTACCTGAAGCGCACTGGTAGTCTCTGTGCATTTATATAGCTTCTAAATATTCTGATATTTCAATATAAATATTCCTCTGTTACTAATATGCTAAGCATTATGACATCAAAGAAAGATATAATTTGTAAAGGTCTAACTTGCCGACTACTGTACATTTAATCTGTAGTATAGTCAACATTCTAACTAATCTTTCTTCATGGTTAACTCGTACCTGGTTCGCCAGAGTTGTAAATAAGTACTCCAGAAAATTCACCTGCATTCCATACTTGCTCTTAACCACCCAACCTTGAGATCCGTCGCTAAGACTGGATTCTCCCCCGAGCTATCTTGCAGGCCTACAGCCCTCAACAAGATTCATGCACTTTGTGCCTAGTCATCTGATCCTTACCAGACTTAACCAGTTTCTTGTTATCTTTTTTCTTTTTGGAATCCTCCTGTCTATCACTACAGCACCGGGGTCCCCCTCCTCTACCCAGGACTTTTCCTGTGTGGAAGGGTAGTTTCCGTCAGTTTTCATAACTGATTTTCCCTTTTCAAATCCTCCTTCCAGAGGCTGCCAGCATTTCCAGAAATATATATATTCCAATATATTTAAATTTTCCAATAGGATAATATCATTAGAGTTTTTGTTTTTTTTTTTTTTTCAAAATAAAAGAACAACAAACTTTCAACTCTATTTCTTACCACAGTAAAAATTCCCACATTTACATTTTTCCGGGGTCATCACAGTAAAACTCCTCATGGGAAAACCATTTTGACAGCCTTACCTAATACTATCAACACCAAAATTACCAGTATATTCTAGTTGTAAAACTGAGAGAAGAGGACTATTTAAATAGAAATTGTTAACTGTGGGGTTTTGGGATAACTCTCTTCCAGATTACCTACTGCCTTTATTATCCAGAAAAGATTTTAAATAAATAAAAGATTACCTACTGCCTTTATTATCCAGAAAAGATTTTAAATAAATAAAAGATGAAACTATTGTCCTCCATGTTTTCTTCCCTCTGGTTCCATTTCGCACTGCGAGTAAATAGAACTTCAATCTATAGAAATAATCTTTTTCTTTTTTGAGTCAAGTTAGAACCACATACTTAGGTCGAGTAAACAGAACTGCAATCTATAGAAATAATCTTTTTCTATTTTGATTCAAGTTAGAACCACATACCTGGGTCGCCTTCTGTAAGTACTCCTCTTTTTGTTTCCTGGTTAAGGCCACTACTGCTTTCAGCAGCTAGTCAATCCACCCGACCTTGAGACTGTCTTTCGAGACTAGTCTCCCCCCTAGCTTTCTCAAAGACTACCGTCTTTGCTGGTTGCACATGCTCTACGCCCTTACCATCTAATACCCTCTTCCTATTGTCCGTCATCTACAACACAACCACCTATTTTCCTCTTCCCCCTCCTTTTCGTGGAAACTATTCCACGGTTGGGGGAAAGGGCGGTTAGGGTTTGCAATTGTTTTTTTCCCATGTCTTAACTTCCCTCCATAGGAGTTACATGATATAATATACATTTAGTATCTTAATTTTTTATTTTATTCAATAAATTTAAATTTAAATTAAGTTTATATTTTCGAAGAAAAATCATTGAAATATAAATCCAAAACACTAAATACATGAATGTCAATAAATAATCTTAATAGTAATTAAATAGACATTTAAATATTTGTATATTTACTTTTAAAAATTAAAAACTCAAAACTACATCCAAACAATTCTTTTTATGAAGACAGAACAAAAATTAAAAATAAAAACAACAAAAATGAGAAACTGAAGAATTCCCAAAATTAAAAATAAAAGCACAAAATGAAAAATGAAGAATTTCCAAAATCCAATGGACAAGTTGATATAAAACCACTTTAAAATTTTCAGAAAAAAAGAAAAAAGAGAAGATTTTGAAAACCTTCTAAAAACCACAAATACAAATATTTTTCAAACATATATTTTGTTTATTTTCTTGATATTTAATAAATTGAAATTGAAATTAATTTTAAAATTTATGAAGAAAAACATAAAAGACAAAATAAAGAAATATTTAATTAATAAATACAATTTTTATTTCCTATATCTAATTTAAAACAATTGTATATTTAATTAAAAAAGATATAAAAAAATAAAATACTCGAAACAAGAAGAAAGGGTCCAAAAATACTGAAAAGAAAAAAATCTACTTGCCAATGAAAACAACAACACTACTTAAAAATCAAGAAAGCAGAAAAAAACCAGAAAAAATGAAACACTAAAAAATAAAGAAACCGTGAAAGCTGATAATCTTACAGTTATAATAAAGCAAAAAGCTCACAAAAAGGATTCTAGAAACTGAAACGGTAAGCATAAAATCAAGAAAGCAGAAAAGATGATCAACTTTATCTTATAACAAAGCTAAAAAGATTTTAGAAACCGAAACGATAAGCACAAAATCATGAAACCACAAAAGCTGAGGAGCTTGCCGTTATAACAAATAGGGAAACGATTCCGAAAACCGGAAAAGCTCGAGAGCCATTACATTAGCTCATACAGCCACATCACGACTACAATGGGTTCAACAAATTTATGAAGGCCTTGAACCACATGCATCTGTGTGCTCAGGATGCTCTTTGTCCATTATGGGCGGCGGTGTTTATTTCGCAAATTAATCCAAGACTTGAGAGTTAATTTCATTGATGTGTTTCGATGATATATTTCGATCAAATGTTGCTCAAGAAATCCACCATTTCAAAAACACGGGTAAGCGAATTTGGATGGATTTTGAACTCGTACTCTCAACATAAACACCGCTCGAATTGCGAAATAAACATAGCTGGAAAGACAGAATGGACAAAAGAGCATCCTGAACACACAGATGCATAAGCTTTTTATATGAATTAAACACCCGAATGGACAAAGAGCATCTTGAACACACAGATGCTAAGTGCAAGCTCCTTAGCTATTGTGCTTTTTTTATTTCGGTTTTTAGAATCTTCTTAGATTTTGTGCTTTTTTGATTTTCAAGATTCATTTTAGCTTTGTCATACGAGAAAGCCCATCACCTTTTGTGCTTTCCTGATGTGATTTTTTGATGTTGTAGTTATCGTTTCTGTTTATAGAATCCTTGCACCTTGTTTTTCCCGAGTTTTTTTCTTTTTATTATAACGGTAATATTATCATCTTTTGTGCTTTCTTGATTTTTTTGATGATTCTTTCTGTTGGTGTTGGTTTTATTTTAATTATATATATATATATATATATATATATATATATATATTTTACTTAAATATATATTTATTTTAAATATAGATATAGCAATTAAAACTTTTATTCATAAATTAAACATTTTTATGAATTTTTTTATTATAACGGTAAGATTATCATCTTTTGTGCTTTCTTGATTTTTTTTGATGATTCATTTTCTGTTGGTTTTTTTTTTTTTTTTTTTTTTTTTTTTTTTTTTTTATTTATTTAGTTGTTCTTGTTTAAAGTTTTTTTATTTTTCTATATATTTATTTTTTTAATTAAATATATATTTATTTTAAATATAGATATATAAAATAAAACTTTTATTCATAAATTAAACATTTTTTTATGAATTTTCATATAAATTTTAGAATTAATTTGAATTTGAATTTATTAAATATCAAGAAAATAAACAAAATATATCTTTGAAATATTTATGTTTTATGTTTTAGTATTATACTAATCATTATCATTATTTAATTCATGTTATTACTATATTAATAATTTTAACTTTTTTGTATTGTAAATTTTTATTAATAATGAACTAGCTTCTAGGAATTGGTTGTCATGAATTAAATGTTGGGAATTAGTTGTTTGGAATAAAGATAATAAAAGATTTGTTATTTATTTTTGTTTTCAATTTTATTTTTAATTTTTAGTTTTTTAATTTTTGTTGTTAATAAATTACAATAAAACTAAATTAATTAAAAGAGAATGAAGTAATATTTAATTATAAAAATAAGAAAAATTCATGGGTTGAACTCACTATTGGTTACGAATTAGCAATTGAGAATTGGAATTCTAAATTATGGAAAAATATTTAATTAATTATTATTATTAATAACATTATTTTTAAATTAAATTGATATGTAATAGAAGTAAAAGAAATCAAAAAATAATTGTAATATTATTATGAAATACTACATCATCTGGAATAATTATTTAAAAAAACTAAAAAAAAAGAAAATACCTTAGTTAAATAAATAAATAAAAACAAAATAGATTAAATTTAGATAAAAGGAAATAAAAATAAAAATAAAAGTAATAAAAGGTCATTAGAGGAGAGGGCACTAATCCGCCTCTTGCTTAATTTCAAATTCCAACAATTGAGATTGATCACATGCTTCTCAATATCAATGGTTTCTCTTAGTTTCATCTGAAAGAAGTTATAGACCCTTCTGATGACGTAAGAATCCAGACATGGTGCTTGAGATTGATCACATGCTTCTCAATCTCAATGGTCTCTCTTAGCTTCATATGATGGAAGTGATCAACCCTGCGTGCTTGAGATTGATCACATGCTTCTCAATATCGATGCTCTCTCTTAACTTCATATGATGGAAATGATCAACTGTTGCGATGCATGGTGGTTGGATTTCACAGCATGTTCAACTAAAGTTGAGTAACAGGAATGATTATGCCTATTGTGGATATGATTAATAATAAAATGTAAAATAAATTAATTGGTAAGAAAATAAAATAAAGAAGTTAAAAACAAAAGAAAGCAATGAAAGCCAAATACTTTTTCAATCTCATTTAAAATTTCCAATAATTCATCAAAACAATGTGTAACTCCTATTTCTCCTTTCCCATTTTGGGAAAATGCGAAAAGAAATATGAAACTCTATCTAGTTAAGAATAGTATATTGATGACAATACTACTCTAAATAATAAACAAAGTGAAGAAAAAGAAAAATATATTGCCAAAAAAAAACTAAAAAACACATGGTAATTCTAAAAAAAATATTTTCAAATCTTCATTGTAGATTTAGAAATCCATCCATTGGCCTAATAAACACTACTACAAAGAATGGAGAAGTTCTTCAGTCATAAGGAATTACTAAGGCCCAAGAGAACTGCTTCATCTAAATTTAAATATGTAGAAGCATACCTGTTATAGGCTTTAAAAAGGTGTTCAACCCACATAAGCTATTGTAATGTTTGTATTTGGCTACTTAAAAAGTTTTCAAAATACTCTCTTTATCTTTTTCTAAACTTTTGAAGTGGTTTTATAAAACTCACCCATTGGATTTTCAGAATTCTTCATTTTCTCAATCTTGTTACTTTTACTTTTAATTTTTGTTCTATTTTCAAAAAAAAAATGGATCTAGTTTAGACTTTTTATTTTTTAAAAGTAAATATATAATTATTTTAAAGTTTATTTAATTAATATTAATTTTAGTTATTAGAATTCAAGTATTTAGTGTTTTGGTTTTTATATTTGATTGGGTTTTTTCAAAAATATAAATTTATTTTAAATTTAAATTTATGAGATAAAATAAAAAATTAAGGTACTAAAATATATATTGTAGACATCTAAAAAAACTACACATTAAAACATATTAAATATTATCTTTTGGTAATATAATAATAATTATTATTTGTTAATTTATATTATTACTATATTAATAATCTTAATATTAATATCGTTTATATCTTAATTTTTTATTTTATTTATGAGAAGGCATATTTAGGAATATCTTTAATAAAAAATGTAAAATATATTTTATTATTTTACTTAAAAATAAACAACACCCAATGAAAATTGTCACATCTTAACTTTGCTAATAAAGTAAATGTAAAAAAAATAAGGAGATTGAAATATCACACGCTGGTCACCAGATGTTATTTATCTCCAACCCTATATTATCAATGTGTATCTTCTCTATCCTTTTCATATATAACTGCAGGTATTTCTTTTTTATTCAAAAAGACAACACAGATTTTTTTTTCTTGTTGTTATTTTTTGTGCCTCCTTAGGCATAATTACTCAATTAGTTTTCCATGACAATTAGAGGTTAATCTCTAATGTTAACCTCCAACATATTTATGAGAGACGTAACTTCTCATTAATTACCATTTTTCTTTATGTTATAAATAAAACAATAATTCAACACATGTTTTTCTCCATTTCCCTTAAATAAAAAACTAATACCTAAAAAGTAGAAGGGATAATTATAAATAAAAAAATTATATAATAAAATTAATAATAAAAAAATTACCATTAAGGAGGGTTCTTAGATGTGAGATTCAATCCCCAATTTACAAATGAGAGTTAAGGAAATTAATTATGGAACAAAATGGCGTGAAAATTTGTCTCTTTTTTGTGGAAACTAGCACATGGAAGGATGGACATGGAAGAATGAATGTAAGTAATTTATAATAATATTATATGTTAATTCCTCATTACTATTTTTTTCAATTTGACATAGGTATGCAATTGATTTTTTTTTTTGCAAGCTTGGTAGAACTATATCTTCATCATGGACAAAGATAATCCTCAACACACAGATGCATAGATTTTAAGGCCTTCATAAATGTGTGGAACCCATTGTAGTGGTTGTATGAGATCTGTAATGGTGGTATGAGCTTCAAAATCTAATGTAATGGCTCCGTGAGCATTTAAGGTTTTTACCTTTGTTATAAGGGCAAGCTCATCAACTTTTGTGATTTCTCATCTTTTTATTTGTTATAAGGGCAAGCTCATCAGCTTTTGTGATTTGACTTTTCTACTTTTTTATAACGACAAGATTATCAATTTTTTTTCTTTTTTCTTCTCTTCTTTATAATGACAAGATTATCAACTTTTGTGTTTTTTGATTTCTTGATTTTCTGGTGTTTTCAGTCATACTCATCTACTTTTCTAATTTCTTGTTTTTTTACTGTTTTTTTGTTGGGCTCGTCACTTTGTTTTTAGGATGTTTTTTTTCTTTTAAGTATTTTTGTTAGTTTCTCATTTTTTTTATATAATTTTTTTTTAATTATATATATATATATATATATATATATATTAATTAGATATTTCTTTATTTTTTATTTCCATGTTTTTTTTTTTTAAATTTAAAATTGATTTTAATTTCAAATTATTAAATATTACAAGAATAAATAGATATATGTTTGAAATATTTATGTTCTATGTCTTATTATTATAATAATCACAGAAGTTTGAATACAAATTTTAATTTATGTATCACAAAAGACACATATTTTAATCATTATTATTATTTAATTCATATTATACTATATTAATAATTTTGATTTTTTTATTGTAATTTTTTATGAAAGTAGAAAAAAGTAATATTTAATTATAGAAAAAATAGAAAGTCATTGGCCTTGGTAAGGAATTAACTATGGGGAATTGGAATTATACAAAACTATTTAATTAATTAATTATTATTATAACTGTAAATTTGTTTTTAATATTAGATAAATTTAATATTTAATAGAAGAAAAAGAAATCCAAAAATAATTCTAATATTATTATTAGATATTACACCATGACGCAATAATTATTTAAGAAATTTAAAAAGGATTAAAAACAAATGAATCAAATGAAATTTAAATATTTTTTCCTCATTTAAAATTTTCAATTATCTATTAAAAGGAAGTATAACTCATATTTCTCCTTTTCCATTTTGTGATTGTTCCAAAATAAAAATAGAAAAAAATTGAAAACATCCACATCCACAAACACAACGTAACCTTAATCATAGAGTAATTTGGTCTCACCAAGAAATCACGTCTCTTTCTCTGCACTAAAGACTGGTGATAAATTGGAGTCTGGCCATAAAAATACGCTAGCAAAGATGAGAGATACTAGCTAAAATTCTTTGGCAAAGATTAGAGATACGAGATCAAAAATATCATTCTATAATCTTGTAATTTTTTAAAAAACATCAATTAGCAATACTAAGTGGAAATTTGCTAGACTTAATATAATAAAAAAGTGGAAAACACCTATGACAATATACTCTAAATAATAAAAGAATGGAAGAAATAGAAAAATATATTGCCAAAAAAAACTAAAAAGCATATGGAAATTGTAAGGAATTTTACTTTCAGATCTTCATTGTAGATTTATAAATCCATCTCTTGACAAAATAAGCATCTCTGTAAAAGATAGAGAAAGGCTTCAGCTATAAGGCTTCATATAAATGTTATAGCCTTTAAAAAAGTGTTAAACTCACATAAGTTATTGTAATATTTGTATCTTCGGCTACTTAAAAGGCTTTCAAAATCCTCACCCATTGGCTTTTGTGCACTCTTCATTTTCTCACTATTCTCTTTTTATTTTTTTTTTGTTTTGTTTTCCTAACTTTCTTTTTAAGTTTTTATTTTCTAAAAGTAAATATATACTTACTTAAATGTCGATTTAATTTATATTAATTTTATTTGTTTACATTTATGTATTTAGTGTTTTGGTTATCAAAATTGAGTAGTTTTTTTTCAAAAATTGTAAATTTATTTTAAATTTAATTTATCAAATAAAATAAAAAGTTAAGATGTTAAAATATATATTATAAACATTTAAAAATTTACACATTGACACATATTTAATATTATTATTATACTAATAATCTTAATATTGATATATTGTATATCTTAATTTTTAATTCTATTAAACATAAAATATGTTAGGAATATCTTTCTATAATAAAATGTAGAATAGATTTTATTGTTTTACTTAAGAATAAGAACACACGATAAAAATTGTGACATCCCAACTTTCCTCATAGAATAACTATAAAAAAATAAAGAGATTGAAATCTCACACAGTGCTCAAATTTCTTTTATTTTTTTTAAATTTAATATTCTATTTTAACAACTCTCTCAAACCATGGTTATCATTCACCCTTTTAGTTAAATCACTTAAAATATAACTTAATTAATTGTAATTATAAATACTAACACAAGTACACCTAACCCTTAGTTTTTATATCATTTACCCTATTCAGTCATAAGACTTTCCTTCTTCACATGAATATACTTATATATATTGTTCATTGTCTTTAACATCCTTCTAACACTCTAATAAGAATTATTTAGGTTCTAAGTGACTTTATTTTATTCTAGGTTAAATTTGTAAAGGTTCTAGTATGGCATCCTTACTGCCATGACATAGAAAATATCATGCCCTTCATGTCTGGTTTAAAATGATTTTTACATCTTAAGGTTAGAGGGGATTTTTCCATAGAATCATAAAGAATACAACCTCTGTTCTTGAATTATATTTTGAAAAATTTATGAATATTCCATGAAGGTCATATCATGACTGCTTGTATGGATCTTATTAGAAAGAAATTCATATTGTACTTTATGGTTTCCCTTGAAATTTTTTGCACATAATCCTAAATAATTTAAAGGTATAGTGATGAATTTTTTTGAGTTGAAGTGGTAATTAAAAATGAGTGGAGGCAACAGAGGAGAGCTATATATAGCCATCAAAGAAACCAAAAAATGAGACAAAGATGGTAGGGTTAGGTAGGGTAGTTTCCCTAATGTCCTTGCCATAAAATCTATACTATCCAATATGAAGAAATAATGTTGATCACCAAATCATTCAAGATCCTCAAAGCAAGTAGGTCCTTTATTTAAATAAACCCCATCTGAATTAAATACATCACATAGGTAGAATCAACATGATATTAGTCATTAATCAACATCTCCAACAAGTGGGATGTATATATAAGTGCATCAAAACCATTAACATATATATTTATATGTGTTGAGTGATAGGTAGACCACATGTAACAAGAAAAATTCTACAACAAAGTGTTATATAAATCAAATTTATATTATGTATTCTACCATGGAGATGGTATGTCATATATTCACTCAAAATGTCATTAGGTTCTCGGCAAATTTCATAAGTGTTTAAATTTCAAATCTTATAAAGTATCATCTTAGTTGTGTGGTTTGATAAGAACTATATAGACAATATTTTTTGTAAATGATACACATGAATACTTTCAAGTGGGAGATTGTTAAAAACACAAAGTAATAATATATATAAGTATATTCATGTGAAGAAGGAAAGTCTTAGGACTAAATAGGGTAAATGATATAAAATCTAAGGCTGAGGTGTACTTGTGTGAGTATTTAAAATGTCAATTAGTTAAAGTGTGTTTTAAATGAGTTAACTAAAAGGTTCAATGATATCCATGATTTGAGATGATTGTTAAAAGAAAAGATTAAATGAATAAAAATAAAAAAATGACTAGTATGACAATTTTTATTGGGTGTTTATTTATTTTTAAGTAAAATAATAACATCTATTTAACATTTTACTGTTAAAGATATTAGTAAATATGCTTTATATCAAATAAAATTAAAAATTAAGATATACAATATATCAATATTAAGATTATTAATATGATAATAATACAAATTAACTACTAATAATTAGTATTATATTAGTAAAAAGTAATATTAAATATGTGTAGTTTTTAAATGTTTATAACATATATTTTAGTATCTTAATTTTTTATTTCATTTGATAAATGTTAAATTACAAAACCAAAACACTAAATGCATAAATGCTATTAAATAAAATCAAGGTTAGTTAAATAGACATTTAAATAATTATATATTTATTTAAAAATAAATAAAATCTCAAAAAAAAAATTAGTAAAACAAAACTAAAAAAATAGTGAGAAAATGAAGAATGCCCGGAATCCAATGGAAGAATTGTCATAAAACCACTTTAAAACTTTAGAAAGGAAAAAAAAAATTAAACATTTTTGAAAAATTTATGAAAAGAAGAAAAAAATAAAAACTAACAACAATAGTGAGCAAATGAGGAATGCCCAAAAGTCAATGGGGAGTTGTTATGAAACCACTTAAAAACAACAAAAAAAACAGTAAAAAGAGAGGATTTTGAAAGCCTTCTAAGTACTCATGGATACAACCATTACAATAGCTTATGTGGGTTGAACACATTTTTAAAGTGGATACAACCATTACACTAGCTTATGTGGGTTGAACACTTTTTTAAACCTTATAACATCTATTCATTTGCCTATTTAGATTTAGATGAAACCTTTCTCTTGGGCCTTAGTAATGCCCTATGGCTAAAGACTTTCTCCATTATTTGTAGTGGTGTTTATTTGGTAAAGGTATGGATTTATAAATCCTCAATAAAGATTTATAAGTAAAATTCTTTGGAATTTGCATGTGCTTTTTAGTTTTTTTTCGCTATATATTCTTTTATTTGTTCCATTTATTTATTATTTATAGTATTGTTATAAGTGTTTCCGATTTTTTCATTATATTAAGTCCAGAAAAATTCCACGTACTATTGTTAGTTGATGTTATAGAATGAGATTTTTGAGCTAGCATATCTCATCTTTGCTAATGGATTTTTATGGCCGGACTTTCTCGTGCAGAGAGAGTCAATTTTTGGTCAGACCAATTTACTCTAACATTAAGGTCAGACCAATTTACTCTAACATTAATGTTTTCTTGCATTTGTGGAATGTTTAAAATTTTTGTCATTTTTCCTTTTTAGTTTCCACAAAATGGGAAAGGATAAATAGGAGTTATACTTTGTTTCAATGGACTATTAAAAATTTTAAATGAGAAGGAACAAATATTTGGGTTTCATTTGATTCATTTGTTTTTAACTTCTCTATTTTATTTTCATTACCAATTATTATTTATGATTTTATTTTCATAGCATGGATGAGTATTCTGGGCATTGTTTGGACTTTGGTTTAGGGAATATGCACCCACATTTGTTGTATAAACTAATTCTGTTGAGTTATGGTGACTGTTTAAAATTTATATTATTCTCAACTATATGATTCTAGTGTTAGAATAGAACTCTCCCTGAGCATATTTTAATGTGTGTCACTGTCCAATACCTAAGGAATACTAGTAGACACATTGTGATATATTTCCTTGAACAACTCATATTCTGTTAAACCTTTTTTCCAGGTTAAATGAAATTGTTTTTATTTTCCCAATTTCCTTGATTATGAAAAAAGAAATGTATTTAGATAACTTTGTTCTAGTGTTTAATATTGATTATATTCAGCTGTGGGCATGGACCAAGTAATTTATTCCTTCTATCATTTAACTTGGGGTATCACCTTTTAGTGTCTTTTTTAAAAAATGGAATTATTATAATAATGCTTACTTCCTGGTTATGATACATATATTCATTATTTTAGATTAAACAAAATGGGACTATTCTATTGTAGTTTAATTCATCATTATGATATATGTATTTTCTATTTCAGTATAAGACACCTATAGATTTCTCTCAAAGCCTATAATCTATACATCTATAAATTCTAGTAGAGCAATAGGCTGTAAAAATAAAACAAAAATTCAAATTCATGAATGACTTGGTTGTTATGGTCTGTCCAAAGTCATGTTCTACAATTTTTGTTCTTTTTAAGAATAAAAGGTAGAACAATTCTCTAAATTTGATCTTTATCCCATATTCACAACCTACATAAAGAAATTGAATAAATTTAAAAAAATACTCAGATACTTATATGTTTCATTTCATTTTGTTAATTTTTTTGTTCCTTAGAAGATCTCTCCATCCAACCATGATTCTGGCTATGATGTCTAAAGCCTCCCCTAATCTCTTCTCCTCTAGACACTGGTATACATCGGGTGGATTCAGTAACTTTGAGACCTCATGACTATAGTCTAGTTTTGAGTTTTTAACCTTCTCAGGTTGTGTTCAAGGCTCCCACTGGCTTGTTTCACCTAGCTCAATGAGGTTCTTTATATTACTTGGCATCTCTTTCCTTCTCAATCCCCTTCATTTTCTTTCCTGATTCCTTTAGTCCCCAATGCCCTCTCGATTCTCGCCTCCTACGAGAAAGGGTGTGTAACAACGAATAACTATCTTAGGAGGTTTATGTAATGAATTTTTTGTTTCTAGAAATATATTTTTTTATTTAACATATAATTTTAAAGTTGCTTGGAAAATTCAGTCATGATTTCCTTAATGTTTCCGTTGGAACAAAATATGATAATGAAATATAGAAGTAAAACAATAATCAGTACAATAACATGTCCATGTCATTCAGGGTGTTACATATTCCCATTCTTATGAGGAATACCATCCCCACTGTTCATTATAACTCATAAAAATAAAGCAGGACAAGCCTTATAGATAACATACTCATCTTCCAAGGTAGCCTCCTCTTGGCCAAAGTGCTTCCATTGCACTTTAACCTAGGTGATGAATCGTCTCCGTAATGTTGTTTCTCTTTGATTGAGAATACGAAGAGGATCTTCTAGGAATTCTCCTTCCCGTTCGACCTACCCACCATGATTAATTATTATCATTTTATTTTGAAACTTGATACATACATATATACATATACGTATGCACAATAATTTAATTCACTACTTAAATTACTTGTACATTGTCCCAGTTAATTATATGCTTAGAATAGTAAACATACATTTTTAGCAGAGAGACATGAAAGACTTTGTGAATGTGGATATGGCTTGGTAGCAAAAGTTTGTATGCTACTAGCCCAATTCATTCCGATATTTGAAAGGCACCGCAGTACCAACGTGCTAATTTAACACATCTACTCCACTATAGAGTGCTTTTCCTTGTCTTGATTTGTAAATATACATGATCCCCTTCCTTAAGCTCTGTGTAGGTTATTTTATTATCTATATAAGCTTTTTGCCTATACAAAGAAGCCTTCAAATTATGACCAACCTTTTTAACTGTTTGCTCCATTTCGGTTAGCATATCAGGACCTAATGCCAATTTGTTTACAGGGTTGCCCTAGTCCATGGGTATCCTACATTTCCTCCCATACAGTACCTCAAAGTGGATCATTCCTAAGGAGTCATGGTATCCATTGCTATAACAAAATTCAATCAGATGGAGGTAATCCTCTCATTTACTTGAATGTTGCATCACAAACATTCTTAACATATCTTCCAACACCTAGTTGGATCCCTCAGTCTGCCCATCCGTTTGAGGGTGATAGGCTATGCTAAATTCAATTTGTGTATCCAAACTAGAGAAAATATTCTTCCAGAATGAAGATGTAAACTTTACATCTCAATTAAAGATTACCACTTTGAGTATCCCATGTAGCTTGAATATTTATTTCATAAATATACAAGAAATTTTAATAGATTTATAGGTTGATTTCATTGGTATAAAATGAAAGGTCTTGCTTAATTTTTAAACTACAAAGATAATAGGGTCATTTTCCTTTTTGGTTCTAGGTAGACCTATAATAAAGCCCAATGTGATTGTTTCCCACTTCCATTCAAGAATAGGCAAGGGGTGGTAACCAAGTGGGATGTTGATGTTCCACTTTCACTTGCTGAATAACTACCATTCCAAATCATATGAATTTATAATGGCAGGATACTCCAGTCTAGTTCGTAGTGATGGAGGCAACTTAATCTCACAGTGAACATGCTTATTCATATAGGCAGTATCCTTTCCAAGTGATCCAATTTATGTTATAGGAGACATTGTCCCATTTCCATGCTAGCCAATCAATCAAACATATATGAATGGTTTCTTTCCAAATCATTAATGAAACTAATAGTTATATTCTTGTCTTCATGTCAGTCTTTTTTGAGTTTCTACAGAGGTTTGGTGTTATGTCTCAATTCACTACTAAGGTTGTATTGGGAGGAACTATGTCCTCAATTCCAAGGGTGTGGGATAGAATGGGGTCCAGCATCTCATGATTCCCTTAATCTCCCACAAGTTGTATTTCTTATTTAATCCTTTGTGGAATTCCACTTATAGATCTACATCATTGATGAAACATTGCACTCCAATCTATATAACAATACCTCCTACAAGCCAAAAAACTACTTCCATGAAAACAAACATCAATACACCTAGATAGAATACACCCATAACCCAAATATGTAGATCGTAGAAATATATAAGGAGTCAGGGCTAAAATTTGCAATATGAGAGTATAAGCACATCTAACCCTCCATCAAAACAATAGAAATTGAGGTCCTTCTAAAACAAGGACAACTCAATGTTGATGTATGAACTTGTTTATTTTAGTCCACCAACTAGTACAATTGGACCCATCATAAAAAAATAAACCTTGGAATAATCCAAAACCTTGTAAACAACCTTAATTTGGATCAAGAAAATGAAAGAGCCAATGTCCACAGTTAATTAAGAATAAGGCCAAGACTAGTGAATTATGGTAGGTCCTAACCCACATAGAGACTAACACAATGTCGATGATACCAATACATAGATAGTTAACTTCATGATGTATAAACCATAGATATACCGCTCTATGTAGAATATGTCCTAGCACATTTCATTGTTTCTCTAGTGTGTACCATTTGACCAAGAGCACTATTTTTTCTAGCACCTAGCATTGTAAAACCACAAGAAAATTTCTTTTAAAATAGTCAAAGTGGTGCTTTTACTCGACAAGCTTGGAATGATCCTAGACTCATGTTATACCAGGGAAACTTTCCCATCTTAGAACATCATAGAAGTCATTATAGAAGGTATTATTTCCCATATTAATGCTCATTTTATCAACGTAGCTATTACTACCCCCATCATCTTGTTCCATGTAATAAAAAATCCTTTCCATAATTAGCATAAATTCACATGTTCTTTCATGCTTGAGTGGTGTTAGGCCACCCACTCTTAATTATAATCAACGTTGAATTAGTGGCAGGCACCTCTCTGACCTCACTTCATGATGTTTTCTCAACCCCAATGGGTGTTTATAGATCTGTATAACTCCCATCTATATTTGTATCTTAATTACTTATTTAAATATCTACCAACTTAAGGGGAGCCTATACCGAGGAAATATGGAATTAGGAATGTGACATGTAAGTAGATGGTGGAGATTTAAAACACATTTGACAATTTTTTCTATCTACATCTTACTTATTTAATTTTTGTTCTTTTTACATAATCTATTATTATGAAGCTATACTCTCGTAACTGATTAGATGTTAATTTTATTATTTTAATATATTTGGATGAGAGAGGGATGCATTACATTTATACAATGGAAACATTTGGTGATTTTTTTTCTTAATTTTCATAAATTATAGGTATAATTACTTTTATCAGTTGAGAATGCATTTTTTAACATGTGTGACATTATGCAATTAAAGCACTACGAGGCTATGTGGTGTAGTGGCCACAAATTCTGCATCAAAATGTTGTATTAAAAGATGAAAAATTCTAATATTAGGATTTTCAAAGTATTCCAGGTTAATAGTGTTTCTTCTAAAAGCGATAGACATCTAGAGGTCTCTAAAATTAGATACTACTATTTGCAAGATATATTTGAGTGTGAATTTAAATCCTTCAAAACATTTTTTTCGATGTCAAATGGTAAAATTTACAAATGAATGAATGTGATCTTGAAAAATTGTTGTTGAACGTGATAATGGATTTACCATGCTTAATACAATGAATATTAAGTTTCCATGTGATGTTGGAAGCTCATATGGCTTCTTCGCCCCAACCCTGCCTCACATCACTCTTAATTTCCAAGTACCCAATTTGTCTACTATAAATTAGAAATTAGGTGTCATCCTTAGGAATACAACACACAATTTTAGACAACAAGGGTACAATTCACATTACAACATAAATTAAGATACAATACAATGTCTTATACATTCTAATTTATTACAACATTTCATTCTAGTGCAGCCTAGCAAACACGATGTCGCTCCTTCCAAGTCCTAGCTAGAGCTTTTACCATGCACAATTTCTAGCCAACAATAGTGTATGATGTCAAGGAATCTATCTTAGCTATCCTAGATGCATCAAACGATCCATTACAACCTAGAATCATAGAAGTAAATGCATGGTTGGAACATTTTATTTCATAAAAGAAGTCCTAAAGGATATTTATCAAAACTTACATGACACAATCTCCATTAGCATCAAATGTTGTGGTTGTTTTCTAAGGATTTATCTCACAAACCTTAGGTCTTGCAACATGTCAATGTTAGTGCTGCAATACTTCTCTTAATTTTATCTCACACAAACCGTAGTGCCTATAGTCTAGACAATTTTTAACTCTTGCATCACAAAATAAAAGGACTACAATATGATTACAAAAAGAAGACATGGATTATCTATTGACTAAGTTTCAAGAATGAGGACACTCTCCTCATTTTATAACATAGGTGAGTTATGCCAAAAATAATATAAAATGAACCAAGTGCACAAAAACTTAATATAATCTATTAGGGTTTATCCACAACGACGGTAATTTGTTAAATATGTACAAGAATCATGTGGTGGTTTCAAGCCAACTACAAAGTGGTGGGGTCTCCAAGCTAAGGATCACATTTCAATTACCCCTCATTACATGGTTCTATGCTCTCTAAAAAAGGCTACAATCTTTAATGCTCCTTAGCATGTTTTAATTTAAAACAAACTTCATGTATTACACTCTCCAAGAAATAATCCCTCAATATAGCCACTCAACATCTTAGAATCTGACATGTGTTTGTGTGGTCCTAGGGTAAGTTTCTTAATTACTAGTGCATGTTAAGATCCCATTATCGACATAATGCACATAATGTAGATGATAATTCAACATATGATATCTTCCAAAATCTAGATTATTTTAGGGCCAAAGGACACCTCTACGTATATACCAAGAAAAATCATCCATCTATGGTAAGATATCTAAATTTCGAGCAACCAAAATAGTCTAGGCTATAACAAAGGGATTAAGATTTCATGATTCACTCAACATAACATGAATTTTACCACTAAAATTCTGAGAATGAGAGAGAGGGAGAGTCACAGATAGAGGGAGAGAGTAGGAGAGAGAGGGAGAGTGATTGAGGAGGAGGGGGTAAGAGAGTTTGTTTGAGAAACATGATACTCTTGGTAGATATATATGGTATTATAATTTTTTTATATACTTTGGTTCAATGTCATTTGATCTAGTTTATGTAAACTTATATAGTTGAGTAAGTCTAATTATTTGGTAGAGGAATGGTGTGACTTAGTTAATGAATCTCTAGGCCATTGATATACCTATACACCATGAAATGCCTATAGTGTGTATCTTTGATTAGAAATTTGTTTATTTTAAATTAGGATTTTATTTCATTTACTTTCTAAAAATTTATCTGGGTCAACACTTGTGAGTCTATGGAGGAATATGTGGAGGAATATTTTTCTTGTTATTTATTTCACGCTCAGTGATATTTGTGCAAACATATTTAGGCCTTTTTTTTTGTAAATAATCATTGAAGATTTGATTTTGAATTATATTTACTTAAAAATTTTAAGATGAATATATTACAAATATTGTTTAATGATATTGATTCATTTTCAACGAGTATATTTTTCAAATTTAACATTTCTTTTGGAAAATATTTTTTTGGACTTTATTTCCACAAAAACGTTAGGGAACATACATCATAATTTATTGTGCACTTTAACCAACCTATATCTATCTTAATTCCATATCTAGCAATATTTTGAGGTCCAAATTGTTTTTGTGAGTGCAAAACTTGAGGAAAGGTTTATAAATTCATAAATTGATCCCTCTCTTCACTTGATAGATTTCGATTTATGATGTATCTATGGTAGCTTTTATAGAAGATGTATTATAAGTGAAGTATGAATGTTTATAAAAATGAATTTGTGTCTCCTAAAATTGAAAATTAACTGATATAACATTGAATATAATTGGAAATCACATGTTATCATATAAATAATATCAATAATGTTAATAAATCAGAACAAATATTCCTCCTATTTCTATTTCCTAGGGCATTAAATGGTGAGAAAAATGTGAAAGTTGTTATGAAACTTTAGATAAAAATTTCTATTTTTAAATAACCATTGTATTCGTTGTTTTCAAATTATATTTTCTACAATATTCCAGACATTCAGATAGAAAGTAAATCATAAAAATTATAACTCAAATAACAACTTAATTAACCAAAAATATTTTCTTTACCTAACCTTAATCAAGGCATTGAAAATGTGAGAATTCAATTGTTCTAGAGAAGAGGAAAAAATATATTTTTATCCTTGGTATTATATTATAATGTACTAATATAAATACATTTGAACACAAAATTAATCTTCTAAAGAGATGGTACCAATTAAAATTTGGCCATATTTTGATTAAACTAGATTTATGACCAGTTTGAAGTAAGGGAGTGAGAAATGTGTTTCATTACCTAAAATATTCTCTACTTTGCATAATCTAGACCAATATGCATGGTTTCCTATTGTCATTAATCTACAGTTTTATGTATGGCACATACATATATATGGTATACTTTTGCCTTCTACAACTTTTACTATTGGCAGATAGATATCTTATGTTAACACATAGTTCATTGACACTTGGTTCAAATATCCCGAGTTTTCCAAATGTTTTACACCCCTCATATAATTGTGTTTTGTATTATTCTTTGTGCAATCAACCATGGTAGTATCCATGAAAGTACTAGTTAACTAGTTACTAGCTTTCCATACAATAATTAACAACTTTTCTATATCTTAACAAGGATATTCTACCTTTTTAATCATAGTATATATTATCTATGTCCATGGATATATTAATATGAAACTATACACATCAATGTTACAATTCATTGAGTGAAACCATCACATATGTAGCTAAAGGCTACACAAAATATGTTTCCCAAAGGGACAAAAAAGGCCCCATTGAGAGAATACTTACATCTAACATCTAATAACTTATCATATCCCTTATACTGGGATGTAGATTGCCACTCGGTACAATATGTATAGTTTAATATCTAATTATATTTATTGATATTATCTTTTGGCATGTTTTATAAAGAACAATTGAAAGATTGTTGATCTCCTCTGCTCTTATTGTTGCATTTATCCATAGTTCAGTAATTAACAACCACATAAATGAAACTAAAAATTAGTCTGTTCTTATTTATGGTACATATTTATTAGTATATATCTTGGTTTCATAAGAATGCAAGGGTGATTTTTTCCTTGTGTCATATTTGTCTAGCCTTCCAAAAAATATGTTTACTCTCCAACATTTTTTAAATAATTTTTTTTTAAAGCATATTTAATTTACGAATTTATTAAAACTTTGCTATAATATAATTGTTGAAATTATGTTTAAATTATCATGTTTCCATTATAATTTATTTAAAATTTTGAATCCAAATTTATAAATTACCTTTAAGAGAATTATATAGGAAGCCAAAATTTGTTTGCAAATATAAATTATATATTGAGTATGCAACCTTTCTAAAGTTATTATACCAATATAAGTATCATTTATATTCAATCAATAAATCCATATATATATCTATATATATATATATATATATATATATATATATATATAATAATATTCATTATATTCAATCAATAAATCTATATATATATATATATATATATATATATATATATATATATATATATATATATATATATATATATATATATATATATAATTTTAAATACTTGTAAAAAAATTATTATACTACTCAAAATTTCAAGTAAAATATAATAGAAAACTTGGCATCATTTATTTTCTTATCATTATCTAATTTGTTGAATTTTTGTAACAAATTTAGCCCCCGCTTTTTTGTCTCTCTATTCAATTCTTTGGTCGTTAAAACCTACCACATGTATCATTCTTTACATAACAATTAAACTCTCTTGCATGAATATATATGTTTTTTTTATGAATATAGGAATTTCAATTATATAAAAACATTACACTGGTTTATACATTTTCAAAAAAACCTACCATCCTTTCGCATACCATATTTGTTGGCCAATAGGTAGTTACCAAAAGAAACATTATAACATAGGACCTTCAAGATCAATATGTAGTTCGTTACTATTACACATAATATGAATTTAATCTGATAGGGTAGTCTAGTCTAGAGCCTGGTGACGAAGTAGGCCTAATTTCATAGATAATGTGCAATTTATGTTGTAGGCACCATTTTCCCCCCTGCATGCTCGCCAAAATGTCAAGCATTGACCATAGGTTTCTTTCCAAATCATTCACGAAAAATAATAGTTTTGCCCATGTCATCATGTGGGTCTTTGTTAAGTTTCTCTACAAGTTGGGTAATATGTATCAATTGACTAATACTACTCTATTTGGAGGAATTGACTCCTTGATGCCAACATATTTGGGTCCACGACCTCAGCATGGCCTAAATCTCCCATAAATCTCTCCAAATACTCTTCTTTATTTGCCTCATTGATGATACATTACACTCCAATCTACATGAAAATACTTCCTACAAACTGAACAACCACATCCTCAACAGAAAAATAAATGCACCCAGGAAAATATCCCTAGAACATAAAACTACACCCTATAGACATAAACGGGGGTTCAAGGTTAACATTCACAAGATGAGGGGTTAAACATGACCTCTATAGCTTTAGAGACACATCCAACACTCCATCAAATAACCAGAAATTTGAGGTCCTTCCTGAATGAGGACAATCCAATGTTAATAGACCAACATGTGTATTCTAGTCCACCCACTAATATAGTTGGCCCCAACACTAGAAAATAAACCAAGGGATAAACCAAAACCCCATAACCCAGCAGAATTTAGATGAAGAAAATTAAAGAACCATAGGGCATGTTTAATTAAGAAGAATAAGAAGACTTATCAACAATGATATTCCCAGTCCCCATATAAACTAAGACAAATTTGATGACAATAATTCACATATAGTGAACTCATAATAGTGATGTATAAAGATGTGACATACACCATTGTTTGAACCTCTTAAACCATAGGCATAATATTTAACCACTAGTCAACTAAACCAAACAAAAATTGAAAACATCATCAAGTATACATAAAGAGCCATATGCTCCGAAATAAACAAGTTGATATTGGAGACAACATTAGATTTATAGTGACAACATTTAGATAATCCAATTTTAAATAGCTTCATTTAGTGTAGAATATGATGTAGCATATCTATTTGTTTCTCTGGTGTTCAACAAGCCACCAAGAGTAGTATTTGTTCTACCACTTGGCATTGTAAAACCATATGGTAATTTCTTGTAAAAAGGATAAATCAATGATTTGATTGGACAAGCTTGGAATTATCCTATAATGACCTTCTACCAAGATAATTTGGTTTCCATAAAACCTCCTTGAAGTTGTTATAACAAGTAATATTTCACAAATTAGTGCTTAGTTCATACCAAATTGGAACCCACAAATCCACAAGTGCCATGCATAAGTCAATATCGATGCTACCATTCACACAATCTTATTGAAAGTAATAATAATTAATATCATGAATTAGCATACATTCACATGTGCCTAGATGGTTGGGGGTTGTCATGCCACCAAAACCTAATTCTCACTGAGGCCGATGTCATTGCAAGAACATCCTTGAGTATTTCTTCAAGATGGTCTGTCAACTTGAATTGAAGGTTATAGATGCTTACTAATTGCATATCCATTTGTACAATATTTACTGATTTAAATATCCACCACCTAAAGGGGAGCACATATTGGGGAAAGGTAGAATGAGGAAGGTGACATTTACGAAGATGGTAGAGATTTATAACACATTTGATATTTAGTTTTTATCTACATCGTGTTTATTCAATTTTTAGTCTTTCTACATAATCCACTATTACGAATATATAATCTGGTAACTAATTATATGTGAATTTTTTTATTTTAATATAGAAGAAAGTGGTATACAATACAGTTATAAAGTTAAAAAAAATTAATTCGATGAAGGTATGGAATGAAAGATGGAAAAAATATATTGAAGGTAACTTATCATGGTATGATGTGGTTACATTGGTTAATGAAGTTGAACACGGGAGAGATACCAATATTACAAAGAGGGAAATTATTTTAGAAAATGGTTTAAAAGATAAACATGTAAGCATATTCACCCATACTATTTAGTTTTTTTAAATATTATATTGATTTATATGGAATATTTTTTACTGAGGTGCATAATTTTCAGCTATGAATAATTTTATCAATTGAGAATACATTTTTTACATCCATGACATAATAGAGTTGAAACCCTATGAGGCTTTGTGGTGTAAGGTCCTCAAATTTCACATTAAAAATTTAGATCAAAATATGAAACATTTTAATGGAGGGCTTATCATAGTATGTCACACTACCTATTTTTTCTCTAAAGTTGAAAGTCATCCAAAAGTCTCTAAAAATTTATACTATGGGTATCTGCAAGATATACTTTAGCGTGACTTTAAATCCTTAAAAATACTTATTTTGGGTGTCAAATGGTAAAATATACAAATGAATGAATGCCATCTTGATAAAATCGTTGCTGACCATGCTAATGGATTTACCATGGTTGATATATGGAATATTTAGCTTCCATGTGAAGGTGGAAGTTCATATGGCAACTTCCCCCCCCCCCCCAGGTCAGGTCATTCTCAGTTACCCAATACATAATTTGTATACTATAAGTCAAAACATAGATACAATTGTTAGAAATACAACACACAATTTTGGAGAGCAAGGCTGTACTTAATATAACAACATAAATTAAGATAAAATAGAATTCCTTATACATTCTAAGTTAGTAAAAAATTTATTTCTAGTTCGCCCTAGCATAGAAAATATAGTTTCTTCCAAATCCTAAATAGAGCATTTACTATATACAATTTATGGTGAAAATTGTTCTAGCCTATCAAGGAATCTTACTAATCTCTACTAGGTGCATCAAATGCACCACCTCAAGCTAGAATCATACCATAATTTGATAGTTGAAATAGTTTCTTTCATCAAGGAAGACCTCGGGGTTATTGATCTAAACTTTAATGACACAAGATCCATTAGCATCAAGTTCTCTAGGTATATTCTAGGGATTCCTGTCACAGACCTTACTTATTGCAACAAATTAATTCTCGTAGTATAATACTTTTGTAAATTTTATCTCACATAAACCATAATTCCCATAGTCCACCGAAGATTTAACAATTGCATCACAAAACACAAGGAATACAATATGACTATATGGATGTTCTAGTGACTAAGTTGTGAGAATGAGGATGTTCTCCTACCTTTATAGAATAGGTGACACAAGAGATCAAAAGAAAATGCACGAAGTTCAAAACAACCTAATATGTATATCTACACCAAGGTTAGTTTAAGAAAATGTACAATTGTCATGTCGTGGTTTGAATACACCTCCAAAATTGTGTGGTCTCTAAAATAGGGCTCCACATTTAAAGCACTGATGGCATGGTTTTGTGCGCTCTAAGAGAGGGTCCAAGATTTAATTCTCCTCACGAAGCCACAATTCAAAACAAACTCCAAGTTTTGTGCTATCCAAGTGACAATCCCTGAATGCAACCACTTAGGCTCTTATGATATGTCATGTGCTTGTGGTGCTCCTAAGGGGAAGTTCCTTTACTCTTAATGCATGTTAATATCTCATCATAGAAATCATGCATGTAATGTTAGATTATAATGCAATATCTAATATCTTCCCAAATTTTAAGGCTAATGACACCTCATCTAAAAATATATCAAGGACACTATTACACCTATAGTAATATCTATAAATAATGGTAAACCAAAATAGTCTACGATAAGATAATTTGATTAAGGTTTCATCATTCACTCCACATAACATGAAGTGCACCACTAACATGGTGTAAAAACTTTCATAGAGACACAAAATCTAACACTTCTTCTCGATGAGGAAAATATTTTCATCAAAAAGAGTATTCTCCCTCTAAATATCCACTGCACTTTCTTTTGAAACTTTTTAGCCACCATAGTTTTGAATTAAATCCATAATTTCTTAAAAGGAACCATATCCCAAACACCACTACACATTAAGGGATCAAAATATACCAACTTTTAATAATTTTAACTCTCATTGACGGAATACTTCAATGAAATATTGTTATCATATATGCTAGGAGGAATACTTAGCCTCATTGCTAATTTGGGTGGTATTACATGCTCATTAACATCTTAAATGTTTAAATCAGCCATATTTTCTTCTTGTAGGATGAAAACAAAGGGTCAAGATGTAGTTTTAACTCAAATTTTCTTCTATGTGCCAAGAACTAACCCATATTTTACATCTAGATAACATTTTTGGACAAAACCCTTGTCACTCCCTTAAGTAACTAAATGACATTCTTGTGATTTTGAGGATTATGCATCATCATCAAAATTCACATATTGGTTTACTACAATCCTTTATTTTTCTTGAATGTAGGTCTTGTAAGTTTTAGAATTCACACTATATGCATCAAAAATATCATTGATACTCAAGGATTTCTACTTATCCTCTTTTCTATTGGAACATGAATATAAATTGGACATTGAAATACATAGAAATGTGATACATTTGGTTTCATACCAATGAATTTATCCTTTAATGTATTTTATTTCCATATTTTTCATGGACATCTATTCAAAATATAAATTATGATATTATATGCTTATGCCTAAGACACTTGGGAAAACCCATGTCATCGATCCTCGACTTAGTAGCCTCATAAATAGACTTGGTCTTTGTTTATACAACTCAATTTTGTAATGGATTGAAAGCCATTATTAACTTTCTCTTCATCCTTGGATCCGTAAAAATGGAGTCAAAGTTCAAGGGGTTTATTTGCCTCCTTTTTTTAGAAGTACAAAATACTCTACGGTATCTAATCTTCAACAACGGATATAAAACTATGTGACCTTATGTAATGCTTCATCCATTATCTTCATAAAGATAAATCTATGTTATTTTTTTTCAAATTATCAATGAAAGTACCAGAATACATGT
Organism: Pinus tabuliformis; assembly: GCA_031772625.1. Classification (NCBI taxonomy): domain Eukaryota; kingdom Viridiplantae; phylum Streptophyta; class Pinopsida; order Pinales; family Pinaceae; genus Pinus; species Pinus tabuliformis. The sequence goes on along the minus strand of CM062810.1, from coordinate 860,923,982 downwards.
TACCATTCAGAGAATGAAAGAGACATAAGTCCATACATATTATAATGGATTAACTTACATATATGCCTTGATATTTTTTATTTTCTCATTGATTTCATATGTAGTTTTGACATGCTTGATAAGTAGACTTGGATTGCATACATTTTGCATTCTATGAAAGAGATTCATTACTCCTAATTTGTTTGTGAGATGGAGTTTCACTAATATGAAATCTTTGATGATAATATATTATTTAAAATATAAAAATAGAATAAGTTTGGAAATTCTTCCAAGACTACCATGAACCATCAATATAATATGTCTAGGAAAATCCTCTGTAACACAAATCCCTCGTGTAACAAATCAAATTAGTGTGTGATGGCCCTTAGATTTAACTAAAATGGCATAGGTGTAAGGAAATGTGGATTGATGCAAGGTTATAAATTTTAGATAACTGAAATATAATTAGTTTATATATTCTAATTTATGGATTTAGAATATATATATATATATATATATATATATATATAGAATTTGTTAAATTTTATGCTCCGGGAATGGTGGGAGCCATACCCAATCGAAAAAGAATATTATCCAAACGCATTTCAAGTAATTGCAATAGGACCTGACCCGTTGAGCCTTTGGCTCTTCTAGCAATACGAACATATTTCAGCAAATGCTCTCAGGCATAACTTGTCTCCATCCGCTTCGTATCAGCTCAGCCCAGAGTTTCCAGTATAGCGATCCTTACCCTACGAGCTACTATAATATATGTTCTCAACTTGATATCTATAAAGATAGATGGATCATCCATATCCAATTTGTTGTCCATCTACCATAGTAGACTCACTCATTCATATATGATGAGGGGGCCCTTTTAACTCAGCGGTAGAGTAACGCCATGGTAAGGCGTAAGTCATCGGTTCAAGTCCGATAAAGGGCTCATGTTTCCCACGAAGAAAGAAGGCTCGGGTGTCCATTTCTATTACATAGATAGAAATATTTTCACCGAAATATGAAAATGACAACAAATCGGATCCAGTCCGTTTTTTATCTTCTTTTATGAGGCGAACGACGGGAATTGAACCCGCGCGTGGTGGATTCACAATCCACTGCCTTGGTTCACTTGGCTACGTCCGCCCCGGAAAAACCAATTTATCTATCTACAGTCATTTCTTCCAAGAATAAAAAATGAGCTAACGTTTATTCTTATGTGGGTCGTCGGTGACCTCTGATAGGGGTTCAAAGCAAGATTGATGACTAACTCTCAACTCTCGAACAAGTTGTATGGCTTATTATCAAATTAATTCAATGAAATGTTATTTGAATGTCTATTGAGAATATTTGACATGAATCAAGTATGAGAGAAAGAATGTAAATGGGTCCCAATCCCGAACTCCCCAATTTTAGATCTGAGTCTATACTCATATTATAGAATGAATATGTTGATGATCTTTATCCAGCATCCATGGCTGAATGGTTAAAGCGCCCAACTCATAATTGGCGAACTCGCGGGTTCAATTCCTGCTGGATGCAGGGGAACTGCACATATCCATTATTGATGGAATGGGAAGAAGTATGAAGAATAACGCCAAACAATTGAAGCATTTTCGATTGGGTATGGCTCCCACCATTCCCGGAGCTAGACAATTAGTGAATCATGGACATATCCGGGTCAATGACCATATGGTAGATATACCAAGTTACCCTTGCAAACCTCAAGATGTGATTACTATAAGAGATCAACAAAGATTGAGAGCTAAGAATATGGAGCCATTCCAGTTTATGGCTCTTTTTCTTCCTGGAAGAGGAAGATCTTTCTAAAATGAATTAGAAAGAATTCAATTAGAAGATTAGAGGAGTTGAGCAAAAAAAATTCCTTGATAAAGAGAAAGAACACCCTAGAATTTCTAAAACTAGAATGGATAGAATCCTTTCTTCTCTCTCTGGAATAGAAGAGAGAGAATTAAGGAATTCCGGAATTTGGATTCAAATGTGGAAGGAAAGAAGTGACGGAATATCCGTCAATGGGATTGTGGCGTGTATAGTTTAGTGATACAGGTGGGTTTTATTCATTACATTATCAACTTAAATAGTTAAAGGATATTTGGATGGATCTCTGATCCATCCAAAGCTCTATCTATCTATAACTAAAGGGCCCGATACAACCATCAGAGTCAGAACAGTGAGCTGCGCAATAACTTCTAGATCCATTTGGTTTTCTTTCACTCTCCATCGACTGAATGTATGAATAAAATGTTGTCGGGATCAATCACTTTTCTTCTATTTTGTCTTCTTCGGACTCCTACCCATTGGTGTAGTTTCGATCAGGAACCTATGGCCTTGAGCAACTGATATCTTTACAATAATACATAAAATAGATAGAGAACCCTAAATAGATAGAGAACCCTTCAATATCTAGATAATAAAATTTGATACTGGAGAGAAATAAATGGACTAATCCATGTAACGCATTTAATCAAACTCATTGGGGAGGGAATGAAGATATGGTAGAGCTTAAATTTTTTATAGCTTTTTTTCTTGCTTTTACAGCAGGTATTCTAGCTATCAAATTAGGTCAAGCACTGTATGACTGATTTTTTCTGCTTTTCTTGGCCTGGCCGATGGCCAGGCCAAGAAAAGCAGAAAAAATCAGTCATACAGAACTATTTTTAACGAAATGAACAATACGATTGACTGGATTGTTCTTTATCCAACTGAATAATGGCAATATTAATTATATTGCCGATACAATCTGTACATACTATGATATACACCTTTACTCCACCATTCATTTTGTTACACATGAACTCTTCCATCCTCCTTGGGTAAAGGCTTCTATAGCTGGTTGACCAAAATGAGGATCCCAAATTGCATGAGCAATGGGTCTTACATGTAAGGGATCGCGTACCCATGCTTCAAAATTGCCTTGCCAAGCCACATGGAACAAATTACCAGAGGTCCACAGAAAGATTATTGCCAACTGACCAAAGTGGCAAGCAAAAATTTTATGATAAAGGCGTTCTTCGGTAATATCATCATGACTCTCAAAGTCATGTGCGGTCGCAATACCGAACCAAATACGACGAGTAGTTGGGTCCTGGGCCAAGCCTTGGCTGAACTTTGGAAATCTTGATGCCATATACTTTTCAAATCCTCCTAGCCTTTATCCTATTGCAATAATTCTTGCCAAGAAGAACGCCCATGTTGTGACGATTCCACCCAGAAGGTAATGAGCTACTCCTACAGCACGTCCCTGTACAATGCTCAAGGCTCTGGGCTGGATAGCAGGAGCAACCTTCAATTTGTTATGGGCCCAAACAATAGATTCAATGAGTTCTTGCCAATACCCACGGTCGCTGAATAAGAACATTAAACTGAAGGCCCAAACAAAATGAGCACCTAAAAATAAAAGACCATATGCAGATAATGAAGAACCATAAGATTGGATCACTTGAGAGGCTTGTGCCCATAGAAAGTCACGGAGCCACCCGTTAATCGTAATGGAACTTTGTGCAAAGTTTCCTCCCGTAATATGAGTTACCACTCCCTGATCACTTATATTACCCCAAACATCGGACTGCATTTTCCAGCTGAAATGGAATATTACTACCGAAATTGCATTGTACATCCAGAATAAACCAAGGAAGACATGATCCCAGGCAGATACTTGACATGTTCCTCCTCTACCAGGTCCATCACAAGGAAAGCGAAAACCCAGATTCGCTTTATCAGGTATTAAACGGGAGCTACAGGCAAATAGAACACCTTTAAGTAGGATTAAAACAGTCACATGGATAGTAAATGCATGAATGTGATGTACCAAAAAATTCGCGGTTCCTAATGGAATTGGTAACAAAGCCACTTTGGAACCTACTGTCACCAAATCACCACCTCCCCAGGTTAAGCTGGTACTCGCTGTTGCACCAGTAGCTGTTGAACCAGGTGCTGAAGCATGAGTGTTTTGTATCCATTACGCAAAGATAGGTTGTAATTGTATAGCAGTATCTGAGAACATATCTTGAGGACGTCCTAGAGCGCTCATAGTATCATTATGAATATACAGACCAAAACTATGGAAACCTAAGAATATACATACTCAGTTGAGGTGTGATACAATTGCATCACAATGTCTAAGAACGCGATCTAATAAATTGTTGTATTGAGTAGTTGGATCATAGTCTCTTACCATAAAAATCGCTGCATGTGCAGCAGCGCCAACTATGATAAACCCACCAATCCACATATGATGTGTGAACAGAGAGAGTTGGGTACCATAATCAATAGCTAGGTATGGGTAGGGAGGCATCAAATACATGTGGTGAGCTACAACAATAGTTAAAGATCCTAACATAGCTAGGTGAATAGCTAGCTGAGCATGCCACGAGGTAGTTAAGATCTCGTAAAGACCTTTATGGCCCTCCCCCGTAAATGGACCTTTATGAGCTTCTAAAAGGTCCTTGAGATTATGGCCAATGCGCCAATTGGTCTTATACATATGACCGGCTATCAGGAAAAGAACTGCAATAGCCAAATGATGATGCGCAGTATCGGTCAACCACAGACCCCCCGTTACTGGATTTAATCCTCCACGAAAAGTCAAAAAGTCTGAATATTCCGACCAATTCATAAACTGAATTCCTTCAATCTTGCTTGAATGAATCAGGATGATTCTTATGCTTTATCACACTGCTTTTTGGAGGGTAGTTAATGAACCATACAATATTGGGAGAATATTTCTCCTTTTTCCTTTTTCCGCATTACCAAACACCTTTCTTGCTTCACGAGAGATCAAAATATCATTTTTTCTCTCATGGAAGAAAGTATTTACGAGGTGATAGTATCTACCCATAGTTATTGGATCTTGGCAATATGAAGCAATGAGTTAGTCTCTAGTTTATTTATAGAGACCAATCCGTTCTTATTTCGAGTTCTCCATAACATAACTTCGGAAAAGAATGAAAAGCTCGATTCCAACGAGTCGCACACTAAGCATAGCACGGTTCCAAAATGGTAAATCTAATTTCTATTCGATCTGATAGAATTGATGATCCATGATCGGGCAGATTGGAAAAAAAAGACCAATTATTCCTACTCTTCTAAAATCCAAATTTTTATCCCTAAAACTCCATAGATGGTTTTAACCGGATAATAACAATAATCAATCCTAGCCCGAATTGTCTGTAGGGGAACCCTACCTCCCCTGTCCCATTCGACCCGGGCAATTTCCTTTCCATCGAGACATCCTGCAATTTGGATCTGAATACCTTCTACCTCTTCCCGTTCAGCCAGTTCAATAGCTTTCTTCATTGTTTTTCTGAATGGATCTCTTTTCTCTAGTTGTAGGGCAATATACTCTGCAAGAATATTAGGTTTTCTATAGGGTTTCGCAACTTTTTCTATAGCAATGTGAAGTTTTCGGTCCACAGAATCGAGCATATTTAGTACATCGTTTCTTAATTTTTCAATTCCTTGACCCCGACCCCTACCTTCTATTAACAACAAGTTGGGAAATCCAATATAGATTTTGACCTTAATCAAATCGATCTTTCTGCGAATCTCTACACGTGCAATTCCTCCATAATTCGAGGAGCTCTTTATATGCGTTCGTACATAGTTTTCAATGCAAGTACGTATTTTTTGATCTTCTCGGAGATCTTTGGAATAAGCCGTATGAGGTGCAAATCTCATGTACGGTTTTGTAGAGTGACAGTGAAGAAAACTTATCTGTCAACTTTTCCACTATCACCCCCAAAAAACCAAACTCTGCCTTACGTAAAGTTGCCAGAGTACGATTAACCTCTGGATTTGAAATCACTGCTTATATACCTGGTATTGACCATAATTTACAAGAACATTCTGTAGTATTAGTAAGAGGAGGAAGGGTTAAAGATTTACCCGGTGTGAGATATCACATTGTTCGAGGAACCCTAGATGCTGTCGAAGTAAAAGATCGTCAACAAGGGCGTTCTAGTGCGTTGTATATTCTTACTTATCTAATACTTGTATCATTTCATGATGATGCCATGTGAATTGCTAGGAACATGTTAAGTATATAGCTAACCTAATAACGAACGTTTTGTAAGGGGACTAGAGCAGGCTACCGTGAAAAAAAAAACACGATCTTATTTTTCATTGGAACTATTATATGTCCAAGGTTCAATATCGAAATCATTTTCAAAGTTTTCCCTGATTGTTTCAACAGAAAATTCAAAAATACCTTGACCTTATTAGAACGGGTTCAAGTCAAATAGCAATGATTTGAAACACTTTTTTATACACTATTTTGTAAACCTAAGGACTTGATCGTATAGATATGTAAAATACAGGATTTCCAATCCCGAACTCCCCAATTTTAGATCTGAGTCTATACTCCAATTGAAAAATTCAACACTTAGAGGAAACTTTTTTTCAATTGTTAATCTCTAGTTATAATACTTGTTGGATCCAACTTATTGCAAACTCAGAGACAATGGTTGAGAGGATATTTCAGTAATATTAAACAAATTCTAGCCAACTCTAAAGTAAGCCTTAATTCTAAGACATGTGCCATTGCAATGGAGGATGTCCTTTTTGAAAATTAATGAAGAAATGTTAATGATCACCAATGTAACTGCAAGTTTTAAAGTAATGTTGTTGTTTCCATTGAATATCTAATTAAATTTCAATTTTTTATATACTAAAGGCATAAATACAAGTAGAATTGCTTTCTTACATATGAATTTTTTTGGAATAGAACAAACCATTCACTTTACACAGATTAACTTACCGTTTTCAATAATAATCAAGATTAACAATAATCAATCACAAACAACCATATATAAAATTTTCTTAAATAATAGACGTCTCAAATGGATCCTCTCATAATGGCACTTCATTTTACATTATTAGAGCCATACTGGGTACATGTTGTTACCTATAATGGCAAGATTCGCATAAGTATTATGGGTCCAATTTCAAGTTTTCCTAACTTATCCATTAAGAATTAATATGAAAATTGTAAGGGAAATTAAATTAAAGCCAAAAATAAATAAAATTATCATATTCTTAAAATAAATTCTTCTCAATTACGTTAGAATAAAAAAATATGGTAGGAAATTCAAAGCTATAAATACATTAAGCTTCAATCAAATCTACTAAATAATCATGAAATGTTACGTGCATAAAAGATATCTATGAGTAAGGAAAAATAACAAAATAAAATATTCCATACAAAATCAGAAAAATAATTGTAAAATTATCAGGTTCATGGATTGTTTAGCTCCACTTTAGTGAGTACATAGAGGCCAACCATTATTTCAACTCTAAAAGTATCAATTATTTATTAAAATATAAAAATAATGAAGTTTTTCCTATATACTTAAAAAGAAAATTAATGTTTTTTTCAATTTAAAGTCAATATTGGGGTAGCTCAATTGGAAATGAATTCTCTGTGAACTAGAATTCTTGGGTTCAAATATTGTATTATCACCCCAATGAGGGTGAGATGTTGGACATGATGAATATTTAGTCCTTCCAAGCTTTCAAAAACAAATCAATTGCATACACATGTCAAATTAAAAAAAAAGAGTAAAGAGGAATGAACATATCATATTAGTATAAATTTCTTATATTCATCTTTCCATGTACTAGCTTCCACAAAAAAAAAGAGACAAATTATCATGCCATTTTGTTCCATAATTAATTTCCTTAACTATCATTTGTAAATTGATGATTGAAACTCACATTTAAGAACCATCCTTAATGGTTGTTTTATTATTATTATTATTATTATATAATTTTCTTATTTATAATTACCCCTTCTACTTTTTAGGTGTAAGTTTTTTATTTAAGAGAAATGGAAAAAAACATTTGTTGAATTATCGTTTTATTTAGTTAATGAGAAGTTATGTCAGAACAATTATTTCTCTCATAAATATGTTGTAGGCTAACATGAGAGATTAACCTCTAATTTTTAGGGAAAACTAATTGAGTAGTTATGGCTAAGGAGGCACAAAGAAAAAATACAATAAGAAAATAACTCCATGTTGTCTTTTTGAATAAAAATGAAATACCTAAAGTTATATATGAAAATCAAAGAGAAGATACACCTTGATAATATACGGTGAGAGATAAATATCTTGTGGTGGAATCTAAATAAGATAATTTGGGAGATAAATATAGTATTTGGTTAACCCTTTCTAGTGGGAGAGAAACACTGGTAAACCTAGGAAAGGGTTTGTAGGATGTTGCATAGGGTGTGTAGGCTACAACTCCAAAGATCTTCTTTGATTTACCTTACAGTTAGAGGAACAACTCAAGATTATTTCTTGTACAAGATAGTTCAAGACAAACATGGAAGCTTCTATTCTATTTTTAAAAGAATTTCGTATAAATACTTTTGCTTAAGGTAAGTAGAGTTTTGAGATTAAATAAATATTCAACACACCATACTAGAAAAATACGTTATTATAATAGCATTATTGATGGAGGTTTTAAAGCAATAGGAAACAAGGATTTGAGGTTTTAACTTACAACTCCAATGGAAACACTTAAATATTCCTTCCCTTAGTAATGGTTGTAGTAACTATCGAAAGAGATTGAATCATGAAAGCCTCCTTCCATAAAGAGAACTTGACACTCATATCAGTGCATATAAAAGTGATTAGAAATGCAATCAAAGTACCCATTAAAAAAAAGGCCAACAAGTCATATGTAAGTATAAAGGCTTCAAAATCTATGACATATATACTTATATGTCTTGAGTGATAGATAGACCACATGCAACAAGAAAAAGTCCACAAAAAAGTGTTATATAACTAAACTTTATATTATGTATTCTCTCATCGAGATGCTATGTCATATATTCACTCAAAATTTGATTAGGTGCTTGGCAAATTTCTAAGTGTTTAAATTTCAAAGGTTGCAATGTATTAACTTAGTTGTGTAATTGGATAAGACCAATATAGACAACACTTGTTGTAAGTGAGACATGTAAATACTTTCAAGTGGGGTATTGTTAAAAAAAATAAGTAATAATATATATAAGTAGATTCATGTGAAGAAGGAACATCTTAGGACTAAATAGGGTAAATGATATAAAAACTAAGGGTGAGATGTACCTTTGTTAGTATTTATAATGTTAATTAGTTGAAGTATGTTTTAAATGAGTTAACTAAAAGCTTTAATGATAACCATGATGTGAGAGGACTGTTAAAAGAAAAGATTAAATAAAACTTAAAAATGACTAATGTGTAATATTTCAATCTCTTTATTTTTTATAGTTATTCTATAAGGAAAGTTAAGATGTGACAATTTTTATTGGGTGTTATTTATTTTTAAATAAAGTAACAAAATCTATTTTACATTTTATTACTAAAGATATTGCTAAATATGTTTTATGTTAAATAAAATAAAAAATTAAGATATATAATGATGATGATGATGGTGGTGGTGGTTAACGTCCACAGAGACCAAATTTGTCTATCAGACATATAAATATTAATATTAATATATCAATATATTATTAATATATTATTAATATAAATTAACAAGTAATTATTATTATTTTATGATTAAAAAATACTAAAATATTGTTGTATTATTAAAATATAATATTTAATATGTTTTGATGTGTAGTTTTTTAAATGTTTGTAATATATATTTTAGTATCTTAATTTTTTATTTTATTTCATAAATTTAAATTTAAATTAAATTTATATTTTCGAAAAAAATCACTGAAATATGAATCCAAAACACTAAATAAATAAATGTCAATAAATAAACCTAATATTAATTAAAAAGACATTTAAATAATTATATATTTACTTTTAAAAATTAAAAACTCAAAACTACATCCAAACAATTTTTTTTATGAAGACAGAACAAAAATGAAAAATAAAAGCAACAAAAATGAGAAAATGAAGAATTTTCAAAATCCAATGTGCTAATTATTATAAAACCACTTTAAAAAATTCAGAAAAATAGAAAAAGGAGAGGATTTTGAAAATCTTCTAAAAACCACAAATACAAATATTTTTCAAAAGTTTTTTTTATTTATTTCCTTCATATTTAATAAATTTTGAAATTCAAATTATTTCTAAAATTTATGAGAAAAAGCATAAAAATACTAAATAAAAAACTATTTAATTAATAAATACAATTTTTATTTCTTATATCTAATTTAAAATAAATATATCAAGAAAGACCGAAAGCTGATAATCTTTTTATGATAAAAATACTAAATAAAAAACTATTTAATTAATAAATACAATTTTTATTTCTTATATCTAATTTAAAATAAATATATCAAGAAAGACCGAAAGCTGATAATCTTAATTTAAAAACACTAAAAAAATCAAGAAACACCGAAAGCTGATAATCTTACCGTTATAATAAAGCAAAAAGACTCAGAAAAAACAACGTGAAAGGATTCTCTAAACCGAAAAGGTAAGCATAAAATCAAGAAAGCAAAAAAGTTGATCAGCTTTATCTTATAACAAAGCGAAAAAGATTTTAGAAACCGAAACGATAAGCACAAAATCAGGAAAGCACAAATAGGAAAAGGATTCCCAAAACTGGAAAAGCTTGCTCAGCTCATACGGCCAGACCTTGCACTTATAACAAATTTATGAACGCCTTAAAGCATATGCTTCTGTGTGTTCAGGATGCTCTTTGTCCATTCTATGTTTCGATGATCTGTTTCGATCATACGTTGCTCATACGGTTTAAGCGAATTTCGATGGATTTTCAACTTGGACTCAAATCAATGGATGGTCATTCTTGATTACGTTTCTACAGCGTTTCGATCTCGATCTCGGCCTCCGATGTCACCACAACCATGAACCAGAAAGTCGGTGTTTCTCATTTTCAAATGATGGATTGGGCAAGTCTGGCGTGCGGTTACACCACGCTGTTACACCACGGACGAATTGGACAAGTTTTAATTTTTTTATATTTTTACAAAGGGACTATCTATTCGCGCCTTGTTACTGCATTCATTAAATAGTTTCTCCATTATTAGTTTCAGTTTAGTTTTCTTTAACCCCGGCATTTTTAATATGAAATATTTTAGCGAAACAAATCTAAAATTCTCTGATAGCTTTTGTATATATATTAAAAATGTATTTCATCGTCATTATAATTAAATTTTAATTTGTTATAATCATATATTTTTGTTTATTTTATTCTCATTATAAGATTTTATTCAATTAGGTCTCAAATATATATTTTTGGTGTAAAGTAATATTAGTTAATTATTGTATTTATGTTAGTTATTATTTTCTCATGAATTTTTTTGTTTTTAAGTATGGAAATGTATATTTATTTAACATGTATTTAAATTATTATTATTTTATCAAAAATAATCATGTTACAATGTATATTTTTTTTAATTGCTAGAATGTATATCTTTATTTAGTTTTTTTTTTTTAAATTGCACTTTAAATATCATAATGGGGTGTAATTATTTTATTAATATTTTAAAATGGATTTCAAGTTTATAATGTCTATAAAATTGTATATTATGACAATATTTGCTTGTTAAAAAAATTAGTTTCACTTAATGCTAAGTAATGTTAAGTCAAGTCAAGTTTATAAATTAGATTTAAGATTTAAGTTTTAGGCTTTTAGGATTATGGGAGGGATGGAGGAAGGGAAGGAGCAATGGTGACATAGAGAGATAGAGGGAGAGGGAGAATTGGAGAGAGCGATTTGGAGAGAATGTGAGACACTGAGACAGATGTTAAGAGAGGGAGAGAGTCACGAGGGAGTGAAATGGGAAAGAGGATGAAAGATAAAAAGAGAGGAGAGAGAGAGAGAATAATAAAGGGAAAGAGGGAAGGAGTGATAGAGACATAAAGAAAGGGGGAGAGAAAGAGGGAAACACAAAGAGAGGGAGAGGGGGAGGAAGGGAAAGGGGGGTATTGAGAGAGAGGGTGGGATATCGATAGAGAGGGAGAGTGAGAGAGGATGAGAGAGGGGGAGAATGAGAGACAAAGGGAGAGAGTAGGAAAGAAAGGGAGAGTGAGTGAGGAGGAGGAAGAAAGAGAGGGAGAGGAGAGAGAGGGATTGAAATAGTGAAAGTGGGAGAGGGGGGAAGACAGAGGCAGTGAGAGTGAGAAAAGGAGAGAGAGAGAAAGGGAGAGATAATGTGAGAGAGAGATAGTGGGGGAGAGAGAGAGAGAAAAAAAAAGAGAATGGGGTAGACAAATAGAGGTAGGTCAAGAGAGATAAGTAGAGAGGAAGGGAGGGAGGGAATGATAGAGGATGGGGGAGAAGGAATGAGAGAGGAAGTGATAGAGATAGTGTGAAAAGGAGGAAGCGGGAGAGAGGGAAAGAGTGTTACAGAGAGAGAGAGTGAGGAGGATATAATGTCAAAAATTTAATCTGAAAGAGGAATTTTGAGAGTGAGAAAGAGAAATATTAGGAGATAGTGGGAGAGGGAGATACCAAGTGCAAGGGAGAGAAAGTGAGAGAAAGAGAGCAAGAGAGAGGGGGGGGGCGCTTGCAAGAGAGAGAATGAGACAAGGAGGAACTGAGGAGGAAGTAGAAAGGAGAGAGAGAGGAAGGGAGAGAATGAGAGTGGGAAAATGAGAGAGAGAGAAAGGGAGAGAGAATGAGAGTGGGAAAATGAGAGAGAGAAATGGAGAGAGAATGTGAGAGAGTGAGTGGGAGAGAGAGAGAAAAAAAAAAAAAAGAGAATGAGGTAGAGAGATAGAGGGAGGTCAAGAGACATAAGGAGAGAGGGAGGGAAAGAGGGAATGGGACATGAAGTGGGGGAGGGAATGGGAGAGGTAGTGACAAAGAGAGAGTGGGAAAGGAGGAAGGGGAGAGAGGGAAACAGTGTCACAGAGAGAGAGTGAGGAGGATATAATGTCAGAGAGTGTATCTGAAAGAGGAATTTTGAGAGTGAGAAAGAGAAATATTGGGAGATAATGGGAGAGGGAGATACCAAGTGCGAGGGAGAGAAAGTGAGAGAAAGAGAGAGAGGGAGGGGGGCCCACTTGCAAGAGAGAGAATGAGACAAGGGGGAATGACGGAGGAATTAGGAAGGGAGTGAGGCCGAGAGAGGAAGAGAGAGAGGGAGAAGGGGGAAGAGGGAGTAAGGGAGAGAATGAGAGGGTGATATATTGACAAAGAGAGAGATAGAGAAGGATACAATATTAGAGAGAGTGATTCATTTGATGCTAAGTCGAGTCTTTGTGGATTCTATTTTTTATTTTCATTTAGAATTACTTTCGATGATTTTATTTTCATAGCACGTATGAGTATGATAGGAATTTTTTCTATATATTATATTATTGTTTTACATTGTTGAAATATATTTTTAATAATTTTAAATTAGAAAGGGAAAAATTAGGGTTTTATTTAATTTATTTTTTTATAAATAATGTTGTTTTTAATTTCACCTGTATAAGGATCCTTTTCGTACATATATATTTTAGTAAAATAAATTACTTCGTGTCAATGTCACTTGATCTATTTTATGTAAATTTATGTGGGTAAATATGTCTTTGGCAAAGGAATGGTCTAACTTGGTTAATGATGTTGTAGGACATATTTATGATTATACACCATGAAATGCCTATTGTGTGGATCTTTTCTTATAAATTTATTTATTTTAAATCAGGTTTTCATTTGGTTTATTTTCTATAAATTTATCTCATTGAAGTTGTCTGACTCTATGGACGAATAATTTTTTGGTTATTTATTTTACCCTGAATGATATTTGTGTAAACACATTTAGGCAATTTTGTAAAGAACACTAGAAGACTTGATGTTGAGTAATATTTATTTAAATATTTTAAAATGAATATATTACAAATATTTCATAATGATATGGATTCCCTTTCAATGAAGAGTTTTTACATTTTATTTTTGAAATTGCCTTTCTTAACAACTTTTCTTTTTCTCCTTTCCACCAACACTTTATAGGCAACACAAGGTAATTTATTGTGTAGGTGCACAAACCTAAATCTATCCTAAATCCAAGTCAAATATTTTTAGGTGCAACCTCTTTTGTCCGTGAAAAAGTTTAGTAAATTTTTGCAACTCGAAAGGTGTAATCAATTTATTAGCTTAATAGATTCAGATTCCTAGAATTAATTCATGTCCCCTAACATCTAATATTAATTTAAATAGCTATGATAATGTTAAGGGCGTTGAATATAACTTTTTTATCACATAAATTCGTACTATACATCTAATATTAATTTATATAACATTAGATGGTGACCAAAATGCAAAAACTATTACAAAATTTTAGATAATATTTTCTAGTTTTAAATAACCTTGATAAATGTTTAAATTTATATTTTATTATTTTAAAATTATAACTTCTATAATACTCATGACTTTTGGATTGAAGTAAATGATCAAAACAATATTTAATTTACTTGATCTTCATAAAAAATGTTGAAAATGTAGATGTTAATTGTTTTAGAGAAGAGGCATAAATAAAAGGTTTTGTTTTGTATTATATTATTTTTTACTAATATAAATATATTTCAACACAAAATTCATCCATTAAAGAAGGGTAGCAATTTAATTTTTATGTCGACATTTCAACTAAACTAGATTTATGATGAGTTTAAAAGAACAGAGCGACAATTAAATTTCATTACCTCAAACAATCCCTACATTGCACAATCTAGGCCAAGATGCATGTTTACCTCTCTATTCATCCCTCTATAGTTTTATCCATTACAGATAGATATATGATTGGTATACTCTCTCACTCTTTAACTTCTATTATTAGTGGGCAAATATCTCATGACAACACATAATTAGTGGCCTTTGAGTTCAAATATCCAGAGTTTCCTAGAAGTTTGACACCACTCATAAATTTGTCTTTTTTGTTATTCTTGATGGAATCAAGCATAGTAGTATACATGAAAGCACTAGTTAATAAGTTGCTAGCTCGCCAAACAATTTTTAAGAACTTCTCTATATCTTAACGAGGATCTTATATATTTTCAATGATGGTATATCTTCTTTCTATCCATAGCTCTATGAATATGAAACTATACACATTAGTGTTACAATTCATGGATTGAAATCATCACATATGTAGCTAAAGGTTTGAAAAAATATGTTTCAGGGAGAGATAAACAATACCCTTGAGAGAATACTTAAATCTAGCATCAAGTACTTACACATCTCCCACTTAAATCTACCATAAAGCACTTACACATCTCCCTTATACAGGGATGTAGAGCACCAGTCATGCAGGTAGTAGACTTTAATATTTAATTATATTTATTGATTCTATCTTTTGGGATGTTTTTATAAAAAAACAGTTGAAAGATTGTTGATCTCATTTGTTCTTAATGTTGCATTTATCCATACTTCAATGATTAATAACAACATAAATGAAACTAGAAATTCTTCAGTTCCTATATATGAGAGATGCTTGTTAGCCTATATCTTGGTTTAATAAGAGTGCAAGGGACTTTTTTTATTTTAGTGCCATATTTTTATAAGCTTCCAAAAAAACATATTTAGACTCCAACATCATTTCTATAAAAAATTATTAACAACATAAATATAATTTATAAATTTTATGAGAATGTTAATGTGATTTTAGAATTTATTTTTAAATTATCCTTTTTTTCATTATAATTTATTTAAAATTTTGAATCCAATTGTATCCATTAACATTATAAAAGTATATATATGAATACAAAAATTGTTTGGAAATATAAATTATATATTGAGAATAAATAATTATTTAATTATGTTATACCAATCGAACTCTTAGTCACATATAATTAGTCAATCCATATATGTATATATTTTTTTAAATACTTATGATCTTTTTTTATAAGTTTGCAAATTTCTAGTAAAATAAAATAGAAAACATTTCATCATTTATTTTCTTATCATTGTCTAATCCAATTAATGTTTTTAACCAAATTGAGCCCCCTATTTATTTCATTTCATTGAGTTGTTTGGTCATTAAAATTTTCCACATGTATCATTCTTTATAAACTAGTTGGTTATAGATGTTTTTTTTCCTAATTTGTTAATTGAAGAACATTCATTATATGAGAAGATTACATTGGTTTATACAATTTTCTAAGATCCTTGTCTACTCACCCATACCATATTTGTTGGCGAGTAGGTAATTATCAACAAATATAGCCAATTACTGAATTTTTTTTTACTAAAACCAAAAAGACATGCTATATTAGAAGACCTTCAAGATCAAGATGCAAAAAACTACTATTACAAATCATATGAATTTACGGGGGCATGATGCTCTAGTGTATATCCTAGTGATGGAGGAGGCCTAATGTCATAGTGGACTTTCTTCTCCATATAGGCAGTATCCCTTCAAAGTGATACAATTTATGTTATAAAAGCCATTGTCTCCTTTGCATGCCAGCCAAACAATCGAGTATATGTGAATGGGTTCTTTCCAAATCATCGATGAAACTAATCATTGCATTATTGTATTCATGTTGGTATTTGTTGAGTTTCTCCATAGGTTGGGTGATATGTCTCAATTGGCTAATAAGATTGTATTGGGAGGAACTAGGTCCTCAATTCCAAGGGAGTGGACTAGAATGGGGTACAGGGTCTCACCATGCCCCAAATCTTCCATAAGGTGTCTTTCTTGTAAAACCCTCTATGGAGTTCCACTTCTAGCTCTATCTTATTGATGAAGAATTGTGCTCCAAGTTATATAACAATAGTTCCTACAAACCAAAAATATATTGCCACAAAGACAAACATGAATACACCTAAATAAAATTCCCCCATAGCCCAACTATGTACATCATAGAGATATACAAGGTGTCAAGGCTAACATTCACAACTTGAGAGGATAAGCACACCCAACACTCCATCAAAACACCAGAAACTTGAGGTGCTTTTAAAACAAGGACAACCCAGTGCTACTAGATGAACCTGTGTATTCTAGTTCACCCACTAACAAAATTGGTCGCGTCACCAAAAAATAAACCCTAGACTAATCCAAAACCCAGTAAAAAACCATGACATCGATCAAGAAAATGAAAGAGCGAATTTCCATGGGTAATTAATAATAAGGCCAAGACTAGTGAATTATGGTAGTTCCTAGCCCCCATAGAAACTAACACAGAGTTGATGACATCAATACATAGATAATGAACTTAGCTTAGTGATGTATAAACCATTGACATACCCCTCTCTACAAAAGACATCCTAGCACATCTCGTTGTTTCTCTAGTGTGTAGCATTTCACTAAGAGCATTATTTTTTTTACTCACTAGCATTATAAAACCATAAGGAAATTTCTTTTAAAAGAGTTAAAGGGGTTCTTTGATTGGACAAGATTGGAATGATCCTAGACTAACCCTATACCAGGGAAACTTGATCATTACAAAAACTCATAGAAGTCATTATAGAAGGTAATATTTCCCATATTGATGCTCAGTTGATCCTTAGTTCGCGCATGAAAAGCCAGAGGTGCCATGCTTGAACCAACATAGCTACTGCCACCTCCATCATCCTATTGCAGGTAATAAAAATTCCTCTCATAAATTAGCATAAATTCACATGTTCTTGCATGGTTGGGGGGTGTCAAGCCACCCATCCTTAATTATAGTTAAGGTCAAATTAATGCCATGGACCTCCCTGAGCCTCACTTCATGATGTTTTTTCAACCCCAATGGGAGGATATAGATGTGTATTACTTGCATGTCTATTTGTATATTAACTATTGATTTAACCATACACTATATTAAAGGGAGACCATATTGGGAAAAGGTGGAATGAGGAATGTGACATATAAGAATATGGTGGAAATTTAAAACACATTAGACATTTCTTTAATCTACATCATAATTATTTAATTTTTAGTCTTTCTACATAATCAATTATTGTGAAGGTATACTCCCATAAATAATTATATGTTATTTTTTTTTAATATATTTGGATGAGAGAGGGGTGCATTACATTTATAAATTGAAAAGAACATTGATTGTAGGATGATATTGATTGAATGATGTAAAAAAATAATTTATGGTAACTTTTCATGGCATGGTGTGGCTACATTGGTCAATGAAGTTGAACGTGATAGAGATACCAATAATATTTATAAAATGGATTAAAACATAAATATGGTAGCATATCCACCCATACTATTTAGTTTTGTTAATATTACATTGATTTATTTGGTGCATTTTTTCTTAATTTGCATAAATTTTAGGTATAAATATTTTTATCAATTGAGAATGTATTTTTTACATCTGTGACATTACACATTTAAAACACTATAAGTCTATGTGGTGTAGTGCCCAGAAATTCCACATGAAAATGTTGGATGAAAAGATGAAAACTTCTAATATTGGGATTTTCAAGGTATTTCAGATTACTAATCTTTCCTTTAGAAGTGATATACATCCAGAAGTCTCGCAAAATAGATACTATTATTTGCAAGATACACTGAGTGTGATTTAAATCCTTCAAAACATTTTTGTTTGATGCAAATGATAGAAGCTTCAAATGAATGAATGTCATCTTGACAAAATTGTTGCTGAACATACTAGTGGATTTAGCATGGTTAATACAATCAATATTAAAATTCCATGTGATGTTGTAAACTCATATGGTGGCTTCGCCCCACGCCTGACTCACATCACTCTCTATTTCCAAAGACCCAGTTTCTCTACTATAAATAAAAAATAGGTGCAATCCTTGGAAATACAACACAAAATTTTAGACAACAAGAGTATGATTTAAATTACAACATAAATTAAGATACAATACAATGTCTTAGACATTCTAAGTTATTACAACATTTATTTCTAGTGCACCGTAGCAAAGATGATATATCTCATTCCAAATCCTAGCTTGAGCATTTACCATGTACAATTTATGGGAAACAATAGTGTAGGCTATCAAGGAAGCTCGCTAACTATCCTAGGTGCATCAAATGCTGCACTACAAGCTAGAATCACACAAAATTTCAAAGTTGGAACATTTTATTTCATATAATTAGTCCTAAAGGATGTTTATCTAAAATTTCATCAAACAATCTCCATTAGCCTCAAATGTTGCAGTTATTTTCTAAGGATTTGTCTCACAAACCTTAGTTCTTGCAACATGTTAATTCTAGTACTCCAATAATTCTCTTAATTTTATTTCACACTAGCCCTAGTGCCTGTAGTTAAATTTAATGTTTAAATTAAAAATAAATTTATTAATTTTCTTTTTATATATATGGGGGGAACAAAACAATCCATCAACAGGATACTTATCTTGCCTTTTATAGTATTCTAGGGAATATTTTTATCTTACTCAGATATATTTTATGCACATAACGTTTCATGATTCTTCAGTAGATTTGATTGTAACTTATGGGACATATACTTTTTTATTTCGTATTATGACTCGTTCTTCTAATGTAAGGAAAATTTAATTTGAGACTATGAATTAATTAATAATTTGGATTTGACCAGTAATACTTATGGGAATACAACCATTATAGGTAACAACACCTCACCCAATATGGCTCTATTCATGTTAAGGCTAGTGCCATTATGAGAGGATCCTTCTTAGACATGTGTCTGACCTAAGGGAAATTTATCTATGGTTCTTTATGATTCATTATTGTTAATCATGATTGTTATGAAAAATGGTAAGTTAATCTTTACAAGTAAATAGTTTGTTGTGTGGAAAATGGCACATGGGTTATAATTAATGCTTAATCTCGAGTTGGTTGGTATTTGTTTGATATTATAACAATATCTTCTCTACCATTATTTCTAAGTTTCAAATAAGTTCTATCCAACAAGTATTATAAATAGGAAGTAACAATTGGAAAAATATTTTTTGCTAAGTGTTAAATTTTTCCAATTTGTTATGTCTCTATGTATAAAATTTTTAGTCTCTATAGGTACTAGGAATTACCATAGTTTTTCATTTGCTTGATCAATATTCTAGTGGATTATGGGGGTTTTGTATGCTCCTGGGTTTATTTCTAGTGTTGGGGCCAATTTTATTAGTGGGTGGACTAGAATACACATGTTGGTCTAGCGGCATTAGGCTGTCCTCATTCTAGAAGGTTGATAATTAATCCACACTATCACTAGTGAGTGTTCAAGATTGTTGATAAATGCAACATAGGTTTGATTGGATTGTATCCACATAATGATTCAAATGTCATGAGCATAGTTTTAGAGTAAACATTATCACTTTCTATTTTTCAATGCGGTTATTAAGGTCATCATACATCTATTGCCAATTATCCATTGCATATATCATTATGTAGTTCATTAGAATTATACAAGATATTATCACCATTAATGTCATACCTGTACTTCTTTTCTGATTCCCAAAAGGCACCATTTCCACAACCTTCAACTCTAATACCACTTGTCACATCCCTCGTAACCTTAAATAAAAACATGTAGGATTATAAAAATTTTACACAATTTACCGACATTTAACTTTCAAAATTATTATTCCATATTACTTCATTAACCATTAGATAGAATCTTAAACATTACATAAAGTAACTTTAGTAAAGGAATAGTGGGTTACATAACAAGTAACAACAACTTGTGTAGCATATTAAAATAAATTTCCCCTTGTAACCTTGCATCTATTCCATACCCACATGTAAATTTCAAAATTTCTATTCCATATACATTCATTAACCATTAGATAGAATCTTCAACATTACATACAGGAACTTTAGTAAAGGAATAGTAAGTTACATAAAAATTGACAACCACTTTTGTAGCATATTAAAATAAATGTCCCCTTGTAATCTTGCATCTATTCCATGATTCTTTTAAGTCAATTATTTCAACACATACTTGATAATATAAATGTCACATCATGAAAGGAGTTAACATAATTATAATGGAAAAATAAGAAAACACATCATTGAACATCGATATACCCTGGAAACCCCAGAGGATGAAAACCAAAAAATGTTTAATTTTATTAAACTCTCACGAGGGTGTTCACCCCATACTCAATCGCTTGTAAGGGAGTCCATCCCTTGATTATTTTTATAAAATATTACAAAGAAATATAATCTTAAATACAATGTATCTATCTAGAGTCTATTGCAAGCATAATGATATCATTTACCCACAAATCCTTTGTCTAAGTCTTTGTGATTTGGTTGTTCCCATCAGTGGATTTTCCTACAAGTGACATCTCTCAATCAACACAGATCATTATTTTTTACCTTCCAAAATGTTAAACATAATTTATCCTTTAAATAAGTCACAATCCTTCCCTACCATCATTGTCGTCAATAAAATTCGATATCAAGGTTAGATAAAGTATTAATCAACAAATAACCAACATTTATTACCATTGCTTGAAAATCTATTTGTGTGCATAAATAAAATATAAACCAAATGTCATGACATTCCTTCTTTTCCTATCATTAGATATATACCACACTAACTATATTCCCCTCACATAAGTCAACATTTTTTCTATAGAAAACCACTATAACAGTCCTTATTCTTTTAAAGGTAACTATCACAATAGATATTGTTTTCCCATGCAAATACACAAACTTTTCACAATTGTATGGATATGCATAATATTTTCTCAAAGGAAGATAATGTAATATTTATTCCAAATGCATAATCTTTCCATAAGAGAGCTAACCTAAACTTTTATGCAAATGCATAATCTTTTTAGAAGAAAAGCTAACATAATCTTGTTTGAAAATGCATAATATTTCCAGAAGAAATCTATTCAAAATAGATATTGTACATGTATATACATGCTCTTTTCGAAAATAAAGCTAACATGATAGTTGTTTTTTCTTGAATGCAACTACTTGTTCTTTCTGAAACAAATTAACCTAAAGGAAGCTAATGTAATATTTATTCCAAATGCATAATCTTTCCAAAAGAGAGCTAACCAAATCTTTTATGAAAATGCATATAATTTATAGAAGAAAAAATTACATAATATTGTTTGAAAATGCACAATATTTCCCAAAGAAATCTATTCACAATAGATATTGTACATGTATATACATGGTCTTTTCGAAAATAAAGCTAACATGATAGTTTTTTTCTTGAATGCAACTACTTGTTCTTTCCAAAAAAATTAACCTAATAGCTATTCTTCTTGCACGTGAAACACATTCTCATTTTCAAAGGAAGTTAAATAAACATTGCATGCAAGCAAACATTCTTTTGAAGCAATACAATGCACAACAAGCACTTATTTCATGCATGCAAATACACTTTCCTCTTTTCAATATGGTAGAAAAATAGATAAGTATTCTCTCTAAAAGAAACTAATTCATGATGGCTATTGTTTTGTGTATTTCACACGCATTCCTTTCTTAGCAATATAACTATTATTTACTTTCATATAAGCACATGTTCTTCTTTCAAGAAATCTATATAATAACTATTCTTTCATGCAAAATTATTTTCAAGAAATCTTACTCGATAACTATCATTTCCATGTATGTCATACATACTTTATTTTCAAGAAAATTTATCCCATTTTGCTTTTTCTTTCATGCATGTAAAATTAATTTATTTCCAATAAGTCTAACTTAATAACCATTTTTATTTTTTTTATCTTCCTATTTTTGCATGAAAGACTTATTTCCTTTTCAAAAAACTATCACAATCGTCTATTCTCTTTCTATAAACAAATGTGTACTTCTTTTACCGAAAGGAATTAATAGAATGCATACTATGTATAGGCATAAAATTATTATTATTTTTTATAATAGCTATAGTTTTTTTAGTATTGAGAGAATTATAGTAATTAGATATTCTTTTATGCATGTAGTGACACATCTCTTTCAAAGGAATCATACAAAATACTTCTACTTTTCGTGCATGTGAAGAACATCTTTTTGCATGCAATAAGTATTCCCTTTTCCAAAGTCCAATGCATAGGAACCATGCACATATCGGAAAGGCTACTACTATAAATAGTCAAATTATGACACACAAATAACATGGGATTAGATGCTAGGTTTCCTCCATAATTTATACTTTGAATAGTTTTCCATGAAATAAAGAAAAAAAGCTAGAGAAGGAATCCATTAGTATGAAACCAAATGTATCACATTTCTGTGTATTTCAATGTCTATTATATATTCATGTTCCTATGGAAAAGAGGATAAGTAGGAATCCTCGAGTATCAAAAAAAAATTTGTTACATATATTGTGACTTCTAAAACTTACAAGATCCACATTCAAGAAAAACAAAGGATTGTAGTGAATAAATATGTGAATTTTGATTAGGATGCATGGTCCTCAAGATCACATGAAATTTCTTTGGTTACTTAGGGGAGTGAGAAGGTGGTTGGGAAAAATTATGATATGGATGTAAAATATGGGTTAGATATATACACACAAAAGGAAAGTTGACTAAAGGTTACATCTTTACCCTTTATTTCATCGTAGAAGATACAAATATGGATGATTTAAACATTGAATATTTTAATGAACATCTAAGAGCATCCAAATTATTTATGAGGCCATGTATGCCTCTTGCGATATATGTTAACAATATTTCATGGAATTATTCCACTAGTGAGCATTCAAATTTTTTAGAGGTGGTCTATTGTGGTCCCTTAATGTGGAGTGGTGTTTGGGATATGGTTCTTTGCAGGCCATTATGTATTTATTTCAAAAGCATTCTGGCTAAAAAACATTCAAAATAAAGTGCAATGGATATTTAGATGGAGATTATTCTTTTACCTAAAAATATTTTCCTCATTTAGAAGAAGTATTAGATTTTGTGTTCCTATCAAAGTGTTTAAACTATGTTAATGGTAAAATTAATGTTATGTGGAGTTAATCATGAAACCTTAATACCTTTGTTATATGCTAGACTATTTTGGTTGCTCAACATTTAGATATCTTACTATAGATGAATATTTTCCTTATGCTTGTAGAGGTGGATTTTGGCCCTAAACCCATCTAGATTTGGGAAGATATCACATGTTTCACTATCATCTACATTATATTAACAAGCACTAGGAGTAAAGGCACTTCCCCCTACGAACACCACAAGCACATGTGATAGTCTAAGATGTTGAGTGGCTGTATTGAGGTATTATTGCATGTAGAGTGTAATACATGGATTTTGTTTCAAATTAGGACATGCTGAGGAGCGTTAAATGTTGGAGCCTTTTTTAGAGAGCACAAAACCATGTAATGAGGAGGGATTGAAATGTGGAGCTTTATCTTCGAGACCCCACCACTTTGGAGGTGGCTTCCAATCACTGCATGATGCATGTACATATTTGATAAATTACCATTGATGTCAATATACCCTAATAAATTATATTAGGTTTTTGTGCACTTGGTCCATTTCATATTGTCGGCATAACTCACATACCTTATAAAATGAGGAGAGTGTCCTCATTCTTGCAATGTAGTCACTAGATAATCCATGTCTTCCTGTTGTTATAATATTGTAGTCCTTTTCTTTTGTGATGAAAGGGTTATAGATTATATGGACTATGGGCACGAGGGTTTGTGTGAAATAAAAATTATAGAAGTATTAGAGAACTAGAATTGACATGTTGCAAGAACTAAGGTTTGTGAGATATATCCTTATAAAATAACTGCAACATTTCAGGCTAATGGAGGTTGTGTCATGTAAGTTTAGCTAAATATCCTTTAAGACTCATTTTATGAAAGAAACTTTCCAACTATGAAATTATTTGTGTTATTCTAGCTTGTAGTGGAGCCTTTGGTGCACCTAGGATAGCTTAGTGAGATTCCTTAATAGCCTACAATATTGTTGCCCATAAATTGTATATTTTAAATTCTCTAGCTAGGATTTGGAATGAGCTATATCGTCTTTTCTTGGGTGCACTAGAAATAAATATTGTAATAACTTAGAATGTATAAGGCATTGTATGTTATCCTAATTCATGTTGTAATTTGAAGTGTACCCTTGTTGTCTAAAATTGCACATTGCATTTCTAAGGATTGCACCTATTTTATGATTTATAGTAGATAAATTGGGTATTTGGAAATTGAGAGTGATGTGAATGGGGGTTGGGGCAAAACAATGATATGAGCTTCCAACATCACATGGAATATTAATATTCATTGTATTAACCATGGTAAGTCCATTACCATGTTCAACAAAAGTTATATTCAGATCACATTCATTCATTTGTAACTTTCACCTTTTGACATCGAACAAAAATGTTTTGAAGGATTTTAAGTCCCACTAAAGTATATCTTGCAAATACTAGTATCTATTTTGAGAGACTTCTTGATATATATCACTTCTAAATGAAACATTAGTAATCTAAAATGATTTGAAATTCTGAATATTAGAAGTTTTCATCTTTTCATATAACCTTTTGTCATGGAATTTGTGGCCCTTACACCACATAGACTCATAGTGTTTCAATTATGTAATGTCACAAATGTAAAAAAAAGCATTCTCAATTCATAAAAATATTTATACCTAGAATATATGGAAATTGAGAAAAGACACACAAAATAAACCAATATAATATTTAAAAAACTAAATAGTATGGGGGGATATGCCATCCTATTTATTTTTTAAGCCATTTTATAAATCAATTTGTTTCTCTGTATTATTGGTATCCCTCTCACGTTCAACTTCATTTACCAATGTAGGCACACCATGCCATGCTAAGCCATGATAAGTTACCATAAATTGTTTTTTTTCCATCGTTCAATCCATACCACCATGCAATCAATGTTGTTTTCAATGTATAAATGTAATGCATCCCACTCTCATCCAAATATATTAAAATAAAAAATTAACATACAATTAGTTACGAGAGTATACCTTCATAATAATGGATTACATAGAAAGACTAAAAATTAAATAAGTACGATGTAGATAAAAAAATGTCAAATGTGTTTTAAATCTCCACCATCTGCTTACATGTCTCATTCCTCATTCTAATTTTCCCCAATAGTTGCTCCCCTTAATATGGTGTATATTTAAATCAATAATTAAGATAAAAATAGACATTCAAGTAACACACATCTATAGCCTCCCATTGGGGTTGAAAAACATCATGAAGAGAGGCTCAAGGACGTCCATGCCATTAATTTTACCTTAATTATAATTAATGATGGGTGGCCTGTGACCCTCCAACTATGCAAGAACATGTGAATTTATGGTAATTGATGAGAGGAATTTTTATTAATTACAAAAAGATGATGGAGGTGGTAGTAGCTATGTTGGTTCATGCATGGCACCTCCGGCATTGTTTGCTTGAATTCGGGATCAACTGATCATTAATATGGGAGATTTTACCTTCTATAATGACTTCTATGAGGTTTTACACTAATCAAGTTGACCTGGTATAGGGCGAGTCTAGGATCATTCCAATCTTGTCTAATCAAAGCACCCGTTTAGCTCTTTAAAAGAAATTTCCTTGCAATTTTACAATGCTAAGTGATAGAAAAAATAATTCTCTTAGTCAAATGTTACATAGTAGAGAAACAATGAGATGTGCTAGGATGTATTTGGCACAGAGGAGTATGTAAATTGTTTAGACATCACTAATCTAGGTTCACTATCTATGTGTTGATGTCATCAACTCTGTGTTAGTCTCTATGGGGTCTAGGAACTACAATAATTAACTAGTCTTAGCCTTATTCTTAATTACCCATGAACATTCACTCTTTCATTTTCTTGATCAATATTATGGTTGTTTACGAGGCTTTGGATTAGCTTAGAGTTTATTTTTTTTGATGGGGCGAATTCTATTAGTGGGTGAACTAGAATACATAGGGTCATCCTTATTTTAAAGGTTCATCGAGTTTCTTGTGTTTTGATGGAGGATTGGGTGTGGTTATCCTCTCAGGTTGCGAATCTTAGCCTTGAAACCTTGTATATTTCTTTCAAATACACATTTGGTTTATGGGGGTATTATATCTAGGTGTATTCATGTTTGTTTTTGTGGCAATAGTTTTTTGGTTTGTAGGAAGTATTGTATATTGCTTGGAGTTCAATACTTCATCAATGAGGTAGATATAGAAGTGGAATTCCAGAGAGGGTTCAATAATAAATATACTTTGCGGGAGGTTTGGTGCATCATGAGACCTTGGACCCCATTCCATCCTGCACCCTTGGGGTTGAGGACTTGAGACATATCAACAAACCTATGGAGAATCTCAATAAAGACCAATGTGAAGAGAAGAATACAACTATTCTTTTGATAAATGATTTGGAAAGAAACCATTCACATATGCTTGATTATTTTCATAACATGCAAAGGGGACAATAGCAATTATAACATAAATTGGATCACTTTAAAGCGCATCTACTGTGACATTAGGCCTCCTCCATCACTACTGTCTAGATTGTAGCATCTTGCCCCTGTAAATTCATATGGTTTGTAATGATAGTAAGTTACATCATGATCTTGCAGGTCTACTAATATAATGTGTCTTTTTTGGTTCTAGTAAATTTATTTTTTGGTAATTCGTTATGTTTTTTGATAATTACCTATTTGCCAACAAATATGGTATGGGTGAGCACTTATGATATAATGAAAGTTATTAAATTAACAAAAAAAAAGAAAAAAACATCTATATCCATGCAAGAGAGATCACTAGTTTATAAAGAATGATACATGTGGAAAATTTTAATGACCAAACAACTAAATGCAATGACATAAATAGGGTGCTAAATTTGTGAAAAACACTAATTGGATTAGAGAATGATAAGAAAATAAACGATGAAATGTTTTCTATTATATTTTACTATAAATTTGAAAACTTATAAAAAAAAATTATAAGTATTTAGAAACAAATAATATACATATATGGATTGACTGATTATATGCAACTCTGAGTTAGATTGGTATAAAATAGTTAAAGAATCATGCATTCTCAATATATAATTTATAGTTGCAAATAATATTTGGATTCATATATATACTTTTATAAAGTTAGTGGATACAATTGGATTCAAAATTTCAAATAAATTATAATTAAAACAAGATAATTTGAAAATAATTTCTACAATCACATTACCATTCTCATAAAATTTATAAATTAAATTTATGTTTATAAGAATTTTTTATAGAAATAATGATGGAGACTAAACATGTTTTGTTGGAAGTTTATAAAAATATGGCACTAAAATAAAAAAAATTCCCTTGCACTCTTATTAAACAAAGATATAGACTAACAAGCATCTACCATATATAGGAACAGACTAGTTTCTAGTTTCATTTATGTTGTTATTAACCATTGAAGTATGGACAAATGTAACATTAAGAACAAATTGAGATCAACAATCTTTCAACTATTTTTTTATAAAAGCATCCCAAAATATAATATCAATAAATGGAATATTAAATATTAAATTCTATTGGTTTCATGATTAGTTCTCTACATCCCCTGTATAAGGGAGAAGTGTAAGTAATGGATGCTAGATTAGGTATTCTCTCAACGATATTGTTTGTCTCTATCCGAAACATGTTTTTTCCAACCTTTATATACATGTGACGATTTGAATCCATGAATTGTAACACTATTTTGTATAGTTTCATATTATAGAGCTATGGATATAAAGAAGATATATTGTCATTGAAAATATATAAGGTCCTCATTAAGATATAGAAAAACGATATAGAAAAGTTCTTAAAAATTGTTTGGTGAGCTATCACCTTCTTAACTAGTTCTTTCATGTATACTACTATGCTTGATTCCATCAAGAGTAAAAAAACACACAAACTTATGAGTCATGTCAAACTTATTGGAAACTCTAGATCTTTGAACTTAGAGGCCACTAATTATGTGTTTTCACGAAATATCCACACACTAGAAATAGAAGTTGAAGGGGGTGAGATTATACCAATCATATATCTATCTGTAATGGATAAAAATGTATAGGGATGAATAGAGAGTCAAACATGGATCTTGGTCTAGATTGTGCAATGTAGGGATTGTTTGAGGTAATGAAAACTAATTGTCACTATGTTGTTTTCAACTAGTCATAGATTCAGTTTAGTTGAAATGTCGACATACAAATTAAATTGCTCCCCTATCTTTAAAGAATATTTTTTTTTGCTCAAATATATCTATATTAGTATAAAATAATATAATACCAAAAAAAAACTTTTATTTTATGCCTCTTCTCTAAAACAATTAACATCTACAATTTTATTTTTTTTTATGAAGATCGGGTAAAAAAAATCTTCTTAGTTATTTATGTCGTTATTTGAATTATGAGTATTTTAGAATTTATAATTTAAAAAAAATAAAATATAGATTGAAACATTTATCAAGGTTATTTAGAACTAAACAATATTATCTAGAATTTTGTAATAGTTTTTGCATTTTGGTCACGATCTAATGTTGTGGGGAAAACAGATATGAGGAATATCTATTTCTATGTAGCAATATTTATCATATTATTTGTATGATTTTATGTGATAAAAAAATTATATTCAACACCCTTAACATTGTAATGTTAGAAGACATCAATGCATTCTCTCAATCTAAATCTATTATGCTAATAAATTGGTTACACCTTTTGACTTGCAAAAATTTCCTAAGTTTTGTACCCACAAAAGAGGGTTGTGCGTAAAAATATTTGATTTGGATTTAAGATAGATCTAGGTTTGTTCACCTACACAATAAATTACCTTGTGTTGCCTACAATGTTTTGGTTGAAAGGAAAAAAAAGTTGTTAAAAAAAGACAAATTCCAAAACAAATGTAAAATGGCAACAACAAACACTTCATTGAAAGGGAATCCATATAATTATGAAATATTTGTAATATATTCATTTTAAAATATTTAAATAAATATTACTCAACATCAAGTCGTCTTCGAGTGTTGTTTACAAAAATGGCCTAAATCTATTTACACAAATATGATTGAGGGTAAAATAAATAACCAAAAAGATATTCCTCCATAGAGTCACACATGTTCAATGAGATACATTTATAGAAAATAAACCAAATGAAAACTCGATTTAAAATAAATAAATTTCTAATAAAAGATCCATAGAATAAGCATTTCATGGTGTATAGTCATATATATGACCTACACAATCATTAACCAAGTTAGACCATTCCTTTGCCAAAGATATATTTACCCACATAAATTTACTTAAAATAGATCAAATGATATTGACACAATATTTTTTTTAATAAAAATCTATATATCTCGTAAAAGGACCATGTTTCCCATACATAGTGAAATTATATATATATATATATATATATATATATATATATATATATATATATATATATATATACATATATATAATATATATATAATAACCCTAATTTTTCCCTTTCTAATTTAAAATTATTAAGAATCTATTTAAACAATGTAAAACAATAATATAATATATAGAAAATTTTCCTATCATAGTCATACATGCTATGAAAATAAAATCATGGGAAGTAATTCTCAATGAAAATAAAATGCAAAAACACTCGAATTAGCATCAAATGAATCAAATGAAACCCCATATTTGTTTTCCTTCTCATTTAAAATTTTCAATGATCTATTCAAACAAAATACAACCCCCTTGTCCTCTTCGTTATCTGTGAAAAATCTATGTGGAAAACAACACAAGTTTTAAAGATTCAACACTCTAAAGGTTTTAGCATAAATTCATGGTTCTCCCAATGGAACTTAGGCAATAGATATTCATGAGCAAAGATGAGAGATGCTAGTTCAAAAAATCCATTTTGCAATAAATTCCAATGAGAATATTTCTTCAAATGATAAATAAATTAAAAATGTGTATGCATATTGTGAAAAAAACTTTTAAGGGTCAAAATAGGCCCTACCTCATTCCATCCCTCTGTCCCTATGTCTTTCTCTCTCTCACTCCCTATAACTCTTGTTATCTCTCTCTCTCACATTGTTTCTCAATCATTCTCTATCTTTGTCTCTATCAATATATGACCATCTCATTCTCTCCCTTACTCTCTCTTACTCTCTCTTCCCCTCTTTCTCTCTCTTTCCTCCTCTCTCACCATCACCCCCTTTCTACCTCCTCCTCCCTCCCCCTTGTATCATTCTCTCTCTTGCCATCCCCCTTTCTCTCTCTCCCTCTTTCTCTATTTCTCACTTTCTCTCCCTCACTCTTCGTATCTCCCTCTCTCATTATCTCCCAATATTTGTCTTTCTCACTCTCAAAATGGCTCTATCTCCCTCTCTCATTATCTACCAATATTTGTCTTTCTCACTCTCAAAATGGCTCTTTCTCATAGACTCACTGACATTATATCCTCCTCACTCTCTCTCTTTGTAAAACTCTTCCCCTCTCTCCCCTTCTCTCCTTTTCCCACTCTCTCTTGCCCACTCCCTCTCTCATTCCCTCTCCACCCTCTCTCTAATTCCCTCTCTCCATCCCTCTCTCCTTTTCTCTCTTTCCCTCGCTCAATCTCTCTAAGTCACTCTCTTTTTCTCTCTCTCTCTCTCTCTCTCTCACATTCACTCTCACTGCCTCTCTCTCCCCACTCTCTACCATTTTAAGTATTTCTTTCCCTCTCTCTCCTTTCTCTCTCTCTACCCCTCCTCCTCCCTCCCTCTCCCTCTCTTTCCTACTCTCTCCCTTTGTCTCTCATTCTCCCCCTCTCTCATTCTTTCTCTCTCTCCCATTCTCTCTTGAATCCACCCCTCTCAATACGGCCCCATCTCTCTCCCCCCTTCTCCCTCTCTTTGTGTTTCCTGCTTTCTCTCCCCCTTTCTCTATCCTCTCTCCCTCAATATTTTTATCTCTCATCATATTTCTCATTCTCTCTCCCCTAACTATCTCCCCTCTTTTTCATTCTCTCTCGCCCCTTACTCTCTCCCTATCTTAACATAACATCATAACATCTATATCCCAGTCTCTCACATTCTCGTCACTCTCTTTCTAATTCTTCCCTCTCCTGCTATCCCTCTATGTCACCATCACCACACCCCGTCTCACCCGTAATCCTAAAAGCCTAAAGACTTAAATCTAATTTATAAACTTGACTTGACTTAATATTACTTAGCATTAAGTGAAACTAATTCTTTTAACAAACATATATAGTCATAATATACAATTTTGTAGACATTATAAACTTGAAATCTGTTTTAAAATATTAATATAATAATTACACCCCATTATGATATTTGAAGTGCAAATTAAAAAATTAAAAATAGAGATATACATTCTAGCAATTTAAAAAAAATACATTCTAACATGAGTATTTTTTATAAAACAATAATAATACATTATTTAAATATATATTAAATAAATATACATTTTCATACTTAAAAGGAGAGAGATTCACAAAAAAAAACAATAACTAACATAAATAAAATAATAAATTAATATTACATTACACGAAAAATATATATTTCATCATAAACTCAATTAAATGAGTTTTATAATGAAAAAAATAAAAAAGTATATAATTATACAAAATAAAAATTTAATCATAATCACAAAATCCTTTTTAATATCTATAAAAGATACAATAAAATAATTTTAGATTTGTTTCCTACAATATTTCATATTAAAAATGACAGGTTTAAACCAACTAAAGTAAAACTAATAATGGAGAAAATATTTAATGAATGCTGTAACAAGGCCCCAAATATATACTCCATTTGTAGAAAAAAGGTAACTCCATTTGTAATGGACCGAACGTTAGACTTGCCCAATGACAAGATAATGGACGGAATGAACGGAAAGCATGGGAGTTAGAAAATTTCCCATCCGAGGATTTCTGGAACGAACAAGAGCGACATTTGGTTCGTTGTTGTTGTGACATAGGAGGCCGAGATTGAACAAGGCTTGTTAAAATATAGAAATGTAATCAAGAATCATATGATGAAATGTAATGAGGATAGAAAGAAACGAAAGAAATGTTGGTCATGGGTATGGATATGTAAGGAGGATACACAAAAACGATTTCAAATAAAGAAATGTTTGTCATGAATAAGGAAAGGCCGCTTAAAAGACTAAAAGTAGGGATATACGTTAAGTAATTTAAAAAATATATATAGTAACCTGATTATTTTTGATAAAATAATAAGAATGTAATATTTAACTGCATGTTAAATAAATAAATAAATAAAATCACAAAACAAATATTATCTAATATAAATATAATAATAAATTAAAAAAAAAATTATCATAATGACAATTAAATACATTTTAATATATATACAGGAAGTGATAAGAAAATTCAATATAATAAAATTAGATAAGGTTAAACAAAGCTACACTTAAACTAATAATGTACAAACTGAATTTAATTTTGTAAAAGGAAATGCTTATTGAATTTGTAAAAACAATTTACTTACCTTTAATGGGAGAACAGAACAACCATAGATTTGAAGAGAAGAACCTCAGATTTGGACCTTAACGAGATGGTGGAAGGAATTGAGTTGAAATGGTGGATTTCTTGAATGGCCAATTTCCACTTGAGCAACATATCATAGAAACAGATCAAGGAATTTGACTCTCAAGTCTTTGATTGATTGGCAGAATAAACACCGCCGCACAAAATGGACAAGGAACATCCTTAACGCACATGCTGAACACACATGCACATAGATCATATGCTTTATAAACATCTAAACACACACATGCATAAGCTTTAAGGCCTTCATATATGTGTTGCACCCCATTGTAGTATGATATGTAATGGGTGTATGAGATTTATAATGGCTTCTTTCGATTTTTGTCAAATAAACACCGCCGCACAGGATGGACAAAGAGCATCATGAACACAAGGTGCATATGCTTTAACGCGTTCATTAATATGTTGAACGCATTGTAGTCGCTGTATGAGATCTGTAATGGCTGTATGATATCTGTAGTCGTTGTATGCGTTTGCGGGTTTCAGAATCCTTACCTTTTGTGTTTTCTTGATTTCAGTTTTTAGAATCTTTTTAGCTTTTGTGCTTTATTGATTTTGCGCTTTTCCGCTTTTGTGCTTTCTTGATGTGATTTTTTTGATGTTGTAGTTATCGTTTCTAAATCCCTGCACCTTGTTTTTTCCGAGCCTTTTTTTGAGTTTTTCTTTATAACGTATTTGATGCTGTAGTTATCATTTCTAGAATCCTTGCACCTTGTTTTTTCCGAGCTTTTTTTTTGTCACACTCTCCCATACTAAGTAAATTTTTTTTAATGTTACATGGTAATCTTTACCTTAATAAAGCATGGTAGTTACATTACTTGATATTAAACACAGAAATAAACTTATAACACAAAGCAGCGGATTCTTCAACCTCTATTTGTAATAAAGTAGCGGCACAAATTAAAGTTGATTCCATACATATGTGGCATGTATATAGTCTGCATGCAAACAATGTTAACCAGTATGATATTCGTTGACTAAGGTTATATGGTTATATATATATGCATGGCGTTCATTTACATAAACCCTTTAAAATGTTTCCGCCACTATGAAGCCTTCGGAACATATACATTGCACAGAGTTCAATTATCATTAAATAGCAACAGCTACCGTTCGGATTTCCATATCCCGAACTTACCTGCATTCAATACATTCGTCCGGCCTCTACATTGGGTACCAGCTGTTCAAACCTGCGTCGTCCATTTGGCGAGGTAGACGGTGCGATGGCGCTTGGCCATGTGCTCCCGGAGCTCGATGTGTTACGGCCTGGCACCTCGGTGAACGTTGATTTCGCGCCCAACTCCACCGGCTATCGGACGGTAACTAAGGCTTATGGCAGATCAACGGAGGAAAACTTGCCACGAAACGGTAAGAGGTATGGAAAGTTTATAAACCCATTCCCTTTCTATCGGACTCTATTATTCATTTGGTCAAGCGACGAACTGCTGTAGCTCTGTAACCCTGTGTAAATCTCATACATTTTCCAGCTGCTGTTATGGCTACGAGATGGTTCATGTATGCGTTCAATTAAGGTTTACAACGCTTCAATACTTGCTAGCTGGTAATACACTAAGTCTCCCTCTATTTCTAAACTGTTACAGTTCTTTCATCTGCAACGATTTCCAGCTAATATTCTACAGTGTTAGTTTTTATTTTACATCTGCTCCATTCTGCATTTCGTTCTCGGGTCTAATTGATTATTAGTTGCTGGTTCAGGTAAAGGCTGTCGTCGAATATTGAGGGCAAGGGTAGCTTTCTACATGCTGCCGGCCGTCCTTAACCAGGTATGTATAATACTGTTGGTTATTTCACATTCTCTTCATTCGAATCGAAGTCTGAATCCTGCTTCCCTTGAGCAGGGAAGTCAGTCATTATCCATTTCGATTCGGCTCCCGCACAACCAGGGTTCTCTCTCTGGCAATAAGACGGCTTCTTGCCTGCTCAGGCAGGACCCCATTGTCGGGAAGCACAACAATCTGAGCTTCGTTTGATTAGTCCAGGGGTTATTTGAAATGTTTATTTTAATCTTAAGCCATTCGGCTCGTTTTGTCTACGGACAAATGTTTGTGAATGAACTTATAGTTTTGAATCTGTTATAGACTGTTTAATACTTTCCTGTATACAATGAGGTTAACCTTTCAAGTTCAGTTGTTCACATTCTCCTGTTTACAGTCCTCTCGGGTGGATTTCATCTTCTGTTCCAAGTTTAATATGCAGAGTTTTTCTACGCAGAATAATTATTACACGGTTATGAAGTTCCATTACCGTTGTGATATCGTATTAATGTTATGAGGTTCACTACTGATATGTTATTGTGTTACGGTTATGATATTTCTGTTATATGATGTATTTTGGTTTGGTGTGTTTGATTGATACCTTGCGGGCTTGTACTCATTCCCGTCCAACTTTGTAGCTGAGGGTTTACTTAAGAATCGGACTGAGGAGTGCATATACCACAGATATCATACTATCCTTGTCGTGCATATTGTTTATTTATATAATAGTCAAAATACGTTTTGTTTGGAATATGTAACCCGTGCATGCAAAAGTTACAGGGTTCGATTCATACCTTATGAGGTTCTTACCGCTCTCCGGTTACGGCTATCCAGGTCGGGGTTCGGTCCGCATTTATGTTTCTCTATTTTATGTAAACAACGTTATCGTTTATCTGTTCTCATCTTGTTGCGAGACTTACCAGTCCGCCTTATGTGAATGCGTATTATAAGTTTCTATTCAAGATGCATGTTCTATTTCACTCGATTCTTGCTGTACAGAACGTATATTTCGTTTGCTTGACTTGTAAAATAACACAGAGGGTCTACGAAACCCCCCTTCCATATTTCTAACCATCACTCAGATAATAAGGACTTGTTTATTCTGATTTGTATCTTAATGTTATTTCTAGATAAATGCAAGGGTTGATGTTTGTTATCGCTTCAAATACAAATGCGTTTTCGGTCTCTGTCTATATTACAACAAATACTGTTTGATTTTCTTTTCATTCTCAGATAAGAATAGTAGTCAACTAATCCCTACTGTTACCATTTCTTATCACAGAACAGTGTATTAGTTTAGCATAGTACAGTATAAGAGACAACTTCAGTAAATAAATAGTCTCATAGTAGGCCATACCTGCTTCTCTGCAAACCTACTTGAATGCTTGCTAGTCCACCCGTCCGTAGGAAGATTCCTTCTCTGACCTTCCACCCCCAAGCACTTGCAGGTCCTACTCGACCGCAATTACACTGGTCTTGCCAGTAAACGCTATCTGATCCTAACCAGACATAGCATACACAGGAAATTCTTTCCTCTTATGCCATCTGATCCTAACCAGACATAGCATGAATGTTTTCTTTTTCCTCTGCCATCTGATCCTAACCAGACATGGCATTTCCCCTTTTTTCCTCTGGGGTCTCAACTACCTCAAGGTAGTTAGGGTTCCACTGTAACTGATTCCTCAGTTACTAACCATGATTAATCATAACTCAATTCAAATAGTACCAACACAACTGTTTTTCATTCACATAAAATTAATAACAGGAATATATATATTTCTCAAATAAAGTCTTTGTTCAATAATTACTTTCACTATTTACTAACATTAACTTTTCACAAGGGATGTTACATCTTTCTTTCTTTAGTTTTTCTTTATATTCTTTATAACATAAGATTATCGGCTTTTCTGTTTTTTTTTTTTTAGTTTTTTATTACACAGTTTTATTATAATGACGGGCTCATGTGATTAACTTTTTTGCTTTCTTATTTTTTTTTATTGGGTAGTTGTTTTCTTAAAGTGTTTTTTATTTTTATTTTTTTATATATATATTTATTTCTCTAATTAAACACATATTTATTATAAATAGAGATATAACAAATATTTTTTTATTAATTAATTTTTTTTTATGTTTTTCTTATAAATTTTAAGATTAATTTCAATTTCAATTTATTAAATAACAAGAAAATAAATAAAATACATGTTTGAAATATTTATGTTTTATGTTTTATTATGATAATCATACTATTATGATAATCATTACTATTATTTAATTCATTATTATTATATATTAATTTTATTTAATTCATGTTATTATATATTAATAATTTTAATTTTTTGTATTGTAAATTTTTATTGATAATGAGATTGTCTT
The DNA here is from genome assembly GCA_031772625.1 of Pinus tabuliformis. Lineage (NCBI taxonomy): Eukaryota > Viridiplantae > Streptophyta > Pinopsida > Pinales > Pinaceae > Pinus > Pinus tabuliformis. Next base: position 860,886,557 of record CM062810.1, on the reverse strand, counting down.
TCCGAATAATAACATTATTGAGATTTGGTCGATGTTTCAAACCATCTACTATTACTCATCATCATCAAGAATCTAATGTGGTTCACCCTACAAATGTGAAAAAATCGATGTTCCAAAATGTTTAATGGTTCATTGTTAGTCTTTATGAACTAGCTTTTAGGAATTGGTTGTTATGAATTAGGTGTTGGGAATTAGTTGTTTGGAATAAGCAGAAGAGAGGATTTTATTATTTATTAATTTATTATCTATTTTTGTTTTTTAATTTTATTTTTTTATTTTTTATCTTTTAGTTGTAATATTGTTATGAAATACTACACCATAAGGGAAAAATTATCTAAAAAATATAAAAAGATGAAAAGATATTAGTTAAATAAAAAAAAGAAGAAGATTAAAGTTAGATAAAATGAAATAAAAATAAAAGTAATAAAAGGTCATCAGAGGAGAGGGCACTAATCCACCTCCTATTTAATTTTCAATTCCAACCATCGTACCTATTTAATTTTCTTTTTCAATTCCAACCATCATACCTGTTGAGATTGATCACATGCTTCTAAATCTCAATGCTCTCTCTTAGGTTCATATGATGGAAGTGATCAATCCTCAATGCAGACATTGTGCTTGAGATTGATCAAATGCTTCTCAATCTCAATTCTCTCTCTTAACTTCATATGATGGAAGTGATTAGCCCTGCAGACATGGTGCTTATATTTCATCGCATGTTCAGCTAAAGTTGAGTAATACTTAATTTTAATTTTTATTTAATTTAATTTTTATTATTTAATTATAATTTTAATTTAATTTATTTAATTTTTATTTATCTAGTTGATTCAACCTTACATAAATATATTTATGAGTATCCTTAATAATAAAATGTAAAACAAATTTCACTATTTTATGAAAAACAAAGAATACCTAGCCAAAATTTTGTTTATATTCTTATAAATAAAAATGGAGCATCTTAAACAAAATCTCACATTCACCCATGCTATGAATAATAGAAGTATTTCCTATCATACTCATAATGGGTAAGAAAATAAAATAAAGAACTTAAAAACAAAAGAATCGAATGAAAAACAAATATTTTTTCCTTCTAATTTAAAATTTCAAATAATTCATTGAAACAATGTATAACTCCTATTTCTCCTTTCCCATTTTGTGAAAATTTCAAAACAAATATCATCGGCCATAAATACCCATTGGTAAATATGAGCTTCTAGCTCAAAAATCTTATTCTATAAGCTTGTAATGTCTTTCAATAACATAAATTAATTCTAAAAAAAATATTTTCAAATATTCATTGTAGAAATCCATCCCTTGGCCAAATAAACACCGCTACAAAGAATAGAGAAGTGCTTCAGACATTAAGAAACTACGGAGGCCCAAGAGAAAGGCTTCATCTAAATTTAAATACATAGGAAACTACGGAGGCCCAAGAGAAAGGCTTCATCTAAATTTAAATACATAGAAGCCTACATTTTATAGGCTTTAAAAATGTGTTCAACCCACATAAAATATTGTAATGTTTCTATTTCACTACTTAGAAGGTTTTCAAAATCCTCTCCTTTTTCTTTTTCTAAACTTTTTAAGTGTTTTTATAACAACTCACCCGTTGGATTTTGGGAATTCTTCATTTTCTCGAACTTGTTACTTTTATTTTATTTTTGTTCTATTTTAATAAAAAAAATTGCATGTAGTTTCGAGTTTTTGTTTTCTAAAAGTAAATATATAATTATTTAAAAGTCTATTTAATTAATATTAGTTTTATTTATTGGAATTTAAGCATTTAGTGTTTTGGTTTTTATATTTCAGTGGTTTTTTCGAAAATGTAAATTTATTTTAAATTTAAACTTATCAATTAAAATAAGAAATTGAGATGCTAAAATATATATTATAAAAATTTAAAAAACTACACAGTAAAACATATTAAATATTATATTTTAGTAATATAATAATTATTATTATTTGTTAATTTATATTATTACTATATTAATAATATTAATATTCTTATATTGATATAATTGTCACATCCTAACTTTCCTCATAAAATAATTGTAAAAAAATAAAGAGATTGAAATATCACACACTGGTAATTTTTTTTATTTAATCTTTTCTTTTAAAAGTCCTCTCAAATAATGGTTATCCTTCACCCTTTTAGTTAACTCATTAAAACATACTTTTACTAATTGAACTTATAAATACTCACACAGGTATACCTCACCCTTAGTTTTTATATCATTTACACCACAAGCTATTTATCTCTCACCCTATATTATCAAGGTGTATCTTCTCTTTCCTTTTCATATATAACTTCAGGTATTTCTATTCGATCCAAAAAGACAACACATAGTTTTCCCTCCTTAGGCATAACTACTCAATTAGTTTTCCCTAATGATTAGAGGTTAATGTATCATGTTAGCCTCCAACATATTTGTTACACAGTAATTTGTCACCATTTGTCACCGTCCCTGTTACCCCTTTCCCGCACTTTGGAGGACTCATTCCGGGACCTGTGAGAAGTGACATAACTTGAAAGCACTTGCATTATGTTCCCCTAAGTATGGACATCATATGCCTTGAAGACATCTCCTGCAGAATATCCTTAAAAAGTCCCCTTTTTCCATTAGCATGGATCCACAGTGTATCACCCGCGCCAATGGGGGAAATTCTCCAAAGAGGGCGTGCCCGTTGGCGCTCTGTCTCAGAGTCTTACCTGCGCAAACCAAGTTTGGAAATTTTTTTTAACAAAAGCACGCCCGAGAGTTTTTTCCTTTCGACTCATGAGGCTTTTCAAGGATAATGCCAATCTCATGGATGTCGAGATTCATCGTATCTCTATCCATAATAGCTTTTCGAGGATAATGCTTATCCCATGGATGTATGGATTCATTGTATCTCTTCCTCCTCCTCCATCTATAAAAGCTTATTCTGGTGCATTTGACAAGCTAGTTTTTGAGCATAGGAAGAATTATATTGTCAGAAGTCTGAGAGATTGTTGTAAGAGTCTTCTTTGCATTCATAATCAAAGAGAGAGAGAGAGGCTTGTTCCCGATCCCGACAAGCTTTGCAAGACATATGTAGCTGATCACCCAGCCAAAGGAGGATTTGATGTCAGAACTTCAGTTGTATACTCCTTTGTTGATTATCAATAATAGATGACTATCATTATGGTTCCATTCTTGTTGTTCATTATGATGATGTTTGGATTATATCTTTTATGACCGATATATAATTGCATTTATTAGATTTTATGCTTGTATTTGTGTCGTTCTTTGCATGTGCAGGTGTCCATTCACGGAGATCGTGAGGATCGTGACCAGCCGGAGCAAAGGAACGGGAGTGTCAACTCTTCTACAACACTAGCATTGGAATCCAAGTAGGTTCTCATAATCCACCTTTAATTTGCAATTAGGAACTTGCGTGATAGCATTGTTTGGTTGTTGGTAGACCCATTTTGGGCTAGTGGGATCGCCTCTGTCCGCAGAGGGGATTTACCTCTCCAACAATATTGATGAGAGAATTAATTATTCTGACATAGCTTCTCATTAATTACCATTTTTCTTTATGTTATAAAGAAAGCAATAATTCAACACGTGATTTTTTCCATTTCCCTTCAATTAAAAAACTAATACCTAAAAAGTAGAAGGGATAATTATAAATAAAAATTTTATATAATAAAATTAATAATAAAAATATTACCATTAAGGAGGGTTCTTATATGTGAGATTCAATACCCAATTTACAAATGAGAGTTAAGAAAATTAATTATGGAACAAAATGACGTCAAAAATTGTCTTCTTTTTTTGTGGAAGCTAGCACATGGAAGGATGAACATGGAAGACTGAATGTAAGTAATTTATAATAATATGAAATGTTCATTCCTCATTACTATTTTTTCAATTTGACATAGTATTATAGACATATTTGGGCACTGCAACCCCAATCATATATGTCGATAAACCAAGGGCTCTTTAACCCTTAAAAGTGATGTTTCATACCCTAAAGGATCATGGTCAACTGATTACATCATTTCCCAGAAGTTCCACCTGAAAAACCACTCAGAATTGCCAAAACTGGACCATATTGACTGCTCCATGGTTAAGGTGTGATGCATAGTGGCTGCTACACTAGCCAGGTGCAATGCATACTGAAAGAGCCTTCTGTGGGGTGCGATGAGTGATAATAGACAAATGGCAGAGACAGTTTGCTATGTGGATACCCAGGGAATCTTCTAGAAACTTCTCATATGACACTTGCCCCTCTAAATTCGCCCAGGGATGAGTAAGAGATCAAAGAATTCTCCAAGTGGAACCAAGAACTATCAATGGAATGACACTAATCAGAAGCCCAGAGCTAACGCACACCCTTGCAAGACATCTATAAATAGATCCCTCATCTGAGAGATTTGGAGGTTGGAATTTTGTAATTTGTAAGGAAGTTTGTTTGGTTTATCTTTGAGAAAGGGCATTGTATTGTTGGGTGATCTTGCTTTTCATGAGGTGAAGAGGGCTTTGATATTGGGAGGATGATGCTAGGTCAGACAGCTGGGTTGTAATCCTCTCTTCTACTATTAATAAAGTTATTTGAGTTTTGCTCCATATAATTGTGTATTTGTGAATCTTGTTATTTGTGAATGCAATTGTATGATCAATGTATTTTTTATTCTACATTGTTTACATGGTATTATAGATCGAGATGCTTTGATGTTCTTTTGTTGCTTTGCCTCTACGAGGATTCTCTAAAGCGGAACAAGGTGGAGAGGAGTGGAAAGCTCTATTAAGGGAGAGAGGAAACTAGCAAGGAGCCAAGTGGAAGATCCAGGTTGGTCCCCTTTGCTTCTCTCTTATCTATAATACGTAAAGGAAATCACAATTTGCTTTGATTGTTTGTTTCTAAGATAGCTACCCATCTTAGTGGGACTAGCAGATCGAAAAGACACTAGTTTTCCCGGAAAGAAAATGGCGACTCCATTGGGGAGCGATTAGTTTGTTTGTTTGTTACTATTGTTTTCTTTATAAAATAAAGATGGAGCCTAAAGTTAGCCAGATAGCCTTCTAACTGCCCTTGCTATGCAAGTGCAAAGTAGATGAATGTTGCTTCAGTCAATCTCTGAGTTTGTTTATGAACTGAACATCTAACTTACAAACATCCTAAATTCCCTTGTGGTAGCTCAATAACCTCCTAAGATCATATCCCTATACTTTTTTTTACTGGTCATCATAGCTCAGCCTAAATCACTAAACTTAGCTGCAAATTTTGAGCAAAAACCTAGCTCATTTTTGCTCCCTGGCCCATTGCACTGTCTGTAACTGGGAGCCCGTATGCATCACACCTCCCGTGTGTTGCAAGTGAGATGCATCCCTGTTTCCCTGAAGGACAGGTGTGATGACTGAGTGATATTGTTTCTCTCTTTGGAAGTTGGTGTTTTCCTCCTTGTTTTCAGCTCTATTCAATAGTTTTTCTACTTATGATCATTATCTCATTGCTAAAGCCTCCACTGTCTGTAATTGGGAGCCTGTATGCATCGCACCTCCCATGTGTTGCAAGTGAGATGCATCCCTGTTTCCTTGAAGGATAGGTGCGATGACTGAGTGATATTGTTTCTCTCTCTGGAAGTTGGTGTTTTCCTCCTTGTTTTCAGCTCTATTCAATAGTTTTTCTACTTATGATCATTATCTCATTGCTGAAGCCTTCTTCCTTTACATTATTCAGCCTCCATTCATTAGGATTTGTAATTTTTTTTATGTATTTTTCATCATTTACAGTCCTTCTTTGTCAAAAGTAGCGTAATCAAACTGTCGTTTTTGATGCAAAAAGTGTCGTAACTGTCATTTTGAGTCAAAAAGAAGAGTGTCGTAAATTATTCTTCCTCTAGATAGTTGATTGTACTTTTGTCATTGTATTTGACTTGAATTGTCAATATTTGAAGTGTCAAAATTAGTTTCCATTTGAAATCAAAAGTGTCATTTTAGTCTTCCTTTCATTTTGAAGAGAAACTGTTGAAATGTCGCTTTGGAGAAAATAGTTTAGATCTATACTTAGTTTTCCTTTTTGGCATTCTCACATTAAGGAAACGAAAAAATGCATGCATGTGCATTTTTGTTTAGACTGTGTGCGAAAGATGATTTAGGAGAAGTGAATTTAGTGTGTGCTCTTTGCTCTCTATTGAAAGAATCGCTATCTTCTTTCATTAGTATCTAGGATTTTCATTGCTGAAAGAAAATAAATGACTGCTTATCATTTCAGATTGCATATTTAGGAATTTTACATCTACATCACACGGTGAACCTTGAATAACAAACTTATAAACAAGATCAACTCTAAAATAAATCTCAATGAACATAAAAATTCTTTGGAACCTAGCACAACACATCTAGAAGTCTAGGCTAGAGATGTGTTTCGGCGTTGTAAAACTTGGTAACTATCATTTTCGTTGAAGGTTGGGTGATTCCTCTTCTTTGATACGACAAGTGCTAGTATGGACTTATGCTCCCTGTACCATTGAGTATATATTGGGAAACCACAATAGGCTGATATCCTTTATCGATAGGAAACCATGTTTGTCTCCCTATCGATTGCAATGCACTAAACATAGCATTCAGGAAGATTGACTGTTGTACGTAAAGTCCTTTGTAATTTCTCTTTAATTTACCACCAAGGTGTATAGTGTAGTTTTGCGATTGGTTTGGTAATCCCTCTCTCTAGATTTCTAGAGTAGTCACTTTCATTGCTTTTCGACTCCTTAAAAGAAAAGGTCCATTTGAGCACTTGTCACTTCAGGCTCATTAAAAATCAAAGTTGACTAGAGTCATCTTTAGCTTTTTCTCGACTCTTAAAAATTGAAAAAGCAAAGTTGTGTCAAAGCATCATAAAATTTATTTAATATGGAATAACATCCTTGTTCCTTCATTAATCTTAGGTTGAGATAATGGAGTCCACCGACCAAGGGATCCCTCTTGGAGGGAATCCTAGTCCTTTCTCTTCTTGGGGAGATATTGGTGCTCCGTATATGGCTACATTGTCCCTTCCAGGAGTCACAATCAGCCTGCCAGTATGGCTTTTCTCAACCTTTGTCATTCAAAATACCGTGATTCCTCAGCAATCGAATCAACAAGAAGATGATACTGAAGTTATCCCTTCACCTTCTACTTTGCTTGTTTCTCCCTCCCCTACCTCCTCTTCGCTTGGTGAAACTAGTGATACTAAAAACCAAGTAGCTAAGAAGAAGAAGAAGAAGTCACTCAAACAAGGGAGTAACCACGCATCATCCGGTGAAAATCCGCATCCCGAACTTTCCAAACCTATATCTCCATGCATAATTTGCAAAGGAAACCATTTTCATTGAGATTATCCTTGTATTCCATGGATCTTGATAGAATGGTCTCCCCATTCGCACCGTCTAGTGTCATCAACCTCTGTCAATCATGTTGACAACACATCATCAACTAGTGAAAATGAAGTCAATAGATAGAAAAGAAAGGTTAGATGTCCTTCTAGGTTGTGTGAAGGCAATCATGCTCTTCACCGTTGTCTTTTTATGGATGAAGCCAAAATTTCCTAGATAACCATCCTGCTTCACCACAGCGAATTCCACTTGGATACAAGAAACTCTTACCAAGTCCATCGCTAGTTGAAAATTTGACTTACAGAACTCAATCATCGGTCGAAACGCCTATCGTTGAAAGCTAAAACTTCTTAGTCCATACCGGACCAAAGTCAATAGGTCAAGATGGCAGTCAACCCAATCTTACCTTCAGAAGGTCCACCTTCAGATGATACAATTTCCAAAGAGAATGATAATGACACCGTTCAAATTCTTTTTGTTACTACAGAGTCTGATGAACTTGAGGGCAATCCACCCATTCCACCCATTTTTGTTAGGCCCCTATACTACTAGTGTAACCCCTTATTGTTATTAGTACAACCCCTTTATTATATTGATGTACTCATGTAGTGCCCATATTGTTACTGTTGTGCCCCATAGAAGCCCACTAATGTTATTATTGTGCCCTTAGATTATTATTGTTATGTCGGCTCTGATTATATTATGACCCCTTAGAATCCTATATATAGAAAGGAGGTTTTTTCATTTGTATCATCCAAGAATTGTTCATTTATGTAATGTAAAGGAGGTTTCCCCCTCGAAGAGGCTGAATTCTAAGGCGTTGATCTATCTTTTCTAACTTTTCTTGAGCTTGTTTCATAACAGAGCAATCATGCATCATCAGGTGAAAATCTGCACGCCGAACTTTCCAAACCTAGATCTCCATGCATAATTTGCAAAGGAAACCATTTTCATCGAGATTATCATTGTATTTTGTGGATCTTGATAGAATGGTCTCCCCATTCGCACCATCTAGTGTCATTAACCTCTGTCGATCATGTTGACAACACATCATCAACTAGTGAAAATGAAGTCAATAGACAGAAAGGAAAAGTTAGATGTCCTTGTAGGTTGTGTGAAGGAAATCATGCTCTTCACCGTTGTCCTTTTCTGGACAAAGCCAAAAGTGTCCTGGATAACCATCCTACTTCACCATAGTGACTTCCACCTGGATACAAGAAACTCTTACCAAGTCCATCGCTAGTTGAAAATCCGACATACATAACTCAATCATCGGTTGAAACACCTATTGTTGAAAGTAAAACTTCTTAGTCCATACCAAACCAAAGTCAATAGGTCAAGATGGAAGCCGACCCAATCTTGCCTTCAGAAGGTCCACCTTCAGATGATACAATTTCCAAAGAGAATGATAATGACACCATTCAAATTCTTTTTGTTACTACAGAGTCTGATGAACTTGAGGGCAATCCACCCATTCCTTTACAACAAGAGGAAAGTTCCCCAGTTTAGGAGGTTCATTCGGATGTTTATCCAGTACCTCCTCCTAGTAGTCTAGTCGTTTCATTCGATTGGAATCAACTAGCAAGACCCCGCCTTCCATCTAATATACCATTCTGGATCATAGTACAAGTGTACAAAATGATCATGTCTAACACTATCATAGATGAAGGGGCTTTAATGAGTATCCTTTCCTCAACTTCTTGGAAAGCGCTTGGTTCACCATTGCTTGCTCCTATCACACAAAATTTATCAGGCTTTAACAAAGGAACCAATCGACCATTAGGGATCCTTTCGAAGTTGCCGATAACTTTGAAAAGAAAAATCGTTCACTTGAACGTGATGGTAGTCCAAGGACCACTAGATTACAATCTACTTCTTGGATGTGACTACATATATAGCATGGAAGCTATTGTTTCCACACTCTTTTGAGTGATGTGTTTCCCGCATGAAGGCAGAATGGTACAGCTTATCGACCAACTTTCATTTTCCGATTCAAATACAACTACAAGTCAAACATCATCCCTAAATGGTCTCTTTGCATCAAGAATGTCTCTTCAACCTTCATTTCATCCACCTAATTACCACTAGTAGTCTAGTGAATGTAACAAAGCTTAGGGGGCATGCACCGTGGTCTGCTTCAATAGATAAACCCAGCTGAATAGATATATTTCCTTGTAGGCTATATGATTGATCTGAAACACCATTTCCTTGTAGGCTATGGGATCCGTCTGAAACAGTTATTTCCTTGTAGGTTATGTGATTAGAAGCTCACACCATTCACCTTTGTCTATGGTCAGAGCCAAGGAAGTGTTTTTTTGTTTAGCCACTGATAGAATCAATCCTGCCTAACCACAAGGACTTCCATATGGTAACCTAGAAACTCTCCTTTTCTCCATGCGTGGGGGCCTGCAAATCTTTTTATGCAAGCAAAAGACGACCAATTTCATTTTTTAGCTTTTTAAATTTTTTTAGATTTTTAGCTTTTTAGTTCAACTTCTTAGGTTAGGTGAATGGTCTGATTCACCATTCACCTTTGTCGGCGATTCTCAGACAAAGCAAAGGAAGTGTTTTATCTAGATGAAAGTCAAAACTATCCTACCTAACCTCAGTAGTTCCATAGCTTTTAATGTAGTTAGCTCTGTAGTTTGGTCATTTCTAGCTTGTATAAAAAGGCAATGGGCATATGTTATCGTAGAGTTCAAGCTCACTAAAAAATGAACCTACTAATAAGAGACATCTTTAAATGACTGATACGAGCAATGTTTTCACAAGGTTCAAGCTCGCTAAAAAATAAACTCGCCACTGGGTATAGTTTCTCCCGATTTAATCTTATTAAAAAATGAATACACCTTCAATAAAAAACCTTTGTGATTGCTATGCTATCATCGTTTTTAACATTTTTTGTTTTCTTCCATCACCTCCATTCTTTTGATCGATCATATGCTTCCAGTTGATTGTTTACCCTTTTGAGGAGCACCTACAATGAGTGGTTTTGTTAGCCACCATCTTCACATGGCCATGTTTTAAGAAGTTCCAAACTTACCTAGAACCAATTGCTACTAGGAAACACCACTCATTCCTAAACCCTAACTATTTTATAACATTTTAACGAGCATTTTGTAACTTTGATTTAAGCATTCATTAAAAGAATTTATTAAAGTGTTATATACCTCTAAACCCCAAACCCTAAATGCTAAACCCTAAACCTAAAACCGCACACCCTAAACCCTAAACACTAAGCATTTTATAACCTTTTACAAAGTGTTTTGTAACTTTTATTTAAGTGTTTATTAAAAGAATTTATTAAAGTGTTATAAAGCCTAAGCCCTAAAACCTATGTATTTTATAACATTTTAAAGGGTGTTTTGTAACTTTTATTTATGTGTTTATTAAAAACATTTACTAAAGTGTTATAAACCCTAAATCGTAAACCTTAAACCCTAAGCATTTTATAACATATTAAAATTTATTTGTAACGTTTATTTAAGTGTTTATTAAAATAATTTACTAAAGTGTTATAAACCCTAAATCCTAAGCCCTAAACCCCGAACCCTAAACCCTAAACCATAAAACCTAAGATTTTTATAACACTTTTAAAAGTGTTTTGTAATTTTTATTTAAGTGTTTATTAAGAGCATTTTATAAAGCGTTATAAACCCTAAAACCTAAACCCTAAGCATTTTACAACATTTTAAAAAAAGTTTTGTAAGTTTTATTTAACTGTTTATTAAATAATTTACTAAAGTCTTATAAACCATAAACCCTAAACCCTAACCCCTAAACCGTAAAACCTACACCCCAAACCCTAAATCCTAAACCATAAACCCTAAATCCTAAACCCTAAACCCTAATCATAAAAGCATTTACTAAAGTGATATAAACCCTAAACCCTAAGAGTTATATAACATTTTAACAAGAATTTTGTAACTTTTTTTAAAGTTTTTATTAAAAGTATTTACTAAACCGCCCCTAAACCCTAAACCCTAAGAATTTTATAACATTTTAACAAGTGTTTTGTAACTTTTTTTAAGTTTTTATTAAAATAATTTACTAAAGTCTTATAAACCCTAAACCCTAAACTCTAAACCCTAAGCATTTTATAACATTTTAAACCCTAAACCCTAAACCTAAACCCTGAGCATTTTATAACATTTTAAAAAGCATTTTGTAACTTTTTTTCAAGTGATTATTAAAGGAATTTATTGAAGTGTTTTAAAACCTATACCCTAAACCCTAAACCCAAAAATATAGGCATTTTATAACATTTTAAAAAGCTTTTGTAACTTTTTTAAGTGTTTATTAAAATAATTTACTAATGTCTTATAAACCCTAAACCCTAAACCCTAAGAATCTTATAACCTTTTAAACCCCAAACCTCAAACCCTAAGTATTATATAACATTTTAACAAGTGTTTTTTACCTTTTTTTAAGCTTCTATTAAAAGAATTTATTGATGTTTTATAAACCCTAAACCCTAAGCATTTTATAACATTTTAAAGCCTAAACCACAAACCCTAAGCATTTTATTACATTTCAAACAAGAATTTTGTACCTTTTAAATCCCAAACATTAAACCCTAAACCCTAAATCCCAACCGTAAATCTTAATCATATTATAACATTTGAAAAATTGTTTTGTAATTTTTTGAAGTGTTTATTAAAAGCATTCACAAATGTGTTATAAACCGTAAACCCTAAACCATAAAACCTAGGCATTTTAAAACATTTTACCAATCATTTTGTAACTTCTATTTAAGTGTTTATTAAAAGAATTTATTAAAGTGTTATAAAACCTAAACCCTAAAACCCAAACCCCAAGGCCCAAACCACAAAACCTAAACCCTAATCATTTTATAACCTTTTAAAAAGTGTTTTTTATATTTTATTTAAGTGTTTATTAAAATAATTTACTAAAGTGTTGTAAAACCTAAACTCTAAACTCTAATTCCCAAACCCTAAACCATAAACCCTAAACTAGAGTGTTATAAACACTAAACACCAAACCATAAACCCTAAGACTTTTATAACATCTTAAAAAACATTGCGTAACTTTTATTTAAGTGTTTATTAAAACCATTTACTAAAGTGTTATAAACCTTAAACCCTAAACCCTACACCATAAACCCTGAACCCAAAACCATAAACCCTAAACCCCAAGTATTTCATAAAAGTTTAAAAAGAATTTTTTAACCATTATTTAAGTGTATATTACAAATTTTTACTAAATTGTTAAAAACCCTGAGCCCTAAACCCTAAACCCCAAACCCAAAGCATTTTACAACAAACTGTTTTGTAACTTTTATTCAAGTGGTTCTTAGGGGAATTTACTAAAGTTTTATAATCCCTAATCCCTAATCCCTAAACGCCAAACCTTAAGCCCTAAACCATAAACCCTAAGCATTTTATACTAGTTTAAAAATCATTTTTTAATTTTTATTTAAGTGTTTATTAAAAGCATTTACTAAAGTGTTATAAACCCTAAACCATAAACACAAAACCCTACACCCTAAACCCTAAACCATAAGAATTTTACAACATTTTAAAAAGTTTTTTAAACTTTTATTTAAATATTTACTAACAACATTTACTAAACTATTATAAAATATAAACCCTAAACCCTAAGCATTTTATAACATTTTAAAAAGAGTTATGTAACTTTTATTTAAGTTTTTATTAAAATAAATTACTAAAGTGATATAAACCCTAAACCCTAAACCCTAAACCCTAGGCATTTTATAACATTTTAAGAAATTTTTTGTAACTTTTATTTAAGTGATTATTAAAATCATTTACTAAAGTGTTATAAACCTTAAATCCTAAACCCCAAACCCTATAGCCTAAAGCCAAAAGCCTAAAGCCTAAACATTTTATAACATTTTAAAAATCATTTTGTAACTTTTATTTAAGTGTTTATTAAAAGCATTTACAAAATTGTTATAAACCCTAAACCCTAAACACTAAACCCCAAAACCCAAACCTCAAACCCTAAAACCTAAACCTAAAACTTAAAACCTAAATCCCAAACCCTAAACCCTAACCCTAAATGTTAAGAATTTTATATAATTTTAAAAAGAGTTCTATAACTTTTTTTAAGTGTTTATTTAAAGAATTTACTGAAGTGTTATCAGCCCTAAACCCTAAACCCTAAAACATAAGCTTAAAAAGTGTTTTCAAACTTTTATTGAAGTGTTTATTAAAACCATTTACTAAAGTCTTATAAACCCTCAACCCTAAATGCCAAACACCGAACCCTAAACCCTAAAGCTCAAATCTTAAACCCTAAACCCCAAGCCCTAAACCCTAAAGCCAAAATCTTAAGCATTTTAAAACATTTTAAAAAGTGTTATGTAATTTTATTTAACTGTTTATTAAAAGAACTTACTCACATTTTATAAACCCTAAACCTGGACTGTAAACCCAAAAACCTAAACCCTAATCCCTAAAGCCTAAACCCTACATATTTTATAACATTTTAAAAATCGTTTTGTAAGTTATATTTAAGCTTTTATTAAAATCATTTACTAAAGTGTCATTAACCCAAAACCCTAAGCTCTAAACTCCAAACCATAAACCATAAACCATAAACCCTACAGATTGTATAACATTTCAAAAACATTTTATGACTTTAATTTAAGTGTTTATTAAGAGCATTTAAAAAAGTCTTATAAACCCTAAACTCTAAGCATTTTATAACATTTTAAAAAGTGTTTTGTAACTTTTATTTAAGTGTTTATTATAAGAATTTACTAAAGTCTTATGAAACCTAAACCCTAAGAATTTTATAACATTCTAAAAAGCCTTTTGTAACTTTTATTTAAGTCTTTATTTAAATAATTTACAAAGGTTTTATAAACCCTCAACCGCAAATCCTAAAACAAAAACTCTAAACCTCAAACCCTGAAACCTAAACACTAAACCCTAAGCATTTTATAACATTTTAAAAAGTGTTTGGTAAATTTTACGTAAGTGTTTATTAAAATAATTTACTAAATTATTCTAAACCCTAACCCCTGAAACCTAAACCCTAAACACCAAACCCTAAAACGTATATCCTATACCCTAAATCCTAAGAATTTCATAACATTTTAAAATGTGTTTTGTAATTTTTATTTACTTGTTATAAACATTAAACCCTAAACCCCAAACCCTAAGTATTTTATAACATTTGAAAGATCATTTTGTAACTTGTATTTAAGTGTTTATTGAAAACATTTACTAAAGTATTATAAACCGTAAACCCTAAACCATAAACCCTAATCATTTTATAACATTTTAAAATTTTTTGTCACTTTTATTTAAAGGTTTATTGAAAGGATTTACTAAAGAGTTATAAACCCTAAATCCTAAACCATAAACCCTAAGAATTTCATAAAAAAATTTAAACTAGTTTTGTAACTTTTGTTTAACTGTTTATTAAAATCATTTACTAAAGTGTTATAAACCCTAAATCTAAACCCTTAGCATTTTACAACATTTTAAAAATTGTTTTGTAACTTTTATTTAAGTGTTTATTAAAATAATTTACTAAAGTCTTATAAACCCTAAACCATAAACCCCAAAACCTAAACCCCAAACCCTAAACACGAAGCATTTTACAACATTTTAAAAAGAGTTTTGTAAGTTTTATTTGAGTGTTTATTAAAATAATTTACTAAAGTGTTATAAACCCTAAACCCTAAACCCTACACCCCAAACCCTAAATCCTAAACCCTAAACCCTAAACCTTAAGAATTTTATAACATTTTAAAAAACATTTTGTAACTTTTATTTAAGTGTTTTATAAACCCTAAACCATAAACCCTAAACGCTAAACTCTAAACCCTAAGCTCTAAGACCTAAACCGAAAACCCCAAACCCTAAACCCTAAATCCTAAACCCCAAACCCTAAACCCTAAGCCCTAAACCCTAAGAATTTTATAACAATTTAAAAATCGTTTTGTAACTTTTAGTTAAGTGTCTATTAAAATAATTTATGAAAGTGTTATCAACCCTAAAACCTAAACCCTAAACCCTAAACCCCAAAGCCTAAACCTAAAACCCTAAACGTAAGAATTTTATAAAATTTTAAAAAGTGTTTTGTAACTTTTCTCTCAGGATTTATTAAAAGAATTTACCAAATAGTTACAAACCTTAAACCCTAAACCCAAAACCCAAAACCCCCAAACCATAAACGCTAATCCATAAGCATTTTAACATTTTAAAAAGCATTTTGTAAACCATAAACCCTAAAACCTAAACTCTAATCCTTAAGCCCATAAACCCAAACCCTAAACCATAAACTCGAAGCATTTTATAACATTTTAAAAAGTTCTTTCCAACATTTATTTAAGTGTGATTAAAAGAATTTACTAGAGTGCTATAAGCCGTAAACCCTAAACCCTAAGCATTTTACAACATTTTAAAAAGAATTTTGTAACTTCTATTTAAGTGTTTATTAGAAGCATTTACTAAATTGTTATAAACCTTAAACCCTAAACACAAAACCTTAAGCACTAAACTCCGAAACCCTATACCCTAAACCCTAAACCCTAAACCCTAGGGATTTATAACATTTTATAAATCGTTTTGTAACTTTTACTTAAGTGTTTATCAAAAGAATTTAGTAAAGTGTTATAAACCCTAAACTCTAAACCCCAAACCCCAAAACATAAGGATTTTATAACATTTTAAAAAGTGTTTTGTAACATTTATTTAAGTGTTTATTAAACCATTTACTAAAGTGTTATAAACCCTAAACCCTAAACCCCAAACCGTAATCCCTAAACCCTAAACCCTATACCATAAACTCTAAACCCTAAGCATTTTTGTAACTTTTATTTAAGTGTTTATTAAAAGAATTTATTAAAGCATTATAAACCATAAACGCTAAACCCCAGACCTCAAACGCAAATCCTAAACCCTAATTATTTTATAACATTTTAACAAGCGTTTTCTAACTTTTTTTAAGTGTTTATTAAAATCATTTACTAAAGTTATAAACCCTAAACCTTAAGCATTTTATTACATTTTAACAAGCATTTTGTAACTTTCTAAAACCCTAAACCCTAAGCATTTGATAAAATTTTAATAAGAATTTTGTATTATTTTATTTTTTTTTTACTAAAAGCATTTACTAAAATGTTATAAACCATAAACCCTAAACATAAAACCCTTCACCATAAACCCCAAAACCTATACCCTAGACCATAAAACCTAAGCAATTTATAACATTTTAAAAAGTGTTTTATAACTTTTATTTGTGTTTATTAAAACCATTTACTAAGGTCTTATAAACCCTAAGCCCTAAGCCCTAAACCCCAAATCCTAAACCCTAAACCCTAAACCCTCACAATTTTATAAAAATATAAAAAGTATTTTGGTAACTTTTATTTAAGTGTTCATTAGAAGAATTTAATTAAATGTTATAAACCCTAAACCCTAAACCCTAAGCCTTAAGCATTTTATAATAGTTAAAAAAGAGTTTTCTAACTTTTATCTAAGTTTTTATAAACCTTAAATCCTGTACATTAAACCATAAACCCTAAGAATTTTATAACATTTTAAAAACCATTTTGTAAATATTATTTAAGCGTTTATTAAAAGAATTTAGTAAAGGGTTATAAAATTTAAACCCTAAACCCTAAGTATTTTATAACATTTTAGAAAGTGTTTCCTGAACTTATTTAAGTGTTTATTAAAAGCATTTACTAAGCCGTAAATCCTAGACCCTAAACCTCAAATGTTAAACCCTAATCCCCAAACCCTAAAACCCTAAACCCTAAGCATTTTATAACATTTTAAAAAGTGTTTTGAAACTTTTATTTAAGTGTTTATTAAAAGAATTTACTAAAGTATTATAAAACCTAAACCCTAAATACTAAACACAAACCCTAAACCCGAAGTCATAAACCGTAAACCGTAAACCTTAAACCCAAACCCTAAAACTTAAACCCTAAAACCTAAAATCTGTTTTGAAATTTTCATTTAAGTTGTTATTAAAAGAATTTAATAAAGTATTATAAACCCTAAACCCTAAACCCTAAACTCTAAACTCTAAACCAGAAACCCTAAATACTAAACTCTATACCTAAAATGCTAAACCCTAACCCCTAAACTCTAAACCCTAAATCCAAAACCCTAAACCATAAACATTTTATAACATTTTAAAAGTAATTTTGTAACTTTTAATTAAGTTTTTATTAAAATAATTTACTAAAGTGTTCTAAACCCTAAACCGTAAACCCTAAAATGTAAGCATTTTATAAAATTTTAAAAACATTTAGTAATTTTATTTAAGTGTTTATTAAGATAATTTACTAAAGTCTTATAATCCTACACCTCTAACCCTAAAACCTAAACCCTAAACCCATTGCATTTCATAACATTTTAGACCCTAAACCCTAAAACCTAAACATTTAATGACATTTTAGTAAGACTTTTGTAACTTTTTAAGTGTTTATTAAAAGCATTTAATAAACTATTATAAACCCTAAACCTAAACCCTAAACTCTAAATCCTAAGTATTTAATAACATTTTAAAAGGCGTTTTGTTACTTTTTTTAAGTGTTTATTAAAATAATTTACTGAAGTGTTCTAAAACCTAAACCATGAACCCTAAGAATTTTAGAACATTTTAAAGCCTAAACCATAAACCCTAACCCTAAACCCTAAGCATTTTATAACATTTTAAAAAACATTTTGTAACTTTTTTTAAGTGTTTATTAAAAGCATTTACTAAAGTGTTATAAACCCTAAACCCTAAACCCTAAACCCTAAACCCTAAGCATTTTATAACATTTTTTACAAGAGTTTTTTAACTTTTGTTTAAGTGTTATTAAAAGCATTTACGAAACTGTTATAAACCCTAAATCCTAAATTCTCAACCCTAAACCCCAAACCCTAAACCCTAAACCCTAATCATATTATATAGAATTTTAAAACTGTTTTGTAACTTCTGTTTTAGCTTTTATTAAAATAATTTACCAAACTGTTATAAACCCTAAACATTAAATCATAAATTCTAAACCCTAAGCCCTAAATATTAAATCGTAAATTCTAAACCCTAAACCCTAAACCCTACACCCTAAACCATAATCCCTAAGCATTTTATAGCATTTTAAAAAGTGTTTTGTAATTTTTTTAAGTGTTTATTAAAAGCACTCACTAAAGTGTTATAAACCCTAAACACTAAACCCTCAACCCTAAACCCCAAACCCCAAACTCTAAAACCTAATTTTTTAAAAACATTTTAAAAAGCATTATAAACCCTAAACCCTAAACCCCAAACCCTAAAACCTAAGGATTTTATAACATTTTAAAAAACGTTTTGTAACTTTTATTTAAGTCATTATTAAAACCATTTACTAGTATTTTATAAACCCTAAACCCTAAAACCTAAACCCCAAACCCTAAACCCTAAACACTAAACATTTTATAACATTTTAACAAGTGTTTTGTAACTTTTTGTTGAAGTGTTTATTAAAAGCATTTACTAAATTGTTATAAACTCTAAACCATAATCCCTAAACCCTAATCATTTTATAGAATTTTAAACCCTAAACCCTAAACCCAGAAACCCTAAACCCTATACCCTATACACTAAACCCTAAAGCCTAAGAATTTCATAACATTTTAAAAAGAGTTTTGTAACTTTTTTTGAGTGTTTATTAAAGGCATTTATTGAAGTGTTATAAATCCTAAACCATAAACACTAATAATTATATAGAATTTTATACCCTAATCCTTATGCATTTTATAATATTTTAAACCCTAAACCCTAAGCATTTAATGGCATTTTAACAAGCCTTATGTAACTTTTTTTAAGTGTTTATTAAAAGCATTTACTAAACTGTTATCAACCCTAAACCCTAAACCCTAAACTCTAAATCCTAAGTATTTTATAACATTTTAACAAGCGTTCTGCTACTTTTTTAAGTGTTTATTAAAAGAATTTACAAAGTGTTATAAACACTAAACCATAAACCCTAAGTATTTTATAACATTTTAACAAGTGTTTTGTAACATTTTTTTAAGTTCCTTTTAAAAGGATTTACTAAAGTGGTATAAATCCCAAACCCTAAACCCTAAACCCTAACCCTAAACATTAAGCATTTTATAAAATTTTAAAAAGTGTTTTGTGACTTTTTTTGAGTGTTTATCTAAAGCATTTACTAAAGTGTTTTAATCCCTAAGTATTTTATAACATTTTAGCAAGCATTTTGTAACATTTTCTTAAGTGTTTATTAAAAGAATTTACTAAAGTGTTATAAACCTCTAAACCCTAAACCCTAAACGTAAAACACTAACCCTCAAACCCCCAACCCTAAACCCTCAACACTAAGCATTTTATAACCTTTTAAAAAGTGTTTTGTAACTTTTATGTAAGTGTTTATTAAAATAATTTAATAAAGTGTTATAAACCCTAAACCCTAAATACTAAAAACTAAACCTGAAACCTAAACTCTAAACCCTAAAACCTGAACCCTTTGTATTTTATAACATTTTGAAGAGCATTTTTTAACTTTTATCTATGTGTTTATTAGAAACATTTACTAAATTACATGAACCTGACGATCACATAAACCTAAAATCTGATTTACTAAAGTGTTATAAAACCTAAAACGTAAACCATAAACCCTAAGCATTTTATAACATGTTAAAATTTGTTTGTAACTTTTATTTAAGTGCTTATTAAAAGAATTTACTAAAGCTTTATAAACCCTAAATCATATGCCCTAAACTCGAACCCTAAACCCTATACCATAAACCCTAAGAATATTATAACATTTTTAAAAGTCTTTCGTAATTTTTATTTAAGTGTTTATTAAAAGAATTTTCTAAAGTGTTATAAACCCTAAAACCTAAACCCTAACCATTTTAAAACATTTTAAAAAGTGTTTTGTAACTTTTATTTAAGTGTTTATTAAAATAATTTACTAAAGTCTTATAAACCCTAAACCTTAACTGCTAAACCACAAACCATAAACCCTAAACCCTAAAACTGAAGCATTTTATAACATTTTAAAAAGCGTTTTTAACTTTTATTTAAGTGTTTATTAATAGCATTTACTAAAGTGGTATAAACCCTAAACCCTAAACCCTACACTTGAATCCCTAAATCCTAAACCCTAAACTCTAATCATAAAAGCATTTACTAAAGTGTTATAAACCCCAAACATAAACCCTAAACCCTAAGAGTTAGATAACAGTTTAACAAGCATTTTGTAACTTTTTTAAAGTTTTTATTAAAAGTATTTACTAGACCATACCTAAACCCTAAACCCTAAGCATTTCATAACATTTTAACAAGTGTTTTATTACTTTTTTTAAGTGTTTATTAAAACCTAAACTCTAAACCCTAAGCATTTTATAACATTTTAAAACCTAAACCCTAAACCCTGAGCATTTTATAACATTTTAAAAAGTGTTTTGTAACTTTTTTTCAAGTTTTTATTAAAAGAATTTACTGAAGTGTTTTAAACCCTAGACCCTAAATCCTAAGCATTTTATAACATTTTAACAAGTGTTTTGTAGCTTTTTTTAAGTTTTTATTAAAATCATTTACTAAAGTCTTATAAACCCTAAACCCTAAACTCTAAACCCTAATCATTTTATAACATTTTAAACCCTAAACCCTAAACCATGAGCATTTTATAACATTTTAAAAAGTGTTTTGTAACTTTTTTTCAAGTGTTTATTAAAAGCATTTACAAAAGTGTTTTAAACCCTTGACCCTAAACCCTAAACCCTCAACCCCAAAAACTAAGCATTTTATCACATTTTAAAAAGCATTTTGTAACTTTTTTTAAGTGTTTATTAAAACATTTACTAAAGTCTTATAAACCATAAACACTAAATCCTATGCATTTTATAAAATTTTAAACCCTAAGCCCTAAGCATTTAGTGAAATTTTAACAAGGCTTTTGTAACCTTTTTTTTTTAAGTTTTTATTAAAAGAATTTACTAAATTGTTATAAATCCTAAACCCAAACCCTAAACCATAAGCATTTTATAACATTTTAAACCCCAAACCCAAAACCATAAACTCTAAACACTAAGTATTTTATAACATTTTATGAAGTGTTTTGTTACCTTTTTTTAAGTGTTTATTGAGAGATTTTACTCATGTTTTATAAACCGTAAACCCTAAACCCTAAGCATTTTATAGCATTTTAACATTTTTTTCGCAACTTTTTTTAATTGTTTATTAAAAGCATTTACTAAAGTGTTATAAACCCTAAACCCTAAACGCTAAGAATTTTAAAACATTTTACCAAGTATTTTGCAGGTTTTATTTAATTGTTTATTAAAATAATTTATTAAAGTGTTATAAAACCTAAACCCTAAACCCAAAATGCGAAACCCTAAAAATCAAACCCAAAACCCCAAAACTTGAACCCTAAACCCGAAATGCGAAACCCTAAAACTCAAACCCAAAACCCCAAAACTTGAACCCTAAACATTTTATAACATTTTAAAAGGTGTTTTGTATCTTTTATTTAAGTGTTTATTAAAAGAATTTACTAAAGCGTTATAAACTCTAAACCCTAAACCCTAAACCTTAAACCCTAAACCCGAAACCATAAACCCTAAAACTTAAACATTTTATAACATAAACACCCAATTTACAACATGCAGAACAATAAGGCAAATGATGAGGTCAGTCAAGGATAACATAGATCATCAACAACTCAAGGGTGTGTACAATATTGATTGCTCCTGTGGCAAGAGTTATATTGGGGAAACAGGAGGATCTCTGAAAAAATGACTTAAAGAGCACAAAGCTGATATAAAGAATGGGAGGTCCCATACATCAGCCCTTGATGAACACTCATCCAAAACAAAACATCATGTGTGTTTGGAATGTGGATATGGCTTGGTAGCAAAGGTTTGTATGCTACTGGCCCAATTCATTCCAATATTTGAAAGGGAACACAATACTGAGGTGCTAATTTAGCACATCTGCTCCACTATAGAGTGCTTTTCCTTGTCTTGATTCGTAAATATACATGATACCCTTCCTTAAACTCTTTGTAGGTTATTTTATTATCTATATAACATTTTTACCTATACTGAGAAGCATCCAAATTATGACCAACCTTTTCAATTGTTTGCTCCATTTTGGTTAGCATGTTAGGACCTAATGCCAATTTTTTGACAGGGTTGCCCTAGTCCATGCGTATCCTAAATTTCCTCCCATACAATACCTCAAAGTGGATCATTCCTAAGGAGTCATGGAATCCATTGTTATAATAAAATTCAATCATATGGAGGTAATCCTCTGATTTACTTGAATGTTACGTCACAAACATTCTTAACATATCTTGCAACACTTGGTTGGATTCCTCAGTCTGCCCATCCATTTGAGGGTGATAGGCTATGCTAAATTCAATTTGTGTACCCAAACTAGAGAAAAGATTCTTCCAAAATTAAGATGTAAACTTTACATCCTGATTAGATATTACCACTTTGGGTACCCCATGTAGCCTGAATATTTATTTCATAAATATACAAGAAATTTGAATAGATTTATAGGTTGATTTCATTGGTATAGAATGAAAGGTCTTGCTTAACTTGTCAACTACAACCATAATAGGGTAATTTTTCTTTTTGGTTATGGGCAGACCTATAATAAAGTCCAACGTGATTGTTTCCCACTTCCATTCAGGAATAGGGAAGGGTTGCTAGCCAAGTGGGATGTTGATGTTTCACTTTCACTTGCTGACTAACTACCATTCCAAATCATATGAATTTACAGTGGCAGGATGCTCCAGTCTAGTTCCTAGTGATGGAGGCAACCTAATGTCATAGTGGGAATGCTTATTCATATAGGCAGTATCCTTTCCAAGTGATCCAATTTATGTTATAAGAGACATTGTCCCATTTCCATGCTAGCCAATCAATCAGACATATGGGAATGGTTTCTTTCCAAATCATTTATGAAACTAATAGTTGTATTCTTGTCTTCATGTTAGTCTTTGTTGATTTTCTGCACAAGTTTGGTGCTATGTCTCAATTGACTAATAAGGTTGTAGTGGGAGGAACTAAGTCCTCAATTCCAATGGTGTGGGCTAGAATGGGGTCCAGTGTCTCACGATTCCCTGAATCTCCCACAAGTTGTATTTCTTATTTAATACTTTGTGGAATTCCACTTATAGATCTACATCATTGATGAAACATTGCACTCCAATCTATATAACAATACTTCCTACAAGCCAAAAAACTATTTCCATGAAAACAAACATCAATACACCTAGACAGAATACACCCATAACCCAATTATATACATCATAGAAATATATAGTGAGTCAGGGCTAAAATTTGCAATATGAGAGTATAAGCACATCTAACCCTCCATCAAAACACTAAAAATTGAGGTCCTTCTAAAACAAGGAAAACCGAATGTTGATGGATGAACTTATGTATTTTAGTCCACCAACTAGCACAATTGGCCCCATCGTCAAAAAATAAACCCTGGACTAATCCAAAACCTTGTAAACAACCTTAATGTGGATCAGGAAAATCAAGGAGCCAATGTCCACAGTTAATTAAGAATAAGGCCAAGACTGGTGAATTATGGTAGGTCCTAACCCACATAGAGATTAACACAATGTTGATGACATCAATACATAAGTAGTTAACTTTTTGATGTATAAACCATAAACATACCGCGTTATGTAGAAGATGTCCTAGAACATTTCATTGTTTCTCTAGTGTGTACCATTTGACCAAGAGCACTATTTTTTCTACCACCTAGCATTGTAAAACAACAAGGAAATTTCTTTTAAAAAAGTCAAAGTGGTTCTTTGACTTGACAAGCTTGGAATGATCCTAGACTCACGTTATACCAGGGAAATTTTCCCATCTTAAAACATCATAGAAGTCATTATAGAAGGTATTATTTCCCATATTAATGCTCATTTTATCAGTCTAGCTACTACCCCCATCATCTTGATCCATGTAATAAAAAATCCTTTCAACAATTAGCATAAATTCACATGTTTATCCATGCTTGAGGGGTGTTAGGCCACCCATCCTTAATTATAATTAAGGTTGAATTAGTGGCAGGCACCTCCCTGAGCCTCACTTCATGATGTTTTTTCAACCCCAATGGGTGTTTATAGATCTGTATACTCCCATGTATATCTGTATCTTAATGACTAATTTAAATCTGTACCATCTTAAGGGGAGCCCCTACCGAGGAAATATGGAATTAGGAATGTGACATGTAAGTAGATGGTGGAGATTTAAAACACATTTGACAATTTTTTCTATCTACATCATACTTATTTAATTTTTATTCTTTCTACATAATCCATTATTATGAAGATATACTCTCGTAACTGATTATATGTTAATTTTTTATTTTAATATATTTGGATGAGAGAGGGATGCATTACATTTATACAATGAAAACAACATTGATTGGATGATGGTATGGATTGAATGATGGAAAAAATCAATTTATGGTAACTTACCATGGCATGGTGTGACTACATTGGTCAATGAACATAAACAGGGTAGTGTGTCCATGCATACTATTTAAGTTTTTTTAATATTATATTGATTTATTTGGTGATTTTTTTTCTTAATTTTCATAAATTATAGGTATAATTATTTTTATCAATTGAGAATGCATTTTTTTACATGTGTGACATTATGCAATTAAAACACTACGAGGCTATGTGGTGTAATGGCCACAAATTCCACATCAAAATGTTGTATTAAAAGATGAAAACTTCTAATATTAGGATTTTCAAAGTATTTCAGGTTAATAATGTTTCCTCTAGAAGCGATAGAAATCTAGAAGTCTCTAAAATTAGATACTACTATTTGCAATATATATTTGAGTGTGAATTTAAATCCTTCAAAACATTTTTTTTCGACGTCAAATGGTAAATTTTACAAATGAATGAATGTGATCTTGCGAAAATCGTTGTTGAACGTGATAATGGATTTACCATGCTTAATAAAATGAATATTAAGTTTCTGTGTGATGTTGGAAGCTCATATGGATTCTTCGTCCCAACCCTGCCTCACATCACTCTTAACTTCCATGTACCCAATTTGTCTACTATAAATTAGAAATTAGGTGTAATCCTTAGGAATACAACACACAATTTTAGACCACAAGGGTACACTTCAGATTACAACATAAATTAAGATACAATACAATGTCTTATACATTCTAACTTATACAACATTTCTTTCTAGTGCACCCTACCAAAGATGATGTAGCTCCTTCCAAGTCCTAGCTAGAGCATTTACCATGCACAATTTCTAGCCAACAATATTGTATGATGTCAAGGAATCTGTCTTAGCTATCCTAGGTGCATCAAACGATCTATTACAACCTAGAATCATAGAGATAAATTTATGGTTGGAACATTTTATTTCATAAATGATGTCCTAAAGGATATTTATCGAAACTTACATGACAGAATCTCCATTAGCATCAAATTTTGTGGTTGTTTTCTAACAATTTATCTCCCAAACCTTAGGACTTGCAACATGTCAATGTTAGTGCTGCAATACTTCTTCTAATTTTATCTCACACAAACCTCAATGCCTATAGTCTAAACAATTTTTAACCCTTGCATCACAAAATAAAAGGACTAGAATATGATTACAGAAAGAAGACATGGATTATCTATTGACCAAGTTTCAAGAATGAGGAAACTCTCCTCATTTTATAACATAGGTGAGTTATGCCAAAAATAATATAAAATGGACCAAGTGCACAAAATGTAATATAATCTATTACTGTTTATCTACATCAATGGTAATTTGTTAAAGATGTACAAGCATCATGTGGTGGTTAGAAGCCAACTCCAAAGTGGTAGGGTCTCCAAGGTAAGGCTCACATTTTAACTACCCCTCATTAGATGGTTTTGTGCTCTCGAAAAAAGGCTGCAATCTTTAATGCTCCTTAGCATGTTTTAATTTAAAACAATCTTTGTTAGGCCCCTATACTACTAGTGTAACCCCTTATTATTGTTAGTACAACCCACTTATTATATTGATGTACCCATGTAGTGCCCATATTGTTACTATTGTGCCACATAGAAGCCCACTATTGTTATTATTGTGCCCTTACATTATTATTGTTATGTTGGCTTTGATTATCTTATGACCCGTTAGACTCCTATATATAGAAAGGAGGTCTTTTCATTTGTATCATCCAAGAATTTCTCATTTGTGTAATGTAAAGGAGGTTGCCCCCTCGAAGAGGCTGAATTCTAAGGCATTGATATCTCTTTTCTATCTTTTTGTGAGCTGGTTTCATAACATTTTGATTCTAGGGTTTCGTTGCTCCAAATAGGCCATCGTGGCATGTTCGCTATAGCTTTTTTTCTGCGATGTTTCAGAAGCTAAAAAAAAACATTTGAGAAGACATCGAGTTGAATCTTGGGTACAAATTTCAGAGCTTTTCACACTATATTTACGGAGATATGATCTGAGGAATTTGGTCTTTTTACAGACTCCTGAATTACATTCCAAACAGGTGACCTAGGGAATATCATCATAACTTTCTCTTTGAGCATCGGATTGAAATTTCGTAAGAAGGTGCAGAAAGAGGATGGGTTGTAGTTTCTTTAATATATTTTTAGAGCCAAAGGTCAAAACAGTGACTTGTGGCACATCGTACAAGTTCACTCTACTGAACTAGTCTATAATCAGGTCACTGTGGGAGATTTGGCATAACTCGTCCTTGGATAATCCAATTTGGATTAGATTAGTGGCATTCAAAAGAGCACACAGAGGGCTACTACAGATCACAATTTCAGAACTTAAAGATCTGGAAGTACAGAGTTACAGCCATTTCAAGATTGACCTCCTAAAATCAAGAAAAAGCAAGATGAGGAAGTTTGATGGCAAGGATCCGTAAATTGGATACTTCAGATGGAGAAATATTTTGATCTACATGGTGTACCATTGTTACAAAAGGTATGTATTACATCTTCATATTTAGAACCGGATCAATTTTATGGTATGAAGGGCTTTGTTCTCATAAACAACTTGTTACGTGGTCTATTTTCATGGACGAAATGATAACACATTATGATGATACAAAGAGCAACACCTTCTTTACAGCAACACCACAATAATTGGAAAGAGTAAAAGGGCTTTGTGACATAGTGGAAATAAAAAGTATGGAAACCAGGAAGCATACCCATCACAACTATAAATATGGAAGTGTTGTTTCTCCCAGCCTTCCACAACCTACAAGGGTTGCACCACAACAATTGGAAGAAAAAAGAGAAAAAGGGCTTTGTTACAATTGTGATAGCAAATGCACTAAAGACCATAAGTGTGTTGAGAAGAAATTATTTTACATAGAATATGAAGAGGAGGAACAAAAGGATCAAGAAACATCAAAAGAAGAGGATATATGCCAGGACCCCACCCCAGAGAAAGAAGAAATGAATCAGACCATATCTTATAAAGCATTGGCAAGAATTACCACTCCTCAAACTCTCAAGATAGAACGACATATCAAGAAGAAAAAGGTGCAAAAAGTGAAAGATCACATCGAGAAAGAAGAAATGAATCCAACCATATCTTGTACTTCATTGGTTGAAATTACCACTCCTCAAACTATCAAGATAGAAGGACATATCAAGAAGAAAAATGTTCAAGAGGTGAAAGATCACATCGAGCATCAAGAAATGAATCCGACCATATCTTGTAAAGGATTGGAAGAAAGTACCACTCCTCAAACTGTAGAGATAGAAGGACATATCAAGAAGAAAAAGGTTCAAGCAGAGAAATATCACATCGAGCATCAACAACAAGTTCTCCAACTTTTAAAGGATAACGCCACTTCAGCGCATAATCAAACAAAACAACAGGTAGATCAACAACCTAGTGAAAAATGTTTTGATTGGGTATTTGTACTGCTACATCTGAAGCAAGATATTTATGAGAAGGAAATGTTGGCAATACTACATGCACTTAAAAAATGGTGACCTTACCAAAGACTCTTCAAGAATGAGGATGTTGAAGCATTGTTTTGTGCTATTTCTATTATCCAACCAGATTGGATAAATGAAGCAAGGGATGAATGGAAGAAGGACGAAGAAGTATGGGCACTTATTCAAAAGTCGCAAAAGATCCCAATTCAAACAATATTGCCAGAAATTGAAGAGGAAGGAAAAATCATATTGGAACTTGGAGCAGTCACAGAAACAAGAACCTGATAGCTACAAAATCGATAAATTTCAGAGTATCTCATCAAGTGGAAGAACTTACCCGCTGAAGATTCCACATGGGAGGACAAGAATTTTATACAGAAGCATCAAGAACTACTCAAGCGTTGAGGACAACGCTTTTTGAAGGAGAGGGGCATGTTAGGCCCCTATACTACTAGTGTAACCCCTTGTTGTTATTAGTACAACCCACTTATTATATTGATGTACCCATGTAGTGCCCATATTGTTACTATTGTGACACATAGAAGCCCACTATTGTTATTGTTGTGCCCTTACATTATTATTGTTATGTCGGCTCTGATTATGTTATGACCCCTTAGACTCCTATATATAGAAAGGAGGTCTTTTCATTTGTATCATCCAAGAATTGCTCATTTGTGTAATGTAAAGGAGGTTGCCCCCTCGAAGAGGCTAAATTCTAAGGTGTTGATCTCTCTTTTCTATCTTTTTGTGAGCTGGTTTCATAACAAACTTCATGTATTACACTCTCCAACAAAGAATCCCTCAATATAGCCACTCAACATCTTGGAATCTAACATGTTCTTGTGCATTCCTAGGGTAAGTGTCTTTATTACTAGTGCGTGTTAAGATCCCATCATCGACATAATGCTGGTAATGTAGATAATAATTCAACACATGATATATTCCCAAATCTAGATTATTTTAGGGCCAAAAGACACCTCTACACATATACCAAGAAAAATCATCCATCTTTGGTAAGATGTCTAAATTTTGAGCAACCAAAATTGTCTAGGCTATAACAAAAGGATTAAGATTTCATGATTCGCTCGACATAACATGAATTTTACCACTAAAATTCTGAGAATGAGAGAGAGGGAGAGTCACAGACAAAGGGGGAGAGTAGAAGAGAGATGGAGAGTGAGTGAGGAGGAGGGGATAAGAGAGTTTGTTTGAGAAACACGATACTCTTGGCAGATATATATGTTATTATATTTTTTTATATACTTAGGTTCAATGTCATTTGATCTAGTTTATGTAAATTTATATAGTTCAATAAGTCTAAGTATTTGGTAGAGGAATGATGTGACTTAGTTAATGAATATCTAGGCAGTTGATATACCTATACACCATGAAATTCCTATAGTGTGTATCTTTGCTTAGAAATTTGTTTCTAATTTATCAGGATTTTATTTCATTTACTTTCTAAAAAATTATCTGGGTTAACACTTGTGAGTCTATGGAGGAATATGTGGAGGAATATTTTTCTTTTTATTTATTTCATGCTTAGTGATATTTGAGCAAACACATTTAGGCATTTTTTTGTAAATAACCATTGAAGATTTCATTTGAATTATATTTATTTAAATATTTTCAAATGAATATATTACAAATATTGTTTAATGATATTGATTCATTTTCAACGAGTACATTTTTCACATTTAACATTTGTTTTGGAAAATGCTTTTTTTGGACTTTATTTCCACCAAAAAGTAAGGGAACATACAATGCAATTTATTGTGCACTTTGACCAACCTATATCTATCTTAAGTCCATATCTAGCAACTGATGAGAGGGATCAAATATTTTGAGACCCAAACTGTTTTTGTGAGTGCAAAACTTGAGGAAAGGTTTACAACTTCGTAGATTTGATCCCTCTCTTCACTTGATAGATTTGGATTTATGATGTATGTATGGTAGTTTTTATAGAAGATGTATTATAAGTGAAGTATGAATGTTTATAAAAAATTAATTTGTGTCTCCTAACATTTAAAATTAACTAATATAACATTGAATATAATTGTAAATCACATATTATCATATAAATAATATCAATAATGTTAATAAATCAGAACAAATATTCCTCCTATTTCTATTTCCTAGGGCATTAAATGGTGAGAAAAATGTGAAAGCTGTTATGAAATTTTAGATAAAATTGTCTATTTTTAAATAACCATTATATTTATTGTTTTCAAATTATATTTTCTACAATATTCCAGACTTTTAAATAGAAAGTAAATCATAAAAATTATAACTCAAATAAAAACTTAATTAACCAAAAATATTTTCTTTGCCTAACCTTAATCAACACATTGAAAATGTGAGAATTCAATTGTTCTAGAGAAGAGGAAAAAAATAAATTTTTATCCTTATTATTGTATTATTATGTACTAATATAAATACATTTGAACACAAAATTAATCATCTAAGGAGATAGTACCAATTAAATTATGGCCATATTTTGATTAAACTAGATTTATGACTAGTTTGAAGTAAGGGAGTGAGGAATGTGTTTCATTACCTAAAATATTATCTACTTTGCATAATCTAGACCAATATGCATGGTTTCCTATTGTCATTAATCAACAGTTTTATGTAGGGCACATACATATATGGTTACTTAGCATAGAATTGGTGCCCTCGGAGGGTTTGCAATACTAACTTGAGATGCTCCTCCATAGTCTGAGAGTAAATCAATATATCGTCAATAAAGATCAGCACAAATTTATCCAAATACCGATGAAACACATTGTTCATCAGGCACATAAAGGTGGTGAGGGTGTTGGTCAACCTAAAGGGTAACACCACAAACTCATAGTGGCCATACTGAGTTTTAAAAGTTGTCTTAGCTATGTCTTCCTCTCTAATACAAATCTGGTGATACCCTGACCGCAAATCAATCTTTGAGAAAACTGTTGCCCCTCTCACTTGGTCAAACAATTCATCAATGTAGGGTAGGGGGTACTTATTTTTAATTGTTAATTTTTTTAACTGGTGGTAATCCATACACATGCGGAGAGTCCCATCCTTTTTCTTAACGAATAATACCGGGGCTCCCCAAGGGGACACACTAGAGCGAATGTATTTTTTGTCTAACAGCTCATGTAATTGCATCTTCAGCTCTGTCAATTCTGGTACGCTCATTTTGTAGGGTGCTCGAGAGACTGGGGCTGCTCCTGGCACCAATTCAATGGTAAAATATATGTCCCTTTTGGGTGGCAGCCCGAGAATCTCTTCCGGGAACACATCGACAAATTCTTGTATCACTGGAATATTTTCCAATGTGGCTATTTTATTTTTTGAATCAGCATACCCCACTTGGATGGCATAAATCTGACATCCTTTTTTGATGCACTTGGCTAACTGTGAGGAAGTTATGGGCCAAATCTGCACTGGCCGCTTAATCCCCTACATCTCCTGTTGTATTCCAAGCTCATCCTTGTAGCTGATAGTCTTGGTTTTACAATTAATTATGGACCATTGTTTTTCTAACCAATCCATACCAATCAATATGTCGTACGAGCCAAGGGGAAGCACATTTAAATCTGTTGTCACTGACTATCCTGCTATTTTTAAAGGGCAGTTTTTGACCTTAGCCACTACCCGCCTTTTTGCCCCTGTTGCCAACTGAACTAGCCAGGGGTCCTTAAACTTAACAGGTTGCAACTTATAGTGCTCCACAATTCTAGGACTAATATAACTTAATGTTGCACCAGGGTCAATTAAAACAGTTATAGCAAGGTCTAAGAGTTTACCTTCGAATTCCACCATGGTCGGCTGGTACTCTGCTTGGCGATCTTCCAGAGCGGCATTAATCTTTGGTAGACTCCTTCCTACATCGCCAACTGTAGAAGCTTCATAAACCTGGGAAACCTGTTTGGCTCCCTTACGCTGAGGACAATTTTTCACATAATGAGGGCCACCACAGCCCCAACATTGCACTGGGGGCCTTGCTGTCCCTTCGTTATCTGTTTTTCCAGATTGATCATTAGTTCTGGACTCATTGAGGGGCTTTAATCGGAGCGAATTCTTTTGTGAGTTTCTGCTGATTTTCCCTTTAGCAAATCCTTTGTTACCTCCACCACGGTTACCTTTAGTACCACCAGCCAGCTTGCTGCTTCTCTTATCACCCCACTTCTTATCTAGAAGCTCTCCCTTTTGCTTGCTCTGCTAGTAGCAAATTTGAGCTTTGTATATAGCCTCATCTATCGTCTTTGGATTATCAAATTCAATTCATTCCCTCATACTTACCGGTAGGTTGCTAACAAACCTTTGTACTTTATCTTTCTCTTCCAGGATATAGGACACATAGCAAAGTAGGGAAGTAAAATGAGTAATAAATTCGTTCATAGTTTGCTGCCCCAACAGGAGGTCATGAAATTCCCTTGCCTTCTCATCATGGAAGCGCTCAATCAGGTACCTTTCCTTAAAGTATCTTTGAAATTTCTCCCAAGTGACATTTTTTTTCTTACCCCCTTTACCATCTTAACTTCCTCCCACCACAAGGTGGCCTTTCCCTGTAATTGGAAAATGGCCAATCGTGCCTTGAGGTCGTGATCATATTCGTACAGCTGGAAACATTTGTTCATATTAATCAACCAGGCTTCAACTGCTTCCTCCTATTCTCCCTCAAAGTGTGGTGGCTTGATTTTACGAAACTCCCCTTACAACTCGATCTGATGCCTTTTGGATGTCTACTATTTGAAGGCATTATCTGAGCGTTCCTCCTCCCTTCCTTCAGACTCCTCAAGTTTTGTGGGGTGATTCTATTCTCTTGACATTCTTTGTTGCTCAGTGCTAGGATTCGGCGGCTGCTGGTTCTATCTGTCGGATAGGATTTTTATAATCCTCTCTTGTTCCATAGTTAACCTTGCATTATCTTCCCGTAATCGATCCATTTCATTTTTTAGCTCTTGTACCATCTCCAAAATTGCCTGATTGGTATTGCGAGCTTCCTCACCTAGCTGTACCCATAATTCGGGACTACTTCTAGGACCCGCTGCAGGTCCCTGACCCACCACAAACCTCTGTGACGCACTGTCTATTATCCTCATGTTGTCAATCCTCTGTTTCCCTGTGCTTACCACAAAACAAGCAACAATAGATGGCTATCACATTAACTATTTCTTTTACTCATTAGAGACGAAATAAATTGTAAATGTATAGTCTGTTGATTTTTTTTGTTTTTCTCCAATGCCTAAAGGCCACAGTTTGCAACCTGGCTTTAATACCACTTATAATGTCACTGCCGTTAATTTTTTTCTTTTACCTAAATTTAAAGCTACATCCGCATGTAAAGGAGTTAACGTGTTTTGTTGAGCTGGCCTACCATACCCTGGTATTTGATTTTACACAGCTCTAGAACTTACCATACATACAACTTCTAAGGTCTTAATACGTGCGGTTTTTGGGTAAATGTCTATGGTTGTTTAATTGAGTGTGATCCATATTATTTGCAATTAATTTTTATTTGATATCGCGCTGCCTCTGTCACGTGGCAAGCCATGCCAGATAGGTATGTTGTTAATTTTGTCTGCGCTGTCTTGTACATGGCTTGGGTGGACCATCCGGCCTCACCTGCTCCTCTTGGGAACCCCACCCAGATCGACGATGCTGCTTACCTCTAGCGATCTGACGGTGGCGCCTGTCTCGGGGTTCTCCTCAACCATGAATTGCTACGGGACTGTTCTCATTTGGCTTTGCAGCCCTCCCGCGAAATTTTCGGGAATTTCCTTGGATGATGCTTGCTCGAGGCCATCTTCGTGGTTTGGGAGTGGTCTAGCTTGCTACAGGTATATTGTTTCTTTTTTTCTCTTCGCCGACTCACTCCCCATTTTTTGTTTGATTCCTTATTTCTTGCAGCTGGAGATTTTCAATCCTATTAGATACTCTAACCAGAACTATTGTGGAATGTACTTACTACACAGGTTATTGGGTTCAACTTAGATCGACTGGCTTGGAACAACGACGCATCAACAGCGCCTACCACGGGTAAGAGCTTACTTTGGTTGGATATGAAAGCCTGAGGCGTGTATGAGGTTCTCCACAGCTATATGATGTTTTACCTCTTGCTCAGCTTCTCGTTATAGAAGAGGTTAGGGTTTTGAGGGTTTTACCCAGTTGTAATAATTATGGCATGATGTGGCCTCAATTGGTGAATCTTTCCAAGCTCACTTCTGCTCTTGAACTGAAGAGTTCTCTTACTACTTTGTTTTGTATCAATTGAGGATTTTCCAGATCTGAGATTGGCTATAGCTCTGCAATTTGTATGGCTATTCTAGCACGATATAAAGGTCACTGTTCACTTGAATTTTTCGGTTATTTTGTTGTTCATAATCTACTTTTGATGGTTCTTTTGGACATTCGATAGTCTTAGGAAATAATATCTATATTGTAGAAAATATTGATTCCTCGTTTAATTGGGTATGAGTAGTATCAGTTTTCAGTTGAGGAAAATTTGTGTAGAAAATGGCTGCGAATTCCTTTAAGTTTAAGTTGTGGCTCTGGCCATCTTCGGACTTTGTTCATTTGCCATTGCTTGAATGCTTTAATATAGAATTTCCCTTTATCTGCATTAGAGTTCTGCTCTATTTCTTACTAAATGCATGTTTTCTGTTGATCATACGGGTTATTACACAGAGGCTATATAAATTGTTTTCCGCAATTTCCCTTAGTCCTTACATGACAACTGTCTCTCTCTCGCTAAGTCCCAGGGGTTTCATTA
Source organism: Pinus tabuliformis (assembly GCA_031772625.1). Lineage (NCBI taxonomy): Eukaryota > Viridiplantae > Streptophyta > Pinopsida > Pinales > Pinaceae > Pinus > Pinus tabuliformis. Next base: position 860,851,562 of record CM062810.1, on the reverse strand, counting down.
CCAGGATGGTTTTTTCTCTCTCGAGGTAGTTTACGACCTTCAAGTTTCGGCTTTCGAGCCCCCTCTTCTCCAGGCTTCAAGACTCATAAACAATTCAAAGCCCTCCTTGCGTGGCCTGTCTAGTTATCTACTGAGTACAAGATTATTTCCTCGAGCTTGATTCTTGCAATACATATAATCTTTGATGTTTGTTTAAAAGGAGGTTATTCTGCATACTGTAATGTAAATTAAAACTGTATTAACCTCGCAGTTTTGAAAATCACCACGAAATGACACCGGTATCAAGAATCTGTTTTTCCCTCTCGTGGACCTATCTTTCTATCCTAGATCCCGAGGTTTTCAAACCACTGGAAATGATACTGGTCTTAATTCAAGGCTCTACCCTCTTCTATAATTCGGGTTCAACGTTTGTTTTCCTCCCATTTGGTTTACTATCGTACCCTTGAGTGACTGTCCACGTTTTCTACTGTCTTTCTTGGGTTTTCAATTCCTTTTTACACTCTGTTTCTTGGAAACTAATTATTACATGAGGTAAAACTCCTCATGGCAAAACCATTTTGACAGCCTTACCTAATACTATCAACACCCAAATTACCAGCATATTCTAGTTGTAAAACTGAGAGAAGAGGACTATTTAAACAGAGATAGTTAACTGTGGGGTTTTGGGTTAACTCTCTTCCAGATTACCTACTGCCTCTATTATCCAGAAAAGATTTTAAATAAATTAAAGATGAAACAGGATAACTCTCTTCCAGATTACCTACTGCCTCTATTATCCAGAAAAGATTTTAAATAAATAAAAGATGAAACTACTGTCCTCCCTGTTTTCTTCCCTCTGGTTCCATTTCGCACTACGAGTAAACAGAACTGCAATCTATAGAAATAATCTTTTTCTATTTTGAGTCAAGTTAGAACCACATACCTAGGTCGAGTAAACAGAACTGCAATCTATAGAAATAATCTTTTTCTATTTTGATTCAAGTTAGAACCACATACCTGGGTCGCCTTCTGTAAGTACTCCTCCTCTTTTTGTTTCCTGGTTAAGGCCACTACTGCTTTCAGCAGCTAGTCAATCCACCCGACCTTGAGACTGTCTTTCGAGACCAGTCTCCCCCCTAGCTTGCTCAAAGACTACCGTCTTTGCTGGTTGCACGCGCTCTGCGCCCTTACCATCTGATCCTCACCAGACATGGTAAGACCCATACCCTCTTCCTACTGTCTGTCATCTACAGCACAACCACCTCTTTTCCTCTTCCCCCTCCTTTTCCTGGAAACCATTCCACGGTTGGGGGAAAGGGCGGTTAGGGTTTGCAATTGTTTTTTTTCCATGTCTTAACTTCCCTCCATAGGAGTTACATGATATAATATACATTTAGTATCTTAATTTTTTATTTTATTCAATAAATTTAAATTTAAATTAAGTTTATATTTTCGAAGAAAAATCACTGAAATATACCAAAACACTAAATACATGAATGTCAATAAATAAACTTAATATTAATTAAATAGACATTTAAATAATTATATATTTACTTTTAAAAATTAAAAACTCAAAACTACATCCAAACAATTCTTTTTATGAAGACAGAACAAAAATTATAAATAAAAGCAACAAAAATGAGAAACTGAAGAATTCCCAAAATTAAAAATAAAATCACAAAATGAGAAAATGAAGAATTTCCAAAATCCAATGGAAACGTTGTTCTAAAACCACTTTAAAATTTTCAAAAAACAAAGAAAAAAGAGAGGATTTTGAAAACCTTCTAAAAACCACAAATACAAATATTTTTCAAACATATATTTTGTTTATTTTCTTGATATTTAATAAATTGAAATTGAAATTAATTTTAAAATTTATGAGAAAAAACATAAAAGACAAAATAAAGAAATATTTAATTAATAAATACAATTTTTATTTCCTATATCTAATTTAAAACAATTATATATTTAATTAAAAAAGATATAAAAAATAAAATACTTGAAACAAAAAGAAAGGCTCCAAAAATCCAGAAAAGCAAAAAATCGACTTGCCAATGAAAACAACAACACTACTAAAAATCAAGAAAGCAGAAAAAATGAAACACTAAAAAATAAAGAAACTTTGAAAGCTGATAATCTTACCGTTATAATAAAGCAAAAAACTCAGAAAAAACAAGGTGAAAGGATTCTAGAAACCAAAACGGTAAGCATAAAATCAAGAAAGCAGAAAAGATGATAAGCTTTATCTTATAACAAAGGTAAAAGGATTTTAGAAACCGAAACGATAAGCACAAAATCAGGAAAGCACAAAAGCTAAGGAGCTCAAATCGGGAAAGGATTCGGAAAACCGGAAAAGCTCGACAGCCATTACATTAGAATGTGCAGAGCTCATACAGCCAGATCACGACTACAATGTGTTCAACAAATTTATGAAGGCCTTAAACCATATGCATGCTCAGGATGCTCTTTGTCCATTATGTGTGGCGGTGTTTATTTCGCAAATTAATCCAAGACTTGAGAGTTAATTTCATTGATGTGTTTCGATGATATGTTTCGATCAAATGTTGCTCAAGAAATCCACCATTTCAAAAACACGGTTAAGCGAATTTGGATGGATTTTCAACTCGTACTCTCGACATAAACACCGCTCGAATTGCGAAATAAACATCGCTGGAGAAAACAGAATGGACAAAAGAGCATCCTGAACACACAGATGCATATGCTTTTATGTCAAATAAACACCGCTACACAGAATAGATATAGCAAATAAAACTTTTATTCATAAATTAAACATTTTTATGAATTTTTTTATTATAACGTTAAGATTATCATCTTTTGTGCTTTCTTGATTTTTTTTGATGATTCGTTTTCTGTTGGTTTTTTTTTAATTTTTTTTTTTTTTTTTTTTAATTTTGTGGTTGTTCTTGTGTAAAGTTTTTTTTATTTTTCTATATATATATATTTTTTTTATTAAATATATATTTATTTTAAATATAGATATAGCAAATTAAACTTTTATTCATAAATTAAACATTTTTATGAATTGTCTTATAAATTTTAGAATTAATTTGAATTTGAATTTATTAAATATCAAGAAAATAAACAAAATATATCTTTGAAATATTTATGTTTTATGTTTTAGTATCATACTAATCATTGTCATTATTTAATTCATGTTATTACTATATTAATAATTTTAATTTTTTTGTATTGTAAATTTTTATTAATAATGAACTAGCTTCTAGGAATTAGTTGTCATTAGTTGTTATGAATTAGATGTTGAGAATTAGTTGTTTGGAATAAGCATAATAAAATATTTGTTATTTATTTTTGTTTTCAATTTTATTTTTAATTTTTTAATTTTTAATTTTTAGTTTTTTAATTTTTGTTGTTAATAAATTACAATAAATCTAAATTAATTAAAAGAGAATGAAGTAATATTTAATTATAAAAATAAGAAAAATTCATGGGTTGAACTCACTATTGGTTAAGAATTAGCAATTGAGAATTGGAATTCTAAAATTATGGAAAAATATTTAATTAATTATTGTTATTAATAACATTATTTTTAAATTAAATTGACATGTAATAGAAGTAAAAGAAATAAAAAATAATTGTAATATTATTATGAAATACTACATCGTCCGGAATAATTATTTAAAAAAACTATAAAAAAAAAAGAAAATACCTTAGTTAAATAAATAAATAAAAATAAAATAGATTAAATTTAGATAAAAGGAAATAAAAATAAAAATAAAAGTAATAAAAGGTCATTAGAGGAGAGGGCACTAATCCGCCTCTTGCTTAATTTCAAATTCCAACAATTGAGATTGTTCACATGCTTCTCAATATCAATGGTCTCTCTTAGTTTCATATCAAAGAAGTTATAAACCCTTCTGATGACCTAAGAATCCAGACATGGTGCTTGAGATTGATCACATGCTTCTCAATCTCAATGGTCTCTCTCTTAGCTTCATATGATGGACGTGATCAACCCTGCTTGAGAGTGATCACATGCTTCTCAATATCGATGCTCTCTCTTAACTTCATATGATGGAAATGATCAACTGTTGCGATGCATGGTGGTTGGATTTCACAGCATGTTCAACTAAAGTTGAGTAACAGGAATCGTGGTGCTTGAGAGTGATCACATGCTTCTCAATATAGATGCTCTCTCTTAAATTCATACGATGGAAATGATCAACTGTTGCGATGCATGGTGGTTGGATTTTACAGCATGTTCAACTAAAGTTGAGTAACAGGAATGGTTATGCCGATTGTGGCTAATTTTTTTTTTTAAACTTAATATATCTCGTTGATTCAAACTTACATAAATATATTTATCAATATGATTAATAATAAAATGTAAAATAAATTAATTGGTAAGAAAATAAAATAAAGAAGTTAAAAACAAAAGAAAGCAATGAAAGCCAAATATTTTTTCATTCTCATTTAAAATTTCCAATAATTCATCAAAACAATGTGTAACTCCTATTTCTCCTTTCCCATTTTGTGAAAATGGGAAAAGAAATATGAAACTCTATCCAGTTAACAATAGTATATTGATGACAATACTACTCTAAATAATAAACAAAGTGAAGAAAAAGAAAAATATATTGCCAAAAAAAAACTAAAAAACACATGGTAATTCTTGTGATGACCCCAGGTAACTTGTAATTTTGGAGTAATTACTGTGGTAAGAAATTGTATGAGTGGTTACTTATTGTTACTAAATGACATTATTTAATTATGGAAGTTGATATATTGGATTATTTTTACATGTGTATATTCTTGAAATGCTGGCAGCCTCCTGGTGGAGGATTTTCTATTAAAAGAAAAGAATCAGTTATGAAACTGAAGGAACTGCCTCTCACCCAGGGAAAAGTCCTAGGAAGGAAAACCTCTGGGCGGTTGAGGAACAGACAGGGAAGGAATTCCAGGAGAGAGCAGAGAGAAAGGAGGTTAAGTCTGGTAGAGACCAGATAACCCAGCACAGCAGTGCATGAGTCTTGTTGAGGGCTGCAGGCCTGCAAGACGGCTCGGGGGGAGAATCCAACGTAAAGTGGATCTCAAGGTTGGGAGGATAAGAGCAAAAATAATTGCAGGTGAACCTTTGGAGTAGGAATGCCAGTAGCAGACTGACCAGGTATTTATTTTCTATAGAGTTAGACAATGATTAAACAGATACTGGAAGTGTATAGACAGAGAACAGTTATCTGTGTTTTCTTTTCACTAGTTAAATGTAAAAAAAAGAAACAACTGTAGTTGTCTGCAAAACAGAGTAGTATGATAATTTGAAAGGCACCTGGAAATAGCATTAACTGTGAAATTACATATGTATTTGTTGTAAGTAGTTCAGGGTATTTAAGCAGATACATATAACAGTATGAAACCCTAGTGAAATCTGAAAGATAGCAGCTGTGAATAAGACAGTTATGAATCGTGGTAGAACCAGCATTCTACAGTTACGGCATTGAGCCTAGCGGAACCAAGTTGTAGAACAATGTAACTACCCGCATAGTAAAGATACTTAATCCAAAACCCCAGTGTTGTGAGTGCAGATGTCTGTGCGATATTAAGCAAGAAAACAGTAAACCCTTGCATCGAGGGTTACAAATATGTTATAAACCCTCAACATGAAAGAACAACAGTCATATATCTATGCATTACAGTATGAAGAAAAACAATCACCGGGGTTATCCCGTCACATTCCAAATGCTACCATAAGAGTATATACAGTTCAGCCGGAGACCAAATAACGTATCGGTCCAGACAGCACAGTCGTGGTAACGGCTGTGCACGCTGAGACTTTACATATAATATATCAACGCAAAGATTACATATAAACCGTAATGAATCAGATATGGGAAAACATATTGAACTGTTAACGAACCATGTGCATATGTATACGATAAACCCATAAACATTCTAGGACAGATACACAGACAGTATAACCTGTAATTTGATTACTGTAGCCGTCGATATCATAAACCCTATAGAGTAATAACGCAATAATAGTAGAGAAAGAGTATTAACTGAAAGACATATTATTCTATTGACAGAATCGATAGCACATAAGGCAATGACCACCTCTGGAACAGAATGGAGAAATACAAAATGTAAACAACATATTCATTAATAGAATGGAAATGTCAAACACAGTTATGTCATTAACCCCGACGAAGAGCAGTAAACAATACATATCGAAGGATTAAGAACCAACAGGTATCTAAGTGTCTGCATACCAAAACAGTAAAATGGGGAATCTATATTAACCTTCGAAAGATTCAGAGAGCACTCTGATAAACATATACACTTCGACTCAGAAACAGTCCAGGTCCGAGGACCATAAATATTAAACAAATGTTCATATAGCAAACGGCTTACAAGCCAGGAGTAACTTCTATTCGAACCCATGAAAGTTAGCTGAAATGCAGACTCAGGCATGGAGTGGCCGGCTGCAATTCGAACCTAGGGTTTGAATGAGAAATCAAAACCTGAGACACAGGGCAGAGAGCGCCATGAGACACCTATCCCGGTCCGGAGAATGAGGTTAACTCAACCTTATGCTTAAAACCCTTGGTAATAGGGGAAAAAGTCGTCTATCCTCAGAGAGGAAACACACCTGTGTACGCGTTGATCCAGCAATAGCCTTTCCGCAGGCGGTAAGAAGCCATCGAGGAGAACCACCTGCACATCACCATGTTATTGTGGTTAATCATGGACAGTTAACACCATCAAATGATTCGAGGAAAATTTAGAACGCAATGCATTTATCTTACGAGAACAGAGCAATAAACCCAGTGGCAAGGCGGAGAGGATTATATAATACCTGTAACAGTAAGTTAAGTCCGTGAGGCGTTGCAGAGGAATGCCGCCGAGCTGGGTATGAGCTCGGTCTCACCAGTGTTGCAAATGAGCCAAAACACAAAACCTGGCGGTATATGAATCGACCGCCAAACCCTTAAGTGATCTGGAACCCTCCGATGCATGAGATGCATCTCCACCGTTCGTTCAGGCGGGAGAGTTTGGCGCGGAACCCTTAGTGGTCACATGGCATCACATGGCTCTACGCCACCTGGCACCAGGGTTGGTGAGATGGGTTAATTCTCCGTCTCCACCTGTCCGGTGCTGGTTAAGTGTGTATGCAGTGATGTTCCAACCCGAAACTTAAACCTTAAACCTCCAAATTATAACATCAACCTTATAGCATTATGTCAGGTGGGTGATATGTGCGTAAATGAAATATTTGCATGATTAAGGGTTAGTTATAAGTGCGGAGAAGTATAACATTGTGGTAATGACTTGTATATATGTAAACCTTGACTGAATGGAGGGATGTGTTAAGGTAAATACCTATACAGTTGAAATTTTTTTGTTTAGTTTGACTTTTATAAATATATTATCTCGATGGGATCGTGACAATGTGGTATCAGAGCAGAGGTTTCAAAACTGTGGCCTCTGGAGCAGTAAGATCCAGCTGCATGGAAAATTACCATATAGTACATATATGAGGAAGAAATAATTCAGCTAATTGATTTTCTTGTTTACCAATTAGGAGATAAATACAGAAACAACAATCTGCTAACAGTCAACAAGCAAGATGGAGGAAATGCAGGGAGCTGACAGCGTTCCTCGGGAAAATCCAGAGCTGTGGGTACAGCTTGGTGCAGAGACACGCAGTACCAATCTGGCGATACTGCAAACTGTTCAAGAACTGAAAAATGAGATGGCGCGTCTGCGAGAAGACAACGCGCGATTGACAGTGGAGCAGGAAAGAATATTGAAGAGTCTGTCAGACAGACAAAATCCACCATTAGCCAACCCCAGTGCAGAACAGCAAAGGGCAACTGAAGAACGGGATTACGCACCTGAAATCTCAGAGGAGAAGGAAGACCATTCTGACAACGTATTAGAGCAGCAGACCTCAAAGAGACAGAAAATGGAATTACAGGGAGAATTCCGGAAAATTAAACCTCCACATTTTGATGGAGAGCAGGAAGAAGCGGCAGAGGCTTGGTTAATTAACATTAACAAATATTTCCAGCTGTATGAGTATGACCAGAATCTGAAGGCGCGGCTGGCCATTTTCCAGCTACAGGGCAAAGCAACCCTGTGGTGGGAAGAAATTAAAATTGTAAAAGGAGTAAGTGAACAGAACATAACCTGGGAAAAGTTTCAGAAATACTTTAAGGAGAGGTATTTAACCGAGCGTTTCTATGATGAGAAGGCACGGGAATTCCATGATTTACGACTGGGACAGCAGTCCATGGACGAATTCATTAACCGCTTCACTTCCCTGCTTCGCTATGTGCCATATATCAAGGAGGAGAAGGCCAAAGTGCAGAGATTTGTGAGCAGCTTACCAGCCTATATAAGAGAACGAATTGAGTTTGACAATCCCAGAACCATGGATGAGGCAATTCGTAAGGCAAGAATTTGTTACCAGCAGAACAAACAAAAAGGAGACATTTCAAACAAAAGATGGAATGAAAGAAAAGGCAACAGAGTTGCTGGTAATAACAAAGGGAGTCGTGGTAATGGCGGTAAGGGTGCTGCTAAGGGGCAGATTAACAGAAACATAACCAAGAGTACATTCCGGGCTAAGCCAAGTGAAAGCAGGGTCAGTGAACCACCTGCCAGATCAGAGATTGAAGGGACCAGACCTCCAGTCCAGTGTTGGGGATGTGGAGGACCGCACTATGTTAAGAACTGCCCGCAGCGTAAAGGAGTGGACCAGATATCTCAGATCCACGAAGCATCGACCGTTGGGGATGTGGCACGCAGCGTACCAAGAATTAACGCAGCCTTGGAGGACCGGCAAGCGGAATATCAACCGACCATGGTGGAGTTTGAAGGTAAGATTTCAAACCTTTCTATAGCTGTTCTTATTGACCCAGGAGCTACTTTAAGTTATGTTAGCCCAAAAATAGTAGAACAGTGTAAACTACCATCAGAAAAGTTCAAGAATCCATGGTTGGTACAGCTAGCTACGGGAGCCAAGAGACGGGTTCTAGCTAAAATTAATAACTGCTCCTTAAGCATAGCTGGACAGCCAATAACAGCAGACCTGAATGTACTTCCATTGGGTTCTTATGACATCCTGATTGGTATGGATTGGCTGGAAAAACATTGGTCATTGGTAAACTGCAAGACCAAAACCATTTATTACAAGGATGACTTGGGGCAGCAGCAAGAATTGCAGGGGATTAAACACCCTGTACAGATTCGACCTATCACTGCTTCCCAGTTAGCTAAATGTCTCAGGAAGAGATGTCAGATTTACGCCATTCAAGTTGGTTATGCAAACCAGAAAGATAAAATATCTGCACTGGACAATATTCCGGTAGTACAGGAATTTGCAGATGTTTTTCCTGAAGAGGTACCAGGGCTGCCCCCAAAGAGGGACATAGACTTCACTATAGAGTTAACACCGGGAGCAGCACCAGTATCACGGGCACCGTACCGAATGAGCGTACCAGAGTTAACAGAGCTGAAAATGCAACTGCAAGAGCTGTTGGATAAACATTATATCCGTCCCAGTGTATCACCGTGGGGAGCTCCAGTATTATTTGTGAAAAAGAAAGATGGAACTCTACGTATGTGTATAGACTATCGACAGCTGAATAAGCTCACGATCAAAAACAAATACCCCTTGCCTCGGATAGATGAACTCTTTGATCAAGTGAAGGGGGCAAAAGTATTTTCCAAGATCGATTTGCGATCTGGTTATCATCAGATCAGGATTAAAGATGAGGATATTGCCAAAACCGCCTTCAGGACACGCTACGGACACTACGAATTTGTAGTGTTACCTTTTGGTTTGACCAATGCACCTGCCACCTTTATGTGTTTGATGAACAGCGTGTTTCACAGGTTTTTGGACAAGTTTGTGCTGATATTTATCGATGATATTCTGATATATTCTCGTTCCCAAGAGGAACACGAAGAGCACCTTCGGATGGTGTTACAAACTCTTCGAGAACATCAGCTATACGCTAAGTTCAGTAAATGCGACTTCTTCAAGGAGGAAATCCAATATTTGGGCCACGTGATTACTAAAGAAGGAATTGCAGTAGATCCTGAGAAGATAAAAACTATTATGGAATGGCCCATACCCAAGGATGTAGCTGATATCAGATCCTTTATGGGACTAGCCGGCTATTACAGGAGGTTTGTGGAAGGTTTCTCTAGAATAGCCTATCCTATCACCTCATTGCAGAAAAAAGGGAAGGTATTTAAGTGGACACCGGAATGTCAGCAGAGCTTTGATCGCTTGAAGCACTTACTCACCACGGCACCCATCCTGAGTATAGCTGATCCTAATAAGGATTACGTGGTGTGCACCGATGCAAGCAAGGAGGGTGTGGGAGGAGTATTAATGCAGGAAGGAAAAGTAATAGCGTATGAATCAAGAAAACTAAAAGAGCATGAGCAGAGATACTCTGCTTACGATTTAGAGTTAACAGCTGTTATTCATGCGCTGAAAATGTGGCGACATTACCTCCTAGGGAGGAAATTTCTGTTGTTAACAGATCACCACAGTTTGACAAATTATTTCAGCCAACCTACCCTGAATGCGAGACAAGGCCGTTGGGCAGATTTCCTAAGTGGGTTTGATTTCGAGATAAAGCATTTAAAAGGCAAAGAAAACCGAGTGGCTGATGCATTAAGTCGAAAGGTTCAATGTTTATGTGAACTTTCAGTCAGCAAGTGGCGGAACTCGCTGGTTGAGCAAATAAAAACAGCAGCAAGTCGCGATGCTGAATACCAACACTTAAAACAGCAGGTACAACAATCTGTTAATGAAAGATTACAGCAAGGATACACACTAGATGGTGCTGGAATGCTGTGTTTTAATAAGAAATTGTATGTACCTGATTCAGATGACCTTAAGAGACTGATTTTGGATGAGTTTCATATCAGCCACTACACTGGCCACCCAGGGTACCAAAAGATGGTCACTGCGCTTAAGAAGGAATATTATTGGCCAGGAATGAAGAAACAGGTAGTTGAGTATTTGGCGCGGTGTTTGGAATGCCAGCAAATTAAGGCAGAACATCAGCATCCAGCAGGACTGTTACAGCCTTTGCCTATTCCGGAGTGGAAATGGGAAACCATTTCCATGGATTTCATAACTGGGTTGCCACGAACAAAGAAGGGCAATGATTCTATCATGGTAGTGGTTGATAAGTTGAGTAAAGCGGCACACTTTATACCTGTGCAGTCCACTTACAAGGCGGTGCAAATTGCTCACCTCTTTATGCAAAATGTATTCCGATTGCATGGGTTGCCAAAGGTAATTATATCAGACCGTGATGTGAAGTTCACATCCACTTTTTGGAGGACATTGTTCGCTGAGTTGGGTACTCAGCTGAACTTTAGCACGGCCTATCACCCGCAGACCGATGGTCAAACTGAGCGAGTTAATCAGGTGTTGGAAGACATGTTGAGGGCGTATGTGATGCTGAAACCAAGCCAATGGGAAGAGTATTTGCATTTGGTCGAATTTTCATATAATAATGGATATCACACCTCAACCCAGCTAAGTCCCTTTGAGGTCCTGTATGGGCGAAAGTGCCGCACACCCTCAAGTTGGGGTGGACCTGAGGACAAGCTGAGTTTGGGACCAGAAATGCTTAAAGAAATGGAAGATATGGTGAAAAGGGTGCGTGCCAATTTAAAGGCTGCACAAGACAGACAGAAAAGCTTTGCGGACAGGAAAAGAAGATTCACAGAGTATCAGGTTGGTGACCATGTGTTTGTGAGGATTCAAGCCAGAAGGAGCACACTGCAGTGGAGCGGGTGCGCCAAGCTGGCTCCTCGGTACTTTGGACCTTTTCAGATCTTGGCTAGAGTGGGGCCGGTAGCCTACCAACTCGCCTTACCGAGTCACATTAAGATTCACAATGTGTTCCACGTTTCTGTTCTAAAGAAATATGTATATGACCCTAAACATGTTATCCGATGGCAAGATGTGCGGGTAAGAATTAATCCGGTTGTCTTGATTATGCAGATATACTCAATAGGAAACTGATTAAAGGTATTGGTTGTCTGCAGGTCGAACCGGAAGGCGAGGTTCTGGTCGAACCACAGAGCATTCTCGACCGGAGAGAAGTGCGGCTGCGGAAACGGGTTATTACCCAAGTTAAAGTGTTGTGGCAGCACTATGGGCCTGAGGAGGCTACATGGGAAGACGAGGAACTCATTAGGAAAGTTTACCCAAATTTATTTAATGGGAATAGACATCGGGACGATGTCCAATCCCAGGGGGGGAGATGTGATGACCCCGGGTAACTTGTAATTTTGGAGTAATTACTGTGGTAAGAAATTGTATGAGTGGTTACTTATTGTTACTAAATGACATTATTTAATTATGGAAGTTGATATATTGGATTATTTTTACATGTGTATATTCTTGAAATGTTGGCAGCCTCCTGGTGGAGGATTTTCTATTAAAAGAAAAGAATCAGTTATGAAACTGAAGGAACTGCCTCTCACCCAGGGAAAAGTCCTGGGAAGGAAAACCTCTGGGCTGTTGAGGAACAGACAGGGAAGGAATTCCAGGAGAGAGCAGAGAGAAAGGAGGTTAAGTCTGGTAGAGACCAGATAACCCAGCACAGCAGTGCATGAGTCTTGTTGAGGGCTGCAGGCCTGCAAGACGGCTCGGGGGGAGAATCCAACGTAAAGTGGATCTCAAGGTTGGGAGGATAAGAGCAAAAATAATTGCAGGTGAACCTTTGGAGTAGGAATGCCGGTAGCAGACTGACCAGGTATGCATTTTCTATAGAGTTAGACAATGATTAAACAGATACTGGAAGTGTATAGACAGAGAACAGTTATCTGTGTTTTCTTTTCACTAGTTAAATGTAAAAAAAAGAAACAACTGTGGTTGTCTGCAAAACAGAGTAGTATGATAATTTGAAAGGCACCTGGAAATAACATTAACTGTGAAATTACATATGTATTTGCTGTAAGTAGTTCAGGGTATTTAAGCAGATACATATAACAATATGAAACCCTAGTGAAATCTGAAAGATAGCAGCTGTGAATAAGACAGTTATGAATCGTGGTAGAACCAGCATTCTACAGTTACGGCATTGAGCCTAGCAGAACCAAGTTGTAAAACAATGTAACTACCCGCATAGTAAAGATAATTAATCCAAAACCCCAGTGTAGTGAATGCAGATGTCTGTGCGATATTAAGCAAGAAAACAGTAAACCCTTGCATCGAGGGTTACAAATATGTTATAAACCCTCAACATGAAAGAACAATAGCCATTTATCTATGCATTACAGTATGAAGAAAAACAATCACCGGGGTTATCCCGTCACATTCCAAATGCTACCATAAGAGTATATACAGTTCAGCCGGAGACCAAATAACGTATCGGTCCAGACAGCACAGTCGTGGTAACGGCTATGCACGCTGAGACTTTACATATAATATATCAATGCAAAGATTACATATAAACCGTAATGAATCAGATATGGAAAAACATATTGAACTGTTAACGAACCATGTGCATATGTATACGATAAACCCATAAACATTCTAGGACAGATACACAGACAGTATAACCTGTAATTTGATTACTGTAGCCGTCGATATCATAAACCCTATAGGGTAACAACGCAATAATAGCAGAGAAAGAGTATTAACTGAAAGACATATTATTCTATTGACAGAATCGATAGCACATAAGGCAATGACCGCCTCTGGAACAGAATGGAGAAATACAAAATGTAAACAGCATATTCATTAATAGAATGGAAATGTCAAACACAGTTATGTCATTAACCCCGACAAAGAGCAGTAAACAATACATATCGAAGGATTAAGAACCAACAGGTATCTAAGTGTCTGCATACCAAAACAGTAGAATGAGGAATCTATATTAACCTTCGAAAGATTCAGAGAGCACTCTGATAAACATATACACTTCGACTCAGAAATAGTCCAGGTCCGAGGACCATAAATATTAAACAAATGTTCATATAGCAAACGGCTTACAAGCCAGGAGTAACTTCTATTCGAACCCATGAAAGTTAGCTGAAATGCAGACTTAGGCATGGAGTGGCCGGCTGCAATTCGAACCTAGGGTTTGAATGAGAAATCAAAACTTGAGACACAGGGCAGAGGGCGCCGTGAGACACCTATCTCGGTCCGGGGAATGAGGTTAACTCAACCCTATGCTTAAAACCCTTGGTAATAGGGGAAAAAGTCGTCTATCCTCAGAGAGGGAACACACCTGTGTACGCGTTGATCCAGCAATAGCCTTTCTGCAGGCGGTAAGAAGCCATCGAGGAGAACCACCTGCACATCACCATGTTATTTTGGTTAATCATGGACAGTTAACACCATCAAATGATTCGAGGAAAATTTAGAACGCAATGCATTTATCTTACGAGAAAAGAGCAATACACCCAGTGGCAAGGCGGAGAGGATTATATAATACATGTAACAGTAAGTTAAGTCCGTGAGGCATTGCAGAGGAATGCCACCGAGCTGGGTATGAGCTCGGTCTCACCAGTGTTGCAAATGAGCCAAAACACAAAACCTGGCGGTATATGAATCGACCGCCAAATCCTTAAGTGATCTGGAACCCTCCGATGCATGAGATGCATCTCCACCGTTCGTTCAGGCGGGAGAGTTTGGCGCGGAACCCTTAGTGGTCACATGGCATCACATGGCTCTACGCCACCTGGCACCAGGGTTGGTGAGATGGGTTAATTCTCTGTCTCCACCTGTCCGGTGCTGGTTAAGTGTGTATGCAGTGATTTTCCAACCCGAAACTTAAACCTTAAACCTCCAAATTATAACATCAACCTTATAGCATTATGTCAGGTGGGTGATATGTGCGTAAATGAAATATTTACATGATTAAGGGTTAGTTATAAGTGCGGAGAAGTATAACATTGTGGTAATGACTTGTATATATGTAAACCTTGACTGAATGGAGGGATGTGTTAAGGTAAATACCTATACAGTTGAAATTTTTTTGTTTAGTTTGACTTTTATAAATATATTATCTCGATGGGATCGTGACAATTCTAAAAAAAATTATTTTCAAATCTTCATTGTAGATTTAGAAATCCACCCATTGGCCTAATAAACATTGCTACAAAGAATGGAGAAGTTCTTGAGTCATAATGAATTACTAAGGCCCAAGAGAACTGCTTCATCTAAAATTTAAATATGTAGAAGCATACCTGTTATAGGCTTTAAAAATGTGTTCAACCCACATAAGCTATTGTAATGTTTGTATTTGGCTATTTAAAAAGTTTTCAAAATACTCTCTTTATCATTTTCTAAGTTTTTGAAGTGGTTTTATAAAACTCACCCATTGGATTTTCAGAATTCTTCATTTTCTCAATCCTGTTACTTTTACTTTTAATTTTTGTTCTATTTTCAAAGAAAAAATGGATCTAGTTTAGACTTTTTATTTTTTAAAAGTAAATATATAATTATTTTAAAGTTTATTTAATTAATATTAATTTTAGTTATTGGAATTCAAGTATTTAGTATTTTGGTTTTTATATTTCATTGGGTTTTTCCAAAAATATAAATTTATTTTAAACTTAAATTTATGAGATAAAATAAAAAAATTAAGGTACTAAAATATATATTGTAGACATCTAAAAAAACTACACATTAAAACATATTAAATATTATCTTTTGGTAATATAATAATAATTTATTATTATTTTTAATATAATAATAATTATTATTTGTTAATTTATATTATTACTATATTAATAATCTTAATATTGATATCGTGTATATCTTAATTTTTTATTTTATTTATCTGAAGGCATATTTAGGAATATCTTTAATAAAAAATGCAAAATATACTTTATTATTTTACTTAAAAATAAACAACACCCAATGAAAATTGTCACATCTTAACTTTCCTAATAAAATAAATGTAAAAAAATAAGGAGATTGAAATATCACACACTGGTAATTTTTTATTTAATTTAATTGTTTCTTATAAAAGTCCCCTCAAGTAATGGTTATCATTCACCCTTTTAGTTAACTCATTTAAAACATACTAACTAATTGACATTATAAATATTCATTGTGGTATACCTCACCCTTAGTTTTTATATCTATGAGATCCCACATTCATGCTTGGAATATGGCACAGGGGTGACTGGCTCAAAGAGAGATTTAGTTCAACCATGTATATGGTTGGGTGGTATGTGGAAGTCTCGAACCTGGTCGGATTTGCCTATGATTAATAAAAGCTAACTTCTCTTACTTTTGCACTGATTTATATGTGGATTTAATGGTTGTCATATCTCTGATATTTATATGGTTTTATGCTAGTTATAAGCATGATTGAATGACTAGTTCATGTCACGATTATTTCATATATTTAGTTGTAACTATCAAATGGATGGATGAAAGACCTAATTGATGATGTAGTAGTTCAATGGAGAAGGAGGTAATCCTTTGGGTTATGTTTCACAAGTTGTTTAAGTCATTTATGCTCTGTCTTGTATCCTAGACCTGTTTGTTGCATTCATGCAAAGTATTTGACAAAATGTAAGTCTCGGTTGGGGATGCTCAGGCATAGTCTTGAGGGTAATTTTTTATTTATCAGCATGGTTATCGTGTTTTTAATGATTTCTGAAAGTTACAACAAGTTTTGGGTAGAGGGTAAGATTCTGGGCTAGAAAAGTGGATCAAATCTTGGGGTCATTGGCACAAAACTGGCAATTCTGGACCACAGTTGCTGGCAGGTAGGCCTATGAGAGCGAATTTAGGTTGCTGGTTTCTCCCTTGCCCATTGCATGAGAGCGATTATGGCCTAAACCTTGTAGAATAGAAGTGGGACCCAGGGACAGGCTGTCTAAGTGGTTGACTTGTCTCCCGAGGGGTATGTTGATGATGTTGGATGACTTTGAGTGATGTTTCGTTGATTCCACTTCCTTAAGGTAACATAGGAGGTCAATATGATCATAGTATCCTCTCTTCTCATGTTTACCCAGGTTAGCATAGCTACTTTGGGTAGATTTGGGAGGGGGTGTTACACTCAGGCATTCAAGTCTGGGAGATTCGTCAATTTCTGTCAGAAGTACAATGTTATTCTTGGTCACTCCATCACTTATTATCCTTAAGGAAATGGGTTGGTTGAGTCATAAAACAAGACATTAGTAAGAATCTTAAAGAAAATCATTGTGGAAAATAAGAAGAATTGAGATTCCTAACTCAAATTTTCTCTCTGGGAAAATAGAGTCACAACAAAAAGGTCTACTAGAAAATCACCATTTGAGATAGTATATGGCACTGTTGCACTATTCCCTAGTCAACTGGCTAGACCCGTGGCTAAATTAATTCAATACATAGAGAAGTAACCAAATCCACTCACTTGCAGGATAAACTGGTTGGTTTAATTGTAGGAGAACAAGGATCAGGAAAGTTAGAATTTGCTCAAATATTAGGATAAAATGAAGGCCCTGTTTGATAGAAAGGCCAAGGAAAGAGTTTTACAACTAGGGAACTTTTTGCTCAGGTGGGATGTCAGAAGGGAAGATAAGGGAAAACATGGAAAATTTAACCCCTTGTGGTTTGGACCGTTAAAGATAATAGAGACCAAAGGAAATATTACATTCCTACTAGAAAATATGGATGGAGATGTGCTTGAGCTTCCCATAAATGGGAAATACCTTAAGCATTACTTTTAAGAATAAAATTAGGTACCCACTTCCATAATAAATATCGACGAGTCATTGTAAATATTGATGTGTTTGTTTCATTTTTAGTTTTGGATGTATATTTTTGAATTCATGCCCAACAAAGTCTACTAGTCTGCAAGTTATCAGTGCCTTGCTAGTTAGACATTGTCCCCAATTGGAGCCGATGTTATACTCTGTTGTATCTTAATTTTATTTTGCTAAGTATTACATCCCAGAGAAATGGAGTATAGAACATAGACATAGCAGAGATTAGAGTTTTTTTTTTTTTTTTCAGAAAAATGGATGAGCACGTAAAATTTGAAAACTCGGAACCTTGAAATCCCGCTTCCCGTCATGAAATTAATTATAAAAGGCTCTGGGTACTGGAGTTCAGAAATCTATCAATTTTCAGAGTTGGGGCCATTTGTTGAAAAAACCTTGTAATGGAGAATGGAGGCTTAGATCCTGCAACCTTGGATCCTCGTAACTCTCTGCTAACTTAATCCTTGAAAATGCTGGGATTGCACCATTCACAATTAGGGACCGGGGATTTTCTCATTGGACATATAGATGGCAACACACTATTGAGTAAAGTTGACATCAACAACCACCCATTGGAAGTCAGACACATGACAGGTAGTTTCGGAGTTTTTAGGAACATGAAGGACCCAAATATAAATGACATTTGGAATAATTATGGGTCGACACGTGGCTTGGCGAGCGTCAATATGACATTATCCCGACAGAAGACCCTAGAGGAGCAAGAACCCCATTTCTAATGACATTCTAAAGGGAGGCAGACTTCTAGGCTTTATGGGTCCATGGCTATTGAGCTACCAGGTTACAACTCAACGGTGACAAACACCACTTCCAACACGGTGAAGCCACAAAATGGCAGTGAATTTCCACATGTCACATTTATAACCAAATAAAGAGCAGATAATTATTAAAATGATCACCACCTATCATAAAGAAATATCACTCGAAAGAGAGTTCCAACGGGTGGACAAGCATGGTCTTTAATCCAACGCTGCCCCCTGTAAGGTTAGAGACAACAAAGAAATATCTGCAAATCAACGGTCACTATTAATTCCGGGGGCATGAGACTTCACGCCAACTCCACCTAAGCACCCCACCGGGAAGACTAAAAGGGGCTGCCACCTATCTTGCCAGCATGGGAACCACGTTAATAGTGAGGAATGTTATCAAGTGAGCGTGGCAAGTGGGCATGCCAAGAGAGTGCGAAAATAAATTGATGTATCCCCTTTCCACCCTTATCCTTCACCCAATCTATTTTTTCCACGTGTCTCATACACGCCATCTCATTATGTTTCCCACCTAAAATCCCTGCGAACTAACTGTTGTAACCTACATGCCGATCGTTGCAGTTAAAAAAAATAATTATATTTAAAATTCTTTGTTGCCTTGTTGGGGCCTGGCCCAGGTTCAAAGATGATTTAGCTGAAAAAATCTTGGTACTACTGGCCCTTTCGGCAACATTCCACGGAGCCCGGACTGAGGTCTCACCCAAAGTAGTATGGGAGGGTGCTAGAACCAGGTTTCTGCACCCTAGGGATGTTTGATGATTTTCAGTGGTTTGCGGTTTGACCCTACGTGCACGTCTCTACATGCACCTATCAGTACCTTGCAGCCTACGATGTTGCCTTCACACAGCCCTACTCATGGCTCGATCCATGTTATTACCCTATATTAGTTGATCACTTAGCTTATCTGTATGTGTTTAGTTATACTTAACATTGTTCATCATTCATACAAGTGCGCCCGATAAATAAGACAATACAATTGCAAAAGATATCAACCATATAATAACTCAAAATAGATACACAAGATTTGGAATCAAACTTCTCTTTATTATCTCTTTTCCTGGTTATAGACCCGGCTCTACCCTGTGCACTCAGCTGCAGGGGTCCACGCACTCAGTTGCAGACTCTACTAGGCCTTTGTGCACTCAGCTGCAGAGCCTCTTACTACTACTATGACCCAAAAACACTTAGACTTTTACTCTATGCTCGCTATCTTCTAGACTTCATTCCTTCGCTACTTTACAACTTAGAGCCTCACTCTATTTATATAATACCATGGTCCGCAGACCACGAGTAGGCCGACACTACCTTCATAACTTAGGGCAGACAACCCTATGATTCTAACATACAATTTGCGGAGTATTTACAAAAATAGTACTCAAAACTTGGGCTTTGATCCCCAAAACATGTTGTGGGGGGATTCCATGCCCAACAGGCTCCCAACACAAACATCACATGACTTGCCCTCGAGTCACTCTGTCGGCGCGACGATCTTGGTGCAGAGTCTCTCCAAATGTTCCCATACAGCACTGATGTCTACCGCGCACTGAGTTGTTGCTTGTTGTACTTGCTGCATTCATTCCTCCGTGTCTGAATTGTGTCCTTACATCTCTACCAACATCCGTTGCATATGTTTATAGTCCCGCGCCCTTGTCCAGCTCCTCGGGTCGCGAAGACTGTGATTCGGCCGGTTAGTCAGGTAGCCGACCCACCCATGTAGGGCTTCAAGCTGCTGCCGTTTACTTTTCCTGGGAAGGGTTCTCCATTTAGTTTGACTAGCTGGACCAAACCTTTGTCTGTGACCTCCTTAACCATGTATGGTCCCAACTAGTGCATTCTGAATTTTCCCAGAAATTTTTCAAACTTACTGTCATACAACAGCACTAAGTCGTTTACCTTGAAGGTGCGCAACTTGATATGGCGGTCGTGCCAGGTTTTTTCACGTTGTTTTTGTAATGAGTCTGACATAGGTAAAACTCAGAGTCTTTTTCATGTTTAGAGATTTTGAAAAAGACACGAAAAAGAAAACTCCAGGGGGTCCTTTTTTGTAAATTTGTGTCCCTCGAGCCCGAAAAAGTAGAAAATGATACTCGAGAGAACCGCTTTACCATTACGATCAAGGAGTACTTTTCATAATTAGTGGCTCCAATCTGAAAAAGTAAAAAAGCGATCAAAGGCACGTCGTTCCATAACCAATATCGAACTCGAAACGACAAAATTTTGGGGACCTTTTCATGTTTATATGGTCAGAAAAGAGGTAAAAGTGGACCACCTTTTATTCCGTTTAGCGAGTCAAAGAGGAAAACTCAGCAATCTTTTCGTCTTTAAATAGTCATAAAAGAGCTGAAAGCAGACCTCCATTTTTATTCTCTTTAACGAGTCAAAAAAGGGAAAAATACTCGACAATCTTTTCATCTTTTACGAGTCAGAAAAGAGCCTAAAGGAGACTCGTCCTGGAGGAACGAGTGGTACAAAGGGTAGAAACTGGTTCCAACAATGGTGGAACTGCTCAAAACATGTAATGGTTAAGAGGATGGCTAATAAAACCACTCATCGCTGCGGTTCCTCGGGAAAGGAAGAACAACCAAGTGAAAGCATATGATTGGCCCAAGAGATGGTGAGGATGGAATGAAACAACCAAGGTTCATCTAGCAGAATTTAGCAGATAAAAAACAACAATCACGAGGTGTAAATCGGGTATGGGTTCATTTTTACATAAGCTTGAACCATGGAGAACTCTGCTTGGATTTGGTTTCATGTTTACACAAGCTTGAAATGAAAAACTATGCTTGTTATAAGTTCACATGCCCCCAGCATAATAACGCAAATTGAGGTACATGCCCCCCAAGCTTCATTGCATTCAACGGAGTGGATGGAATGAAGGTTCACTTTTGAGATCTTGGAAAGACTCAACTTGGATTTTACGAGATCTTAAGAAAAGAATCGATTTGGAAAGGGAGTGGTTTCATTTTTTAATGAGGTTGAAATGGGAAAAGAACTATCCTCATAACCCTTGTTTCATTTTTTAACGAGCTTGACACAAGACAAGGAACTATGCTCCATGACTCCTCGATTCATTTTTTAACAAGCTTGACACAAGGTTGGGAACCATGCTCATCACCCCTGTTTTCATTTTTTTAACGAGGTTGACACAGGAATAAACTATCCTCATACAACTTGTTTCATAGTTCAACGATGTTGAAAACAAGATCAAACCATCCTCAGACACCTTGTTTCATTGTTTAACGAGGTTGAAAACAAGATCAAACCATCCTTGGACACCTTGTTTCATTGTTTAACGAGCTTGACACAAGACAAGGAACTATGCTCCACGATCATGTTCATGGGGCATATGAGAACATGGCTCCCAAGAGGTCTTCGCAGGATGGAAGAAACACTCTGGGAGGAACACATGTCATTAGACACCAATGACAGGCCAGGTTCCAACGCTCCCAGTACATGATGTACGAGACCATCTGCATGATCATCAGCAGAGGCGGGGATGGAATGGATAGCCACATAATTGACTTGTGGCAAGGAAGGTACTGCTTGCGAGTAAGAACCGATAGGAGACGACGGTTGCACAAGAGGCACCGGGGGACTAAAGAACGATAATTGATCTATAGTCACCATTATTTCATCGTGTGGAAAACAAATCACATGGAAAAGTGAAGAGACAAGGGCCCCCATGGCATAAATATAGTCATGGCCAAGGAGAAGACTGAAATCTAAAGCACTTTGAACAACCATTACGTCTATATAGATGATTTTGCCTCCCAAAGTAATAGGGAACTTCAGGAGGATCTGTAAAGGTTGACTGGTTCCTCTGTCAAATGCCAACAGACTCTGAGTGACTGGCACAAGTTGTGGGGAGCTTGAAGCTTGCCAAGTAGTGAAAGGCATGAGGCTAACCGACGCACCCTCATCCAAGACAGTGCCAGGTATTGCCTTATCATAGGCATGTACTGTAATCTGGAAAGGCACATAGGATGGAAGGCGGAAAGCAGTCAAGTGGCTCTAGTTGAAAGAAATGACTAAACTACTTGGTGGAGGTATCATATGATTGCCCCCATGCTCTACAAGAATCGAAGAAGGACTCTTTGAATCAGCTGGGATAGGAGGGTCATTCTCGGACTCAGGAGAATCTGACGAGATGAGAAGAACATGAGTAGTATAATCATGATGTTCTTCAAGAACAGAGTGAACCACTGGTAGTGAATCCAAGTCGACACTCTTTCCGACCAATGGTTGGTCAGGAACAGGCTGAGCATAGCCAAGTTCAAGAAGAGAAGGGTGGACAAGAGAAGAATCTAAGTTAATCTCTTTGTCAACCGGGAGAGGGTATGAAGAGAGCCTCTGATAACCAATGGGAAGTCAGGGTGAAGAAGTTGTAAGACTTTCTAAAATGGCGGAAGCTTTATCCATGAGTGGACAAAGGTGAAGGGGATGGTTGCCTTCACAGAGCCTACAAAGGAATCAAATCTTCCCTTTCTTCTTACCACTGCCAATTGAGGATTGAACATCGACATGAGCTTCAGAGGACGATGAGGGATGAGCCAGATCATGAGACCATACTTCTAAGACCTTAGGAATACTAGGACAATCACGAAGAAGATGGTCACCCTTGCACAATTTACAAGGAAACTTAACATTCCGCGGAGGAGCAGAAGGTGTTCTCACTTGAGATGTACTCGGGGACATAGTTGCACAGGTGGACTTGCACTTATCAGACTTCTTCTTCTTCTTCGTTGTCTTCTTCTTCTTCTTAGTCTCTTGGTTACTAGATGTGGAACTTTCACCAGGCGAAGTAGGAGATGAAGACGAAGAAACAGGGGAAGAAGGCGCAAGCTCAACCCTGGAATCATCGTGTCGTGATTCAAATGAAGGAGACGGCAGAACAGGGTTCATGACGCTTGTGACCATCGAGGTTGAAAACAACCACACAGGCAAACTGATGGTTAACCCAGGCAAAGACAATGTTGCCATATACAGAGCACCAACATTTCCAAAAGAAGGAAACGGACTAGGATTCCCATCTGGGGGAAGAACTTGGCTGGTAGACTCAGGGACTGCTGCCACCGGGAAGGAGCCTGAAAAACACCCTAACTGAAACAAAGAACTCAAACTATTACCAAGAATATTTCGTGGGCAATAAATTTTATGATGCAGGAACAGAACTTGACCTTTTCATGTTTCAAGAGTCGAGAAAAGGATGAAAAGATGACTCTAGTCGCCTTCGAATATTTAATGAGCCTGAAAGGACAAGTGCTCAAATGGACCTTTTCTTTTAAGGAGTCCGAAAAGGAACAAAAGTGACTGCTCTGGAGAACTGAGCAAAAGGTTTACCAAACAACCCGTAAAACTGCATATACACCTTGGCGATCATATGAAAGCCAAAGACTTTCTGTACGACAGTCAATCTTCCCGAATGCTGTGTTCGGTGCATTACGGTTTGCAAGGCAGCAGAAACAGCTTCCTAAGGATATAGGATGATAATCTAGTGGGGTCTCTCAACATATACTTGACAGTACTAGGAGCGCAAGTCCGTACTAGCAACTATTGAGTCACAGAAGGAGGAATCACCCAACCTTAAGTGAAAGGAATAGTGACTAGCTTTAATGACGTCGGAGCACATCTCTAGCCTAGACCTCTAAATAATGTGCATTATGTTCCAATGCATTGTTAAGTTCATTCAATTAATTTTAGAGTTGATCTTGAATTAGGTTTCAATTTCCAGGCCCTACCATATGTATATCAAAAACCCTAGGATGTAGCTAGAATGAGTAAAGCATCTTTCGTTTCGATGAACACCTACTTACAGAAAGGTAGAGAGTTCATTCCCAACTTAAGACAAAACTCAGACAAGCAAATGCAAGCGCTAAGAGACATAATGCATAAACACATCAATCCTACAGTGCATCGATACTACTAATGATAGATTTAAAGTCATGAAAAGGTGTTGCTACACTCATAACTGAGACTTCTTCATCACCTCGAAGCTCATATTTTTATAGTTATTCTGAAATATTCTAGTTTCCTTGTGCTCCATAAACCTAATAAATAAGAAATCATTTTGATAACCTCAATAATAGAAACCTTATTATCCTCTTTATGTATATGTTTTAGTTCCAAAAAAACCCAAATCAACAAATACTGTAACTTCTACACCATGATATCTTAACATTTTCCAAGTTGTGTTAACATTCTTTCTATGATTCAAAAAATGATGAAAACACTTAGTGTTTTCATCTTCTTTAGGAATCCACAAGGCTCTACTTTAAGTATATGATTATTTTCGTTATTATTCAAAAACTTGATCATCGAAACCAACTACAACTTGACTAAAGAAAGCTTCCAAATTATCTGTTAATTCTTGCTCATACCCAATTTTATTTTGATGTGTCTAAATAAAAAAGCATATTGTTGGTGGAATGAATAAATACTAACTTACAAGTCCAATTAGCTTTTATGATTATTTTCATTTTTTTGGCTTTCCCGCGAGGGAATTTTAACAGGTCACTTTCTTGCAAATTTTAATTGCAAGAAGTTTCTAGTAGGCCAATTATATTTTATGATATCTATATAGTCATTTAGTAATCAGATTGAATTTAAATGGTTTCCCACTATGTGTTCCAATATTCTAGAGCACTGGCTAGTGAAAAAAGTAACCATGCCACTGAAGTCCACACCCACACCAACCTGCAATCTTTAATTAAAAAAAAAATAACTTCATTCCTAAAAATTATATTCAACTTTTTTGGCTATTTTGAGTTCACTCAACCTTAAACCTCTCCAGGCAAGGAATGCCTTCATTGCCTTTGCATTCAATAGACCAAAATCTTTTGTTCTCTTAAAAAAATGATAAAAAATCATGACAGTTAATTTGGGTCTCCAGTAGATTTTAAATACTTCTACTACAAAGTTTAGATTACCTACCATTCTAACATTATTTTCATAACACATTTAGTAATAAATGTTTTCTGCTAGGTAAAACTTATTTAATTAAAATAACATGATGTATAAAATTTTACCATTTTATTGTGCAACATTAAACACTTAAACTATGCCAACTAAAAAATTTAATAAATATATAACTAAGCTAATCAAAAGAGTTTAATAAATATTTAATTATTGGTCTTAAAAAATATTCAAAATGACTTGTAAATCACTATTATTATAAAAACGTGATTTCAATCAAAATCATGCTCAAATAGTCATGCTAGTTAAATTAGTTCAAATAGTCATGCGAGTGAAAGTAGTTGAAAATTTAAATCATTGAAATTGTTGAATTCATTTCTTTCTATGTGTAATACCGTAGTCTTTATAATTGAACGGTTCGACAACCATGATATATTTACTTATACAACAAGATAATAGTTGTTTGATGGTTATTTCTCTTCTATAGATATTTACAAATATTATTGAAAAAAATTATATTAAAACAATAATAAACTTTCTATTAATTAATCTTATAAAAACACATGTAAAGAAAAAAGGAGTTTCAAAAAAGTTACATGAATGAATTTCTGTTTAATGGATCAAAATTAAAAGAAAAGCTTTGGATGCTCCATTACATTGCCGTTTGAATGTGTCTAAATCAAAAAGCATTATTTTGTCCTTTCTAGATTGTTGGTGGAATGAATAAATAGTAACTTACAAGTCCAATTAGCTTTTATGATTATTTCATTTTTTTGGCTTTCCCTTGAGGGAATTTTAACGGGTCACTTTCTTGCAAATTTTAATTGCAAGAAGTTTTTAGTAGGCCAATTATATTTTATGATATCTAGAGCACTCGCTGGTGAATAAATTAACCATGCCATGGAAGTCCACACCCACACCAACCCGCAACCCTTAATAAAAAAAGCAATAACTTCATTCCTAAAAATTATATTCAACCTTTTTGGCTATTTTGAGTTCACTCAACCTTAAACCTCTCTAGGCAAAGAATGCCTTCATTGTCTTTGCATTCAATAGACCAAAATCTTTTGTTCTCTTAAAAAAATGATAATAAATCATGATAATTAATTTGGGTTTCCAGTGGATTTTAAATACGTCTACTACAAAGTTTAGATTACCTACCATTCTAACATTGTTTGCATAACACATTTAGTAATAAATGTTTGCTGCTAGGTAAAACTTATTTAATTAAAATAACATGATGTATAAAATTTTACTATTTTATTGTGCAACATTAAACAATTAACCTATGCCAACTAAAAAATTTAATAAACATATAACTAAGCTAACTAAAAGAGTTTAATAAATATTTAATTATTGGTCTTAAAAAAATATTCAAAATGACTTGTAAATATTACTACTATTATAAAAATGTGATTACAATCAGAGTCATGCTCAAATAGTCATGCGAGTTAAAGTAGCTCAAAGAGTGATGCGAGTTAAAATAGTTGAAAATTTAAATCATTGAAATTGTTGAATTCATTTCTTTCTATATGTAATTAACGACCCTCCATGACTTCTATAAGCAAGCGTACTCTTTATAATTGAACGGTTGGACAATCATGATATATTTACTTATACAACAAGATAATAGATGTTTGATATCTTATACAACAAGATAATAGATGTTTGATGGTTATTTCTCTTCTATAAAAATTTATTATTGAAAAAAAAATATTAAAACAATAACAAAATTTCTATTAATTAATTTTATAAAAACACAAGTAAAAAAAAGAGTTTCAAAAAAGTTACATGAAAGACTTTCTGTTTTTAAAAAAGTTACATGAACGACCTTCCGTTTTTAAAAAAGTTGTATGCACGATTTAATAGATCAAAATTAAAAGAAACTTAAAAGCTCCATTACCATTTAAAGGAGCAAAATTAAAAGAAAAGCTTGGGATCCTCCATTACATTGCCGTTTGAATGCTTTTCATACCAATATAAATAATGGCCGCACCTTTTACCAGTGTTCTCGATGTAGTAAATGTTTGAGCCTTGTTTTTTGGGAGATTTATTGTCTTGTGTTTGTTTCAAGCATCAGGGGATGGGCAAATTCTTGCTCACCTGTTGTTTTTGTTTTCTCTGGTTTATTGCTCTGCCATTCTGGCTTTGTTGTTTTCGTTTTCTCTGGGTTTATTGCTGCGCGATTTGATTCAGTTATCGTGTATATATTTTTATTTGATTTGGCCGGCTTTTTTATTTTCTTATTTTGTTTGCAGTGTTCTCTATTGGCATGTTCAATCTGTTTATGGAACTTTAAAATGTGGTTTGGTTTGGTTTACTGTGCGATCTTTTCAAATTCTTCAGTGAATTAGGGCTAAACACCATAAGTAAGAATATTATAATTCTTATTTTCACTGGTTAATCAGCGGAATGATTTAGAGATGGTACGAAAGAAGTGGTACAGTTTGCGAAATCGATAGCAATGTTTTTGCCCTGCATTGACCACACAATTAAAAAAGCTCAGTTGGCCAATTTCAGGTATTTTCGATTGCAGTTGAGATTATTTTCGGTTGTTGCAAATTAGACGCTCTTGAAATTTCTTAGATTATCCCTTCTTACTTTCCTAGGTGGTGTAAATATGTGGTTAAACTAATTTTAATTTTAGTTTTAATATTTTTCTTTTTAATTATTTGACATTATTCCTCATGAAATCGATGATTTCTAATTTTCTGTTAAGATTCGTTTAAATTAATTGAAATTTTGATAGACTTATGATATTATTGGCCATGGTACCTGTAAAATGTTAGAAGAGAATTCAGTTTTCATGGCCTCTGTGTAGCAGATTTATGGTGATATATTTGATGAAATTATTCTGCAGAATATGTTAAGACGTTTGTCGCATATTTTTGTGCAAGGATTCAATTCTGGATAAAGGATTTTTGTCTCTGCTTTCTGTGGCTTTCTCCTCTGCTTCCTGCACGATGGATGCCTCGACTTATGCTGTTGGCTCCACATAAACTAAGTAGAAGCTCCGGATAGATCCCATTAAATTAAATTAATTTTAATAATTTAAATGACATTAGAGAATTTTTGACAGAGTACTCGTTATGAGGCATTTGCAGTAGATTTATGTGAATGCATTGATGAAATTATTCTAGAGTACTCGAGATTAGGCATTTGCAGTAGATTTATGTGAATGTATTGATTAAATTATTCTACACAATACTTTGTTTCAATGATCTGTGTCGGATTCAATTCTGTATAAAGAATTGTTGACTCTACCTTGTACGGCTTACCCCAGTGCTTCCTCTGGGGCCAATGCCTCTGCTGCTTACTCTGGTGCCTCCTCTCTAGGACCAAATGCCTCTGCACTCTGGTGCCTCCTCTAGGACCAATGTAGCTCCGGCTGCCTATCCCTATCCATCTCTATCTGCGTTCATGTATTCCACCGACCATAACTGACTGCTGGCAACGATTATGATAGCAGATGGCATAGTGAACTGCTTTTAATATTGAATTTATAACGATTATGATAGCAGATGGCATAGTGAACTGCTTTTAATATTGAATTTATAGGTTAAGGAGAATGAGATATGATGAATGTTGTGCAGAAAAGTGAATGAGAGATGATGAAATTAACCTCAATTAGAAGGATTGTGTTCTTAATTTAGAGAATATATATGTGAGAGAATTATGTTCTTAATTTAGAGAATATATGTGTGAGAGAATTAATATTTTGTAGTATAATGTACAAAAGTAATCACCAAAAGTTTGCGAATATCTTCCCAGAAAATTCGATTGCTCTGCTTCAACTACTTACAAGTATCAGACCTTGTAGACTGAGCTTTCTCCACCCCGAAGCATCCATTTAAGTTGAGGAATTTAAGGTTTATGAGACTTGAAAGTGTCCAATTCCTGGCAGTTTCATTCTTGCTAATGTTTATGGAAGGCAATATTTTGTGAAATGTCAACACATTCAACAATCCGGTGCTTTCTTCAATGTGAGATCTCGTAAAACAGCCACCGATTCCTAGCTATTGGACAACCGTCCATCGTCCAAGTTGTGTGATGTTTTCACTGGAATTAGGGATCAAACACAACACTGTAGCTAAGAATTGCAATGTCTTAGTTTTCATTAAATAAATTTATCACCAGCAATATCGCGGTGATGCAGTACAGGTGTTGTGGGAGGGAGATTTGGAAATGGTGCACAGGTGGTACGGTTTGCGAATTAAAATTTCAGGTATTTTCGATTACCAAAACAAGCTATCATGGTTTTGGGGAAAAGATTAATTAAACTACTATCATGGTTCTGTGGGAATCAATTAAATTGCTATCATGGGGGAAGAAATTAATTAAACTTCTATCATGGTTTTGGGGGAAAATATCAATTAAACTGGCGATCACTGATAATTGAGATGGAATGAGACTGCATTGGTTTTTGGGCGTTATTCTGGGGAGTTATTAAAAAATTTTAATGCATTGGTTTTCAATTTTTCGAAGTTGTGTGATTATTCAATTAAATTAATTCTAAATTTTGATGTATTAATGAATTATTTGAGTACTCATTTTTTTTTTTCGAAGTTAATTTTAGTGGTTGGAGTGAGTATTTTTAAGTGGTTTTTCGAATTTTTGTATAAATCGATTAACTTAATTTAGATTTTAAAAAACTCGTAGAAATCGTATCACATGGCATGGTTTGAAAGCGTAATCATTTTTAATGTTCATTGTAACAAATTTATGTTGATATGTATTACAGAATACAGTTTTAAAACCTTTGTATTGTATTTATGCACAAGGACTCAACAATTCTAAATAAGGCATTGTTGCCTCTGCTTTCTCGCATTTTCCCGTGCTTATTCTACAGCTGGTGCAGCCTTATGTACTTCCTGTTTAATGTTCATTGTAACAAATTTATGTTGATATGTATTACAGAATATAGTTTTAAAACCTTTGTATTGTATTTATGCACAAGGACTCAACAATTCTAAATAAGGCATTGTTGCCTCTGCTTTCTCGCATTTTCCCGTGCTTATTCTACAGCTGGTGCAGCCTTATGTACTTCCTGTTGCAGCCATATCTGCTTTCACTATATATGATTAGACTGTGGGTTGTTGTTTTCTCAGCTTTTGTGAATATGTGGCTAAATTAATATTAATTTTAATATGTTTCTTGAATTATTTGACATTAGTACTGATGAAATTGCTTGACATAGTGCCTTTTGATGTTCTGGATTTTTTTTTAAAGATTCGATTAAATTTAATTTAATTTTGATATACTTATAAAATTATTTGCCATGGTACCTGTAAAATGTTCGAAGAGAATTCCTTTTTCGTGGCCTTCCTAGCATATTTATGTTGAAATATTTGATGAAATCATTCTGCGGCGTATATTTATGTTGAAATATTTGATGAAATCATTCTGCGGCGTATGTTAAAACGTTTGTAGCATATGTTCTGTGCAAGGATTCAATTCCAGATAAATAATTCTTGTCTCTACCTTCTGTGGCTTTCTCCTCTGCTTTTGCAACGACCGGTGCCTCTACTTATGCTGTTGGCTCCCGATAAACTAAGCTCCCACTGCCTGTGCTCCTAAAAAAACTAAGTCCGTAGTTTTTGTGAAGATTAGATTAAATTAATTTAAGTTTTCGTATACATATGAAATTATTCGGCAAGGTATTTGTGAAAATGTTTGACAGAGTACTCATTTTTCAGGCATTTGCAGTAGATTTATGTCAATGTGTTGATTCAATTTCGTATAAAGAATTGTTGCCTTTAATTTAATATTGAATTTATAGGTTAAGGAGAATGAGATATGATGAATAATGAGACATGATGAAATTAATACCGCAATTAGAGGGGAGGGATTGTCTGCTTAATTTTGTATATTTGGAGAATATATCTATATATGAGAATTAATGTTTGGTGGTATAAAGTACAGAAATACTCCCCCAAAAGAAAATTCGATTGCTACACTTCCACTTCAAGTACTTCCAAAGATATCAGGCTAAGGGGTTCGTGAAGCATCCATTTACGTTGAGGAATTTAATGTTTAAGAGACTTGAAAGATTCTCTGATGAGTGCAATTCCGGGCAGTTTTGCAGTGTCACTCTTTACTAATGTTTATGCCAAGGCAATATTTATTTTGTGAAATATCTCTTAAAACACCCACGGTGTGCTGATCCTTTTGGACAACCGTCTATGGTCAAATGCTTTTACTATTAAAGTTATATGATCCTTTTGGACAACAGTTTATGGTCAAATGCTTTTACTTAATAAGAAATGGTTAACACTGAGCAAGAATTGAAAGATTAAAATGAAATTGTAATGATTAAATTAATTCCTCAATTCACGCGAGTTGTTCTTCTTTTGTTTGCAGCTTCACTCTGTTTCTTACATCCGTAGTCAAACAATGTGCTGGCCTGCCGGGTTGTGTGGAATTTCAATAGATATGAACCATATTTTCCGGAAACCACCAATGGCAACAAATACGTGTCAATTTTGTGAGCAGCCGAAACCATTAATAGCAACAAAACCCACAACCGATTGTTCCCCACAACCGATCCAACAATGGTTTCATATTTTTTTTACCCCATTGATTTTTCATCTATTTTTTATTCCATTCGTTGATTGGCTTAAAATAGTTTTAAGCCCTTTCTTTGGAAAGAATTGCAACTAATCATTTGAAAAAAAATCAGTTAATCATTTGAGTGGTTAAAGAATTGCAGCTAATCATTTCAAAAAAAAATCAGTTAATCATTTGAGTGGTTAGCGATTAGCATATTCTCATTTCTCTCTGTTTTGCATATGCCTCATTCTGATTTTCGCTAAGAAATATTTTCTCGTATGTTTATGCTTTATTTATTCTTTTTGCCCATCCTATCCCATTTTTTGAAGTAGGCTGCTTAATATTATCATAGGACCGTATTTTTTTTAATTAATAGGTATTTCTCATTTCCAAAAAGAATAAATAATGTGTTAGGAAAATTCTGATATTGGAGAGACAAGCATAATAAGGCTAATTAAAAATCTACCTTATTAATTTGATGGAAAAAAATTTAAGTATTCAATAATACCATTTATAAAGGTTGAGATTAAAATAAATTCAACTAATTAAAAATCCACCTTATTCACTTGATGGACAGAAATTTACTTATTTAATAATACCAAAATATTTGAAACTAAAATTTCAAAGTCTTTTCGATGTTGGAAGCATAATATATCATGTGGGGTTTACATGTAGTTTTAGTATCTAACCAGGTTGTTTATTTTGGAGATGTTTCTTTTGGAATATGAGGTTGGTTTCAATTTTATTGCTTCTTTCACCATTGTATTATCAACGTAATAATTTGGTATTGAAATATAGATTAAATATATAAGTAATAGTTTCAGTATCATACTATGTTGCGCTCTTTATTTTGGGGATATTTGTTTTGGGATATGACGTTGGTTTCAATTTTATTACTTCTTTTACGGTTGTATTATTAACGAATATAGATTAAATATACAAGTAGTAATTTAATTTTTTTTAGTGTTTAGAGAAATTGATGATTGAGCATTTATTCTCACTTGCATATGATTTCAGAGTTTACTAAAAACATAGTAAATCAGAAAATTGGGATATTTTGCTGGAAACATAACATATTATGTTGGATTTATGTGTAGCTTATAGATCAAATAATAAAATCATGTGTTTAATTGTATGAATAAATTCTAGTTTCAAGCCTATTGCTTCCTTGACCGATATATTTTTAACGAAACATATGTTTACCTCACCAATCAATTTAGTGACGAATTATAAATTAAATATATAAGTAGTAGCTCAATGACAATTGTATTTATTTTGTCCATATAGATTTTGTATTTTGTTTTAATATATTTTAAATATTTTCGCTTAAAACAAGTTAATAAATTATATTATTTACTAAAATGCTAAGACTATACCACATCAAAAACTTAACATATTATATAAAATTTATGTGTAACTTTTGCATTCAACACTCATGTGATTATCAAAGAAAAGAATAAATTTGTTTGTAGAAACATATTGTAGAATGTAAAGTAGACTTCACTTCTATTTTCTAGATAATTGTTTCTATTTAATAAAAAATTGTGAGCAAATTATTATGTTAATTGCATTTTATAGTTGAAATTTATGGTTATTTATATTAATAAAAAGTATTTTATTCATATAATTCTACCTTCAACTCCAAAATAATTTTGAATTCTGGCTCATTTACAAAATAATTTTGAATCGTTGGCAACTATCTTATTTACTCACTACAATACCTTAAAACTCTAATATTTATCAAAAACTTGACTTGTAAAACTAAAATGATAAATCTATAAATAATATCACAACTTTCTAAAAACTAAATCCCCTTAATTACACCAATTAAGTAAAAAAATAAAACCCACCAATTATTAAAAAAGATCAAATTCAAAGCATCTCCCAGATATAAGGAGAGGGGAAATCACAAGTCCTATCCAAAAATCATGAGATCAACACTAATCCTAACACAACACAAAACATCTACATCAACAACTAAAACAGACACACAGATGTTCCCAATGAAGCATTTGCAACTATTTGCCAACCTGTGACTATGGAGCATTTGGACCATAAACCATTGAGTGAGCTCTGTTAAAACGAGGTCCCCCACCCAGTAACCCAATATTCTTGTGTATGTTGGTGTGTTCGTTATCATGTAGGTGTAGTTTAGCGGCCCTTTTGAAAGGGAAAAGAAAAAATTAACACTTTAGTTTTTGAGATTTATTTACGTTTTTATTTTTATAATTTAATTTAATTTAATTTATAATTTATAAAAAGATATAACAAGAATTTTAAGGACAATTTATAATTTAGTATGGAGGAGATAAGAGAGATTGAGCCTAAACATTTAAATATTAGCTCTTTATAATTTAGTATAGAGGAGATCGAAGGGATTGAGCGTAAACATTTAAAAATTAGTTCAATATGAGAACTTGGTGTAGTGTTTTTAAAAGGAAAAATTACATCAAAAAATAATGATAATAATTAAGCATAATGTTGGCTCAATCAAAAACATTTTGAAAACATTGATATAAAATTATAAATATTTTTTGCTAAAAAAATCCATAATATGCATATCACATTAAAAGAAATTTAAGTAATGGTGTGAAGGTCACAGCTTACTCTGTGTGCCAAAATCCAGTCATGTTAAGCACTGGTATGGCTGCTACTCAAACCACTTACAAACTAGAAAAAAGAAAAGATGTAAGTAATAATGATTCATATCCGCAATCATAAAATACAATTAATAAATATGTAAAGCTTAATTAATTTAATTTTTCCCTAGAAAATAAAATTAAAATTCATATTTACAACTATTATATTTACATCATTCTTATTCAAATTTAATTAATAAGTATATAAAAAATCAATATTTTGCAATAAAAGTTTTTCCTATTTATCTACATATTTATTATCAACACTCCATAAAATATAAAAAAATTTAAATTTTAAAAATTTATAAAAATATTAAAGAAAATTTCCCCATATATATGTAACTAAATATATTATCAAATTTTTATAAAACTAAAAATAAGGATACATATATTATTGAATTTTCATAAAACTAAAAATAATTAAGGATATAGAGGTGTGAAATTTATATAAAGATAAATATTAATATAGATCCATCTTAAGTTGGGATCTACTAGCACCCACTACAATCAAATTTTTTTAGGTGCAAATTTCAATCACAAAGACATTTGCAATTGAGAAATTTGATCCCTCTCTGAGGGGTAGTATATCCATATCTTAAGATAAATTTATCTTGAGATATCCATCATTTATAATCCAAATTTAATATTTAATGAACATTGATTGCATTTTTTGTGGAATGGTTATTCTTATCCATTTTATTCTTTTATGGTGTATCCCCTCATCCGGACATATGTGCCTAAAGAAGAATGTCATAGATCTAAGGGTTATATAGAAGTAACGTGAGAGAGAAGGGTTATATAGAAGTAAGGGTGGGAGAGAAGAGAACCAATGGATGGTTGGATAATGGACACAGAGAATATAGAAAATCTTAAGAAAATCCGCTAGAGAAAAAATGTAGACGAAAGAGCCAAAGAAAAAAAAGGAAAAACCCTAAAAATAAAGGTAATTCAATCTGGGATAATATAATTCCAAGAAGCACTTTGAAATAATAAAAGTTTTATTTTCATTGAGGGTTTAGGATTTACTATAATAGTGATTGTGCTATGTAATATAAATGGTTAATATGTGGATAATATCAATTCAAAAAATAATATAAGGTAACCTTGACCCATAAAATAAATTTATGGATAAATTAATTAATTAATAGTAATTTTTTTAGAATATAGAGAGAATTCCATAAGAAAAATAGAGATATAATGGAGATGAAATAGAGATGAATAAAATAATGTAGTGAGCAAAGGAGATGGATAAACAAAGACACAAATGCGATATAATGCAGAGACGGGAGAATTAATAAAAAAGTGATGCCTTACTTAAGGAAATACTAAGATAAAGAAATAAAAATAAACTAGATAAAGGACCAGTGACAAGGGAAAAAGGGAAGGTGGGGCCATCAACGGAAGAGAAACAAGGGAAAGGAAAAGGGGGCTGAGGGGAAAAAGGGAAAGTGGGGCCAACAATGGAAGAGAAACAAGGGAAAGGAAAGGGGGGCAGGGGGAAGGCAAGGGAGGACAAAGGGAGGAGAATTAAGTGGAATATTAGATAGTATGGGTAGTCTAATAAGGAGAGCGAATTTGTGTAGAATTCGAGGAAAATTAAGCGCAATATCATATAGTATGGGTAGTGTAATAAGGAGAGCGAATTTTTGTAGAATTCAGGTCCAGTATCCCTATTGAGATTGTTTTGATGCTTTATAATTTCCAAGCCCTCTCTAAATATTCTCTTAAATTAATAGTTTTCTTTTTTGATGATTTGAATGTCTTCTAAACAAATAAGACGTGAGGAATGTTTGGAGTACTGTGCAAGTGTTGAAGTGTGTATAAGTTCATTTAAAAAACAATGAAATTTCATCTTATATTTAATATAAATATATTTACAAAATAATTTATCTTTTTCCATGTATTTTTAATATTAATATAAAAAATAGTATCCTTTAATAGAATTAAATTTCTTTATGTAATTTAAACATTAATATGAATTCTTTTGGTTATCTTAGCTTTGCAACTCGCTCTACGTGAATGCACATCTATGGTTTATGCTTGAGTCCTCCACAGTTTTAACTTATTCACCCTTGTTCATCTAATACAGCCCTGAAAAATCCCCATTTTGATTCGCGATCAATTACCACCCAGGGAGGAGGGGTCCCTGACACCTCCAACCCCTCTTCTAACCAACCCCATCATTCATCCTCGATCCCTCTCGGGCCCAAATCAAGTGACACCATGGATATTGACAGGCCTCACACCTCCCTCCCAGAATTGTCGGGAGCACAAAATCACTCTACCCCAAACACCTACATTCCTAAATCCCTGGAGATCCCCACGCTGAGCATCTACAAATTCATCGGCATCTAGCTTACTGATAAATCCCTTCTGGAGTGAATTGGGCTCGGGCGGAAACTGAAATCCCACTACAATGTTTAACTCAGCTATAAAGGGTTATTCATTGTGATATTTTATTAGGTTTAATATCTCTGTGTCGTAATGGAAGGAGGCCCTTACTTCTTCAACTTCATTAGCCTCTACATGCGTTAATGTATAGAAATTTCTACCCTGACAAATATGAATTCTCATGGGAACCAATTTAAATATGCTTGTACTCTCTCCCACAAGAGTACTAGGACCCTGAAACCCTAGTTGAAATTGGCAACAAGCTAGGCAAATGCGTTCATCTCTCGGAGAAAACCAAGCAAGGAACGCACGCCTCCTACGCTAAGATCTATCTCTATATGAGCATATCAGACACTCTTCCATAAGTCGTTGGCCTAGAATCTGAGGACATTGATTGGATCCAAATGCTTGACTATGAACATGTCCCCTTCATGTGTCGCAACTGCAATGAACATTTTCATTTCCAACTCACTTCCCCCAAGTGATCTGAGAAGGGCGAAGCAACCAAGAATGACGATGTATTGACAAAATCCCCTCCAAAAGGCAGTATACCAAGAATCCAATGGATCCAAGGCACCCAAAAACCATGCCACTCGCAACAGCTTTGAAGCGCCTACATCTCTTCAGAAAAGTATAAAAGAGCAAGCCACAATCTCTATTCCAAGAACCCAACAAACCCATGTCCTAGCCATGGATAGGCTGGGAAAGTCAATCCTTGGCAAGTTCCAACGTCATCCACCACAGTAGCTCCTGGTACCGCAGCCATGCAAGGAGCGAAGACCCCCTCAGCACACACTGAGGATGTCGATATGACAGAAGACGAAGATATCCTAGGCTTAGAGGGATTGTATATACTAGCCATGGAGGATGCATGAGGGAGGAACAACCTCAAGGCTATCCCCCAAAGGGGCAGCTATAGGAATGACAAGAGGGTTGAGTATGAATACCTCATGTATAGTGATCCTTTGATCAATTAAGGGATAGTTAGGAGCCAGATATGATGAATCGTTATGCCAGAGATTTGATTTAGAGAATCATTGATAAGAGGACAAACATTGAAGTCCCAAAGAGCATTCCGTCCTGGTGGAGAAAGAGGGTTGGTAGAGGGCATATCATTGAGCCTATGTTCAATCATTCTAGAGGAAGATAGAAGATTGATAGTGGCATTATTGATTGTAGGAGATGTAAGCATTCTAAATTTGCACAAGTTGTGGTGATCAGCAGAAGAGGACAAAAAGTACTTCCGAGATGTGTCGAAGCTATGCAGATTTAAATAGTTGTAGAAGTATCACATTGGCGAGTAGGTCAAGTGTATCTTGTTCAGGGAAATATTGGTGATCATAGTTATTGACACCAAGCCCTATTCATTCGAGTATCATAGATGTATGTAAGGGTCGTGATCCCTAGTATGGGGTCCCTAAGTTTCTTGTATTAAGATTTGGAAAATAGCAAGTTGTGGGTTAAAAATTGTCGTTTGTACCAGCTAATTCAATGTTGTATGTTCTTTGTAGTGAAAAGTTCTTATCTTGTGGCATTTGAATGTGTTTCTGATCGTGATCTTAGACTCAAACCTAATTCTTAGTGTCATAGAAAAATCCACACTATGGTCCCTAGATTTCGTTGTAAAAGATTGGATTTATGGCATACAAATTGGAGTTGCATCCATCATCATGTATACAACTACTCTTCCATATTTTTATCTTAAATAAGGTAATCAATGACAATATCCAAATTCATATTACTTTGGTAGATATCAATGAAGAAGAGAAAATCATATTAGAAGCAAAAACAATCTTTGAATAAAGGATGAAGAAACTACGAAATCGAATAATTATTGAATTCCTCATCAAGTGGAAAAACCTATTAGTAGATGAGGTGGCATGGTAATATGAGTACTTCATGCATAAGCATCCACAGTTAATCAAGTTATGAAGGCAACACTTTTTTGAAGAGGAGAGCATCTTAAGCCTTAGATATTGAATTATTATATTTGTATTACTATATTAATACTATCCTTACTGGTTTCTAGACCCTTTTAATTTTTTTGTACCCATTGTCACCTATCTATACCAAGGATACCTAGCTTTAGAGAGCATATCAACTTGTACATTGGTTATATTGCGAAAGGAGGTTTCCCTTCTAAATAGGGTTCACAGTCATTCTTCCCTTTCACTCTCAACTAATTAAGTTACTTATTTTTCTCTTTTTCTGCTACTTGGGTGTTTCGATGCATAACATTGATTCATCAAACTTGTAAATATTTCTAGAGCATTGGTCATCCCAAAAGGTACCACCACAAATTCATAGTATCCAAACCAAGTTTTAAACGCTTCCTTTGCAATATCTTCTTCCTTTTTTTTCAATTTAGACATCAAATACCATTATATATCAATTTTATAAAATACCATGACTTCTTTCATTCAATCAAAATATCATCAATTTGAGGTAAGGTGTATTCATTTTTAATTGTGTTTGTATTTACCTACTTGTATTCAATGAAATGCCTCTAAGACACATATTTAT
Source organism: Pinus tabuliformis (assembly GCA_031772625.1). Lineage (NCBI taxonomy): Eukaryota > Viridiplantae > Streptophyta > Pinopsida > Pinales > Pinaceae > Pinus > Pinus tabuliformis. Next base: position 860,812,054 of record CM062810.1, on the reverse strand, counting down.
CTCATATAAAAATCACGAGTTCTCCCCAAGTTTATATACTAGGTCAAATCAACCATTCAATATATTTTGAAGTTGAATGTGTAAATCCTACAATTCTAGAATAATCATGCAATATAGAGGCTTGGAAATAGCTTATATTCATGGTTTAAGTTCAGCGGTAAATTATATCTCACATTTTAATGGTAGTATAGCTAACTCTTCTAGAAATGCATCAAGAAACTCTAACAATATATGATGATGTTATATATCTTTTGAATATTTATTCTAGTTCGTAGCCACTACTGCACGCATAAAACAACCTTGTCTAAGACTCTTTTTCAGTTGTATGGCTGAAAAGAATCTTAGAGTTTCTTCTCTCTTGGTTCCTATCGAGATTCTCCTTTTCCGTAAATCATCTACAAATTAAAGTAACTTAACTTTCATTTCTATAATTATTTCATGAGCTCCCAGCCAATCCATAAGAATTATAAGATATGATCCCAAGGTACTAATGTAACAACCCAAGTGAAAATTCCATGTAAATAAAGTTAATAAAGGCATAATAATAACCGATTATGGCACAATTATTCCAGGTTGAATGTTGGGCAAAAACATCCTAATGAGGTTGTTCATTTGGTTTATTATGCTAAGGAAATTGGAAAAGGATTTGGAAAGGAAAAGTGGCATTTTTGGAAATTTATTTATGAAAATAATAGAAATTAGGATAAAATGAAGGTGAAAGGTCATAAGTTTCAGGTGAGGATGAAAATTAATAAAAATAATGGGAAAATGAAGAATATAGAGTCCACATTAATAAAAAGGCTTATGAGGATCAGTTGATACCTTTTTGTCAGTTCAGTTTTGGAGCTATCTCTCTATTCTATCTCTCTCTCTCTCACTCTCGGACACTTAGAGTTTTATTGGAGCACTTCAATGTTGGATCAAGAAAGGAAAAGAGGAAGCAAATATCAAGCAACAAAAAGTAGGATTAGGCAGCTAGAATGGGTTTACTTGCAGGGATCAATTTGCATGTGTGATTTCCTTGCTAGATTTGGCATGCATGGTTATCTATGTGTGTTATTGGTTATGTTTTTTTCATTGCCATGGATTTTTCTAGGTGTGGCAGTGCTCTTCGGCCTTTCCTTTCCATTTCTGGTTAGCATAGAGGTGATGGGTTCTCATGTTTTGGTGGCGTTGGGTTGTTGGATGGGTTCGACGCTGAGTGAGGTGGATCTCTGAAAGGAAAAACACATGGCATAGTGATCCCTGATCTAGACTATGGATTGTGGTAAATCTACTGGCTTAGTAACCCCTGAACCAGATGGTGGGTTACCGTAAATCCAGGTATCATGTGCCTCGTTGGGCCTAGGAATCCTCGACTGGTGAATGGCGGGATATACAATAAATTCTAGAGGTGGGGTCCCTCGATCAGGCCTAGGAATACTTTTATTTGAATGGTGGGATATGTGGTAAATCCTAGAGGGTGTTGTGTCGATCATGGCCTAGTGACCCTTGAATCAAACTATGGGTTGTCGTAAAGCCTAGGGACTAGGAGGTAGTAAAATTCCTCATGATATAGGTGGAGAAATCTGGTGGCGTCCATGCTCATCCGTTTCTTCTTTCGATTATGAGTCCCGCATTCATGTTTGGAATATGGCACGAGAGTGGTTGGATGAAGAGAGAATCGGCTCATCGAATCTATGGTCGGGTGGAATGGGGTAGTCACCTACTGGGTTGGTTTTTGCATTCATCAATAAGAGTTCCTTTCCTTGGTATTTTAGGTGTAAATGTACTGGTTCATTTGTGGCATATATGGCTATTGTATGCTCATTATTTATATTGTTTATATGCTAGTTATGAATATGTTTTATGACAGTGACAATGTAAGGTTGTCGTCACGTTTTGAATTGTAAATGAATGGATAATGAATATATGACCTAATAGATATGTGATAAAGCACCAATTCTTCCAGATATTGAATTATTATATTAATATTGTCCTTATTGGTTGCTAGACCCTTTTATTGTAATTGTACCCATTGTCACCTATATATACCAAGGATACCTAGATTTAGAGGCCATATCAACTTGTACACAGGTTATATTGCGAAACGAGGTTTCCCTTTTAAAGAGGGTTCACAATCATTATTCACTTTCATTCTCAACTCATCGAGTTACTTATTTTTCTCTTTTTTTACTACTAGGGTGTTTCGATGCATAACATTGATTCATCAAACTTGTAAATATTTCTACACCATTGGTCAGCCCAAAAGGTACCACCACAAATTCATAGTATCCAACCAAGTTTTAAATGTTTCCTTTGCAATATCTTCTTCCTTATTTTTCAATCTAGATATCACAGACCATTCTATATCAATTTTAGAAAATACCGTGACTTATTTCATTCAATCAAAATATCATGAATTGTACGTAAGGCATATTGATTTTTAATTTTGCTTGTATTTACCTACTTGTAGTCAATGTAGTGCCTCCAAGACACATATTTCATTCATAAAAAAATCACTAGTTCTCCCCAAGTTTATATACTAGGTTAAGTCAACCCTTCAATATATTTTGAAGTCGCATGTATAAACCCTGCAATTCTATTATAATCATACAATATAGAGGCTTGGAAATAGGCTATATTCCTGCTTTAATTTCTATAGTAAATTATATCTTTAATGGTAGTCTAGGAAACTCTTCTAGAAATGCATCAAGAAATTCTAACAATATTTGATGATGTTATATATATATTTTAAATATTTTTCTAGTTCATAGCAACTACCACATACATAAAACACCCTTGTCTAAGACCCATTTTCAGTTGTAAGGCTGAAAAGAATCTTAGAGTTTCTTATCTCTTGGTTCCTACCAAGATTCTCCTTTTCCCTAAGTCATCTACAAATTAAAGTAACTTACCTTTCATATCTAGAATTATTTCATGAGCTCCCAACCAATCCGTACCACGAAATATAACATAGGATCCCAAGGTGGTAATATATGATAGTATCTAAGTACTGCATGCTCTCAAATTAAGTTCGTAATATTTTAACAAGTGTTCTACCTCTTTTTAATAATTAAATTCATCTCAACCAATTTATAATGAATTTTCTTGCATGCCATTAAACCACATCTAAATAATGAATTTGGAGAAATAAAAGTTTTATTGTCTTTTGGATCAATTAATAAAGAAAATTTAATTCCATTTATTTTACCTACAATCTACAAGATTGTATATTGATGTTCTACTTGATAATTATTCACCGTAACATGAATCCTATGTGTCTTATGTTAGGTTAATATTGACTCACAAAGTAGTTAAGATAACCATGTTTTTGGTCATTGACCGATTTATCATTGGTGTTTTATGAGCCCATGCCATGGGTGACCCATGGTATTTAATGTAATGAATCCTATTTAAAGACTTGAAGAGCTCCATAAAATGCCTCAAGTGGCCTAGTGTTTCGTCAACTCAATGGATAAGGTTGATATATATATATGTGTGTGTGTGTGTGTGTGTGTGTTTAGTTCTAATTTTCCCACTAAATGGTTTCTAGGGTAAATATCGACTCTTTTCTACATGTGTACCATGAGTTTATTTCATTTCTCTAGTTACACTCCATTCTTAACATGTGGTATCATAGCACAATTAGAGAAATAATATAAACACAAATGATTATACACATGGAAAACATGTACATAAGAGTCAATATTTACCTTGGACACACTTTACCAGGAAAGCCAACACTCGAGATATATATCTTTGTTACCATAATCCAAGCCAGCCAAGCTCCAAGCCACTCGAGGTATTTTACAATGGATTCCTTCGGGCCTTAAAATAAGCTTAATCACATCAAATATCATGGGAAAATACCATGGGTTTCCCAATACCAAGATCCTATAAACCACCAAAAATAATCATGTTAATGACCAAATCAAATATATTGCATATGCTAAGAATAAGTTGTGGACCTATGGAATACTAATGTAAGACTATTGAGTGATAAATTATATAATAGTGTTGAAGGGTACCAAAAGGTATCCTTAGTTGGACCATTGTTGAGATCAAGCAAAAATACCAAAAACTCTTGTATATGAATTTGATATGGTTTGCATATCAATGATGGATAGCAGTTGGAGGAACTAGATAACATTATGGGGGTAATATGAGACGAAATAGGGACACTTTATGTGAGGTGATTTCAATGTGTAGGGAATTTAACCAAGTGGATGAATGCAAATTTGCATCAGCGTGGTTTAGCTCATCATGAATATGTAGAAGATTACTTATGCCCCTTGAGGTCAACAATTATTATAGTTTCCTCAGAGTTATTAATTTGATAGGATCTAAGGTCTTAAACCACCCATAGGTGCAAGCATGAAAATATCATCACTACAGGAGGTGGAATGCTTTAGTAGCATCCATGAACGAAGTTATGTTAAACCTTGAGAATAACTCTCCAATTTAATAGGAGCTCCCAAGAACCTTTGATTTCATAGTAGCATTAGTGGCTTTAATGGATTCCACCCAACCATTAAAGAAAGAACAAGAAATGAGAGTTATGGGAAAGGATAATTTACATTGACACACTAGGGGAGAACTCACTATCAAAGAAATTACACCCGCAAGTCTCCTAAATCAAATGCTCATATATTTTAGCACCAAGATGGAAAAAATTCATTAGGAATGATCGGTTACAAATTAATGGAGTTGGGGCTATTACAGTTAGACAAAGGAATGTTTAGATATCGCGCACTGGCACTTACTTGAGCATGGCATCAAAGATTCAAACCATACAATTCAAGGTTGTCATTGTGATTATAACAAACATCCTTTCCTCCTACTAAAGAAATCATCCCTTAGTGTTAAACCTAATGAACCGATTTCTTACATGAAGTGATGGTTCATGGGTATATGAACCATGGTAAATGAAACCTAGAAAAACATCACAAGAATTGACATGGAACATAGTAGAAGCACATGGATGTAGATTCGAATATAAAGAAATACTCAAATAAGGAGTGTCTGCTTCAGCTTGTTGTATTTGGAGCAGAGAGGGATGTTGGTAAATAATATGGTAGATGTTTCTTGCGGCTAAGTAGATAAATGTTGCTTTAGTCAATCTTTGGGATAGTTTGTAAACATGGCAAATCTATTACGCTCCTTCTCTTCTATTGATCACAAATTCATAACTAAAGTCTCTTCTAGAGCTATTGAATCTGATTTAGAATCTACTAAACCTCATGACGCTGTTGAAAATCCTGAGAGTTGGAATCCTCCTGCTCTCCATGTTACTGATGTTTACAAAATACCTCTGTTTTTAAACGAAAATCTTTTCTGAAAGAAGTTGAAGTTACAATAAAGATTTATGGTCCTGACAAGAAATATTTGAAATTCATTGAGTCTGTTCTTATCAAAAACTTGGCAGGGACTAAATATAACTCAAATTTTTGTATGCCATTGAAAATGGCCAGAGTTTCTTTTTCTGCTGGAAAATAATTTTTCTGGTGAATTTAAAATTCTCCATGTTGGACACCTAATCCTCAAGTGGGTTAGTGTGGATGTCGAATGGACAAAAGGAGTCTAAGAGACCTTGGGATGTGGAACCCAACGGTCATATATTGTACTATAAATGTAAATCATTTGTTAATAAAAATGCTACTGCATGTTTTATCATTCAGATTTTTCTTGCTCCCATGTGAGTTTAACATGGTATCAGATCTGGTACGTTCATAACCTTCTCAATATTGTGTAAGCCACTTGTTTTTGTGGCCTGTGTAAACCAACGTTTCTATGTTTTAATGAGTTTTATGATGTGTGGCCTTCCATGAGTTTTATGGACTAATCAAGCTCAACATTTAGTTTTCTACATTTACTTGTTCAGTTCTGTGCCTAATGGTGATTATAGACTCCTTTAGCCGTTCCATTTTATTGAGCGCACTCTGCACATGTCAATGTTGTCAAATATGAAACTAGTTCTGACCTTCCTCCTTTGCTTGTGCCTGGTCTCTATTTTTGGTCTCTGACACACTGTCCATATACATTATATCAATACTGTCCCGGTTGACATCTCATTGAAAACGCTGGCCTGGCATCTCATGCAGTTTTAATATGTAACGCTGGTTTTTCCTATTCTGGCTTAGGCATTTTATCTTCCCAAGGAAACTTAACGCTCCTACGCACTTGAGATCTGCCAATTTGCTGACATTAATTATTGCCACTGCTCTGCTCCATTGAACCGTTTGTAGCTTGTCCCAATGAATTTGCATAGTTGAATCTAGTCTACGAACCGACCTCTCCAATTATTTCGAAAAGCATTGAAGATTGGATTGTCTTGTTGGACTGTTGCATTCCCATACGCAGCGTTTTTCTATCCCTCACCTGGTAGCAACGCTCCATATTCTGCTCTGTGTAGTCATCATAAAGCCTCACGTCGGTTACCAAACATTTCTTTTCAGTACTATCATCAGAACATCATATCATTCTGCTCTGTTCTATCTTATGCACAGTAACGTCTCAGGGAAACAGAAGGTTGAAGTTTTACCGGAACCCGTCTGTGCAGAATAACCCATTATTCTTTTCCAGTCATCGAATATGATTAATTCATTCTCATTTTGTGCATTGTAACGCCTAGTCTCTGCACTGTTTGCAGTCTTGAAATAGAAAAATACCCTGCCTAGTTAACGCTTCACATAACGCTCCTTGTCATGTGCATTGAATGCCATTTCCTTTGCCATTATTCTCTATCCGACGCTGCTGCCGTGAGCATGGAGACCAAGGTGAGCGTGGAATAGGTTGAAAATTGTGGAAGATCGCCTTCTTTCTTCACTAGTTCCAAGACTAGAGGGAGGTGGCACGATTATACTTCTGTGGAGGTCGAGTTCTATACATTATTTTGTTGGGACGGAAACATTGTTCACAGAACCGTGTTTCATTGTTTCTTGAGCTGCGTATTGGTGACAGACATGAGTGAAATAGTCGTGGGGCCTGCCTAATGTTATAATAAAGCCGTGTAGAAATCTTCTGGGGCCGCGAATGAAATCTGGGCGGAGTATATATATTATACACAGTGGAGCTCAACCACACTCAAGGAATTTGAACCGGTCGGTGGGCATCAGATTGCAGAATTAAGCTGGATTATTTTCCTTGAAGGCTGGAATTGTGTTACGTAAAAAGGACAATTTCAAGCTGACTTTATCCTATGGCATCGGCCGAAGTAAATTCTAAGAAATGGACCGCGTTGCATACCAAGGATTCCCAGTGTTAAATTAAGCCATCGAGGGTCGAGGTGGGGTATCAATTGTCGGTTGCCCCTATGCATTAGAATCTTGAGCATACTACGTGTGAAGTGCATTGTCAGCGTGGTATGCCTGTATTGAAGGAAGAATTCCATTGAAAACGAGCATAGCTTCCTCAAGTCCAAGCAGTCGTCTATCCATGAATTTTATTGCAGAAATGGTGTTATTCTCTCCTGGAGAACGAGATTTTGTCAATATATAATTGCCATAATTTCATCTTCAGGAGGGCCGAGAGATACCTTAAGCATGGGTAGAATCTTCAGCGTGCGATTTCGATATTCTGGGCATGTTTGTTGTTTAGCAGAAGTCTGGGCTCATTGATTGTTGATAGAGTCATGACCTAACCGAGCCTCCATGCCAAATTGGGTTGAGTTTAACATTTATTTTGAACGATCCGAATTATGAAGATCGAACCCACTGATCAAGAGAGTCACGAACCAAGTTTCTGAGGTTAGCAATCTAATTGGGTGTGATTTATTCTCAGGAGATCAGGAGCCTTCCTTTGCTCTGCCCATGTACACTGGGAAGCTGCTACTCGCAACGCAACAGAGAACTTTGTGATTGTAGATTTTGCACTACTGCGTTGCCACTTTAGATCTGCCCATAAGATGTAACAAGATTCACTATTTTTTAGTGTGTTCTGTATGTCGGTAGTAGCCCTGTAGATCACCGACACACATTCATGATTTGGGTATAGAGAATGTGCTTATTTGTTGCAGTATTCTTGTAGATCACCAACGCACATTTATGATTTGGGTATAGTTTTTACTGGCCTGAAGAATGTTGGGTGCCCGAGATTTTAAAAATTGACTAGTATGTGCGAGTCATGTGTCATATCAGCTGTTGGTGATTAATTGGTAGTCATATCAGCGGTTGGTGAATTTATTTTGTGAAACCCTTGTAAATTGCAATATTGAGTTGGTTTATATATGCGCATTGGTCATTTTAGTGTGGCTCTGTACACTGTGCGTTGGTTGTTTTGGGCTATATCTGGTATTTGTATTTTGAAGACAGAGTATCATATGATGCATGAATTAACCACTAGGCATATGCAATAGTTCTGGGAGACCATCATTTCAACCATGCGATCTGTAATCCCACAATTGCAGCTGCTCCACATGCTATCATCAATAGTTACAAGAATGTATTAGCAGTCGCTATTGAATTTGACTATTCTTTTCCACTGGCCAAGAAAGTGAAGGAGTATTTGAAAGATCCAATTCAATTTAAAGTTGCTGCTTGTTCAATTTACTTGTTCCTATTGTACAGTTTGGGCATAAATTTATGTGCAACAAACAAATTTGTTTTTCTCAACAGATTCTAATGAGAAGATTGCTTTAATTGTTGGGGTGATATCAGCATTATATGCACCAGATTGTCTGCTATTTGTTGCAAGCATTGTGATTATTTAGGGTGCATTTTCACTCCAAAACAAGTTTCTAGTGGTGCATTTCTATTGAGAAAAAATGGCTACAATTACTGAAGTATTAGAGTTCATGAAAACTCTTATACAATCCACTGTTGATGACACATTACAAATCAGCAAAGGCTCTCTCTCAAAAATTCAGACATGTCTACAATATGCACAAGAAAAGATTGATTTTTTGCAGCTTGAATCTCAGCTACAACAAGAAGAATTACAGCAGTGGAGTCATCATTCTGAATCTATTTCTGTTCAGAAATTTGAGACAACCACCTATCAGCAACAAGTCAATAATGTTACAGTTCATTCAAATAAAGCAGCAATTGTACATGCAGATGCAGAAACTCAGTCTGCTCTTCCCAAGCCCATCATCAAACCTTGGGAACAGCTTGTCCACAACAAGCACAGAACTGGTCTTGGATATGACAAGGACTTATCCTTTCATATTCCAGACTACTCCAAGCCCATTCAGTTTCAGAGTGTTGGATTCATTCATGATAGTTCACTTGCTCCTCATGACAGTTCAGCTTCAGCTGTTCCAGACTCTGCCCCTCTTCCACAGCAACAGCAACAACAACAACAATAGATTATAAAATGCCAACACTATGACCAAGTTGGCCATCTGAAAGATCACTGTTTTGATCTTCATCCGTGTAAGCACTGTCATAAAACCAACCATTCTTCACACAGATGCTTCAAAAACAAACGTCCTGCAAGAACAAAGATTCATCTTGGATGGATCGCTTCTTGGCAATGGGCATCAACAGCCAAGAAGATATTCCAATCACATGTCAAAACTTCTTCTAGAGTATTGAACAGTCTTGCAGTTGAGTTTTCTCCATCATCTCACCTTGTATCTGACAGGGGGGGAAATGATGGTCATCTACAAGCTTCAAAGTCACATCAAGCGAGCCTGAGCCACAACCTGCCACACCAGTTTCAGAGTTGTAGCCAGAGACAAAGATGCCCATGAACATGCCTTCAGTTGGCAATCTGGGACACTTCCTCTAGCAGAAGACTTCAGCTTCTTGCCAATTTTGGAAGAATTCCAAGAACAAAATTGAGAACACTTCCTCTAGCAGAAGACACCAACTTCTTGCCAGTTTTGGAAGAGTTCCAGGAATTTCATTAAGCATTCCAGAGTTGTTGGTTATCCTTAAACCATCACAGGTTGAGACTTCCCTTTTCAGGTTGAAGTTTTACCTTTTATGTGGGATGAGACCTCCCTTTTATGGTTGAAGGTTTCCCTCTTTAAAACAATAGGATCACTTCCTCTAGCAGAAAACTTTAGTTTCTTGCCAGTTTTGGAAGAGTTCTGGGAACTGCACTAAGCGTTCCAGTGTTGGTGGTCATCCTTAAACCACCGCCCTTTATACCAACATTTCATAGAGCACATTCAGCCTAGTGCTGCCATGCATATTTGCACATTTTGTATTACAGCTCTCTTCTTGGACTCATACATAACCCTTCAGATTAAGGGGGGAATGTTGGACACCTAATCCTCAAGTGGGTTAGTGTGGAAGTCGAATGGACAAAAGGAGTCCAAGAGACCTTGGGATGTGGAACCCAACGGTCAGATATTGTACTATAAATGTAAATCATTTGTTAATAAAAATGGTACTGCATGTTTTATCATTCAGATTATTCTTGCTCCCATGTGCGTTTAACACTCCAGATGCATATGCACATAAAATTTCTTCTCCCATATCCGCCTTTCTTTTAAAAAGGATTGTTGCCCAAAAATTATCTGATGCATCAGTTTGAAGAATGATAAATCCATTACCTGGCATTTTAAGCTCAGGAAGATGTTTGCATTCAAACAATTGAACTGCCTTTGTAGCTTCTGGTGACCATCCAGAATGCAAATGTTTACGAATTTGAGCAGTTTTTCCTGATAATCTAGGAATATATTTATGCACATAATTTAGTATTCCTAGAAATCGATGAATCATTTTAGTATCCTGTAGCTGATTAGGAAATTCAAAGAGTTTGTTTTAAATTCAAAGAGTTTGGTTAAAACATGAGGTTGCATCTGAATTTTACCATTGATAACATGGATACCCAATTCAAAAATGGATTGTAAACAACAATAAAAGAAACAGTCTAACTAAAATTTGTTTATGTCAAAATATAGGTATGTCTATTTTCAAATGGGGTTTTTAGAAATTTAATTTAGTTATTAATAATTATTAAGTAGATTGTACGAATTTACTTCCACATAATAGTATAGAATATCTTAATAGCAGTCATAAATCAAAGGTTGAGATTTATCTGAAGGTTAAATCCCTACCAACTACTTGATAATTATTGATAATTAAATTAAAATTCTATTAGTCTTATTCCAAAATAGACAAGCCTATTAATATAATAACAATAATCTAAAATAAAGTTATAATTCAGTTAATTTTTATGATTTTTTTTTTAATTTTCAAAATATAAAATATATTATGAGATGATTTTTTTTTAATTTTTATAGACATTTACTAACCATTTAATCTATATAATTATATTAATTTTAAAATATTTTAAATAATATAATACAATTTCACACCATATATATTAAAGTCATAATATAATTTTATAAAACAATATAATACACCAATAATAATATAATTTTATAAAACAATATAATACAATTTTATATAATATATATTAAAGAAATAATATAATTTTATAAAACAAAAAATCAAAATATAATTTAAATTTATTTTTCTAAATTAAAATTTTATAAAATTATAAAAATATGTTATTTTAAAAATAGATTGAAGTGATTTTTTTATTTAAAAATAATATTTGTTTTTAACTAATCTCTTATACCTATCAAATTTAGAGTTTAGATAAATTCATATAATATTTTTTTAATTAAAATATCTTCCTAACTCAATTTATAATGAAACTTCATAAACTAAAAATTTAAAATATCTTCGTAACTCAATTTATAATGAAACTTCATAAACTAAAAAGTAAAAATTAAATTATAAACATATAAATGGTTTGTTTTAATCATAATATATTATATTAAAACTTCAAAAAAAAAAACTACCAAATCATTTATCATTTTATTTTAAAAATATTCAACATAATTGCTATTAAGGGTTAAAACGGGTAAATATAAATACACTCATATAAACTAAAGATAAAATTATAAAATAAAATATGTTCATGCCAAGCAAGTTTTTAAAAAATATATTATTATCAAAGAAAGATTATTACAACACGGGGATTCTATTAACTAATCCATTTAATATTAAATAGTTAAAATTTATATAATATATATATATATTTTTTTTTCCATTAGTATTACTGGGCAGTGTTGTTTAATATTTGCCTTTGGGGCCATGTATTTTGATTAATGGTGGTAGTTTTTTTGACCAATCGTCATATGGATTTTTTTTCTTTGTATGGTTATGAACATTTTTGTGCCAATGAAGATGAGTTTCACATATTTTTTTGTGGCTTGTTTTCATTGGATTTTGATTTTTATTTGTTAAATATATATTATATTTTGTCTTGTTGAGATATGCAATTAAATTACATTGTATCGTTGTATGTTAAGCTTCATTCTATCTATGTCAACATTTTTGTGGTAATGAAGATGACTTTCACACATTTTTATTTGTTAAAGCATATGCCATATTTTTTCTCGTTGATTTTTGTTTTTGGTTATTGAAGTATACTATTAAATTACGTTTTTGGTTATTGAAGTATACTATTAAATTACAATGTAATATACATAATTTTGACTGAGAGGCATTACGTTATTTTTTTTTATTCATTGTTTAAATGGTTTTCATTGCTATTCTTTTTGTTCATTGTTTGAATAGTTTACATGCCCAAGAGTTGCAATCATTATGGATTTCTTTCACAAGAAGTGATTTCTGTCTCATAGACTATAAATGCATTCCAAGCTAAAATCTGTATTGATCATAAAAAAATATAAATGCGTTCCACAACTAAAATCTGTATTGATCCTAAAAAATAATATAAATGCATTCCAGAGCTAAGATCTGTATTGATCATAGAAAATATAAATGCATTCCAAAGCTAAAATATGTATTGATCATAGAAAATGTCAAACAAGCTTCACAAGCTTCTTGATACAAAAATATGTTGTCAAGCCAAAACTCCAGAGAACCTAAAGAGGAGAACAACCTAAAGAACTTTATTTGTAGATGATTCAGGAAGTGTAAGCCTCTATGATAGACCAATTAGACATCAACAGTGAACATAGTACCTAAAGAACTCTATCTGTAGACAATTCAGGAATTGTAAGCCTCTATGATAAACCCATTAGACATCAACAATAGACATAGTAGACAATTCAGGATCGAAGTGTAAGCCTTTATGATAAAGGTAAGAGACTACAACGGTAGACATTTTATATAATGAAACAATTTTGATGCAGATTAAAGTTTAAATTGTGTCATGACACTATTTTATTACAGGTAATATGTCCTTGCATAGAATTGATGAGGACCTAAAAGACCCACCATTATTCACACCTTTATGAATGTTATTTTATTACAGGTAATACATCCTTGCATAGAATTAATGAGGACGTAAAATACCCACCATTATTCACACCTTCATGAGTGGTATTTTACTATAGCTAACTTTCACTTTACTTTTACAAGTAATGTGTCCTTGCATAGAATTGATGAGGCCCTACAATACCCAACATTATTCACACTTTTATGAGTGTTATTTTACTATAGCTAACTTTCACTTTACTTTTACCTTAAAAGTGAAGCTCTACTTCCACTTTCAATTCTCTACTTCCATTTTCATTTTTTTCCCAAATTTTCAATTTTCTACTAGCATTTTCATTTTTTCCCAAAATTTCAACTTTTTACTTTCATTTTCATTTTTTTCCCAAAGTACTAGTAAAGTAAAGTTAATAGGTTGATAGCTTTCATTTTTTTCCCAAGTAAAGTTAAGAGGTTGTTAACTTAGTAAAGTTAAAAGGTTGGTAGCTTCACTTAGCATTAAAATTGCAGTTGGTTGGGTTTAACAGAAAGTGTCTCACTTACTTTACTTTCACCTTAGAAGTGAAGTTCTACTTCCACTTTCAATTTTCTACTTTCATTTTCATTTTCATTTTTTTCCCAAAGTACTAGTAATTTTCATTTTTTTCCCAAAGTACTAGTAAAGTTAAGAGGTTGTTAGCTTAGTAAAGTTAAGAGGTTGTGTTTAACAGAAAGTGCCTTTCACTTTACTTTACTTTCACCTTAGAAGTGAAGTTCTACTTCCACTTCCAATTTTCTATTTTCATTTTTATTTTCATTTTTTTCCCAAAGTACCTAGTCATTTTCATTTTTTTCCCAAATTACTAGTAAAGTTAGTAAAGTTAGGAGGTTGTTAGCTTCATTTTTTTCCAAAATTACTAGTAAAGTTAAGAGGTTGTTAGCTTAGTAAAGTTAAGAAGTTGTTAGCTTCACTTAGCATTAAGATTGCAATTAGTTATGTTTAACAGAGAGGGCCTTTCACCTTGGAAGGCAGAGAAGGGTGAGTTTGAATATAAGTTCTGACTTATTTTGTTTATTGATCCATTATCTCGAAGTTGATGCATCTGGTTGAAAATTCAACAGGTCCACATTGTGACATTGGGCAGTCCAACCCATACTCTCATTGTTTTGCTTGGTTTTGTTTCCGTTTCAATATCATTTCAGAATTTTGCTAATTACCTCATTAATAAATGTTAGTAATGTATGTCTACTTGGTTTTGTTTCCATTTCAATATCATTTCAGAATTTTGCTAATTACCTCATTAATAAATGTTAGTAGTGTATGTTTACTCGGTTTTGTTTCTGTTTCAATATCATTTCAGAATTTTGCTAATTACCTCGTTAATAAATGTTAGTAATTTATGTGGGGATCATGAATTGATATCTACTACTACAAGTTAAACCCTAAAGTAAAACATCCTGAAACAAGTAAAACATCCTGAAACATATCTAGCGGCTGCTCTTGTGAATTATATTTATTAAGTAATTTATGTTGGGATCATGACTTGATATCTACTACAAGTTAAACCCTAAAGTAAAACATCCTGAAACATATCTAGCGGGAAGCTGCTCTCATGAATCATGAATTATTTTTTTAGGTGTCTGCATTGTACTTAATGAAAATGCAGCCCAGAAAAATTCAGCATGAAATTAGTTCACAAAAATCATCATCTCTACTACTTTTGTGCATATATTCAACAAAATTGCATTGCACTTTAGATGAAAATGCAGCCGGGAAAAAGTCAGCATGAAATTAGTTCACAAAAATCATCATCTCTACTACTTCTATGCATATATTCAACAAAATTTCTTAGTATTATGATTATCATCCAGCCTTTTTTGGTGCATATATTCAACAAAATTTCTCAGTATTATCATTATCATTATCATCTAACCTTATTTTGTAAGTATATTCAAAAAAAATCTCAGTATTATAATTATCATCTAGCATGAGAAAGATGAAGGCTTCAGCATACTTCCATCACCAATCAAGTAGTCCACAACCCCCACACAAACCACACAGGTGTGCTGGTACTCTATCACTTTGGTCAGGGTCACACTTTCAGCCCTGCATGTGATTCAAAATTCTTTTTGCTATGTTCACTCTGTTCGCACCTTTTCTCTTCCTCTCTTTCCTCTCTATTCACTCAGTTCGCTCACACCACACATGCTCCCAGCATGAAAATTTCAATTTCTTTGGGTCCCTCAGGCTGTGTGGTCGATCAAAAGTGTCCAGGATGGGTACATGGCCCATAGTCCTGTAGCAGCAGTTAAACGATGATAATTATCTTTTTCATGACATCTCCATAGATATTTTTATTGACGATGATAATTATCTTTTTCATGACATCTCCATAGATATTTTTATTGAAATAATAATTATCCTTTTCATGACATCTCCATAGATATTTTTATTCAAATAAATTTAGACACTTTTTAAGGATGTTTACAATGACTATATAACATTCACCGCATACATAAATATTACTGATGGAAATTCGATGGTGTTTTAGATGGAGATATGTTTTGGATGTTGTTTGCGTGGTAAATCATTTAAAAACCTGAGGTGAACAAACTTTGTATCTCAATTAACTTGTCCAGAGATTTACAAATATGAAAAACATTTTGGATTATCCTTTACTCCCTTCCTCGTGCGCTAGAAGAATATTTTATATAAAAACTCATGAATTTTGAGAAAAGAAACAAAGGTGAGGAAAACCAGAAATTGACAATTGGGTTCACTAAGCACAGTTTTGCCAAGAAGAGAAATCTGAAGGAACCAATATGGCATACTCCTTTCTCAATATAACTAATGCTAGATATAAAAATATTTTGCACAGAACTTCTAAATATCAACTGTAACAAAGCTGCGCTATTATATAGCACTATTATATAATAAAAATGAAGCAGTTCTGGCTAATTTTAATTAGAACTGCACGTAAGTTCCTAATTACAAGTATCAACGATACGCCAGATAAGCAAGCAAACTGAAGTAACAGTTTGCAAATAGCAACACACAAAGGATTGGTGGTTGTATAGATAAGAACAAAGAAACTGTTGTAATAGTACAATGAACTCTAGCTATCATCCAATTTGCCTTAACACAATGAACACATCAGGGTTTACAATCACAAAAGTTAAAAGGAAGCTACAAAGTACAAATAAAAGGGCCACAAGGACGCTGAAATGTGTAATGTACAGTAACAAAATTGTATTGTTCTTTGAATATACAAGGGAAATATGATAGAAAGCAGTTTCTACAGTAGAAACAATCCCAAAAAGTGCTTGGTGTCCTACTTCTACTTATGTTATGTTAGGTGTAAAGATCTTGAACCTTGATCCAGACCAGAAGGATGTGCAAGGAATTGATAAAATTTATTTGATCAAAAACAATATAATTTACATATTTTTGCTCTATTATTTTGTTCACAAATCATAACCAATAGACCTTTACATCTTGCCACGATGTTTGGATAGTACAAGAAGCCAATACCGATGCAGGAGTTGTAAGACCCGCAACATGGAAATAGCCATCGCTGAATATACATTTGGGTTGCTCTTAGCATTTGGATGACAGGATTTTCCATGTACCCAGACCACAATAGGGGATCATGGATGACAACAACTTTAACCTAAAGCCCATTTTCCACAAATTGACCGACAAAACTTTACAGTACAATGTACACCTCTATCTATCTAGGAATAAATTTGATATCCTCCCTGCTCGTCCCCAAGGTGCCCAGGGCTCTTTTCTTTTGCTTTTGGTACCAACTGCAATCAGTTACTCTATTATTGTTTTTATTATGCATGACAGGAGGAATGATGATCTCTTCTCTGCTGTGCAGCATGGATAAAACTATAGAGAATTGTGATTGAAAACTAGCAAATACAGTCGGCAACTGTTGCCATTGTTAATGTGGGTCTGTCTTCCCTTTCTCCCTGCATTTCACATAATGTCCGACATGAACAAAAATTTCATATAGCAGTGACAGAATGACAAACTTTCTGGTATTTTCAGGGAGAAAAAAGGAGGAGAAAATGATATGGATGAACCATAACATAACACTGTGGCACTCTAGATATATTAAAATAAAAATGGTTGGTCCCAGATACAATACATTAGAAAGCACATATAATGAATAACAATCCTCTGCCTTTGAATTGGTCTCAATTAAGTCGCTTTTCCTTCTTTGTTTCCGATTGTGGAGTAAGGTGAGTGCACAACCCAGATCCCATCCACCACAATCACACCTGCCACCGAATCTCCACCATTCAATCAGAGGTGAAGGTCCACTTGATTTAATTTTGGGCAAACCATGTATGTCTGCTGGCACTAGAGCTGTTATACTTGTCTTACATTGCCTTTTAAAATTTAAGTGACAGCTTCCATGTCCCTGACCTGGAGACTGGTCATCAAAAGCACATCCTGCTGATCATGGGGTAGGGCTCATAGCAGAATTATCGCTGCATTCTGACTTGCAAGAGTCATCTTGATCCCGTGAATGTATTGACTTTGAATTATGAAGGCTTTGACTTGACTTTGAATTATGAAGGCTTTTGTCAAGAAATTTCAGGCTCGCCCCCTAGATGACCATAGATGATGATATTTTTTAGCTAATTTCATGCTGGCTCTTTTTGGGCTCCAAACACTAGTATTTTCATCTAAAGAATGAAATGTAGGCACTTCCAAAGATCCATGGTAGCAGCTTCCCGCTAGATATGTTTCAGGATGTTTTACTGTAGGGTAACCACCCTACAGGGGCTAACTCTCATGTTCCCACAAACTTTGCAAACATAATAAGCAAAGGAAGATTCTCTAGTTTGTAATAGATGATATGGGCAACTATTCAAACTGAGACTCTTAGTTTTTCTATTCACATAATTTCCTGGTGCATGCATTGAACTTCCTTTTATGTTTGATTTTTCATATTGCAGCTTGACAATAGATGCCACTGATTTAACTGGTACATTAACATGCCTTTTACTACATTGAGGATCAATCCATGAGGCTGAGTTTGATTCAAGAAATGTTTACTCAGTTGAAGAAAACTGTTGCCATTGATCATTTCAAATAATGCTCTGAAGCTTGAATTGAAGACTCTTTGAAGACATGGTATTTTGAATATCCATGGAAGGCACAGATGAAGTTTCATGAATACACTTATTATGATCTATGTCTACAAGTGATAGGCAGGTACCCACTGACACACAAAGATCTGAACTTTCTCTTTGTATAGGCAAATCAAGAACAGAAGTACTCTCAACTATGGAGGCACGATCACCCACATTAATATAGTAACTATCCATATTTGTAACAGAAAAATCATTACAACCATCATCAATTTGGATGTTTCCATTCTCTTCAAAAGCCTCTGTTAGACGAGATCCTATGTTCATTGCATCTTCTGTTATCAATATGAGCTAGGAGGCTGCACCATTTCCATCTTGTGCAACATCTGAATTTATCTCTAGAGTGGAATTTTTAGCTAATAACACTTCATTTGCAGCAAGACCTACAGGAAATTCTTCTGTAGAACGTAAAAAAGTTGGACTAACATCTAGCTCATTAGGTAGTATGGAATTGTCTTTCTGAACAGTAACACCTATCCCTTGACAATGGCAAGATTCAGGATTTGTACGAGTTGTGTGTGAAATTTCTTTGTATTTTAAAGGGGATATTTTGCCTGTTTCTGAGTATTCTGTCATTACCATCATTCCCTCTGGAACATTTAAGTACTCATAAAGTTGAGGTTGGTTGTATGACTTGGTTTGAGGATGTGCTGGAAATATTTCTTTGTCATCATGACTTGAGATATCTGTAGATATAGCCTGTTTTTGTAAATGCGTGGCTGGAAAAGATGACTTGCACATATGGTTGGAACTGAAAATGGAAGCATCTATTGAACCCAGAGAAGATTAAATGGAAGTTGATGGTTCATTCTCCCTCCCAGAAAAAGAGCTAGTTTCACTCCTACAGGAGAAATTTGGCAATTCCAAATTTGACGAGGATGAGGATGTCTCACTTCCAGAGTGAGTGAAAGGTCACGTCACCTTCTGCATCTCCTTCACTGCTACACCACATAGGCAAATTAGACCAGTCCTCTTCTCACAAATGCAGATCATTTTCCTGAAATATCTCTCCTGTTTCCGTGCTTTTAGGAGAATGATATGACTTTGAATCTAATTCTGTAGTGTCTTCTAACTCTTGTCCCTTCTCTCTCCTGTTTCCGTGCTTTTAGGAGAATGATATGACTTTGAATCTAATTCTGTAGTGTCTTCTAACTCTTTTCCCTTCTCTGTTGTTGTGCTACTTTGACAATTTTCAGAAGATTCTTCACCCATAATATTCTCAGCCACTTTTGGCAGGTTTAGTTTGACATGCACTACAGGTTTCACTTCATATTTTGTTGCTTCCATTAGTTGTTCATGCACTATAGTTTTCACTTCATATTTTGTTGCTTCCATTAGTTTGACATGCACTACAGGTTTCACTTCACATTTTGTTGCTTCCATATCCTTGTAGGGTTGTCCTCTTTAACATTGTTCCAGCTCCTTCATATCATTTTGTCTTGAAGCTCTTTTGACGTACATTGATGAGTAGAAACCTTTATCACTTCCGAAACATCTTCACCATGCACTACCACTTCTGAAACATCTTCACCATGCACTTTCTGGTAGAAATGTTAGGATTCAGGACCCATTATCTTCAATGGCATATTATCACAAGAATGCTTGAGATGAGAGATACCCAGATTATGCCTTGAAAAGATACAAACTGGTGGTTCTTTCAGTGACCTATCCCTAGCCAGTTTCTCAACAATAGCTTTCACCTTTTTCTCAGGAAGACTAATTTGAGTGGCTTCCATCTTTATATGAAACCCTCCTTGCTTGAGATGAGAGATACCCAGATTATGCCCTGAAAAGATACAAACTGGTGGTTCTTTCAGTGACCTATCCCTAGCCAGTTTCTCAACAATAGCTTTCACCTTTTTCTCAGGAAGACTAATTTGAGTGGCTTCCATCTGTATATGAAACCATCCTTTTTCTTTTTCATGAATAGAAGATTTTGATATCATGAAATAGAAGATTTTGATATCATTGGGGATGGACTGTTTGTTGTGACAAGTCCCATCATAAGTTGTCAAAATGGTCATAGATTTTGGGTATACTATGCCCACATGATGGATTTTGTTCAATAACACAATGCTTGACCTGCACAACATAAACCCTGTTTGTTAATAATATCTGGAGCATTAAAAAACACATTTTCCTTCACAATGAAGGAACATACAAACCCTCAAATTGAATATATCCTTCAAAATGAAGGAACATATCAACCCTCAAAATTGAAAATATCCATGTTTACTAGTAGTGGAAAGACTGCACTGCAAGGAATAAGTTGAAAGACATATAAACCCTCAAAATTGAAAATATCCATGTATACAAGTAGTGGAAAGACAGAACTGTAAGGAATTAATTGAAAGACAGTCCAATCATTCTTGGGAGGGCCATCATAATAGCATTTTTATCGACCAATGAACTATAATACTGTGATAGATGACTTAATAAGTATGCAGTAAATTTTCACGAGGACAACAATTGAAAAGCAAGGGAGCCACCATTCAGAGCACAGATAGTTACAACCATGACATAAGCTTTGCATGAATCTTCACAATGAGAACACAATGTCCTAAGAGAACTAAACAGGTAACACATGCACTCAGTGGTTCACTTATCTCTTGTCTGCTCCACTTGCAACTTGTATTTCATGCCTTAATCTCCACTTAAAAACAGATCCCAATCTCCATTGTATAAGTATAATGAGGAAAATAATAGCTCTACTTTTTTGCAATCCACGTTATCTGATAGGAATGGTCATAGATTTTGGGTATACTATGCCCACATGATGGATTTTGTTCAATAGCACAATGCCTGAACTACACAACATAAACCCCATTTGTTAATTATATCTGGAGCATTAAAAAACACATTTTCATTCACAACGAAGCAACATATAAACCCTCAAAATTGAAAATATCCATGTTTATGAGTAGTGGAAAGACTCAACTGTAAGGAATAAGTTGAAAGACAGTTCAATCATTCCTGGGAGCGCCATCATAACAACATTTTTATCGACCAGTGAACTATAATACTATGACAGATGACTTAATAAGTATGGAGTAAATTTGCATGAGGACAACAACCGACAACCAGGGGAGCCAAACATTCAGAGCATAGACAGTTACAACCATAACACGAGCTTTGCATTAATCTGCACAATCAGAACACAATGTCCTAAGAACATTGAGGTCAAAGATGATGCTCTTGTGCAAAGATGCCTTTCATGAAAGGATTCCATTAGTGAGGTCATTCAAGGTCATCCTTATCATTTCATCCTCTATGACGACCCACACCAATTGTTGCCAATTCATCACATATCTATGTGATCTTGGTCAGATAATTGGTCACGGTATCTAATCTAGTCATCTTGTTGTTCTTGAGTTTCTCTCTCAACACCATTTTTCTGTTTGCGTTATAACTCTAATAAAGCTTCATCAGAGCCTCCCACATCTCCCTTGTCTTCTTCTCAAATAGGGGTGAGGAATCACATGATCCTTCACCACATCCAAGATAATTCTCCTAGATTTCACACCCTTTTGGTTATAGGTGGCCACTTTTGCAACATATGTCGGCAGGGTGAGTTTGGTGTTAGCAAACTCTCATATGCCATTCTCCACGATAATCAATGAAACCTTCACCTTCCCAGGGGTGAAATTAGATGCACTCTCCAACCTTTGTACACTAGGTTGATATGTGGCTCCCATACATATTGTATGAGTACAACTACTCTATCGACTTCCTGCATTGTTATCACTATTGCTCCAGCCCGCCCACTGGTATGATCTCCCTCTAAGAGGTGACCACCCATCACTGCTCGTTGTATTGCAATCTGGCACCACGCTTATGCAACTCTCCACCCTTGTATCACACTTTTATAAACTTTGCACTCCTAACAGCGGCACCTCTGGGACTTCTGTCAATCTATGGTTGATTGCTACATTCCCCTGCAACATAGCTCTCCTTGTTGGAACAACTATGTTTTGACCAGTCTACAGCACCATATGGAATCTACAATCGCAACTCTCTTGTCAGCTATCAGTTTTATCGTCGACCTTGTTAGATCTGACAGAAATTGTTGGCCTTTTCCTCTCGACCCAATGACTGTTGTCTTCGATGATTGGTTTTCCTTGCCCCATACACCCTTGACACTGATTTAGCAACAGCTACAAACTTCTTCGACACCCTTACGCTTCCTCACTTACACGGCCCATCAAAGTTGGCTTGCCTACAACTTTAGGTTACTATTTTGGTTGTTAGCTCGACTAGCGACTGTATGCTACACTTGTGTCCCAATCAACCTCGACCTCTACCTCTACCACTGCCAATTCGACCTATGTGATTACCACATCCCTCGTGGTCTTGACTCACACCATTCTCTGTGGTGCCTAATAGATCTATCAACAAATTGGTCGTTGTTGCCCTAGCAACCACCTTTTAAAAAAAAATCATCATCCAACCACTGCCCCGCATATTGTAGAAATTAATTTCTCTTATGCATTGAATTCTCAACATGCAAACTAAGAATTATGCCTTGTATGGTCGTTGGTTGAACCTTAACCCTTCCAATCACTAAACGAACCTAGCGCATGGTGATTCTCAGATCGATTTCTCAGAGTTTAAACTATGACACTTTGTTAATTTCAGAACCAAGCACCCTGAAAAATAATTCCTAGCAAATTTATCACACATCTATTGAATAAAAGCACAACTAAGGTCTTAGCGTAAACAAAAAAATATTCAGCAAAAGCACAACCAATCTCAATCACACATTACACAAGTTT
This sequence comes from Pinus tabuliformis, assembly GCA_031772625.1. Taxonomy (NCBI): domain Eukaryota; kingdom Viridiplantae; phylum Streptophyta; class Pinopsida; order Pinales; family Pinaceae; genus Pinus; species Pinus tabuliformis. The sequence goes on along the minus strand of CM062810.1, from coordinate 860,788,947 downwards.
TTTGCCCAATCAAATCAGTTCTTAATCAATAATTCAAAACCTATGTTGCAGGAAACGTGGGGTAGGAGGGCGTTTCCGTACGGAAACGAGTACAAAACGCTGAAACGCATTTGGTACAGCCCTGAAACGCATTTCAGGCCGTACTGCCACGTTTCACGAAACTGAAACGTGGCCAGTACGGCCTAAAACGCGTTTCAAGGCCGTACGACCCACGTTTCAGCATTTGTGTTTTAAAAAAAAAAAAAAAATGTTTCTAATCTATTGTTACGTTAGCCTAGTGACTTCTAGTTGCTTCCAGATGCCTGTCTAAAGTTATAAAAGTGAACTTTTGCCCTAGTGTTGATATGCAGTTCATGGTAATGTTAAATTCTTAAAGTAAAAGTGGTATTCTCCTTTATTTTTCATTTTCATCCTTTTACTTAAACTTTTAACATTACCATGAAATGACTCAAGATGTTTGAGAGTGGTTTCACCCTCATTGGATTTCATATGTAGAAAGTAGAATTTTAGATCTCACTCAAAATCCAGCAGACTTATCTGTTTTTCAGGATTTCAGGATTGGGGGGATTGCAATGTTTCCATTGGATTTTATCATGTACTAGGGTATGGAACTTGTATTTAATTGAGAGAACAAAGCCCTCTATGCAAGGGAGACTCCCAATAATCAAGAGAATGTAGAGTACTAGGGTATGAAACTTGTATTTAATCAAGAGCACTAAGGTCATTTGACTATGTAGGAGGAGACTCCCAATCAAGCACGAGACAAAAAATTAGAAATTTCTTGTGGCTGATTTTGGATATTTCTATTTTAATTATGTGATTATTCATGAGTAAATGTGATGTAAATTTAGATACTTATAGTTTATGCATTGACAATTGGCAATTTTATCATAATGTAATAAATTAGAATGTATCATATATGCTTTATGATTGCACATATTTCTTAAATGTCCTAATATATATATAGATATAGATATAGATATATCTATATCTATATCTATATCTATTCGCGTTTCCCCGTTTCCAAAATTTGGGGAGGTCGCGTTTCGTATCGCTTCCCGTTTCGGAAACTCGTACCCGTTTCCCCGTTTCGTGCAACCTTGTTCAAAACCTACTGAGGCTCTCTTACTAGGATAATGACGCACTGAGAAAACTACAAATACAACAATAACCTAAATCTGATCCACCTGATCAAGCCCTAGATTTGTCCTCAATCTGCCTTAGCTGATTTGAATCTCCCTTGCTACACCCTTACACATTCCTCAAACTTGGCATGCCTGAATGGAAGTCATTTTCCACTCAATTACTGAAATCTCCTTTCAATCTTGTGTTCACTATTGTTGTGTCTTCTCCTTTCCTTAGATATTCTTTTATAAGCTTGAGTTGTTGACTGAATCTACAACCCTAATCTCCAAAGTGATTGACAGTCGAAATTTGAACTCACCTCACTTGAAATTGAGGATTGAGATTTTGATCTTGCCTACTATTTGAAAAGAACCTTTGCATTTCATTAGATTAAAATCACTTTTATCTTATGAAAAATAATTACTTTAAATATTAAAGTAATTGTTAAGGTCCAAGGGTGTATTATGTGGCTTCTATACACCCAAACACTCAGGCCTATGCAAAAGTACCTAACCAAGCTACAAACATCAACATAGCGGAGATCACTCTATGTTAGAGGTCTTGGTGCATTCATGAAGGAGATGCTCCGCCTTTGTTTCCTCATATTGAATTTATCCAAGGCATTGTTCTTGAACAAGAAGTCACATCAACATTTTGGGATAGTCCCATGCAAAACTCTGTAAGAGAAGTTTCCTTAACACAATAGATATGAATCAACTTTGGCCTAGCTTTATTTTTTAAAAGCAAGGAGGAAATCCTTTTCCATAAGAACATTTCCAGGCAGAATTTGATATCGACAATTATGAATGGGACGACAAGCATGGACGCTTATTTGAAAGGCTAATTCAAAATTAAACTTAGATTAAAAACAAGACTAAAGAAAAATAACAAAAAAAAAAACAAGTTCAAGAAAGCCAACCTATGTAGGAGAAATACCTACCTAAGTAGAACAACCATATTTATAAAGTAATAACCTTAGGGGTTTGGCCCTAAAGTGATGCTAGCAAAAATAGTATCAAAAGGACAAAGGGTTCATTTATAAATGCATTCAAATAGATTCGTCTATGTCTGAGTTTGAATGTGTCTGAGTTTGAAAGGGGCATTGGATTGGTAAATCATTTATATAGGACAACCTAATGGCATCATTATTCTTCTTGATAGAGGCCTTTTTTGTGGTTCCTAGTTCAAATTTTAGTGTTGTTACTTCGGGTGTTTAGTGTTGCCTTGGGTGTCATACTTACTATTAACAAACTTGCAAGTTCTTTCACCTTCAAACAGCAAATGGAAAAGATGAAAGCATGTCCCTAATTACACACAGAGCTCAAAGCAGTTGGTTTTAGTAGCCAAGGTAACACCAATCTGCCACTCTTTTAGGGTTGTAGAGCAATCATTGTGGGTCTGGAAAAGTTCTCTAGGCCTGCAATTCAATCGTGTTCATGCATCACCTCAGTGAGAAGTTTTGGGTCGTTATGGAATTGGAATCAAATAACATAAAAAGGAAATCGTAAGAGCGTTACAGTACCACAAACATCAAGATCTTGAGATATGTCATAGTTGATAGTCGAGGAGTATTGTTGTAAGGAACTTTCAAAAATTCTAAAAGTGTTAACCCCAAGTCCTACATCTCAAATTCAAAAAAGCAAGGCAAGAACAAAGAGCTCTTACAAAACAAAAGCAAAATTCAATAAGACATTGCCAAAAAGCAAGCCATTCGTAGTGAAAAGACGTCCACGAATTTATTTTGGCCTTGCTTGTATTCAAAACTTTGAAAGGTGAACCCTAATCTATTTTGAGGACTATGAATAAATGAAAGGTTAAGAGGGGCTTATTTGTCGTAAGCTTATGTTGAGAGGTTTTAGACCGTGGACGTGCCCATGAGCTTATTATAGTCATAGCGCAAGAGATTATTTCAAAATGGTCTTCCTCTTGATAAAAAACATCTAAGGCCGCTAGAGGATGAAACACTAATCCACAATTGTAGCACCCTACAACAATCTTATTTATGTTATAGCTAGCCCTTGAATTGGTCTGCTAATGATTCTAGTTTCAGATTTGTTTGTTCCAAGCCAGTCCTACTTGAAAGGGAGGTTAGAGATATTGTATGGAAAATGTAAAATTGTTTCTTATCATGCTATAGTACTAAATATGATCTACAGTAGGTGCCTATAGCATTAGTTTAATCTCCCAGTAGCAACCATCATAATAAGTGATAGCCTAGACAACACTTCTTCATAGAAGAAGAAGATAAACCAATTTGAGGTGATTAAAGGTGTTTAAAAGATAAACGTCTAGCATACCTTACCCACATATTTGAAAACCAACAGCTAGTTTGGGGAAGATGGGTTCATGGTTCAAAGTTTATGCACATTGTTTATGAAGATTAAGGGCGCCTATTTTGGCATTTGCACTTGGCACATTGTATTTAGTTACAACTTGATATGATCCACCATTTATTGTATATTATTCTCTAGAAAATGATTATTTGCAAATGATCCCATGCATTCACCTGAAGATTTCCCATTTGGGGGCTTGAGTGACTTACATATCCATGCACCTGAAGGAGGGTTGACTTGCACATCTTCTCATGGGGTTGAGTAGTCCACATATCTCTTGTCTAATTTGATAGAATAACTTTTCTAGATGGGCACATTCGAGGATGCAATTGTTACTACTATTTGGGATATTTGACATGGTTTACCATCAAACCAAGGAGGCCATGCTCACAAATGCAAAAACAAAGATCCATAGAAGTGGAAAAAAAAAAAACAAAAGAAGAAACTTACCCTCTACCGCAAAAGATAACTCAGCCTCTATGCCATTGCTCTACCTTTGATATAGTGCACCACATCTCTCTCACATAGAGATATTAAGTCGTTTAATCGGTGTTCCTCCCCCTTCCTTAACCTTCATTGCATTTAAATTTAAACAAATGAGATAATTATGAAGCAATAAATGAGTTAAATTAACAAGGAAAAATTTGTATACTAGTAAATAAGTAAATTCCTTAATACATACCTCCATTGCCTTAGCCCACACTTTTGGAGCTAAACCAACAACATAGGTTGAAATGACTAGTTTATTTACTCCACCCTCACCCCCAAACCCACATTAGAAAAAAAAAACAAACAAACAAACAAAGAAGTAAAAGAAAATAGAAAGAAGACCAGTTAAGAAAAATAAATTATCAAACCACAAATTAGCATGGCCATGCTCACAAATGTGAAAGAAAAAATGTAATAGTAGAAAAGAATCACAAGAGAAAACAATAAAACTAATAAAAAGGAAACAAGAAAGGAAAAACATCTGATGGAGACACCAATTTGCAACCCCAAAATGCGTCGATGGCCAACAAAGGACAATCTGCACACCAAAAATACGAGTAATATTATAAAAATATCAAAATATCTTACAAAAAATCTTAATTAGAGACCAATAATATTATGAGTAACCTTATGCACTAGAAATCAAACCTAAATCATTAAGATGGAAGAGAACTATTGTATTTGAAATGAGAAGGATTTCATAACAAATCATATACAAATTTTGTGTCAAAAGAGAACTCCCCGATCTGTCTTGGCTGATTTGGATCTCCCTTGCTAGGTTCCTCAGACCTAGCACACTTGAATGGTAGTCCTTCTCCACTCAATTATTGAAATCTCATTTCAAGCCTTGTGTTCGCCATTGTTGTGTCTTGTCCTCTCCTTAGCTCTTCTTTTATAAGCTTGAGCTGTCAACTGAATCCACAACCCTAATCTCCAAAGTGATTGACAGTTGAAATTTGATCTCATCTCACCTAAGATCGATAGTTGACATTCATCTAATTCCACTATTTGAAAAGAACCTTTTCATTTCATTAGATTAAAATCACTCTTATCTTATGAAAAAAATGACTTTAAATACTAAAGTAATTGCTAAGGTCTAAAGGGTGTATTAGGTCGCTTTTGCATGCCCAAACACTTAGGCCTATGCAGAAATACCTGCCCAAGCTACAAACGTCAACAAGGAGGAGATCACTCTATGTTAGAGGTCTTAGGAGATCACTCTATCTTAGAGGTCTTGGTGCAATAATGAAGAAGATGCTCCACCTTTGTTTCCTCATATTGACTTTATCTAGGGCATTGTTCTTGAATAAGAAGTCACATCAACATTTTGGGATTGTCCCATATCAAGCTCCGTAAGGGAAGTTTCCTTAACACAATAGATATGAATCAACTTTGGCCTTTCTTTCATTTTTATTAAAAGTGAGTAAATCCTTTTCCATAAGAACATTTTCAAGTAGAATTTGATATCAACAATTATGAATGGGACAACAAGCATGGCAGCTTATTTGAAAGGTTAAGCTTATTTGAAAGGTTAATTCAAAATAGAACTTTGATTAAAAACAAGACTAAAGGAAAAAAAACAAAACAAGTTCAAGAAAGCTAACCTATGTAGGAGAAATCCTTGTCTAAGGAGAACAACCCTATTTATATATTTATAACTTTAGGGGTTTGGCCCTAAAGTGATGATAGCAAAAAGGGTATCAAAAGGGGGAAGGGTTCATTTATAAATGCATTCACGTAGGTTGGCCTATCTCTGAATTTGAAATGGGCACTGGATTGGTAAATCATTTATATAGGACAACTTAATAGCATCATTACTCATTACTCTTCTTGATAGAGGCCTTTTAAGTAGTTCCTAGTTCAAATTTTAGTGTTTTTTTGGGTGTCATACTATTCACAAACTTGCAAGTTGTTTCACCTTCAAACAACAAATGGAAAAGACGAAAACATGTCCCTAATTACACACAGAGCTCAAGGCAGTTGGTTTTAGTATCCAAGGTAACACCAATCTGCCACTATTTTAGGGTTGTAAGCCTATCATTATGGGTCTAGAATATTTCTCTAGGTCTGCAATTCAACCTTGTTTTCTAGAAAGATTAAAAAAGAAATATTTTTTCATGCATCACCTCAATGAGAAGTTTTGGGTCATTATGGAATTGGAATCTACAAAAATAACATAAAAAGGAAACCATAAGAGGGTTACAGTACCCCAAACGTCCATATTTTGAGATATGTCATAGTTGATAGTCAAGGAGCCGTGTTGTAAGGAACTTTCAAAAATTCTAAAGGTATTACCTACAAGTCCTACATCATCTCAAATGCAAAATATTCAAGGCAAGAACAAAGAACTATAGCAAAACAAAAGCAAAATTCAATTAGACATTGCCAAAAAAGCAAGCCAGTCACAGCAAAAAGATGTCCATGAATTTAATTTGGCCCTGCTTGAATTCATAACTTTGAAAGGTCGGCCCTGATCTATTTTGAGATCTAAAGAATAAATGAAAGTTTAAGAGGGGCTTATTTGTCATAAGCTTATGTTGAGAGCTTTGACAGTGGATGCGCCCATGAGCCTATTATAGTCATAGCACAAGAGATTATTTCAAAATGACATTCCTCTTAATATCAAACATATAACTCTGCTAAAGGATGCAACACTAATCCACCATTGTAGCACCCTACAACAATATTATTTATGCTATAGCTAGCCCTTGAACTAGTGAGGTTAGAGTTCTTGTATGGAGAACATAATAATGTTTCTTATCATGCTACAGCAAAAAATTTGATCCACATTAGGCGCCTGTAGCATTAGTTTAATCTTCCACGAGTAACCAGCATAATAAGTGATAGCCTAGGCAATACTTCTTCAAAGAAGAAGAAGATCAACCTATTTGAGGTGATTAAAGGTGCTTAAAAGATAAAAGTTTAGCATACCTTACCCACATATTTGAAAGCCAATAGCTAGTTTGGGGAAGATGGGTTCACAGTGCAAAGTTTATGCACATTGTTTACGATTATTAAGGGCACTTATTTTGGCATTTGCACTTGGCACGATGTATTTAGTTACAACTTGATATGGGCCACCATTTACTATACTGATGCAGGGGCATCTGACCCCCTTAATCAAAATTGCAAATTTTGAGCGGAGAAGAGGAGGACGTGGACCATCGGAGCAACACAAGGGACAAATCTATTAAAACAGAGTAATTTGATGGATTTAATTAAATATTAATGTAATATGCCATGTATTCATATATATCCATATAGTGAGCTGTAGAGAGATTTAAGGCTTGTTGAGATATTTGTGAGAGGAAATCAAGGAGTGGATTTGATTAGATCCTTCCACTGATCCGATCCAATATTTCTTATATATATATGAACCTGCTTAGACAGAGGAAGATAGAGGGTGACAATATAATTTGTGTAACCCTGAGTGGTAAAAATGTAACCGAAAGGAGAGCTTGTTTCTAAGGCTGAAACGCCTTAGCTTGTAATCATACTGTGTATAATATAAAGTGTGTTTCAGTGTTGATATTGTACGCCTGTGTGTGTATTTTATAGATAATTGAATGTTTCAATATTATCAGATTTCTGATCGACCATCGATCACTACGAGGATCAATGGCGATCCATTGATAAATGAGTTAACCATTATGGAGTTATGTCGTGTGTTAAACGAAGTATGGCAGAGAACCATCTTTTAACACAAAAGTCCATCGAAGGCGAGCGAGATCAGGTTAAGAGGAAATAGATGATAATGCATAGGATCCATTGTATTTGGAAGATCAACGGTCCATATCCAATCTCGATGAGCGATCACACTTTATCGCATCAGCGGAAACCTTCTAGAGTTATCGGAACCAGCCCTTGAAACAGTGTGATTGCAATCTTGCGATTAATCGTCAACCGTCAAATCGAGATTCAGGATCGACAGTTGCGATCTAATAAACCAATATAAACCAATATAATATTTAAAAAACTAAATAGTATGGGGGGATATGCCATCCTATTTATTTTTTAAGCCATTTTATAAATCAATTTGTTTCTCTGTATTATTGGTATCCCTCTCACGTTCAACTTCATTGACCAATGTAGGCACACCATGCCATGATAAGCCATGATAAGTTACCATAAATTGTTTTTTTTTCCATCGTTCAATCCATACCACCATGCAATCAATGTTGTTTTCAATGTATAAATGTAATGCATCCCACTCTCATCCAAATATATTAAAATAAAAAATTAACATACAATTAGTTACGAGAGTATACCTTCATAATAATGGATTACATAGAAAGACTAAAAATTAAATAAGTACGATGTAGATAAAAAAATGTCAAATGTGTTTTAAATCTCCACCATCTGCTTACATGTCTCATTCCTCATTCTAATTTTCCCCAATAGTTGCTCCCCTTAATATGGTGTATATTTAAATCAATAATTAAGATAAAAATAGACATTCAAGTAACACACATCTATAGCCTCCCATTGGGGTTGAAAAAACATCATGAAGAGAGGCTCAAGGAGGTCCATGCCATTAATTTGACCTTAATTATAATTAATGATGGGTGGCCTGTGACCCTCCAACTATGCAAGAACATGTGAATTTATGGTAATTGATGAGAGAAATTTTTATTAATTACAAAAAAATGATGGAGGTGGTAGTAGCTATGTTGGTTCATGCATGGCACCTCCGGCATTGTTTGCTTGAATTCAGGATCAACTGATCATTAATATGGGTGATTTTACCTTCTATAATGACCTCTATGAGGTTTTACACTAATCAAGTTGACCTGGTATAGGGCGAGTCTAGGATCATTCCAATCTTGTCTAATCAAAGCACCCGTTTAGCTCTTTAAAAGAAATTTCCTTGCAATTTTACAATGCTAAGTGATAGAAAAAATAATTCTCTTAGTCAAATGTTACATAGTAGAGAAACAATGAGATGTGCTAGGATGTATTTGGCACAGAGGAGTATGTAAATTGTTTATACATCACTAATCTAGGTTCACTATCTATGTGTTGATGTCATCAACTCTGTGTTAGTCTCTATGGGGTCTAGGAACTACAATAATTAACTAGTCTTAGCCTTATTCTTAATTACCCATGAACATTCACTCTTTCATTTTCTTGATCAATATTATGGTTGTTTACGAGGCTTTGGATTAGCTCAGAGTTTATTTTTTGTGATGGGGCGAATTCTATTAGTGGGTGAACTAGAATACATAGGGTCATCCTTATTTTAAAGGTTCATCGAGTTTCTTGTGTTTTGATGGAGGATTGGGTGTGGTTATCCTCTCAGGTTGCGAATCTTAGCCCTGAAACCTTGTATATTTCTTTGATATACACATTTGGGTTATGGGGGTATTATATCTAGGTGTATTCATGTTTGTTTTTGTGGCAATAGTTTTTTGGTTTGTAGGAAGTATTGTTATATTGCTTGGAGTTCAATACTTCATCAATGAGGTAGATATAGAAGTGGAATTCCAGAGAGGGTTCAATAATAAATATACTTTGCGGGAGGTTTGGTGCATCATGAGACCTTGGACCCCATTCCATCCTGCACCCTTGGAGTTGAGGACTTGAGACATATCAACAAACCTATGGAGAATCTCAATAAAGACCAATGTGAAGAGAAGAATACAACTATTCTTTTGATAAATGATTTGGAAAGAAACCATTCACATATGCTTGATTATTTTCATAACATGCAAAGGGGACAATAGAAATTATAACAAAAATTGGATCACTTTAAAGCGCATCTACTGTGACATTAGGCCTCCTCCATCACTACAGTCTAGATTGTAGCATCTTGCCCCTGTAAATTCATATGGTTTGTAATGATAGTAAGTTACATCATGATCTTGAAGGTCTTCTAATATAATGTGTCTTTTTGGTTCTAGTTAAAAATTTATTTTTTGGTAATTCGTTATATTTTTTGATAATTACCTACTGGCCAACAAATATGGTATGGGTGAGCACTTATGATATAATGAAAGTTATTAAATTAACAAAAAAAGAAAAAAACATCTATAGCCATGCAAGAGAGATCACTAGTTTATAAATAATGATACATGTGGAAAATTTTAATGACCAAACAACTAAATGGAATGACATAAATAGGGTGCTAAATTTGTGACAAACACTAATTGGATTAGAGAATGATAAGAAAATAAACGATGAAATGTTTTCTATTATATTTTACTATAAATTTGAAAACTTATAAAAAAAATTATAAGTATTTAAAAACAAATAATATACATATATGGATTGACTAATTATATGCAACTCTGAGTTAGATTGGTATAAAATAGTTAAAGAATCATGCATTCTCAATATATAATTTATAGTTGCAAATAATTTTTGGATTCATATATATACTTTTATAAAGTTAATGGATACAATTGGATTGAAAATTTTAAATAAATTATAATGAAAACAAGATAATTTGAAAATAATTTCTACAATCACATTAACATTCTCATAAAATTTATAAATTAAATTTATGTTTTTAAGAATTTTTTATAGAAATAATGATGGAGACTAAACATGTTTTGTTGGAAGTTTATAAAAATATGGCACTAAAATAAAAAAAAATTCCCTTGCACTCTTATTAAACAAAGATATAGACTAACAAGCATCTACCATATATAGGAATAGACTAGTTTCTAGTTTCATTTATGTTGTTATTAACCATTGAAGTATGGACAAATGTAACATTAAGAACAAATTGAGATCAACAATCTTTCAACTATTTTTTTATAAAAGCATCCCAAAATATAATATCAATAAATGGAATATTAAATATTAAATTCTATTGGTTGCATGATTAGTTCTCTACATCCCCTGTATAAGGGAGAAGTGTAAGTAATGGATGCTAGATTAGGTATTCTCTCAACGATATTGTTTGTCTCTATCCGAAACATGTTTTTTCCAACCTTTATATACATGTGAAGATTTGAATCCATGAATTGTAACACTATTTTGTATAGTTTCATATTATAGAGCTATGGATATAAAGAAGATATATTGTCATTGAAAATATATAAGGTCCTCATTAAGATATAGAAAAACGATATAGAAAAGTTCTTAAAAATTGTTTGGTGAGCTATCACCTTCTTAACTAGTTCTTTCATGTATACTACTATGCTTGATTCCATCAAGAGTAAAAGAACACACAAACTTATGAGTCATGTCAAACTTATTGGAAACTCTAGATCTTTGAACTTAGAGGCCACTAATTATGTGTTTTCACGAAATATCCACACACTAGAAATAGAAGTTGAAGGGGGTGAGATTATACCAATCATATATCTATCTGTAATGGATAAAAATGTATAGGGATGAATAGAGAGTCAAACATGGATCTTGGTCTAGATTGTGCAATGTAGGGATTGTTTGAGGTAATGAAAACTAATTGTCACTATGTTGTTTTCAACTAGTCATAGATTCAGTTTAGTTGAAATGTCGACATACAAATTAAATTGCTCCCCTATCTTTAAAGAATATTTTTTTTGCTCAAATATATCTATATTAGTATAAAATAATATAATACCAAAAAAAAACTTTTATTTTATGCCTCTTCTCTAAAACAATTAACATCTACAATTTTAATTTTTTTTATGAAGATCGGGTAAAAAAAATCTTCTTAGTTATTTATGTCGTTATTTGAATTATGAGTATTTTAGAATTTATAATTTTAAAAAAATAAAATATAGATTGAAACATTTATCAAGGTTATTTAGAACTAAACAATATTATCTAGAATTTTGTAATAGTTTTTGCATTTTGGTCACGATCTAATGTTGTGGGGAAAAATACGAGGAATATGTATTTCTATGTAGCAATATTTATCATATTATTTGTATGAAATTATGTGATAAAAAAAAATTATATTCAACACCCTTAACATTGTCATAGTTATATAAATTAATATTAGATGTTAGAAGACATCAATGCATTCTCTCAATCTGAATCTATTATGCTAATAAATTGGTTACACCTTTTGACTTGCAAAAATTTCCTAAGTTTTGTACCCACAAAAGAGGGTTGTGCCTAAAAATATTTGATTTGGATTTAAGATAGATCTAGGTGTGTTCACCTACACAATAAATTACCTTGTGTTGCCTACAATGTTTTGGTTGAAAGGAAAAAGAAGTTGTTAAAAAAAGACAAATTCCGAAACAAATGTAAAATGGCAACAACAAACACTTCATTGAAAGGGAATCCATATAATTATGAAATATTTGTAATATATTCATTTTAAAATATTTAAATAAATATTACTCAACATCAAGTCGTCTTCTAGTGTTGTTTACAAAAATGGCCTAAATCTATTTACACAAATATGATTGAGGGTAAAATAAATAACCAAAAAGATATTCCTCCATAGAGTCACACATGTTCAATGATATACATTTATAGAAAATAAACCAAATCAAAACTCGATTTAAAATAAATAAATTTCTAATAAAAGATCCGTAGAATAAGCATTTCATGGTGTATAGTCATATATATGACCTACACGATCATTAACCAGGTTAGACCATTCCTTTGCCAAAGATATATTTACCCACATAAATTTACTTAAAATAGATCAAATGATATTAACACAATATTTTTTTTAATAAAAATGTATATATCTTGTAAAAGGACCATGTTTCCCATACATAGTGAAATTTTATATATATATATATATATATATATATATATATATATATATATATATATATATGTATATATATATATACATATATATACATATATATATAGATATATATATATATATATATATATATATATATATATATATATATATACATATACATATATATATATATAAACAAATAAATTAAATAAAACCCTAATTTTTCCCTTTCTAATTTAAAATTATTAAGAATCTATTTAAACAATGTAAAACAATAATATAATATATAGAAAATTTTCCTATCATAGTCATACATGCTATGAAAATAAAATCATGGGAAGTAATTCTCAATGAAAATAAAATGCAAAAACACTCGAATTAGCATCAAATGAATCAAATGAAACCCCATATTTGTTTTCCTTCTCATTTAAAATTTTCAATGATCTATTCAAACAAAATACAACCCCCTTGTCCTCTTCGTTATCTGTGAAAAATCTATGTGGAAAACAACACAAGTTTTAAAGATTCAACACTCTAAAGGTTTTAGCATAAATTCATGGTTGTCCCAATGGAACTTAGGCAATAGATATTCATGAGCAAAGATGAGAGATACTAGTTCAAAAAATCCATTTTGCAATAAATTCCAATGAGAATATTTCTTCAAATGATAAATAAATTAAAAATGTGTATGCATATTGTGAAAAAAACTTTAAGGGTCAAAATAGGCCCTACCTCATTCCATCCCTCTGTCCCTATGTCTTTCTCTCTCTCACTCCCTATAACTCTTGTTATCTCTCTCTCTCACATTGTTTCTCAATCATTCTCTATCTTTGTCTCTATCAATATATGACCATCTCATTCTCTCCCTTACTCTCTCTTACTCTCTCTTCCCCTCTTTCTCTCTCTTTCCTCCTCTCTCACCATCACCCCCTTTCTACCTCCTCCTCCCTCCCCCTTGTATCATTCTCTCTCTTGCCATCCCCCTTTCTCTCTCTCCCTCTTTCTCTATTTCTCACTTTCTCTCCCTCACTCTTCGTATCTCCCTCTCTCATTATCTACCAATATTTGTCTTTCTCACTCTCAAAATGGCTCTATCTCCCTCTCTCATTATCTACCAATATTTGTCTTTCTCACTCTCAAAATGGCTCTTTCTCATAGACTCACTGACATTATATCCTCCTCACTCTCTCTCTTTGTAAAACTCTTCCCCTCTCTCCCCTTCTCTCCTTTTCCCACTCTCTCTTGCCCACTCCCTCTCTCATTCCCTCTCCACCCTCTCTCTAATTCCCTCTCTCCATCCCTCTCTCCTTTTCTCTCTTTCCCTCGCTCAATCTCTCTAAGTCACTCTCTTTTTCTCTCTCTCTCTCTCTCTCTCTCACATTCACTCTCACTGCCTCTCTCTCCCCACTCTCTACCATTTTAAGTATTTCTTTCCCTCTCTCTCCTTTCTCTCTCTCTACCCCTCCTCCTCCCTCCCTCTCCCTCTCTTTCCTACTCTCTCCTTTTGTCTCTCATTCTCCCCCTCTCTCATTCTTTCTCTCTCTCCCATTCTCTCTTGAATCCACCCCTCTCAATACGGCCCCATCTCTCTCCCCCCTTCTCCCTCTCTTTGTGTTTCCTGCTTTCTCTCCCCCTTTCTCTATCCTCTCTCCCTCAATATTTTTATCTCTCATCATATTTCTCATTCTCTCTCCCCTAACTATATCCCCTCTTTTTCATTCTCTCTCGCCCCTTACTCTCTCCCTATCTTAACATAACATCATAACATCTATATCCCAGTCTCTCACATTCTCGTCACTCTCTTTCTAATTCTTCCCTCTCCTGCTATCCCTCTATGTCACCATCACCAACCCCGTCTCACCCGTAATCCTAAAAGCCTAAAGACTTAAATCTAATTTATAAACTTGACTAGAGTTAATATTACTTAGCATTAAGTGAAACTAATTCTTTTAACAAACATATATAGTCATAATATACAATTTTGTAGACATTATAAACTTGAAATCTGTTTTAAAATATTAATATAATAATTACACCCCATTATGATATTTGAAGTGCAAATTAAAAAATTAAAAATAGAAATATACATTCTAGCAATTTAAAAAAAATACATTCTAACATGAGTATTTTTTATAAAACAATAATAATACATTATTTAAATATATATTAAATAAATATACATTTTCATACTTAAAAGAAGAGAGATTCACAAAAAAAAAACAATAACTAACATAAATAAAATAATATATTAATATTACATTACACGAAAAATATATATTTCATCATAAACTCAATTAAATGAGTTTTATAATGAAAAAAATAAAAAAGTATATAATTATACAAAATAAAAATTTAATCATAATCACAAAATCCTTTTTAATATCTATAAAAGATACAATAAAATAATTTTAGATTTGTTTCCTACAATATTTCATATTAAAAATGACAGGTTTAAACCAACTAAAGTAAAACTAATAATGGAGAAAATATTTAATGAATGCTGTAACAAGGCCCCAAATATATACTCTATTGGTAGAAAAAAGGTAACTCCATTTGTAATGGACCGAACGTTAGACTTGCCCAATGACAAGATAATGGACGGAATGAACGGAAAGCATGGGAGTTAGAAAATTTCCCATCCGAGGATTTCTGGAACGAACAAGAGCGACATTTGGTTCGTTGTTGTTGTGACATAGGAGGCCGAGATTGAACAAGGCTTGTTAAAATATAGAAATGTAATCAAGAATCATATGATGAAATGTAATGAGGATAGAAAGAAACGAAAGAAATGTTATGTAATGAGGATAGAAAGAAACGAAAGAAATGTTGGTCATGGGTATGGATATGTAAGGAGGATACACAAAAACGATTTCAAATAAAGAAATGTTTGTCATGAATAAGGAAAGGCCGCTTAAAAGACTAAAAGTAGGGATATACGTTAAGTAATTTAAAAAATATATATAGTAACCTGATTATTTTTGATAAAATAATAAGAATGTAATATTTAACTGCATGTGAAATAAATAAATAAATAAAATCACAAAACAAATATTATCTAATATAAATATAATAATAAATTAAAAAAAAAAAAATTATCATAATGACAATTAAATACATTTTAATATATATACAAAAAGTGATAAGAAAATTCAATATAATAAAATTAGATAAGGTTAAACAAAACTACACTGAAACTAATAATGTACAAACTGCATTTAATTTTGTAAAAGGAAATGCTTATTGAATTTGTAAAAACAATTTACATACCAGAACAACCATAGATTTGAAGAGAAGAACCTCACATTTGGGCATTAACGAGATGGTGGAAGGAATTGAGTTGAAATGGTGGATTTCTTGAATGGCCAATTTCCGCTTGAGCAACATATCATCGAAACAGATCAAGGAATTTGACTCTCAAGTCTTTGATTGATTGGCAGAATAAACACCGCCGCACAAAATGGACAAGGAACATCCTTAACGCACATGCTGAACACACATGCACATAGATCATATGCTTTATAAACATCTAAACACACACATGCATAAGCTTTAAGGCCTTCATATATGTGTTGCACCCCATTGTAGTATGATATGTAATGGGTGTATGAGATTTATAATGGCTTCTTTCGATTTTTGTCAAATAAACACCGCCGCACAGGATGGACAAAGAGCATCATGAACACAAGGTGCATATGCTTTAACGCGTTCATTAATATGTTGAACGCATTATAGTCGCTGTATGAGATCTGTAATGGTTGTATGATATCTGTAGTCGTTGTATGCGTTTGCGGGTTTCGGAATCCTTACCTTTTGTGTTTTCTTGATTTCAGTTTTTAGAATCTTTTTAGCTTTTGTGCTTTATTGATTTTGCGCTTTTCCGCTTTTGTGCTTTCTTGATGTGATTTTTTTGATGTTGTAGTTATCGTTTCTAAATCCCTGCACCTTGTTTTTTCCGAGCCTTTTTTTGAGTTTTTCTTTATAACGTATTTGATGCTGTAGTTATCATTTCTAGAATCCTTGCACCTTGTTTTTTCCGAGCTTTTTTTTGTCACACTCTCCCATACTAAGTAAATTTTTTTTTAATGTTACACGGTAATCTTTACCTTAATAAAGCATGGTAGTTACATTACTTGATATTAAACACAGAAATAAACTTATAACACAAAGCAGCGGATTCTTCAACCTCTATTTGTAATAAAGTAGCGGCACAAATTAAAGTTGATTCCATACATATGTGGCATGTATATAGTCCGCATGCAAACAATGTTAACCAGTGTGATATTCGTTGACTAAGGTTATATGGTTATATATATATGCATGGCGTTCATTTACATAAACCCTTTAAAATGTTTCCGCCACTATGAAGCCTTCGGAACATATACATTGCACAGAGTTCAATTATCATTAAATAGCAACAGCTACCGTTCGGATTTCCATATCCCGAACTTACCTGCATTCAATACATTCGTTCGGCCTCTGCATTGGGTACCAGCTGTTCAAACCTGCGTCGTCCATTTGGCGAGGTAGACGGTGCGATGGCGCTTGGCCATGTGCTCCCGGAGCTCGATGTGTTACGGCCTGGCACCTCGGTGAACGTTGATTTCACGCCCAACTCCACCGGCTATCGGACGGTAACTAAGGCTTATGGCAGATCAACGGAGGAAAACTTGCCACGAAACGGTGAGAGGTATGGAAAGTTTATAAACCCATTCCCTTTCTATCGGACTCTATTATTCATTTGGTCAAGCAACGAACTGTTGTAGCTCTGTAACCCTGTGTAAATCTCATACATTTTCCAGCTGCTGTTATGGCTACGAGATGGTTCAGGTATGCGTTCAATTAAGGTTTAAAACGCTTCAATACTTGCTAGCTGGTAATACACTAAGTCTCCCTCTATTTCTAAACTGTTACAGTTCTTTCATCTGCAACGATTTCCAGCTAATATTCTACAGTGTTAGTTTTTTTATTTTACATCTGCTCCATTCTGCATTTCGTTCTCGGGTCTAATTGATTATTAGCTGCTGGTTCAGGTAAAGGCTGTCGTCGAATATTGAGGGCAAGGGTAGCTTTCTACATGTTGTCGGCCGTCCTTAACCAGGTATGTATAATACTGTTGGTTATTTCACATTCTCTTCATTCGAATCGAAGTCTGAATCCTGCTTCCCTTGAGCAGGGAAGTCAGTCATTATCCATTTCGATTCGGCTCCCGCACAACCAGGGTTCTCTCTCTGGCAATAAGACGGCTTCTTGCCTGCTCAGGCAGGACCCCATTGTCGGGAAGCACAGCAATCTGAGCTTCGTTTGATTAGTCCAGGGGTTATTTGAAATGTTTATTTTAATCTTAAGCCATTCGGCTCGTTTTGTCTACGGACAAATGTTTGTGAACGAACTTATAGTTTTGACTCTGTTATAGACTATTTAATACTTTCCTGTATACAATGAGGTTAACCTTTCAAGTTCAGTTGTTCACATTCTCCTGTTTACAGTCCTCTCGGGTGGATTTCATCTTCTGTTCCAAGTTTAATATGCAGAGTTTTTCTACGCAGAATAATTATTACACAGTTATGAAGTTCCATTACCGTTCTGATATCGTATTAATGTTATGAGGTTCACTACTGATATGTTATTGTGTTACGGTTATGATCTTTCTGTTATATGATGTATTTTGGTTTGGTGTGTTCGATTGATACCTTGCGGGCTTGTACTCATTCCCGTCCAACTTTGTAGCTGAGGGTTTACTTAAGAATCGGACTGAGGAGTGCATATACCACAGATATCATACTATCCTTGTCGTGCATATTGTTTATTTATATAATAGTCAAAATACGTTTTGTTTGGAATATGTAACCCGTGCATGCAAAAGTTACAGGGTTCGATTCATACCTTATGAGGTTCTTACCGCTCTCCGGTTACGGCTATCCAGGTCGGGGTTCGGTCCGCATTTATGTTTCTCTATTTTATGTAAACAACGTTATCGTTTATCTGTTCTCATCTTGTTGCGAGACTCACCAGTCCGCCTTATGTGAATGCGTATTATAAGTTTCTATTCAAGATGCATGTTCTATTTCACTCGATTCTTGCTGTACAGAACGTATATTTCGTTTGCTTGACTTGTAAAATAACACAGAGGGTCTACGGCACCCCCCTTCCATATTTCTAACCATCACTCAGATAATAAGGACTTGTTTATTCTGATTTGTATCTTAATGTTATTTCTAGATAAATGCAAGGGTTGATGTTTGTTATCGCTTCAAATACAAATGCGTTTTCGGTCTCTGTCTATATTACAACAAATACTGTTTGATTTTCTTTTCATTCTCAGATAAGAATAGTAGTCAACTAATCCCTACTGTTACCATTTCTTATCACAGAACAGTGTATTAGTTTAGCACAGTACAGTATAAGAGACAACTTCAGTAAATAAATAGTCTCATAGTAGGCCATACCTGCTTCTCTGCAAACCTACTTGAATGCTTGCTAGTCCACCCGTCCGTAGGAAGAGTCCTTCTCTGACCTTCCACCCCCAAGCACTTGCAGGTCCTACTCGACCGCAATTACACTGGTCTTGCCAGTAAATGCTATCTGATCCTAACCAGACATAGCATACACAGGAAATTCTTTCCTCTTATGCCATCTGATCCTAACCAAACATAGCATGAATGTTTTCTTTTTCCTCTGCCATCTGATCCTAACCAGACATGGCATTTCCCCCTTTTTCCTCTGGGGTCTCAACTACCTCAAGGTAGTTAGGGTTCCACTGTAACTGATTCCTCAGTTACTAACCATGATTAATCATAACTCAATTCAAATAGTACCAACACAACTGTTTTTCATTCACATAAAATTAATAACAGGAATATATATATTTCTCAAATAAAGTCTTTGTTCAATAATTACTTTCACTATTTACTAACATTAACTTTTCACAAGGGATGTTACATCTTTCTTTCTTTAGTTTTTCTTTATATTCTTTATAACATAAGATTATCGGCTTTTCTGTTTTTTTTTTTTAAGTTTTTTATTACACAGTTTTATTATAATGACGGGCTCATGTGATTAACTTTTTTGCTTTCTTATTTTTTTTTATTGGGTAGTTGTTTTCTTAAAGTGTTTTTTATTTTTATTTTTATATATATATATTTATTTCTCTAATTAAACACATATTTATTATAAATAGAGATATAACAAATATTTTTTTATTAATTAATTTTTTTTTATGTTTTTCTTATAAATTTTAAGATTAATTTCAATTTCAATTTATTAAATAACAAGAAAATAAATAAAATACATGTTTGAAATATTTATGTTTTATGTTTTACTATTATGATAATCATTACTATTATTTAATTCATGTTATTACTATATTAATAATTTTAATTTTTTGTATTGTAAATTTTTATTGATAATGAGATTGTCTTTCCGAATAATAACATTATTGAGATTTGGTCGATGTTTCAAACCATCTACTATTACTCATCATCATCAAGAATCTAATGTGGTTCACCCTACAAATGTGAAAAAATCGATGTTCCAAAATGTTTAATGGTTCATTGTTAGTCTTTATGAACTAGCTTTTAGGAATTGGTTGTTATGAATTAGGTGTTGGGAATTAGTTGTTTGGAATAAGCAGAAGAGAGGATTTTATTATTTATTAATTTATTATCTATTTTTGTTTTTTAATTTTATTTTTTTATTTTTTATCTTTTAGTTGTAATATTGTTATGAAATACTACACCATAAGGGAAAAATTATCTAAAAAATATAAAAAGATGAAAAGATATTAGTTAAATAAAAAAAAAAAAAAGATTAAAGTTAGATAAAATGAAATAAAAATAAAAGTAATAAAAGGTCATCAGAGGAGAGGGCACTAATCCACCTCCTATTTAATTTTCAATTCCAACCATCATACCTATTTAATTTTCTTTTTCAATTCCAACCATCATACCTGTTGAGATTGATCACATGCTTCTAAATCTCAATGCTCTCTCTTAGGTTCATATGATGGAAGTGATCAATCCTCAATGCAGATATTGTGCTTGAGATTGATCAAATGCTTCTCAATCTCAATTCTCTCTCTTAACTTCATATGATGGAAGTGATTAGCCCTGCAGACATGGTGCTTATATTTCATCGCATGTTCAGCTAAAGTTGAGTAATACTTAATTTTAATTTTTATTTAATTTAATTTTTATTATTTAATTATAATTTTAATTTAATTTATTTAATTTTTATTTTTATTTAATTTTTATTTATCTAGTTGATTCAACCTTACATAAATATATTTATGAGTATCCTTAATAATAAAATCTAAAACAAATTTCACTATTTTATGAAAAACAAAGAATACCTAGCCAAATTTTTGCTTATATTATTATAGATAAAAATGGAGCATGGTAAACAAAATCTCGTACTCACCCATGCTATAAAATAATAGATGTATTTCTTATCATCATAATGGGTAAGAAAATAAAATAAAGAACTTAAAAACAAAAGAAGCGAATGAAAAACAAATATTTTTTCTTCTAATTTAAAATTTCAAATAATTCATTGAAACAATGTATAACTCCTATTTCTCCTTTCCCATTTTGTGAAAATTTCAAAACAAATATCATCGGCCATAAATACCCATTGGTAAATACGAGCTTCTAGCTCAAAAATCTTATTCTATAAGCTTGTAATGTCTTTCAATAACATAAATTAATTCTAAAAAAAATATTTTCAAATATTCATTGTAGAAATCCATCCCTTGGCCAAATAAACACCGCTACAAAGAATAGAGAAGTGCTTCAGACATTAAGAAACTACGGAGACCCAAGAGAAAGGCTTCATCTAAATTTAAATACATAGGAAACTACGGAGGCCCAAGAGAAAGGCTTCATCTAAATTTAAATACATAGAAGCCTACATTTTATAGGCTTTAAAAATGTGTTCAACCCACATAAAATATTGTAATGTTTCTATTTCACTACTTAGAAGGTTTTCAAAATCCTCTCCTTTTTCTTTTTCTAAACTTTTTAAGTGGTTTTATAACAACTCACCCGTTGGATTTTGGGAATTCTTCATTTTCTCAAACTTGTTACTTTTATTTTTAATTTTTGTTCTATTTTCATAAAAAAAATTGCATGTAGTTTCGAGTTTTTGTTTTTTAAAAGTAAATATATAATTATTTAAAAGTCTATTTAATTAATATTAGTTTTATTTATTGGAATTTAAGCATTTAGTGTTTTGGTTTTTATATTTCAGTGGTTTTTTCAAAAATATAAATTTATTTTAAATTTAAACTTATCAATTAAAATAAGAAATTGAGATGCTAAAATATATATTATAAAAATTTAAAAAACTACACAGTAAAACATATTAAATATTATATTTTAGTAATATAATAATTATTATTATTTGTTAATTTATATTATTACTATATTAATAATATAAATATTCTTATATTGATATAATTGTCACATCCTAACTTTCCTCATAAAATAATTGTAAAAAAATAAAGAGATTGAAATATCACACACTGGTAATTTTTTTTATTTAATCTTTTCTTTTAAAAGTCCTCTCAAATAATGGTTATCCTTCACCCTTTTAGTTAACTCATTAAAACATACTTTTACTAATTGAACTTATAAATACTACACAGGTATACCTCACCCTTAGTTTTTATATCATTTACACCACAAGCTATTTATCTCTCACCCTATATTATCAAGGTGTATCTTCTCTTTCCTTTTCATATATAGCTTCAGGTATTTCTATTCGATCCAAAAAGACAACACATAGTTTTCCCTCCTTAGGCATAACTACTCAATTAGTTTTCCCTAATGATTAGAGGTTAATGTATCATGTTAGCCTCCAACATATTTGTTACACAGTAATTTGTCACCATTTGTCACCGTCCCTGTTACCCCTTTCCCGCACTTTGGAGGACTCATTCCGGGACCTGTGAGAAGTGACATAACTTGAAAGCACTTGCATTATTTTCCCCTAAGTATGGACATCATATGCCTTGAAGACATCTCCTACAGAATATCCTTAAAAAGTCCCCTTTTTCCATTAGCATGGATCCACAGTGTATCACCCGCGCCAATGGGGGAAATTCTCCAAAGAGGGCGTGCCCGTTGGCGCTCTGTCTCAGAGTCTTACCCGCGTAAACCAAGTTTGGAAAAGTTTTTTAACAAAAGCACGCCCGAGAGTTTTTTCCTTTCGACTCATGAGGCTTTTCAAGGATAATGCCAATCTCATGGATGTCGAGATTCATCGTATCTCTATCCATAATAGCTTTTCGAGGATAATGCTTATCCCATGGATGTCTGGATTCATTGTATCTCTTCCTCCTCCTCCATCTATAAAAGCTTGTTTTGGTGCATTTGACAAGCTAGTTTTTGAGCATAGGAAGAATTATATTGTCAGAAGTCTGAGAGATTGCTGTAAGAGTCTTCTTTGCATTCATAATCAAAGAGAGAGAGAGAGGCTTGTTCCCGATCCCGACAAGCTTTGCAAGACATATGTAGCTGATCACCCAGCCAAAGGAGGATTTGATGTCAGAACTTCAGTTGTATACTCCTTTTTTGATTATCAATAATAGATGACTATCATTATGGTTCCATTCTTGTTGTTCATTATGATGATGTTTGGATTATATCTTTTATGACCGATATATAATTGCATTTATTAGATTTTATGCTTGTATTTGTGTCGTTCTTTGCATGTGCAGGTGTCCATTCACGGAGATCGTGAGGATCGTGACCAGCCGGAGCAAAGGAACGGGAGTGTCAACTCTTCTACAACACTAGCATTGGAATCCAAGTAGGTTCTCATAATCCACCTTTAATTTGCAATTAGGAACTTGCGTGATAGCATTGTTTGGTTGTTGGTAGACCCATTTTGGGCTAGTGGGATCGCCTCTGTCTGCAGAGGGGATTTACCTCTCCAACAATATTGATGAGAGAATTAATTATTCTGACATAGCTTCTCATTAATTACCATTTTTCTTTATGTTATAAAGAAAGCAATAATTCAACACGTGTTTTTTTCCATTTCCCTTCAATTAAAAAACTAATACCTAAAAAGTAGAAGGGATAATTATAAATAAAAATTTTATATAATAAAATTAATAATAAAAATATTACCATTAAGGAGGGTTCTTATATGTGAGATTCAATACCCAATTTACAAATGAGAGTTAAGAAAATTAATTATGGAACAAAATGACGTCAAAAATTGTCTTCTTTTTTTGTGGAAGCTAGCACATGGAAGGATGAACATGGAAGACTGAATGTAAGTAATTTATATTAATATGAAATGTTCATTCCTCATTACTATTTTTTCAATTTGACATAGTATTAAAGACATATTTGGGCACTGCAACCCCAATCATATATGTCGATAAACCAAGGGCTCTTTAACCCTTAAAAGTGATGTTTCATACCCTAAAGGATCATGGTCAACTGATTACATCATTTCCCAGAAGTTCCACCTGAAAAACCACTCAGAATTGCCAAAACTGGACCATATTGACTGCTCCATGGTTAAGGTGTGATGCATAGTGGCTTCTACACTAGCCAGGTGCAATGCATATTGAAAGAGCCTTCTGTGGGGTGCGATGAGTGATAATAGACAAATGGCAGAGACAGTTTGCTATGTGGATACCCAGGGAATCTTCTAGAAACTTCTCATATGACACTTGCCCCTCTAAATTCGCCCAGGGATGAGTAAGAGATCAAAGAATTCTCCAAATGGAACCAAGAACTATCAATGGAATGACACTAATCAGAAGCCCAGAGCTGACGCACACCCTTGCAAGACATCTATAAATAGATCCCTCATCCGAGAGATTTGGAGGTTGGAATTTTGTAATTTGTAAGGAAGTTTGTTTGGTTTATCTTTGAGAAAGGGCATTGTATTGTTGGGTGATCTTGCTTTTCATGAGGTGAAGAGGGCTTTGATATTGGGAGGATGATGCTAGGTCAGACAGCTGGGTTGTAATCCTCTCTTCTACTATTAATAAAGTTATTTGAGTTTTGCTCCATATAATTGTGTATTTGTGAATCTTGTTATTTGTGAATGCAATTGTATGATCAATGTATTTTTTATTCTACATTGTTTACATGGTATTATAGATCGAGATGCTTTGATGTTCTTTTGTTGCTTTGCCTCTATGAGGATTCTCTAAAGCGGAACAAGGTGGAGAGGAGTGGAAAGCTCTATTAAGGGAGAGAGGAAACTAGCAAGGAGCCAAGTGGAAGATCCAGGTTGGTCCCCTTTGCTTCTCTCTTATCTATAATACGTAAAGGAAATCACAATTTGCTTTGATTGTTTGTTTCTAAGATAGCTACCCATCTTAGTGGGACTAGCAGATCGAAAAGACACTAGTTTTCCCGGAAAGAAAATGGCGACTCCATTGGGGAGCGATTAGTTTGTTTGTTTGTTACTATTGTTTTCTTTATAAAATAAAGATGGAGCCTAAAGTTAGCCAGATAGCCTTCTAACTGCCCTTGCTATGCAAGTGCAAAGTAGATGAATGTTGCTTCAGTCAATCTCTGAGTTTGTTTATGAACTGAACATCTGACTTACAAACATCCTAAATTCCCTTGTGGTAGCTCAATAACCTCCTAAGATCATATCCCTATACTTTGTTTTTACTGGTCATCATAGCTCAGCCTAAATCACTAAACTTAGCTGCAAATTTTGAGCAAAAACCTAGCTCATTTTTGCTCCCTGGCCCATCCCACTGTCTGTAATTGGGAGCCTGTATGCATCGCACCTCCCATGTGTTGCAAGTGAGATGCATCCCTGTTTCCTTGAAGGACAGGTGCGATGACTGAGTGATATTGTTTCTCTCTTTGGAAGTTGGTGTTTTCCTCCTTGTTTTCAGCTCTATTCAATAGTTTTTCTACTTATGATCATTATCTCATTGCTAAAGCCTCCACTGTCTGTAATTGGGAGCCTGTATGCATCGCACCTCCCATGTGTTGCAAGTGAGATGCATCCCTGTTTCCTTGAAGGATAGGTGCGATGACTGAGTGATATTGTTTCTCTCTTTGGAAGTTGGTGTTTTCCTCCTTGTTTTCAGCTCTATTCAATAGTTTTTCTACTTATGATCATTATCTCATTGTTGAGGCCTTCTTCCTTTACATTATTCAGCCTCCATTCATTAGGATTTGTAATTTTTTTTATGTATTTTTCATCATTTACAGTCCTTCTTTGTCAAAAGTAGCGTAATCAAACTATTGTTTTTGATGCAAAAAGTGTCGTAGCTGTCATTTTGAGTCAAAAAGAAGAGTGTCGTATATTATTCTTCCTCTAGATAGTTGATTGTACTTTTGTCATTGTATTTGACTTGAATTGTCAATATTTGAAGTGTCAAAATTAGTTTCCATTTGAAATCAAAAGTGTCATTTTAGTCTTCCTTTCATTTTGAAGAGAAACTGTTGAAATGTCGCTTTGGAGAAAATAGTTTAGATCTATACTTAGTTTTCCTTTTTGGCATTCTCACATTAAGGAAACGAAAAAAAATGCATGCATGTGCATTTTTGTTTAGACTGTGTGCGAAAGATGATTTAGGAGAAGTGAATTTAGTGTGTGCTCTTTGCTCTCTATTGAAAGAATCGCTATCTTCTTTCATTAGTATCTAGGATTTTCATTGCTGAAAGAAAATAAATGACTGCTTATCATTTCAGATTGCATATTTAGGAATTTTACATCTACATCACACGGTGAACCTTGAATAACAAACTTATAAACAAGATCAACTCTAAAATAAATCTCAATGAACATAAAAATTCTTTGGAACCTAGCACAACACATCTAGAAGTCTAGGCTAGAGATGTGTTTCGGCGTTGTAAAACTTGGTAACTATCATTTTCGTTGAAGGTTGGGTGATTCCTCTTCTTTGATACGACAAGTGCTAGTATGGACTTATGCTCCCTGTACCATTGAGTATATATTGGGAAACCACAATAGGTTGATATCCTTTATCGATAGGAAACCATGTTTGTCTCCCTATCGATTGCAATGCACTAAACATAGCATTCAGGAAGATTGACTGTTGTACGTAAAGTCCTTTGTAATTTCTCTTTAATTTACCACCAAGGTGTATAGTGTAGTTTTGCGATTGGTTTGGTAATCCCTCTCTCTAGATTTCTAGAGTAGTCACTTTCATTGCTTTTCGACTCCTTAAAAGAAAAGGTCCATTTGAGCACTTGTCACTTTAGGCTCATTAAAAATCAAAGTTGACTAGAGTCATCTTTAGCTTTTTCTCGACTCGTAAAAATTGAAAAAGCAAAGTTGTGTCAAATTATCATAAAATTTATTTAATATGGAATAACATCCTTGTTCCTTCATTAATCTTAGGTTGAGATAATGGAGTCCACCGACCAAGGGATCCCTCTTGGAGGGAATCCTAGTCCTTTCTCTTCTTGGGGAGATATTGGTGCTCCGTATATGGCTACATTGTCCCTTCCAGGAGTCACAATCAGCCTGCCAGTATGGCTTTTCTCAACCTTTGTCATTCAAAATACCGTGATTCCTCAGCAATCGAATCAACAAGAAGATGATACTGAAGTTATCCCTTCACCTTCTACTTTGCTTGTTTCTCCCTCCCCTACCTCCTCTTCGCTTGGTGAAACTAGTGATACTAAAAACCAAGTAGCTAAGAAGAAGAAGAAGAAGTCACTCAAACAAGGGAGTAACCACGCATCATCCGGTGAAAATCCGCATCCCGAACTTTCCAAACCTATATCTCCATGCATAATTTGCAAAGGAAACCATTTTCATCGAGATTATCCTTGTATTTCATGGATCTTGATAGAATGGTCTCCCCATTCGCACCGTCTAGTGTCATCAACCTCTGTCAATCATGTTGACAACACATCATCAACTAGTGAAAATGAAGTCAATAGATAGAAAAGAAAGGTTAGATGTCCTTCTAGGTTGTGTGAAGGCAATCATGCTCTTCACCGTTGTCTTTTTATGGATGAAGCCAAAATGTCCTAGATAACCATCCTGCTTCACCACAGCGAATTCCACTTGGATACAAGAAACTCTTACCAAGTCCATCGCTAGTTGAAAATTTGACTTACAGAACTCAATCATCGGTCGAAACGCCTATCGTTGAAAGCTAAAACTTCTTAGTCCATACCGGACCAAAGTCAATAGGTCAAGATGGCAGTCAACCCAATCTTACCTTCAGAAGGTCCACCTTCAGATGATACAATTTCCAAAGAGAATGATAATGACACCGTTCAAATTCTTTTTGTTACTACAGAGTCTGATGAACTTGAGGGCAATCCACCCATTCCACCCATTTTTGTTAGGCCCCTATACTATTAGTGTAACCCCTTATTGTTATTAGTACAACCCCTTTATTATATTGATGTACTCATGTAGTGCCCATATTGTTACTGTTGTGCCCCATAGAAGCCCACTAATGTTATTATTGTGCCCTTAGATTATTATTGTTATGTCGGCTCTGATTATATTATGACCCCTTAGAATCCTATATATAGAAAGGAGGTTTTTTCATTTGTATCATCCAAGAATTGTTCATTTATGTAATGTAAAGGAGGTTTCCCCCTCGAAGAGGCTGAATTCTAAGGCGTTGATCTATCTTTTCTAACTTTTCTTGAGCTTGTTTTATAACAGAGCAATCATGCATCATCAGGTGAAAATCTGCACGCCGAACTTTCCAAACCTAGATCTCCATGCATAATTTGCAAAGGAAACCATTTTCATCGAGATTATCATTGTATTTTGTGGATCTTGATAGAATGGTCTCCCCATTCGTACCATCTAGTGTCATTAACCTCTGTCGATCATGTTGACAACACATCATCAACTAGTGAAAATGAAGTCAATAGACAGAAAGGAAAAGTTAGATGTCCTTGTAGGTTGTGTGAAGGAAATCATGCTCTTCACCGTTGTCCTTTTCTGGACAAAGCCAAAAGTGTCCTGGATAACCATCCTACTTCACCATAGTGACTTCCACCTGGATACAAGAAACTCTTACCAAGTCCATCGCTAGTTGAAAATCCGACATACATAACTCAATCATCTGTTGAAACACCTATTGTTGAAAGTAAAACTTCTTAGTCCATACCAAACCAAAGTCAATAGGTCAAGATGGAAGCCGACCCAATCTTGCCTTCAGAAGGTCCACCTTCAGATGATACAATTTCCAAAGAGAATGATAATGACACCATTCAAATTCTTTTTGTTACTACAGAGTCTGATGAACTTGAGGGCAATCCACCCATTCCTTTACAACAAGAGGAAAGTTCCCCAGTTTAGGAGGTTCATTCGGATGTTTATCCAGTACCTCCTCCTAGTAGTCTAGTCGTTTCATTCGATTGGAATCAACTAGCAAGACCCCGCCTTCCATCTAATATACCATTCTGGATCATAGTACAAGTGTACAAAATGATCATGTCTAACACTATCATAGATGAAGGGGCTTTAATGAGTATCCTTTCCTCAACTTCTTAGAAAGCGCTTGGTTCACCATTGCTTGCTCCTATCACACAAAATTTATCAGGCTTTAACAAAGGAACCAATCGACCATTAGGGATCCTTTCGAAGTTGCCGATAACTTTGAAAAGAAAAATCGTTCACTTGAACGTGATGGTAGTCCAAGGACCACTAGATTACAATCTACTTCTTGGATGTGACTACATATATAGCATGGAAGCTATTGTTTCCACACTCTTTTGAGTGATGTGTTTCCCGCATGAAGGCAGAATGGTACAGCTTATCGACCAACTTTCATTTTCCGATTCAAAGACAACTACAAGTCAAACATCATCCCTAAATGGTCTCTTTGCATCAAGAATGTCTCTTCAAGCTTCATTTCATCCACCTAATTACCACTAGTAGTCTAGTGAATGTAACAAAGCTTAGGGGGCATGCACCGTGGTCTGCTTCAATAGATAAACCCAGCTGAATAGATATATTTCCTTGTAGGCTATATGATTGATCTGAAACACCATTTCCTTGTAGGCTATGGGATCCGTCTGAAACAGTTATTTCCTTGTAGGTTATGTGATTAGAAGCTCACACCATTCACCTTTGTCTATGGTCAGAGCCAAGGAAGTGTTTTTTGTTTAGCCACTGATAGAATCAATCTTTCCCAACCACAAGGACTTCCATATGGTAACCTAGAAACTCTCCTTTTCTCCATGCGTGGGGGACTGCAAATCTTTTTATGCAAGCAAAAGACGACCAATTTCATTTTTTAGCTTTTTAAATTTTTTTAGATTTTTAGCTTTTTAGTTCAACTTCTTAGGTTAGGTGAATGGTCTGATTCACCATTCACCTTTGTCGGCGATTCTCAGACAAGGCAAAGGAAGTGTTTTATCTAGATGAAAGTCAAAACTATCCTACCTAACCTCAGTAGTTCCATAGCTTTTAATGTAGTTAGCTATGTAGTTTGGTCATTTCTAGCTTGTATAAAAAGGCAATGGGCATATGTTATCGTAGAGTTCAAGCTCACTAAAAAATGAACCTACTAATAAGAGACATCTTTAAATGACTGATACGAGCAATGTTTTCACAAGGTTCAAGCTCGCTAAAAAATAAACTCGCCACTGGGTATAGTTTCTCCCGATTTAATCTTATTAAAAAATGAATACACCTTCAATAAAAAACCTCTGTGATTGCTATGCTATCATCGTTTTTAACATTTTTTGTTTTCTTCCATCACCTCCATTCTTTTGATCGATCATATGCTTCCAGTTGATTGTTTAACCTTTTGAGGAGCACCTACAATGAGTGGTTTTGTTAGCCACCATCTTCACATGGCCATGTTTTAAGAAGTTCCAAACTTACCTGGAACCAATTGCTACTAGGAAACACCACTCATTCCTAAACCCTAACTATTTTATAACATTCTAACGAGCATTTTGTAACTTTGACTTAAGCATTCATTAAAAGAATTTATTAAAGTGTTATATACCTCTAAACCCCAAACCCTAAATGCTAAACCCTAAACCTAAAACCGCACACCCTAAACCCTAAACACTAAGCATTTTATAACCTTTTACAAAGTGTTTGTAATTTTATCTAAGTGTTTATTAAAAGAATTTATTAAAGCATTATAAAGCCTAAGCCCTAAAACCTATGTATTTTATAACATTTTAAAGGGTGTTTTGTAAATTTTATTTATGTGTTTATTAAAAACATTTACTAAAGTGTTATAAACCCTAAATGGCAAACCTTAAACCCTAAGAATTTTATAACATTTTAAAATTTATTTGTAACTTTTATTTAAGTGTTTATTAAAATAATTTACTAAAGTGTTATAAACCCTAAATCCTAAGCCCTAAACCAAAAACCCTAAACCCTAAACCATAAACCATAAGAATTCTATAACACTTTTAAAAGCGTTTTGTAACTTTTATTTAACTATTTATTAAAAGAATTTACTAAAGCGTTATAAACCCTAAGTATTTTACAACATTTTAAAAAATGTTTTGTAAATTTTATTTAACTGTTTATTAAACTAATTTACTAAAGTCTTATAAACCCTAAACCCTAAAACCTACACCCCAAACCCCAACTCTTAAACCCTAAACCCTAAATCCTAAACCCTAATCATAAAAGCATTTACTAAAGATTTTTAAACCTAGACATAAACCCTAAACCCTAAGAGTTATATAACATTTTAACAAGCATTTTTTCACTTTTTTTAAGTGTTTATTAAAAGTATTTACTAAACCATCCCTAAACCCTAAACCCCTAGCATTTTCTAACATTTTAACAAGCATTTTGTAACTTTTTTTAAGTGTTTCTTAAAATAATTTAGTAAAGTCTTATAAACCCTAAACCCTAAACTCTAAACCTTAAGCATTTTATAACATTTTAAACCCTAAATCCTAAACTCTATACCCTATATCTTGAGCATTTTATAACATTTTAAAAATAATTTTGTAACTTTTTTTCAAGTGATTATTAAAGGAATTTATTGAAGTGTTTTAAAACCTATACCCTAAACCCTAAACCCAAAAATATAGGCATTTTATAACATTTTAAAAAGCTTTTGTAACTTTTTTAAGTGTTTATTAAAATAATTTACTAATGTCTTATAAACCCTAAACCCTAAACCCTAAGAATCTTATAACCTTTTAAACCCCAAACCTCAAACCCTAAGTATTATATAACATTTTAACAAGTGTTTTTTACCTTTTTTTAAGCTTCTATTAAAAGAATTTATTGATGTTTTATAAACCCTAAACCCTAAGCATTTTATA
Organism: Pinus tabuliformis; assembly: GCA_031772625.1. Classification (NCBI taxonomy): domain Eukaryota; kingdom Viridiplantae; phylum Streptophyta; class Pinopsida; order Pinales; family Pinaceae; genus Pinus; species Pinus tabuliformis. The sequence continues at coordinate 860,757,115 of CM062810.1, read as the reverse complement.
ACATTTTAAAGCCTAAACCACAAACCCTAAGCATTTTATTACATTTCAAACAAGAATTTTGTACCTTTTAAATCCCAAACATTAAACCCTAAACCCTAAATCCCAACCGTAAATCTTAATCATATTATAACATTTGAAAAAGTGTTTTGTATTTTTTTGAAGTGTTTATTAAAAGCATTCACAAATGTGTTATAAACCATAAACCCTAAACCATAAAACCTAGGCATTTTAAAACATTTTACCAATCATTTTGTAACTTCTATTTAAGTGTTTATTAAAAGAATTTATTAAAGTGTTATAAAACCTAAACCCTAAACCCTAAAACCCAAACCCCAAGGCCCAAACCACAAAACCTAAACCCTAATCATTTTATAACCTTTTAAAAAGTGTTTTTTTTATTTTATTTAAGTGTTTATTAAAATAATTTACTAAAGTGTTGTAAAACCTAAACTCTAAACTCTAATTCCCAAACCCTAAACTAGAGTGTTATAAACACTAAACACCAAACCATAAACCCTAAGACTTTTATAACATCTTAAAAAACATTGCGTAACTTTTATTTAAGTGTTTATTAAAACCATTTACTAAAGTGTTATAAACCTTAAACCCTAAACCCTACACCATAAACCCTGAACCCAAAACCATAAACCCTCAACCCCAAGTATTTCATAAAATTTTAAAAAGAATTTTTTAACCATTATTTAAGTGTATATTAAAAAATTTTACTAAATTGTTAAAAACCCTGAGCCCTAAACCCTAAACCCCAAACCCAAAGCATTTTACAACAAACTGTTTTGTAACTTTTATTCAAGTGGTTCTTAGGGGAATTTACTAAAGTTTTATAATCCCTAAGCCCTAAACCCTAATCCCTAATCCCTAAACCCCAAACCCTAAGCCCTAAACCATAAACCCTAAGCATTTTATACTAGTTTAAAAATCATTTTTTAATTTTTATTTAAGTGTTTATTAAAAGCATTTACTAAAGTGTTATAAACCCTAAACCATAAACACAAAACCCTAAACCCTAAACCCTAAACCATAAGAATTTTACAACATTTTAAAAAGTTTTTTAAACTTTTATTTAAATATTTACTAACAACATTTACTAAACCGTTATAAAATTTTAACCCTAAACCCTAATCATTTCATATCATTTTAAAAAGAGTTATGTAACTTTTATTTAATTTTTTATTAAAATAATTACTAAAGTGATATAAACCCCAAACCCTGAACCCTAAAACCTAGGCATTTTATAACATTTTAAGAATTTTTTTGTAACTTTTATTTAAGTGATTATTAAAATCATTTACTAAAGTGTTATAAACCTTAAACCCTAAACCATAAATCCTAAACCCCAAACCCCAAACCCTAGAGCCTAAAGGCAAAAGCCTAAAGCCTAAACATTTTATAACATTTTAAAAATCATTTTGTAACTTTTATTTAAGTGTTTATTAAAAGCATTTACTAAATTGTTATAAACCCTAAACCCTAAACACTAAACCCCAAAACCAAAACCTCAAACCCTAAAGCTCAAATCTTAAACCCTAAACCCCAAGCCCTAAACCCTAAAGCCAAAATCTTAAGCATTTTAAAACATTTTAAAAAGTGTTATGTAATTTTATTTAACTGTTTATTAAAAGAACTTACTCACATTTTATAAACCCCAAACCCTAACCCATAAACTCTAAACCCTAAACACTAAACCACAAACTCTAAATAGGAAACCCTAAACCTGGATTGTAAACTGTAAACCCAAAAACCTAAACCCTAATCCCTAAAGCCTAAACCCTACATATTTTATAGCATTTTAAAAATCGTTTTGTAAGTTCTATTTAAGCTTTTATTAAAATAATTTACTAAAGTGTCATTAACCCAAAACCCTAAGCTCTAAACTCCAAACCCTAAACCATAAACCATAAACCCTACAGATTGTATAACATTTCAAAAACATTTTGTGACTTTAATTTAAGTGTTTATTAAGAGCATTTAATAAAGTCTTATAAACCCTAAACCCTAAGCATTTTATAACATTTTAAAAAGTGTTTTGTAACTTTTATTTAAGTGTTTATTATAAGAATTTACTAAAGTCTTATAAAACCTAAACCCTAAGCATTTTATAACATTCTAAAAATCCTTTTGTAACTTTTATTTAAGTGTTTATTAAAATAATTTACAAAGGTTTTATAAACCCTCAACCGCAAATCCTAAAACAAAAACTCTAAACCCCAAACCCTAAAACCTAAACCCTAAACCCTGAGCATTTTATAACATTTTAAAAAGTATTTAGTAACTTTGATCTAAGTGTTTATTAAAAGGATTTACTAAATTGTTCTAAACCCTAACCCCTAAAACCTAAAACATAAACACCAAACCCTAAAACCTATATCCTATACCCTAAATCTGAAGCATTTCATAGCATTTTAAAAAGTGTTATGTAACTTTTATTTACTTGTTATAAACCTTAAACCCTAAACCCTAAACCCTAAGTATTTTATAACATTTTAAAGACCATTTTGTAACTTGTATTTAAGTGTTTATTGAAAACATTTACTAAAGTGTTATAAACTCTAAACCCTAAACCATAAACCCTAATCATTTTATAACATTTTAATTTTTTTTGTAACTTTTATTTAAGTGTTTATTAAAAGGATTTACGAAAGTGTTATAAACCCTAAATCCTAAACCATAAACCCTAAGAATTTCATAAAAAATTTAAAAGAGTTTTGTAAATTTTATTTAACTTTTTATTAAAATCATTTACTAAAGTGTTATAAACCCTAAACCCTAAACCCTTAGCATTTTACAACATTTTAAAAAGTGTTTTCTAACTTTTATTTAAGTGTTTATTAAAATAATTTACTAAAGTCTTATAAACCCTAAACCATAAACCCCAAATCCTAAACCCTAAACCCTAAACCCGAAGAATTTTATAACATTTTAAAAAGAGTTTTGTAAGTTTGATTTAAGTGTTTATTAAAATAATTTACTAAAGTGTTATAAACCCTAAACCCTACACCACAAACCCTAAATCCTAAACCCTAAACCCTAAACCCTAAGAATTTTATAACATTTTAAAAATCATTTTGTAACTTTTATTTAAGTGTTTTATAAACCCTAAACCCTAAACTCTAAACCATAAACTCTAAGACCTAAACCGAAAACCCCAAACCCTAAACCCTAAATCCTAAACCCCAAACCCTAAACCCTAAGCCCTAAACCCTAAGAATTTTATAACAATTTAAAAAGAGTTTTGTAACTTTTATTTAAGTGTTTATTAAAATAATTTACTAAAGTGTTATCAACCCTAAACCCTAAACCCTAAACCCTAAACCCTAAACCCCAAAGCCTAAACCTAAAACCCTAAACCGTAAGAATTTTATAAAATTTTAAAAAGTGTTTTGTAACTTTTCTCTCAGGATTTATTAAAAGAATTTACCAAACAGTTACAAACCTTAAACCCTAAACCCAAAACCCAAAACCCCCAAACCATAAACGCTAATCCATAAGCATTTTAACATTTTAAAAAGCATTTTGTAAACCATAAACCCTAAAACCTAAACTCTAATCCTTAAGCCCATAAACCCAAACCATGGAACCCAAACCCTAAACCATAAACTCGAAGCATTTTATAACATTTTAAAAAGTGTTTTCCAACGTTTATTTAAGTGTGATTAAAAGAATTTACTAAAGTGTTATATGCCCTAAACCCTAAACCCTAAGAATTTTACAACATCTTAAAAAGTATTTTGTAACTTTTATTTAAGTGTTTATTTAAAGCATTTACTAAAGTGTTATAAACCTTAAACCCTAAACCTAAAACCCTAAACACTAAACACTGAAACCCTAAACCCTAAACCCTAAACCCTAAGAGATTTATAACATTTTATAAATCGTTTTGTAACTTTTACTTAAGTGTTTATTAAAAGGATTTACTAAAGTGTTATAAACCCTAAACTCTAAACCCCAAACCCCAAATGTAAGGATTTTATAACATTTTAAAAAGTGTTTTGTAACATTTATTTAAGTGTTTATTAAACCATTTACTAAAGTGTTATAAACCCTAAACCCTAAACCCCAAACCGTAAACCCTAAACCCTAAACCCTATACCATAAACTCTAAACCCTAAGAATTTTTGTAACTTTTATTTAAGTGTCTATTAAAAGAATTTATTAAAGCATTATAAACCATAAACCCTAAACCCCAGACCTCAAATGCAAATCCTAAACACTAATTATTTTATAAAATTTTAACAAGTGTTTTGTAACTTTTTTTTAAGTGTTTATTAAAATCATTTACTAAAGTTATAAACACTAAACCCTAAGCATCTTTCTACATTTTAACAAGCATTTTGTAACTCTTTAAAACCCGAAGCCCTAAGCATTTTATAACATTTTAATAAGAGTTTTGTATTTTTTAATTGTTTACTAAAATGTTATAAACCCTTAACCCTAAACAAAAAACCCTAAACCATAAACCCCAAAACCTATACCCTAAACCCTAAACCCTAAGCAATTTATAACATTTTAAAAAGTGTTTTATAACTTTTATTTGTGTTTATTAAAACCATTTACTAAAGTGTTATAAACCCTAAGCCCTAAACCCTAAACCCCAAATCCTAAACCCTAAACCCTAAACCCTAACAATTTTATAAAATTTTAAAAAGTGTTTTGTAACTTTTATTTAAGTGTTTATTAAAAGAATTTAATTAAGTGTTATAAACCCTAAACCCTAAACCCTAAACCTTAAGCATTTTATAACATTTAAAAAAGAGTTTTGTAACTTTTATCTAAGTTTTTATAAACCATAAACCCTATACACTAAACCCTAAACCCTAAGCATTTTATAACATCTTAGAAATCATTTTGTAAATTTTATTTAAGTGTTTATTAAAAGCATTTTGTAAAGTGTTATAAAATTTAAACCCTAAACCCTAAGTATTTTATAACATTTTAGAAAGTGTTTCCTGAACTTATTTAAGTGTTTATTAAAAGCATTTACTAAGCCGTAAATCCTAGACCCTAAACCTCAAATGTTAAACCCTAATCCCCAAACCCTAAAACCCTAAATCCTAATCATTTTATAACATTTTAAAAAGTGTTTTGAAACTTTTATTTAAGTGTTTATCAAAAGAATTTACTAAAGTATTATAAAACCTAAACCCTAAATACTAAACATAAACCCTAAACCCGAAGTCATAAACCGTAAACCTTAAACCCAAACCCTAAAACTTAAACCCTAAAACCTAAAATCCGTTTTGAAATTTTCATTTAAGTTGTTATTAAAAGAATTTAATAAAGTATTATAAACCCTAAACCCTAAACTCTAAACTCTAAACCAGAAACCCTAAATACTAAACTCTAAACCTAAAACGCTAAACCCTAACCCCTAAACTCTAAACCCTAAATCCAAAACCCTAAACCATAAACAGTTTATAACATTTTAAAAGTAATTTTGTAACTTTTAATTAAGTTTTTATTAAAATAATTTACTAAAGTGTTCTAAACCCTAAACTGTAAACCCTAAAATGTAAGCATTTTATAAAATTTTAAAAACATTTAGTAATTTTATTTAAGTGTTTATTAAGATAATTTACTAAAGTCTTATAATCCTACACCTCTAACCCTAAAACCTAAACCCTAAACCCATTGCATTTCATAACATTTTAGACCCTAAACCCTAAAACCTAAACATTTAATGACATTTTAGTAAGACTTTTGTAACTTTTTTAAGTGTTTATTAAAAGCATTTAATAAACTGTTATAAACCCTAAACCTAAACCCTAAACTCTAAATCCTAAGTATTTAATAACATTTTAAAAGGTGTTTTGTTATTTTTTATAAGTGTTTATTAAAATAATTTACTGAAGTGTTATAAAACCTAAACCCTGAACCCTAAGAATTTTAGAACATTTTAAAGCCTAAACCATAAACCCTAACCCTAAACCCTAATCATTTTATAACATTTTAAAAAACATTTTGTAACTTTTTTCAAGTGTTTATTAAAAGAATTTACTAAAGTGTTATAAACCCTAAACCCTAAACCCTAAGCATTTTATAACATTTTAACAAGAGTTTTTTAACTTTTGTTTAAGTGTTTATTAAAAGCATTTACGAAACTGTTATAAACCCTAAATCCTAAACCCTCAACGCTAAACCCTAAACCCTCAACCCTAATCATTTTATAACATTTTAAAATTGTTTTGTAACTTCTGTTTTAGCTTTTATTAAAATAATTTACCAAACTGTTATAAACCCTAAACATTAAATCATAAATTCTAAACCCTAAACCCTAAGCCCTAAATATTAAATCGTAAATTCTAAACCCTAAACCCTAAACCCTACACCCTAAACCATAATCCCTAAGCATTTTATAGTATTTTAAAAAGTGTTTTGTAATTTTTTTAAGTGTTCATTAAAAGCACTCACAAAAGTATTATAAACCCTAAACACTAAGCCCTCAACCCTAAACCCCAAACCCCAAACTCTAAAGCCTAATTTTTTAAAAACATTTTAAAAAGCATTATAAACCCTAAACCTTACACCCCAAACCCTAAAACCTAAGGATCTTATAACGGTTTAAAAAACGCTTTGTAACTTTTATTTAAGTCATAATTAAAACCATTTACTACCATGTTATAAACCCTAAACCCTAAAACCTAAACCCCAAAATCTAAACCCTAAACCCTAAGAATTTTATAACATTTTAACAAGTCTTTTGTAATTTTTTTTCAAGTGTTTATTAAAAGAATTCACTAAATTATTATAAAAGCTAAACCCTAATCCCTAAACCCTAAGAATTTTATAAAATTTTAAACCCTAAACCCCAAACCCTAAACCCTATACCCTATACACTAAACCCTAAAGCCTAAGCATTTCATAACATTTTAAAAAGTGTTTTGTAACTTTTTAAGTGTTTATTAAAGACATTTATTGAAGTGTTATAAATCCTAAACCCTAAATGCTAGGAATTATATAGAATTTTAAACCCTAAACCCTAATCCTTATGCATTTTATAATATTTTAAACACTAAACCCTAAGCATTTAATGGCATTTTAACAAGCCTTATGTAACTTTTTTTATGTGTTTATTGAAAGCATTTACTAAACTATTATCAACCCTAAACCCTAAACCCTAAACTCTAAACCCTAAGTATTTATAACATTTTAACAAGTGTTTTGCTACTTTCTTTTAGGTTTTTATTAAAAGAATTTATAGTGTTATAAACCCTAAACCCTAAACACTAAACCATAAACCCTAAGTATTTTATACCATTTTAACAAGTGTTTTGTAACATTTTTTACGTTCCTTTTAAAAGGATTCACTAAAGTGGTATAAATCCCAAACCCTAAACTCTAAACCCTAACCATAAACATTAAGCATTTTATAACATTTTAAATATATTTCTGTGACCTTTTTTAAGAATTTATCTAAAGCATTTACGAAAGTGTTTTAAACCCTAAGTATTTTATAACATTTTAGCAAGCATTTTAAAACTTTTATTTAAGTGTTTATTAAAAAAAATTACTAAAGTGTTATAAATCTCGAAACCCTAAACCCTAAACGTCAAACACTAAGCCTCAAACCCCCAACCCTATACCCTAAACACTAATCATTTTATAACTTTTTAAAAATTGTCTTGTAACTTTTATGTAAGTATTTATTAAAATAATTTAATAATGTGTTATAAACCCTTAACCCTAAATACTAAAAACTAAACCTTGAAACCTAAACTCTAAACCCTAAAACCTGAACCCTTTGTATTTTATAACATTTTGAAGAGCATTTTTTAACTTTTATCTATTTGTTTATTAGAAACATTTACTAAATTACATGAACCTGACGATCACAGAAACCTAAAATCTGATTTACTAAAGTGTTATAAACCCTAAACTGTAAACCATAAACCCTAAGCATTTTATAACATGTTAAAATTTGTTTGTAACTTTTATTTAAGTGTTTATTAAAATAATTTACTAAAGTGTTATAAACCCTAAATCCTATGCCCTAAACCCCGAACCCTAAACCCTATACCATAAACCCTAACAATTTTATAACATTTTTAAAAGTGTTTTGTAATTTTTATTTAAGTGTTTATTAAAAGCATTTTCTAAAGTGTTATAAACCATAAAACCTAAACCCTAACCATTTTAGAACATTTTAAAAAGTGTTTTGTAACTTTTATTTAAGTGTTTATTAAAATAATTTACTAAAGTCTTATAAACCCTAAACCCTAAACCCTAAAACTGAAGCATTTTATAACATTTTAAAAAGTGTTTTGTAACTTTTATTTAAGTGTTTATTAATAGCATTTACTAAAGTGTTATAAACCCTAAACCCTAAACCCTACACCCAAAACCCTAAATCCTAAACCCTAAACCCTAATCATAAAAGCATTTACTAAAGTGTTATAAACCCCAAACATAAACCCTAAACCCTAAGAGTTATATAACATTTTAACAAGCATTTTGTAACTTTTTTTAAAGTTTTTATTAAAAGTATTTACTAAACCATCCCTAAACCCTAAACCCTAAGCATTTTATAACATTTTAACAAGTGTTTTGTAACTTTTTTTAAGTGTTTATTAAAACCTAAACTCTAAACCCTAAGCATTTTATAACATTTTAAAACCTAAACCCTAAACCCTAAACCCTGAGCATTTTATAACATTTTAAAAAGTGTTTTGTAACTTTTTTTCAAGTGTTTATTAAAAGCATTTACTGAAGTGTTTTAAACCCTAGACCCTAAACCCTAAGCATTTTATAACATTTTAACAAGTGTTTTGTAGCTTTTTTTAAGTTTTTATTAAAATCATTTACTAAAGTCTTATAAACCCTAAACCCTAAACTCTAAACCCTAATCATTTTATAACATTTTAAACCCTAAACCCTAAACCATGAGCATTTTATAACATTTTAAAGCATGTTTTGTAACTTTTTTTCAAGTGTTTATTAAAAGCATTTACAAAAGTGTTTTAAACCCTTGACCCTAAACCCTAAACCCTAAACCCCAAAAACTAAGAATTTTATCACATTTTAAAAAGCATTTTGTAAGTTTTTTTAAGTGTTTATTAAAAGCATTTACTAAAGCCTTATAAACCATAAACACTAAATCCTATGCATTTTATAAAATTTTAAACCCTAAACCCTAAGCATTTAGTGAAATTTTAACAAGATTTTTGTAACCTTTTTTTTAAGTTTTTATTAAAATAAATTACTAAATTGTTACAAATCCTAAACCCTCAACCCTAAACCCTAAGCATTTTATAACATTTTAAACCCCAAACCTGAAACCATAAACTCTAAACACTAAGTATTTTATAACATTTTACCAAGTGTTTTGTTACCTTTTTTTAAGTGTTTATTAAAAGAATTTACTCATGTTTTATAAACCCTAAACCCTAAACCCTAAGCATTTTATAACATTTTAACAATTGTTTTGTAACTTTTTTTAAGTGTTTATTAAAAGCATTTACTAAAGTGTTATAAACCCTAAACCCTAAACCCTAAGAATTTTAAAACATTTTACCAAGAATTTTGTAGCTTTTATTTAAGTGTTTATTAAAATAATTTATTAAAGTGTTATAAAACCTAAACCCTAAACCCTAAATGCGAAACCCTAAAACTCAAACCCAAAACCCCAAAACTTGAACCCTAAACCCGAAATGTGAAACCCTAAAACCCAAACCCCAAACCCCAAAACCTAAACCCTAAGCATTTTATAACCTTTTAAAAAGTGTTTTGTATCTTTTATTTAAGTGTTTATTAAAAGAATTTACTAAAGTGTTATAAACTCTAAACCCTAAACCCTAAACCTTAAACCCTAAACCCGAAACCCGAAACCATAAACCCTAAAACTTAAACATTTTATAACATAAACACCTAGTTTACAACATGCAGAACAATAAGGCAAATGATGAGCTCAGTCAAGGATAACATAGATCATCAACAACTCAAGGGTGTGTACAATATTGATTGCTCCTGTGGCAAGAGTTATATTGGGGAAACAGGAGGATCTCTGAAAAAATGACTTAAAGAGCACAGAGCTGATATAAAGAATGGGAGGTCCCATACATCAGCCCTTGCTGAACACTCATCCAAAACAAAACATCATGTGTGTTTGGAATGTGGATATGGCTTGGTAGCAAAGGTTTGTATGCTACTGTCCCAATTCATTCCAATATTTGAAAGGGAACACAATACCGAGGTGCTAATTTAGCACATCTGCTCCACTATAGAGTGCTTTTCCTTGTCTTGATTCGTAAATATACATGATACCCTTCCTTAAACTCTTTGTAGGTTATTTTCTTATCTATATAACATTTTTACCTATACTGAGAAGCATCCAAATTATGACCAACCTTTTCAATTGTTTGCTCCATTTTGGTTAGCATGTTAGGACCTAATGCCAATTTGTTGACAGGGTTGCCCTAGTCCATGCGTATCCTAAATTTCCTCCCATACAATACCTCAAAGTGGATCATTCCTAAGGAGTCATGGCATCCATTGTTATAATAAAATTCAATCATATGGAGGTAATCCTCTGATTTACTTGAATGTTGCATCACAAACATTCTTAACATATCTTGCAACACTTGGTTGGATTCCTCAGTCTGCCCATCCATTTGAGGGTGATAGGCTATGCTAAATTCAATTTGTGTACCCAAACTAGAGAAAAGATTCTTCCAAAATGAAGATGTAAACTTTACATCCTGATTAGATATTACCACTTTGGGTACCCCATGTAGCCTAAATATTTATTTCATAAATATACAAGAAGTTTGAATAGATTTATAGGCTGATTTCATTGGTATAGAATGAAAGGTCTTGCTTAACTTGTCAACTACAACCATAATAGGGTAATTTTTCTTTTTGGTTATGGGCAGACCTATAATAAAGTCCAACATGATTGTTTCCCACTTCCATTCAGGAATAGTGAAGGGGTGCTAGCCAAGTGGGATGTTGATGTTTCGCTTTCACTTGCTGACTAACTACCATTCCAAATCATATGAATTTACAGTGGCAGGATGCTCCAGTCTAGTTCATAGTGATGGAGGCAACCTAATGTCACAGTGGGAATGCTTATTCATATAGGCAGTATCCTTTCCAAGTGATCCAATTTATGTTATAAGAGCCATTGTCCCATTTGCATGCTAGCCAATCAATCAAACATATGTGAATGGTTTCTTTCCAAATCATTCATGAAACTAATAGTTGTATTCTTGTCTTCATGTCAGTCTTTGTTGATTTTCTCCACAGGTTTGGTGATATGTCTCAATTGACTAATAAGGTTGTATTGGGAGGAACTAAGTCCTCAATTCCAATGGTGTGGGCTAGAATGGGGTCTAGGGTCTCACGATGCCCTGAATCTCCCACAAGTTGTATTTCTTATTTAATACTTTGTGGAATTCCACTTATAGATCTACATCATTGATGAAACATTGCACTCCAATCTATATAACAATACTTCCTACAAGCCAAAAAACTATTGCCATGAAAACAAACATCAATACACCTAGACAGAATACACCCATAACCCAATTATATACATCATAGAAATATATAGTGAGTCAGGGCTAAAATTTGCAATATGAGAGTAGAAGCACATCTAACCCTCCATCAAAACACTAAAAATTGAGGTCCTTCTAAAACAAGGAAAACCCAATGTTGATGGATGAACTTATGTATTTTAGTCCACCAACTAGCACAATTGGCCCCATCGTCAAAAAATAAACCCTGGACTAATCCAAAACCTTGTAAACAACCTTAATGTGGATCAGGAAAATCAAGGAGCCAATGTCCACAGTTAATTAAGAATAAGGCCAAGACTGGTGAATTATGGTAGGTCCTAACCCACATAGAGATTAACACAATGTTGATGACATCAATACATAAATAGTTAACTTTGTGATGTATAAACCATAAACATACCGCGTTATGTAGAAGATGTCCTAGAACATTTCATTGTTTCTCTAGTGTGTACCATTTGACCAAGAGCATTATTTTTTCTACCACCTAGCATTGTAAAACAACAAGGAAATTTCTTTTAAAAAAGTCAAAGTGGTGCTTTGACTTGACAAGCTTGGAATGATCCTAGACTCACGTTATACCAGGGAAATTTTCCCATCTTAAAACATCATAGAAGTCATTATAGAAGGTATTATTTCCCATATTAATGCTCATTTTATTAGTCTAGCTACTACCCCCATCATCTTGATCCATGTAATAAAAAATCCTTTCAACAATTAGCATAAATTCACATGTTCTTCGATGCTTGAGGGGTGTTAGGCCACCCATCCTTAATTATAATTAAGGTTGAATTAGTGGTAGGCACCTCCCTGAGCCTCACTTCATGATGTTTTTTCAACCCCAATGGGTGTTTATAGATCTGTATAACTCCCATGTATATTTGTATCTTAATTACTGATTTAAATCTCTACCATCTTAAGGGGAGCCCCTACCGAGGAAATATGGAATTAGGAATGTGACATGTAAGTAGATGGTGGAGATTTAAAACACATTTGACAATTTTTTCTATCTACATCGTACTTATTTAATTTTTATTCTTTCTACATAATCTATTATTATGAAGATATACTCTCGTAACTGATTAGATGTTAATTTTTTTATTTTAATATATTTGGATGAGAGAGGGATGCATTACATTTATACAATGAAAACAACATTGATTGGATGATGGTATGGATTGAATGATGGAAAAAATCAATTTATGGTAACTTACCATGGCATGGTGTGACTACACTGGTGGCGACCATACTGGGGAGAACATTTGACTTGTTGATCCTATGAGAGCGAATTTAGGTTGTTGGTTTCTCCCTTGCCCATTGCATGAGAGCGATTATGGCCTAAACCTTGTAGAATAGAAGTGGGACCCAGGGACAGGCTGTCTAAGTGGTTGACTTATCTCCCGAGGGGTCTGTTGATGATGTTGGATGACTTTGAGTTATGTTTCGTTGATTCCACTTCCTTAAGGTAACATAGGAGGTCAATATGATCATAGTATCCTCTCTTCTCATGTTTACCCAGGTTAGCATAGCTACTTTGGGTAGATTTGGGAGGGGGTGTTACACTCAGGCATTCAAGTCTGGGAGATTCGTCAATTTCTGTCAGAAGTACAATGTTATTCTTGGTCACTCCATCACTTACTATCCTTAAGGAAATGGGTTGGTTGAGTCATAAAATAAGACATTAGTAAGAATCTTAAAGAATTTTTAATCAATGGAAAAACCTGTGAGCAGCTTATGAAACCGACGTTTCAGACTGGCAAGGTGAGTCCATCATCAGGGTAATGAGATCTTGTATTTTGAGAAGAGAGAGACAAGAAAGTGAACCCATTAATAGAAGGATGGAGAGGAAGTTTTAGGGTTTGAGAGGTCGGCTAGATTTTCAAATATTTATTGATAAATTAAATAAATTATTTTAATTTTGTTTTAAACCTAAATTAAAAATAAGATTAATCTGACCTAATTTAAAATAAACTACTTTAACCTAAAATAACCTAAGTAAATTACTTTTAACCTAGATTGATTCAACCTAAATTAATTTAACCTAAACTAAATTTGATATACCTAAATTAAATTAATATAACCTAAATCAAAATAAATTAATTTAATTTTATCATAAATAAAATTAATTTCATCTAAATTAGTTTTATTAAGGTTAAATTAATTTAACCTTAAAGAATTTTTATTTTTATTTTTTTTTATTTTTTTATTTTTTTTTTTATTTTTTTAATCTAAGTTAAATTAGATTACTTCAATTAAAAATAAAATTCAAATTAATTTAACTTAAATAGAATTAATATAACCTAAATTAAATTAATTTGACCTAAATTAAATTAATTTAATTTAACCTAAGATAAAAATAGATTAAAATTAAAATTAATTTAAACTAAATTTGAAATAAATTAATTTAATTAATTAATGAAATTAGTTTTAAATTTGGTTTAAATTTTTGAATGATTAGTTAATTAATGTATATATATATATATATAATTTTTATTTTAATTAACTTTGATTATTATTATTTTATTTTATTTATTTATTTTTTTTATTTTTTTTTATTTTATTTTATAGAATTAATATAACCTAAATTAAATTAATTTGACCTAAATTAAATTAATTTAATTTAACCTAAGATAAAAATAGATTAAAATTAAAATTAATTTAAACTAAATTTGAAATAAATTAATTTAATTAATTAATTAATTAATTAAATTAGTTTTAAATTTGGTTTAAATTTTTGTATGATTAGTTAATTAATGTATATATATATCTATATATAATTTTTATTTTAATTAACTTTGATTATTATTATTATTATTTTATTTATTTTTTTATTTTTTTATTTTTTTATTTTTTTTTTTATTTTTTTTTGTGACTCAAGGAAGAAAATTGAATAAGTTAACGTTACTTTATTTTATTCAGTAAGGGTTTCCAGGTATTACTAAGTTTCAGGCCATCATCCCTGTTCATATTATTAGAGGATTTTTCAATTTCAATTGCTTCTTTAATTCTTCTTTTTAAATAGTGGTCTTCCTTATGGATTAATTTAGCTTGTTCCATACATATATAGTGAGAGGAGGAACAAGCGTGCTCTGCTAGACCTGATTTATCAGACCTATTTCTAGTAATATCGCTAATGTGTTCTTTTAATCTTACTCCAAAGGATCTTCCTGTTTCACCTATATAAACTTTGCCGCAAGAACAGGGAATCGAATAAACGCCTTTGTGATTTTTAGGGTCAATTGCATCTTTAGCAGATTCAAGCATGTTTTTTATGGTGTTAGGGGGTGTGAAAGCTACCAAGATGTTGTGTTTAGCGAGAACTTTGGCAATTTTATCAGTGATTCCTTTGATATAGGGGAGGGAGATTCTAGGGTTTTCAGACAATTTTCTTTTATTTTGTTTATTGGTTAAGGAATCTCTAATTATTTTGCGGATGGTGTGATGTTGATAGCCATTGTTTACAAAAACTTTATGGAGAATAAGAAGAATTGAGATTCCTAACTCAAATTTTCTCTCTGGGAAAATAGAGTCAACAAAAAGGTCTACTAGAAAATCACCATTTGAGATAGTATATGGCACTATTGCACTATTCCCTAGTCAACTGGCTAGACCCGTGGCTAAATTAATTCAATACGTAGAGAAGTAACCAAATCCACTCACTTGCAGGATAAACTGGTTGGTTTAATTGTAGGAGAACAAGGAGCAGGAAAGTTAGAATTTGCTCAAATATTAGGATAAAATGAAGGCCCTGTTTGATAGAAAGGCCAAGGAAAGAGTTTTACAACTAGGGAACTTTGTGCTCAGGTGGGATGTCAGAAGGGAAGATAAGGGAAAACATGGAAAATTTAACCCCTTGTGGTTTGGACCGTTAAAGATAACAGAGACCAAAGGAAATATTACATTCCTACTAGAAAATATGGATGAAGATGTGCTTGAGCTTCCCATCAATGGGAAATACCTTAAGCATTACTTTTAAGAATAAAATTAGGTACCCACTTCCATAATAAATATCGGCGAGTCATTGTAAATATTGATGTGTTTGTTTCATTTTTAGTTTTGGATGTATATTTTTGAATTCATGCCCAACAAAGTCTACTAGTCTGCAAGTTATCAGTGCCTTGCTAGTTAGACATTGTCCCCAATTGGAGCCGATGTTATACTCTGTTGTATCTTAATTTTATTTTGCTAAGTATTACATCCCAGAGAAATGGAGTATAGAACATAGACATAGCAGAGATTAGAGTTTTTTTTTTCAGAAAAATGGATGAGCACGTAAAATTTGAAAACTCGGAACCTTGAAATCCCACTTCCCGTCATGAAATTAATTATAAAAGGCTCTGGGTACTGGAGATCAGAAATCTATCAATTTTCAGAGTTGGGGCCATTTGTTGAAAAAACCCTGTAATGGAGAATGGAGGCTTAGATCCTACAACCTTGGATCCCCGTAACTCTCTGCTAACTTAATCCTTGAAAATGCTGGGATTGCACCATTCACAATCAGGGACCGGGGATTTTCTCATTGGACATATAGATGGCAACACACTATTGAGTAAAGTTGACATCAACAACCACCCATTGGAAGTCAGACACATGACAGGTAGTTTCGGAGTTTTTAGGAACATGAAGGACCCAAATATAAATGACATTTGGAATAATTATGGGTCGACACGTGGCTTGGCGAGCGTCAATATGACATTATCCCGACAGAAGACCCTAGAGGAGCAAGAACCCCATTTCTAATGACATTCTAAAGGGAGGCAGACTTCTAGGCTTTATGGGTCCATGGCTATTGAGCTACCAGGTTACAACTCAACGGTGACAAACACCACTTCCAACACAGTGAAGCCACAAAATGGCAGTGAATTTCCACATGTCACATTTATAACCAAATAAAGAGCAGATAATTATTAAAATGATCACCACCTATCATAAAGAAATATCACTCGAAAGAGAGTTCCAACGGGTGGACAAGCATGGTCTTTAATCCAACACTGCCCCCTGTAAGGTTAGAGACAACAAAGAAATATCTGCAAATCAACGGTCACTATTAATTCCGGGGGCATGAGACTTCACGCCAACTCCACCTAAGCACCGCACCGGGAAGATTAAAAGGGGCTGCCACCTATCTTGCCAGCATGGGAACCACGTTAATAGTGAGGAATGTTATCAAGTGAGCGTGGCAAGTGGGCATGCCAAGAGAGTGAGAAAATAAATTGATGTATCCCCTTTCCACCCTTATCCTTCACCCAATCTATTTTTTCCACGTGTCTCCTACACGCCATCTCATTATGTTTCCCACCTAAAATCCCTGCGAACTAACTGTTGTAACCTGCATGTCGATTGTTGCAGTTAAAAAAAATAATTATATTTAAAATTCTCTATTGCCTTGTTGGGGCCTGACCCAGGTTCAGAGATGATTTAGCTGAAAAAATCTTGGTACTACTGGCCCTTTCGGCAACATTCCACGGAGCCCGGACTGAGGTATCACCCAAAGTAGTATGGGAGGGTGCTAGAACCAGGTTTCTGCACCCTAGGGATGTTTGATGATTTTCAGTGGTTTGCGGTTTGACCCTGCGTGCACGTCTCTACATGCACCTATCAGTACCTTGCAGCTTACGATGTTGCCTTCGCACAGCCCTACTCATGGCTCGATCCATGTTATTACCCTATATTAGTTGATCACTTAGCTTATCTGTATGTGTTTAGTTATAATTAACATTGCTCATCATTCATACAAGTGTGCCCGATAAATAAGACAATACAATTGCAAAATATATCAACCATATAATAACTCAAAATAGATACACAAGATTTGGAATCAAACTTCTCTTTATTATCTCTTTTCCTGGTTATAGACCCGACTCTACCCTGTGCACTCAGCTGCAGGGATCCGCGCACTCAGTTGCAGACTCTACTATGCCTTTGTGCACTCAGCTGCAGAGCCTCTTCCTACTACTATGACCCAAAAAAACTTAGACTTTTACTCTATGCTCGCTATCTTCTAGACTTCATTCCTTCGCTACTTTACAACTTAGAGCCTCACTCTATTTATATAATACCATGGTCCGCAGACCATGAGTAGGCCGACACTACCTTCATAACTTAGGGCAGACAACCCTATGATTCTAACATACAATTTGCGGAGTATTTACAACAATAGTACTCAAAACTTGGGCTTTGATCCCCAAAACATGTTGTGGGGGGATTCCATGCCCAACAGGCTCCCAACACAAACATCACATGACTTGCCCTCGAGTCACTCTGTCGGCGCGACGATCTTGGTGCAGAGTCTCTCCAAATATTCCCATACAGCACTGATGTCTACCGCACACTGAGTTGCTACTTGTTGTACTTGCTGCATTCATTCCTCCGTGTCTGAATTGTGTCCTTACATCTCTACCGACATCCGTTGCATATGTTTATAGTCTTGCGCCCTTGTCCGGCTCCTCGGGTCGCGAAGACTGTGATTCGGCCGGTTAGT
The DNA here is from genome assembly GCA_031772625.1 of Pinus tabuliformis. Lineage (NCBI taxonomy): Eukaryota > Viridiplantae > Streptophyta > Pinopsida > Pinales > Pinaceae > Pinus > Pinus tabuliformis. The sequence goes on along the minus strand of CM062810.1, from coordinate 860,739,109 downwards.
CAGGTAGCCGACCCACCCATGTAGGGCTTCAAGCGGCTGCCGTTTACTTTGCCTGGGAAGGGTTCTCCATTTAGTTTGACTAGCTAGACCAAACCTTTGTCTGTGACCTCCTTAACCATGTATGGTCCCAACTAGTGCATTCCGAATTTTCCCAGAAATTTTTCAAACTTACTGTCATACAACAACACTAAGTCATTTACCTTGAAGGTGCGCAACTTGATATGGCGGTCGTGTCAGGTTTTTTCACGTTGTTTTTGTAATGAGTCTGACATAGGTAAAACTCAGAGTCTTTTTCATGTTTAGAGAGTTTGAAAAAGACATGAAAAAGAAAACTCCAGGGGGTCCTTTTTTGTAAATTTGTGTCCCTCGAGCCCGAAAAAGTAGAAAATGATACTCGAGAGAACCGCTTTACCATTACGATCAAGGAGTACTTTTCATAATTAGTGGCTCCAATCTGAAAAAGTAAAAAAGAAATCAAAGGCACGTCGTTCCATAACCAATATCGAACTCGAAACGACAAAATTTTGGGGACCTTTTCATGTTTATATGGTCGGAAAAGAGGTAAAAGTGGACCACCTTTTATTCCGTGTAGCGAGTCAAAGAGGAAAACTCAGCAATCTTTTCGTCTTTAAATAGTCAGAAAAGAGCTGAAAGCAGACCTCCATTTTTATTCTCTTTAACGAGTCAAAAAAGGGAAAAATACTCGACAATCTTTTCATCTTTTACGAGTCAGAAAAGAGCCTAAAGGAGACTCGTCCTGGAGGAACGAGTGGTATAAAGGGTAGCAACTGGTTCCGACAATGGTGGAACTGCTCAAAACATGTAATGGTTAAGAGGATGGCTAATAAAACCACTCATCGCTGCGGTTCCTCAGGAAAGGAAGAACAACCAAGTGAAAGCATATGATCGGCCCAAGAGATGGTGAGGATGGAATGAAACGACCAAGGTTCATCTAGCAGAATTCAGCAGATAAAAAACAACAATCACGAGGTGTAAATCGGGTATGGGTTCATTTTTACATAAGCTTGAACCATGGAGAACTCTGCTTGGATTTGGTTTCATGTTTACACAAGCTTGAAATGAAAAACTATGCTTGTTATAAGTTCACATGCCCCCAGCATAATAACGCAAATTGAGGTACATGCCCCCCAAGCTTCATTGCATTCAACGGAGTGGATGGAATGAAGGTTCACTTTCAAGATCTTGGAAAGACTAGACTTGGATTTTACGAGATCTTAAGAAAAGAATCGATTTGGAAAGGGAGTGGTTTCATTTTTTAATGAGGTTGAAATGGTAAAAGAACTATCCTCATAACCCTTGTTTCATTTTTTAACGAGCTTGACACAAGACAAGGAACTATGCTCCATGACTCCTCGATTCATTTTTTAAGAAGCTTGACACAAGGTTGGGAACCATGCTCATCACCCCTGTTTTCATTTTTTTAATGAGGTTGACACAGGAATAAACTATCCTCATACAACTTGTTTCATAGTTCAATGATGTTGAAAACAAGATCAAACCATCCTCAGACACCTTGTTTCATTGTTTAACGAGGTTGAAAACAAGATCAAACCATCCTTGGACACCTTGTTTCATTGTTTAACGAGCTTGACACAAGACAAGGAACTATGCTCCACGATCCTGTTCATGGGGCATATGAGAACATGGCTCCCAAGAGGTCTTCGCAGGATGGAAGAAACACACTCTAGGAGGAACACATGTCATTAGACACCAATGACAGGTCAGGTTCCAACGCTCCCAGTACATGATGTACGAGACCATCTGCATGATCATCAGCAGAGGCGGGGATGGAATGGATAGCCACATAATTGACTTGTGGCAAGGAAGGTACTGCTTGCGAGTAAGAACCGATAGGAGACGACGGTTGAACAAGAGGCACCGGGGGACTAAAGAACGATAATTGATCTATAGTCACCATTATTTCATCGTGTGGAAAACAAATCACATGGAAAAGTGAAGAGACAAGGGCCCCCATGGCATAAATATAGTCACGGCCAAGGAGAAGACTGAAATCTAAAGCACTTTGAACAACCATTACGTCTATATAGATGGTTTTGCCTCCCAAAGTAATAGGGAACTTCAAGAGGATCTGTAAAGGTTGACTGGTTCCTTCGTCAAATGCCAACAGACTCTGAGTGACTGGCACAAGTTGTGGGGAGCTTGAAGCTTGCCAAGTAGTGAAAGGCATGAGGCTAACCGACGCACCCTCATCCAAGATAGTGCCAGGTATTGCCTTATCATAGGCATGTATTGTAATCTGGAAAGGCACATAGGATGGAAGGCAGAAAGCAGTCAAGTGGCTCTAGTTGAAAGAAATGACTAAACTACTTGGTGGAGGTATCATATGATTGCCCCCATGCTCTACAAGAATCGAAGAAGGACTCTTTGAATCAGCTGGGATAGGAGGGTCATTCTCGGACTCAGGAGAATCTGACGAGATGAGAAGAACATGAGCAGTATAATCATGATGTTCTTCAAGAACAGAGTGAACCACTGGTAGTGAATCCAAGTCGACACTCTTTCCGACCAATGGTTGGTCAGGAACAGGCTGAGCATAGCCAAGTTCAGGAAGAGAAGGGTGGACAAGAGAAGAATCTAAGTTAATCTCTTTGTCAACCGGGAGAGGGTCTGAAGAGAGCCTCTGATAACCAATGGGAAGTCAGGGTGAAGAAGTTGTAAGACTTTCTAAAACGGTGGAAGCTTTATCCATGAGTGGACAAAGGTGAAGGGGATGGTTGCCTTCACAGAGCCTACAAAGGAATCAAATCTTCCCTTTCTTCTTACCACTGCCAATTGAGGATTGAACATCGACATGAGCTTCAGAGGACAATGAGGGACGAGCCGGATCATGAGACCATACTTCTAAGACCTTAGGAATACTAGGACAATCACGAAGAAGATGGTCACCCTTGCACAATTTACAAGGAAACTTAACATTCCGCGGAGGAGCAGAAGGTGTTCTGACTTGAGATGTACTCGGGGAAATAGTTGCACAGGTGGCCTTGCACTTATCAGACTTCTTCTTCTTCTTCGTCGTCTTCTTCTTCTTCTTAGTCTCTTGGTTACTAGATGTGGAACTTTCACCAGGCGAAGTAGGAGATGAAGACGAAGAAACAGGGGAAGAAGGCGCAAGCTCAACCCTGGAATCATCGTGTCGTGATTCAAATGAAGGAGATGGCAGAACAAGGTTCATGACGCTCGTGACCATCGAGGTTGAAAACAACCACACAGGCAAACTGATGGTTAACCCAGGCAAAGACAATGTTGCCATATACGGAGCACCAACATTTCCAAAAGAAGGAAACGGACTAGGATTCCCATCTGGGGGAAGAACTTGGCTGGTAGACTCAGGGACTGCTGCCACCGGGAAGGAGCCTGAAAAACACCCTAACTGAAACAAAGAACTCAAACTATTACCAAGAATATTTCGTGGGCAATAAATTTTATGATGCAGGAACAGAACTTGACCTTTTCATGTTTCAAGAGTCGAGAAAAGGATGAAAAGATGACTCTAGTCGCCTTCGAATATTTAATGAGCCTGAAAGGACAAGTGCTCAAATGGACCTTTTCTTTTAAGGAGTCCGAAAAGTAACAAAAGTGACTGCTCTGGAGAACTGGGCAAAAGGTTTACCAAACAACCCGTAAAACTGCATATACACCTTGGCGATCATATGAAAGCCAAAGACTTTCTGTACGAAAGTCAATCTTCCCGAATGCTGTGTTCGGTGCATTACGGTTTGCAAGGCAGCAGAAACAGCTTCCTAAGGATATAGGATGATAACCTAGTGGGGTCTCTCAACATATACTTGACGGTACTAGGAGCGCAAGTCCGTACTAGCAACTATTGAGTCACAGAAGGAGGAATCACCCAACCTTAAGTGAAAGGAATAGTGACTAGCTTTAATGACGTCGGAGCACATCTCTAGCCTAGACCTCTAAATAATGTGCATTATGTTCCAATGCATTGTTAAATTCATTCAATTCATTTTAGAGTTGATCTTGAATTAGGTTTCAATTTCCAGGCCCTACCATATGTATATCAAAAACCCTAGGATGTAGCTAGAATGAGTAAAGCATCTTTCGTTTCGATGAACACCTACTTACAGAAAGGTAGAGAGTTCATTCCCAACTTAAGACAAAACTAAGACAAGCAAATGCAAGCGCTAAGAGACACAATGCATAAACACATCAATCCTACAGTGCATCGATACTACTAATGATAGATTTAAAGTCATGAAAAGGTGTTGTTACACTCATAACTGAGACTTCTTCATTGCCTCGAAGTTCATATTTTTATAGTTATTCTGAAAGATTCTAGTTTCCTTGTGCTCCATAAGCCTAATAAATAAGAAATCATTTTGATAACCTCAATAATAGAAACCTTATTATCCTCTCTATGTATATGTTTTACTTCCAAAAAAACCCAAATCAACAAATACTCTAACTTCTACAACATGATATCTTAACATTTTCCAAGTTGTGTTAACATTCTTTCTATGATTCACAAAATGATGAAAATACTTAGTGTTTTCATCTTCTTTAGGAATCCACAAGGCTCTACTTCAAGTACATCATTATTTTCATTATTATTCAAAAACTTGATCATCGAAACCAACTACAACTAAACAAAGCTTCCAAATTATCCGTTAATTCTTGCTCATACCCAATTTTATTTTGATGTGTCTAAATCAAAAAGCATATTGTTGGTGGAATGAATAAATACTAACTGACAAGTCCAATTAGCTTTTATGATTATTTTCATTTTTTTGGCTTTCACGCGAGGGAAGTTTAGGGAAGTTTAACGGGTCACTTTCTTGCAAATTTTAATTGCAAGTTTCTAGTAGGCCAATTATATTTTATGATATCTATATAGTCATTTAGTAGTTAGATTGAATTTAAATGGTTTCCCACTATGTGTTCCAATCTTCTAGAGCAGTGGTTGGTGAACAAATTAACCATGCCATGGAAGTCCACACCCACACCAACCCACAACCCTTCATAAAAAAAACAATAACTTCATTCCTCAAAATTATATTCAACTTTTTTGGCTATTTTGAGTTCACTCAATCTTAAACCTCTCCAGGCAAAGAATGCCTTCATTGACCAAAATCTTTTGTTCTCTTAAAAAAATGATAATAAATCATGATTGTTAATTTGGGTCTCCAGTAGATTTTAAATACTTCTACTACAAAGTTTAGATTACCTACCATTCTAACATTATTTGCATAACACATTTAATAATAAATTTATGCTACTGGGTAAAACTTATTTAATTAAAATAACATGATGTATAAAATTTTACCATTTTATTGTGCAATATTAAACACTTAAACTATGCTAACTAAAAAATTTAATAAGTATGTAACTAAGCTAACCAAAAGAGTTTAATAAATATTTAATTATTGGTCTTAAAAAATATTCAAAATGACTTGTAAATCACTATTATTATAAGAACGTGATTTCAATCAAAATCATGCTCAAATAGTCATGCTAGTTAAAGTAGTTCAAATAGTCATGCGAGTGAAAGTAGTTGAAAATTTAAATCATTGAAATTGTTGAATTCATTTTTTTCTATGTGTAATTAACGACGCTCCATGACTTCTATAAGCAACCGTAGTCTTTATAATTGAACGGTTGGACAACCATGATATATTTACTTATACAACAAGATAATAGACAACCATGATATATTTACTTATACAACAAGATAATAGTTGTTTGATGGTTATTTCTCTTCTATAGATATTTACAAATATTATTGAAAAAAATAATATTAAAACAATAATAAACTTTCTATTAATTAATCTTATAAAAACACAAGTAAAAAAAAAAGGAGTTTCAAAAAAGTTACATGAATGAATTTCTGTTTAATGGATCAAAATTAAAAGAAAAGCTTTGGATCCTCCATTACATTGCCGTTTGAATGTGTCTAAATCAAAAAGCATTATTTTGTCCTTTCTAGATTGTTGGTGGAATGAATAAATAGTAACTTACAAGTCCAATTAGCTTTTATGATTATTTCATTTTTTTGGCTTTCTCTTGAGGGAATTTTAACGGGTCACTTTCTTGCAAATTTTAATTGCAAGAAGTTTCTAGTAGGCCAATTATATTTTATGATATCTAGAGCACTCGCTGGTGAATAAATTAACCATGCCATGGAAGTCCACACCCACACCAACCCGCAACCCTTAATAAAAAAAAGCAATAACTTCATTCCTAAAAATTATATTCAACTTTTTTGGCTATTTTGAGTTCACTCAATCTTAAACCTCTCTAGGCAAAGAATGCCTTCATTGTCTTTGCATTCAATAGACCAAAATCTTTTGTTCTCTTAAAAAACTAATATTAAATCATGATAGTTAATTTGGGTCTCCAGTAGATTTTAAATACTTCTACTACAAAGTTTAGATTACCTACCATTCTAACATTATTTGCATAACACATTTAGTAATAAATGTTTGCTGCTAGGTAAAACTTATTTAATTAAAATAACACGATGTATAAAATTTTACTATTTTATTGTGCAACATTAAACAATTAACCTATGCCAACTAAAAAATTTAATAAACATATAACTAAGCTAACTAAAAGAGTTTAATAAATATTTAATTATTGGTCTTAAAAAAATATTCAAAATGACTTGTAAATATTACTACTATTATAAAAATGTGATTACAATCAGAGTCATGCTCAAATAGTCATGCCAGTTAAAGTAGCTCAAAGAGTGATGCGAGTTAAAATAGTTGAAAATTTAAATCATTGAAATTGTTGAATTCATTTCTTTCTATATGTAATTAACGACCGTAGTTGAAAATTTAAATCATTGAAATTGTTGAATTCATTTCTTTCTATATGTAATTAACGACCCTCCATGACTTCTATAAGCAAGATATTTACTTATACAACAAGATAATAGATGTTTGATGGTTATTTCTCTTCTATAGAAATTTATTATTGAAAAAAAATATTAAAACAATAACAAAATTTCTATTAATTAATTTTATAAAAACACAAGTAAAAAAAAGAGTTTCAAAAAAGTTACATGAAAGACTTTCTGTTTTTAAAAAAGTTACATGAACGACCTTCCGTTTTTAAAAAAGTTGTATGCACGATTTAATAGATCAAAATTAAAAGAAACTTAAAAGCTCCATTACCATTTAAAGGAGCAAAATTAAAAGAAAAGCTTGGGATCCTCCATTACATTGCCGTTTGAATGCTTTTCATACCAATATAAATAATGGCCGCACCTTTTACCAGTGTTCTCGATGTAGTAAATGTTTGAGCATTGTTTTTGGGAGATTTATTGTCTTGTGTTGGTTTCAAGCATCAGGGGATGGGCAAATTCTTGCTCACCTGATGTTTTTGTTTTCTCTGGTTTATTGCTCTGCCAGTCTGGCTTTATTGTTTTCGTTTTCTCTGGGTTTATTGCTGGGCGATTTGATTCAGTTATCGTGTATATATTTTTATTTGATTTGGCCGGCTTTTGTCTTTTTTATTTTGTTTGCAGTGTTCTCTATTGGCATGTTAAATCTGTTTATGGAACTTTAAAATGTGGTTTGGTTTGGTTTACTGTGCGATCTTTTCAAATTCTTCAGTGAATTAGGGCTAAACACCATAAGTAAGAATATTATAATTCTTATTTTCACTGGTTAATCAGCGGAATGATTTAGAGATGGTACGAAAGAAGTGGTACAGTTTGCGAAAGCGATAGCAATGTTTGTGCCCTGCATTGACCAGACAATTAAAAAAGCTCAGTTGGCCAATTTCAGGTATTTTCGATTGCAGTTGAGATTATTTTCGGTTGTTTCAAATTAGACGCTCTTGAAATTTCTTAGATTATCCCTTCTTACTTTCCTAGGTGGTGTAAATATGTGGTTAAACTAATTTTAATTTTAGTTTTAATATTTTTCTTGAATTATTTGACATTATTCCTCATGAAATCGATGCTTTCTAATTTTCTGTTAAGATTCGTTTAAATTAATTGAAATTTTGATAGACTTATGATATTATTGGCCATGGTATCTGTAAAATGTTAGAAGAGAATTCAGTTTTCATGGCCTCTGTGTAGCAGATTTATGGTGATATATTTGATGAAATTATTCTGCAGAATATGTTAAGACGTTTGTCGCATAGTTTTGTGCAAGGATTCAATTCTGGATAAAGGATTTTTGTCTCTGCTTTCTGTGGCTTTCTCCTCTGCTTCCTGCGCGATGGATGCCTCTACTTATGCTGTTGGCTCCACATAAACTAAGTAGAAGCTCCGGATAGATCCCATTAAATTAAATTAATTTTAATAATTTAAATGACATTAGAGAATTTTTGACAGAGTACTCGTTATTAGGCATTTGCAGTAGATTTATGTGAATGCATTGATGAAATTATTCTAGAGTACTCGTGATTAGGCATTTGCAGTAGATTTATGTGAATGTATTGATTAAATTATTCTACACAATACTTTGTTTCAATGATCTGTGTCTAGGGATTCAATTCTGTATAAAGAATTGTTGACTCTACCTTGTACGGCTTACCCCAGTGCTTCCTCTGGGGCCAATGCCTCTGCTGCTTACTCTGGTGCCTCCTCTAGGACCAATTCTCAACTGTAGCTCCGGCTGCCTATCCCTATCCATCTCTATCTGCGTTCATGTATTCCACCGACCATAACTGACTGCTGGCAACGATTATGATAGCAGACGGCATAGTGAACTGCTTTTAATATTGAATTTATAACGATTATGATAGCAGATGGCATAGTGAACTGCTTTTAATATTGAATTTATAGGTTAAGGAGAATGAGATATGATGAACGTTGAGCAGAAAAGTGAATGAGAGATGATGAAATTAATACCTCAATTAGAAGGATTGTGTTCTTAATTTAGAGAATATATATGTGAGAGAATTATGTTCTTAATTTAGAGAATATATGTGTGAGAGAATTAATATTTTGTAGTATAATGTACCAAAGTAATCACCAAAAGTTTGCGAATATCTTCCCAGAAAATTCGATTGCTCTGCTTCAACTACTTACAAGTATCAGACCTTGTAGACTGAGCTTTCTCCACCGCGAAGCATCCATTTAAGTTGACGAATTTAAGGTTTATGAGACTTGAAAGTGTCCAATTCCTGGCAGTTTCATTCTTGCTAATGTTTATGGAAGGCAATATTTTGTGAAATGTCAACACATTCAACAATCCGGTGCTTTCTTCAATGTGAGATCTAGTAAAACACCCACCGATTCCTAGCTGTTGGACAACCGTCCATCGTCCAAGTTGTGTGATGTTTTCACTGGAATTAGGGATCAAACACAACACTGTAGCTAAGAATTGCAATGTCTTAGTTTTCATTAAATAAATTTATCACCAGCAATATCGCGGTGATGCAGTACAGGTGTTGTGGGAGGGAGATTTGGAAATGGTGCACAGGTGGTACGGTTTGCGAATTAAAATTTCAGGTATTTTCGATTACCAAAACAAGCTATCATGGTTTTGGGGAAAAGATTAATTAAACTACTATCATGGTTCTGTGGGAATCAATTAAATTGCTATCATGGGGGAAGAAATTAATTAAACTTCTATCATGGTTTTGGGGAAAAATATCAATTAAACTGGCGATCACTGATAATTGAGATGGAATGAGACTGCATTGGTTTTTGGGCGTTATTCTGGGGAGTTATTAAAAAAATTTAATGCATTGGTTTTCAATTTTTCTAAGTTGTGTGAGTATTCAATTAAATTAATTCTAAATTTTAATGTATTAATGAAATTATTTGAGTACTCATTTTTTTTTTCGAAGTTAATTTAGTGGTTGGAGTGATATTTTTAAGTTTTTCGAATTTTTGTATAAATCGATTAACTTAATTTAGATTTTAAAAAACTCGTAGAAATCGTATGACATGGCATGGTTCGAAAGCGTAATCATTTTTAATGTTCATTGTAACAAATTTATGTTGATATGTATTACAGAATACAGTTTTTAAAACCTTTGTATTGTATTTATGCACAAGGATTCAACAATTCTAAATAAGGAAATAAGGCATTGTTGCCTCTGCTTTCTCGCATTTTCCCGTGCTTATTCTACAGCTGATACAGCCTTATGTACATCCTGTTGCAGCCATATCTGCTATCACTATTATTGAAGTTTATATGATATCGAAAATGACATGGTCAAATGATTTTACTCTTGAAGTTAAATATGATAGCGAAAATGAGATATATGATTAGACTGTGGGTTGTTGTTTTCTCAGCTTTTGTGAATATGTGGCTAAATTAATATTAATTTTAATATGTTTCTTGAATTATTTGACATTAGTACTGATGAAATTGTTTGACATAGTGCCTTTTGATGTTCTGGATTTTTTTTAAAGATTCGATTAAATTTAATTTAATTTTGATATACTTATAAAATTATTTGCCATGGTACCTGTAAAATGTTCGAAGAGAATTCCTTTTTCGTGGCCTTCCTAGCATATTTATGTTGAAATATTTGATGAAATCATTCTGCGGCGTATGTTAAAACGTTTGTAGCATATGTTCTGTGCAAGGATTCAATTCCAGATAAATAATTCTTGTCTCTACCTTCTGTGGCTTTCTCCTCTGCTTTTGCAACGACCGGTGCCTCTACTTATGCTGTTGGCTCCCAATAAACTAAGCTCCCACTGCCTGTGCTCCTAAAAAACTAAGTCCGTAGTTTTTGTGAAGATTAGATTAAATTAATTTAAGTTTTCGTATACTTATGAAATTATTTGGCATGGTATTTGTGAAAATGTTTGACAGAGTACTCATTTTTTAGGCATTTGCTGTAGATTTATGTCAATGTGTTGATAGAATTGTTGCCTTTAATATTGAATTTATAGGTTAAGGAGAATGAGATATGATGAACCCTCACCAGAAAAATGAATGAGACATGATGAAATCAATACCGCAATTAGAGGGGAGGGATTGTCTGCTTAATTTTGTATATTTGGAGAATATATCTATATATGAGAATTAATGTTTGGTGGCATAAAGTACAAAAATACTCCCCCAAAAGAAAATTCGATTGCTACACTTCCACTTCAAGTACTTCCAAAGATATCAGGCTAAGGGTTTCGTGAAGCATCCATTTACGTTGAGGAATGTAATGTTTAAGAGACTTGAAAGATTCTCTGATGAGTGCAATTCCGGGCAGTTTTGCAGTGTCACTCTTTACTGATGTTTATGCCAAGGCAATATTTTTTTAGGAAATATCTCTTAAAACACCCACGGTCTGCTGATCCTTTTGGACAACAGTCTATGGTCAAATGCTTTTACTATTAAAGTTATATGATCCTTTTGGACAACAGTTTATGGTCAAATGCTTTTACTTAATAAGAAATGGTTAACAATGAATTTGTAATGATTAAATTAATTCCTCAATTCAGGTGAGTTGTTCTTCTTTTGTTTGCAGCTTCACCCTGTTTCTTACATTCCGTAGTCAAACAATGGGCTCGCGGGCCGGGTTGTGTAGAATTTCAATAGATATGAACCATAGTTTCCTGAAACCACCAATGGTGACAAATACGTGTGAATTTTGTGCAGCCGAAACCATTAATAGCAACAAAACCCACAACCGATTGTTCCCCACAACCGATCCAACAATGGTTTCATATTTTTTTTACCCCATTGATTTTTCATCTATTTTTTATTCCATTCGTTGATTGGCTTAAAATAGTTTTAAGCCCTTTCTTTTCTTTGGAAAGAATTGCAACTAATCATTTGAAAAAAAATCAGTTAATCATTTGAGTGGTTAAAGAAGTGCAGCTAATCATTTCAAAAAAAAATCAGTTGATCATTTGAGTGGTTAGCATTAGCACATTCTCATTTCTCTATGTTTTGCATATGCCTCATTCTGATTTTCGCTAAGAAATATTTTCTCGTATGTTTATGCTTTATTTATTCTTTTTGCCCATCCTATCCCATTTTTTGAAGTAGGCTGCTTAATATTATCATAGGACCGTATTTTTTTTAATTAATAGGTATTTCTCATTTCCAAAAAGAATAAATAATGTGTTAGGAAAATTCTAATATGGCACAGAGAAGCATAATAAAGCTAATTAAAAATCTACCTTATTAATTTGTTGGACAGAAATTTAAGCATTTATTAATACTATTTTTAATGGTTGAGATTAAAATAAATATAACTAATTAAAAAGCCACCTTTTTAACTTGATGGGCAGAAATTTACTTATTTAATAATAGCAAAATAGTTGAAACTAAAATTTCAGAGTCTTTTCAATGCTAGAAGCATAATATATCATGTGGGGTTTACATGTAGTCTTAGTATCTCATAGGTTGTTTATTTTAGGATGTTTCTTTTGGAATATGTGGTTGGTTTCAATTTTATTGCGTCTTTCCCCATTGTATTATCAATGTAATAATTTGGTATTGAAATATAGATTAAATATATAAGTAATAGTTTCAGTATCATACTATGTTGCGCTCTTTATTTTGGGGATATTTGTTTTGGGATATGACGTTGGTTTCAATTTTATTACTTCTTTGAAGGTTGTATTATTAACGAAATATATGTTTACACGTCATAGAGAAATTTGGTATTGAAATATAGATTAAATATACAAGTAGTAATTTAATTTTTTTTAGTGTTTAGAGAAATTGATGATTGAGCATTTATTCTCACTTGCATATGATTTCAGAGTTTACTAAAAACATAGTAAATCAGAAAATTGGAATATTTTGCTGGAAACATAACATATTATGTTGGATTTATGTGTAGCTTATAGATCAAATAATAAAATCATGTGTTTAATTGTATGAATAAATTCTAGTTTCAAGCCTATTGCTTCCTTGACCGATATATTTTTAACGAAACATATGTTTACCTCACCAATCAATTTAGTGACGAATTATAAATTAAATATATAAGTAGTAGCTCAATGACAATTGTATTTATTTTGTCCATATAGATTTTGTATTTTGTTTTAATATATTTTAAATATTTTCGCTTAAAACAAGTTAATAAATTATATTATTTACTAAAATGCTAAGACTATATTATATCAAAAACTTGCGACACCACATCAAAAACTTAACATATTATATAAAATTTATGTGTAATTTTTGCATTCAACACTCATGTGATTATCAAAGAAAAGAATAAATTTGTTTGTAGAAAGAAACTGTAGAATGTAAAATAGACTTCAATTCTATTTTCTAGATAATTGTTTCTATTTATTATTATGTTAATTGCATTTTATAATTGAAATTTATGGTTATTTATATTATTAAAAAGTATTTTAATCGTATAATTTTACTTTCAACTCCAAAATAATTTTGAATTCTGGCTCATTTACAAAATAATTTTGAATCATTGGCAACTATCTTATTTACTCACTACAATACCTTAAAACTCTAATATTTATCAAAACCTTGACTTGTAAAACTAAAATGATAAATCTATAAATAATATCACAACTTTCTAAAAATTAAATCTCCTTAATTTCACCAATTAAGTAAAAAAATAAAACCCACCAATTATTAAAAAAGATCAAATTCAAAGCATCTCCCAGATATAAGGAAAGGGGAAATCACAAGTCCTATCCAAAAATCATGACATCAACACTAATCCTAACACAACACAAAACATCTACATCAACAACTAAAATGTTCCCAATGAAGCATTTGCAACTATTTGCCAACCTATGACTATGGAGCATTTGGACCATAAACCATTGAGTGAGCTCTGTTAAAACGAGGTCCCCCACCCAGTAATCCAGTATTCTTGTGTATGTTGGTGTGTGTGTTATCATGTAGGTGTAGTTTAGCGGCCCTTCTGAAAGGGAAAAGAAAAAATTAACACTTTAGTTTTTGAGATTTATTTACGTTTTTATTTTTATAATTTAATTTAATTTAATTTATAATTTATAAAAAGATATAACAAGAATTTTAAGGACAATTTATAATTTAGTATGGAGGAGATAGGAGAGATTGAGCGTAAACATTTAAATATTAGCTCTTTATAATTTAGTATAGAGGAGATCGAAGGGATTGAGCTTAAACATTTAAAAATTAGTTCAATATGAGAGATTGGTGTAGTGTGTTAAAAAGGAAAAATTAGATCAAAAAATAATGATAATAATTAAACATAATGTTGGCTCAATTAAAAACATTGATATAAAATTATAAATATTTTTTGCCTAAAAAAAACCATAATATGCATATCACATTAAAAGAAATTTAAGTAATGGTGTGAAGGTCACAGCTTAGGCAGTGGGCAAAAATCCAGTCATGTTAAGGGCGTCGGGTGCTACTCAAACCACTTACGAACTAAAAAAAGAAAGATTTAAGTAATAATGATTCATATTAGCAATGAGAAAATACAATTAATAAATATGTAAAAGCTTAATTAATTTAATTTTTCCCTAGAAAATAAAATTAAAATTCATATTTACAACTATTATATTTACATCATTCTTATTCAAATTTAATTAATAAGTATATAAAAAATCAATATTTTGCAATAAAAGTTTTTCCTATTTATCTACATATTTATTATCAACACTCCATAAAACATAAAAAAAAAAAAAAATTTTAAAAATTTATAAAAATATTAAAGAAAATTTCCCCATATATATGTAACTAAATATATTATCAAATTTTTATAAAACTAAAAATAAGGATACATATATTATTGAATTTTCATAAAACTAAAAATAATTAAGGATATAGAGGTGTGAAATTTATATAAAGATAAATATTAATATAGATCCATCTTAAGTTGGGATCTACTAGCACCCACTACAATCAAATTTTTTTAGGTGCAAATTTCAATCACAAAGACATTTGCAATTGAGAAATTTGATCCCTCTCTGAGGGGTAGTATATCCATATCTTAAGATAAATTTATCTTGAGATAAGATAAAAATTAAAGTATCAAATTTTCATCATTTATAATTTAATATAGACAAATTTAATGATATTATGAAAATATTAAGATAATGAACATTGATTGCGTATTTTTGCGGTAGATTTTGAAGAATGGTTATTCATAAACAAATCCAAGGTATCCATTTTATTTTTATTGTGGATGCTTTTATTCAATGGCATATCCCCTCATCCGGACATATGTGCCTAAAGAAGAATGTCATAGATATAAGGGTTATATAGAAGTAACCTGAGAGAGAAGGGTTATATAGAAGTAAGGGTGGGAGAGAAGAGAACCAATGGATGGTTGGATAATGGACGCAAAGAATATAGAAAATCTTAAGAAAATCCGCTAGAGAAAAAATGTAGACGAAAGAGCCAAAGAAAAAAAAGGAAAAACCCTAAAAATAAAGGTAATTCAATCTGGGATAATATAATTCCAAGAAGCACTTTGAAATAATAAAAGTTTTATTTTCATTGAGGGTTTAGGATTTACTATAATAGTGATTGTGCTATGTAATATAAATGGTTAATATGTGGATAATATCAATTCAAAAAATAATATAAGGTAACCTTAACCCATAAAATAAATTTATGGATAAATTAATTAATTAATAGTAATTTTTTTAGAATATAGAGAGAATTCCATAAGGAAAATAGAGATATAATGGAGATGAAATAGAGATGAATAAGATATTGTAGTAAGCAAAGGAGATAGGTAAAGAAAGATACAAATGCGATATAATGCAGAGATGGGAGAATTAATAAAAAAGGGATGCCTTACTTAAGGAAATACTAAGATAAAGAAATAAAAATAAACTAGATAAAGGACCAATGACAAGGGAAAAAGGGAAGGTGGGGCCATCAACCAAAGAGAAACAAGGGAAAGGAAAACGAGGCAGAGGGGAAAAAGGGAAGGTGGGGCCAACAACGGAAGAGAAACAAGGGAAAGGAAAGGGGGCATAGGGGGGAGGCAAGGGAGGACAAAGGGAGGAAAATTAAGCAGAATATCACATAGTATGGGTAGTCTAATAAGGAGAGCGAATTTGTGTAGAATTCGAGGAAAATTAAGCGGAATATCATATAGTATGGGTAGTGTAATAAGGAGAGCGAATTTATGTAGAATTCAAGTCCAGTATCCCTATTGAGATTGTTTCGATGCTTTATAATTTCCAAGCCCTCTCTAAATATTCTCTTAAATTAATAGTTTTCTTTTTTCATGATTTGAATGTCTTCTAAACAAATATGACATGTGGAATGTTTGGAGTACTGTGCAAGTGTTGAAGTGTGTATAAGTTCATTTAAAAAACAATGAAATTTCATCTTATATTTAATATAAATATATTTACAAAATAATTTATCTTTTTCCATGTATTTTTAATATTAATATAAAAAATAGTATCCTTTAATAGAATTAAATTTCTTTATGTGATTTAAACATTAATATGAATTCTTTTGGTTATCTTAGCTTTGCAACTCGCTCTACGTGAATGAACATCTATGGTTTATGCTTGAGTCCTCCACAGTTTTAACTTATTCACCCTTGTTCATCTAATACAGCCCTGAAAAATCCCCATTTTGATTCGCGATCAATTACCACCCAGGGAGGAGGGGTCCCTGACACCTCCAACCCCTCTTCTAACCAACCCCATCATTCATCCTCGATCCCTCTCGGGCCCAAATAAAGTGACACCATGGATATTGACAGGCCTCACACCTCCCTCCCACAATTATTGGGAGCACAAAATCACTCTACCCCAAACACCTACATTCCTAAATACCTGGAGATCCCCACGCTGAGTATCTACAAATTCATCGGCATCTAGCTTACTCATAAATCCCTTCTGGAGTGAATTCGGCTTGGGCGGAAACTGAAATCCCACTACAATGTTTAACTCAGCTATAAAGGGTTATTCATTGTGATATTTTATTAGGTTTAATATCTCTGTGTCGTAATGGAAGGAGGCCCTTACTTCTTCAAATTCATTAGCCTCTACATGCGTTAATGTCTAGAAATTTATACCCTGACAAATATGAATTCTCATGGAAACCAATTTAGATATGTTGTACTCTCTCCCACAAGAGTACTAGGACCTTTAAACCCTAGTTGAAATTGACAACAAGCTAGGCAAATGCGTTCATCTCTCGGAGAAAACCAAGCAAGGAACGACGCCTCCTACGCTAAGATCTATCTCTATATGAGCATATCAGACACTCTTCCATAAGTCGTAGGCCTAGAATCTGAGGACATCGATTGGATCCAAATTCTTGACTATGAACATGCCCCCTTCATGTGTCGCAACTGCAATGAACATTTTCATTGCCAACTCACTTCCCCCAAGTGATCTGAGAAGGGCGAAGCAACCAAGGATGACAATGTATTGACAAAATCCCCTCCAAATGGCAGTATACCAATAATCCAATGGATCCAAGGCACCCAAAAAGCATGCCACTCGCAACAGCTTTGAAGTGCCTACATCTCTTCAGAAAAGTATAAAAGAGCAAGCCACAATCTCTATTCCAAGAACCCAACAAACCCATGTCCTAGCCATGGATAGGCTGGGAAAGTCAATCCTTGGCAAGTTCCAACGTCATCCACCACAGTAGCTCCTGGTACCGCAGCCATGCAAGGAGCGAAGACCCCCTCAGCACACACTGAGGATGTCGATATGACAGAAGACGAAGATCTCATAGGCTTAGAGGGATTGTATATACTAGCCATGGAGGATGCATGAGGGAGGAACAACCTCAAGGCTATCCCCCAAAGGGGCAGCTATAGGAATGACAAGAGGGTTGAGTATGAATACCTCATGTATAGTGATCCTTTGATCAATTAAGGGATAGTTAGGAGCCAGATATGATGAATCGTTATGCCAGAGATTTGATTTAGAGAATCATTGATAAGAGGACAAACATTGAAGTCCCAAAGAGCATTCCGTCCTGGTGGAGAAAGAGGGTTGGTAGAGGGCATATCATTGAGCCTATGTTCAATCATTCTAGAGGAAGATAGAAGATTGATAGTGGCATTATTGATTGTAGGAGATGTAAGCATTCTAAATTTGCACAAGTTGTGGTGATCAGCAGAAGAGGACAAAAAGTACTTCCGAGATGTGTCGAAGCTACGCAGATTTAAATAGTTGTAGAAGTATCACATTAGCGAGTAGGTCAAGTGTATCTTGTTCAGGGAAATATTGGTGATCATAGTTATTGACACCAAGCCCTATTCATTCGAGTATCATAGATGTATGTAAGGGTCGTGATCCCTAGTATGGGGTCCCTAAGTTTCTTGTATTAAGATTTGTAAAATAGCAAGTTGTGGGTTAAAAATTATCGTTTGTACCAGCTAATTCAATGTTGTATGTTCTTTGTAGTGAAAATTTCTTATCTTGTGGCATTTGAATGTGTTTTTGATCGTGATCTTAGACTCAAACCTAATTCTTAGTGTCGTAGAAAAATCGACACTATGGTCCCTAGATTTCGTTGTAAAAGATTGGATTTATGGCATACAAATTGGAGTTGCATCCATCATCATGTATACAACTACTCTTCCATATTTTTATCTTAAATAAGGTAATCAATGACAATATCCAAATTCATATTACTTTGGTAGATATCAATGAAGAAGAGAAAATCATATTAGAAGCAAAAACAATCTTTGAATAAAGGATGAAGAAACTACGAAATCGAATAATTATTGAATTCCTCATCAAGTGGAAAAACCTATTAGTAGATGAGGTGGCATGGTAATATGAGTACTTCATGCATAAGCATCCACAGTTAATCAAGTTACGAAGGCAACACTTTTTTGAAGAGGAGAGCATCTTAAGCCTTAGATATTGAATTATTATATTTGTATTACTATATTAATACTATCCTTATTGGTTTCTAGACCCTTTTAATTTTTTTGTACCAATTGTCACTTATCTATACCAAGGATACCTAGTTTTAGAGAGCATATCAACTTGTACATTGGTTATATTGCGAAAGGAGGTTTCCCTTCTAAATAGGGTTCACAGTCATTCTTCCCTTTCACTCTCAACTAATTAAGTTACTTATTTTTCTCTTTTTCTGCTACTTGGGTGTTTCGATGCATAACATTGATTCATCAAACTTGTAAATATTTCTAGAGCATTGGTCATCCCAAAAGGTACCACCACAAATTCATAGTATCCAAACCAAGTTTTAAACGCTTCCTTTGCAATATCTTCTTCCTTTTTTTTCAATTTAGACATCAAAGACCATTATATATCAATTTTATAAAATACCATGACTTCTTTCATTCAATCAAAATATCATCAATTTGAGGTAAGGTGTATTCATTTTTAATTGTGTTTGTATTTACCTACTTGTATTCAATGAAATGCCTCTAAGACACATATTTATCTCATATAAAAATCACTAGTTCTCCCCAAGTTTATATACTAGGTCAAATCAACCATTCAATATATTTTGAAGTTGCATGTGTAAATCCTACAATTCTAGAATAATCATGCAATATAGAGGCTTGGAAATAGCTTATATTCGTGGTTTAAGTTCAGCGGTAAATTATATCTCACATTTTAATGGTAGTCTAGCTAACTCTTCTAGAAATGCATCAAGAAACTCTAACAATATATGATGATGTTATATATCTTTTGAATATTTATTCTAGTTCGTAGCCACTACTGCACGCATAAAACAACCTTGTCTAAGACTCTTTTTCAGTTGTAAGGCTGAAAAGAATCTTAGAGTTTCTTCTCTCTTGGTTCCTACCAAGATTCTCCTTTTCCGTAAATCATCTACAAATTAAAGTAACTTACCTTTCATTTCTAGAATTATTTCATGAGCTCCCAGCCAATCCATAACAATTATAAGATATGATCCCAAGGTACTAATGTAACAACCCAAGTGAAAATTCCATGTAAATAAAGTTAATAAAGGCATAATAATAACCGATTATGGCACAATTATTATAGGTTGAATGTTGGGCAAAAACGTCCTAATGAGGCTGTTCATTTGGTTTTTTATGCTAAGGAAATTGGCAAAGGATTTGGAAAGGAAAAATGGCATTTTTTGCAACTTATTTATGAAAATAATGGAAATTAGGATAAAATGAAGGTGAAAGGTCATAGGTTTCATGTGAGGATGAAAATTAATAAAAATAATGGAAAAATGAAGAATATAGAGTCCACATTAATAAAAAGGCTTATGAGGATCAGTTGGTACCTTTTTGTCAGTTCAGTTTTGGAGCTATCTCTCTATTCTATCTCTCTCTCTCTCACTCTCGGACACTTAGAGTTTTATTGGAGCACTTCAATGTTGGATCAAGAAAGGAAAAGAGGAAGCAAATATCAAGCAACAAAAAGTAGGATTAGGCAGCTAGAATGGGTTTACTTGCAGGGATCAATTTGCATGTGTGATTTCCTTGCTAGATTTGGCATGCATGGTTATCTATGTGTGTTCTTGGTTATGTTTTTTTCATTGCCATGGATTTTTCTAGGTGTGGCAGTGCTCTTCGGCCTTCCCTTTCCATTTCTGGTTAGCATAGAGGTGATGGGTTCTCATGTTTTGGTGGCGTTGGGTTGTTGGATGGGTTCGACGCTGAGTGAGGCGGATCTCTGAAAGGAAAAACACATGGCATAGTGATCCCTGATCTGGACTATGGATTGTGGTAAATCCACTGGCTTAGTAACCCCTGAACCAGACGGTGGGTTACCGTAAATCCAGGTATCGTGTGCCTCGTTGGGCCTAGGAATCCTCGACTGGTGAATGGCGGGATATACAATAAATTCTAGAGGTGGGGTCCCTCGATCAGGCCTAGGAATAATTTTATGTGAATGGCGGGATATGTGGTAAATCCTGGAGGGTGTTGTGTCGATCATGGCCTAGTGACCCTTGAATCAAACTATGGGTTGTCGTAAAGCCTAGGGACTAGGAGGTAGTAAAATTCCTCATGATATAGGTGGAGAAATCTGGTGGCGTCCATGCTCATCCGTTTCTTCTTTCGGTTATGAGTCCCGCATTCATGTTTGGAATATGGCACGAGAGTGGTTGGATGAAGAGAGAATCGGATCATCGAATCTATGGTCAGGTGGAATGGGGTAGTCACATATTGGGTTGGTTTTTGCATTCATCAATAAGAGTTCCTTTCCTTGGTATTTTAGGTGTAAATGTACTGGTTCATTTGTGGCATATATGGCTATTGCATGCTCATTATTTCTATTGTTTATATGTTGGTTATGAATATGTTTTATGACAGTGACAATGTATGGTTGTCATCGCGTTTCGATTTGTAAATGAATGAGTAATGAATATATGACCTAATAGATATGTGATAAAGCACCAATGCTTCCAGATATTGAATTATTATATTAATATTGTCCTTATTGGTTGCTAGACCCTTTTATTGTAATTGTACCCATTGTCACCTATATATACCAAGGATACCTAGATTTAGAGGCCATATCAACTTGTACACGGGTTATATTGTGAAAGGAGGTTTCCCTTTTAAAGAGGGTTCACAATCATTATTCTCTTTCATTCTCAACTCATCGAGTTACTTATTTTTCTCTTTTTTTTCTGCTAGGGTGTTTCGATGCATAACATTGATTCATCAAACTTGTAAATATTTCTACACCATTGGTCAGCCCAAAAGGTACCACCACAAATTCATAGTAGCCAACCAAGCTTTAAATGTTTCCTTTGCAATATCTTCTTCCTTATTTTTCAATCTAGATATCAAAGACCATTATATATCAATTTTATAAAATACCGTGACTTATTTCATTCAATCAAAATATCATGAATTTGACGTAGGGCGTATTGATTTTTAATTATGCTTGTATTTACCTACTTGTAGTCAATGTAATGCCTCCAAGACACATATTTCATTCATAAAAAAATCACTAGTTCTCCCCAAGTTTATATACTAGGTTAAGTCAACCCTTCAATATATTTTGAAGTCGCATGTGTAAATCCTGCAATTCTATTATAATCATACAACATAGAGGCTTGGAAATAGGCTATATTCATGCTTTAAGTTCAATAGTAAATTATATCTCACATTTTAATGGTAGTCTAAGAAACTCTTCTAGAAATGCATCAAGAAATTCTAACAATATTTGATGATGTTATATATCTTTTGAATATATTTTCTAGTTCATAGCAACTACCACATACATAAAACACCCTTGTCTAAGACCCATTTTCAGTTGTAAGGCTGAAAAGAATCTTAGAGTTGCTTATCTCTTGGTTCCTACCAATATTCTCCTTTTCCCTAAATCATCTACAAATTAAAGTAACTTACCTTTCATATCTAGAATTATTTCATGAGCTCCCAACCAATCCGTACCACGAAATATAACATAGGATCCCAAGGTGGTAATATATGATAGTATCTAAGTACTGCATGCTCTCAAATTAAGTTCGTAATATTTTAACAAGTGTTTTACCTCTTTTTAATAATTAAATTCATCTCAACCAATTTATAATGAATTTTCTCGCATGCCATTAAACCACATCTAAATAATGAATTTGGATAAATAAAAGTTTTATTGTCTTTTGGATCAATTAATAAAGAAAATTTAATTCCATTTATTTTACCTACAATCTACAAGATTGTATATTGATGTTCTACTTGATAATTATTCACCGTAACATGAATCGTATGTGTCTTATGTTAGGTTAATATTGACTCACAAAGTAGTTAAGATAACCCTGTTTTTGGTCATTGACCGATTTATCATTGGTGTTTTATGAGCCCATGCCATGGGTGACCCATGGTATTTAATGTAATGAATCCTATTTAAAGACTTGAAGAGCTCCATAAAATGCCTCAAGTGGCCTAGTGTTTCGTCAACTCAATGGATAAGGTCGATATATATGTGTGTGTGTGTGTGTGTGTGTGTGTGTGTGTTTAGTTCTAATTTTCCCACTAAAGGGTTTCTAGGGTAAATATCGACTCTTTTCTACATGTGTACCATGAGTTTATTTCATTTCTCTAGTTACACTCCATTTTTAACATGTGGTATCATAGCACAATTAGAGAAATAATATAAACACAAATGATTATACACATGGAAAACATGTACATAAGAGTCAATATTTACCTTGGACACACTTTACCAGGAAAGCCAACACTCGAGATATATATCTTTGTTACCATAATCCAAGCCAGCCAAGCTCCAAGCCACTCGAGGTATTTTACAATGGATTCCTTCGGGCCTTAAAATAAGCTTAATCACATCAAATATCATGGGAAAATACCATGGGTTTCCCAATACCAAGATCCTATAAACCACCAAAAATAATCATGTTAATGACCAAATCAAATATATTGCATATGCTAAGAATAAGTTGTGGACCTATGGAATACTAATGTAAGACTATTGAGTGATAAATTATATAATAGTGTTGAAGGGTACCAAAAGGTATCCTTAGTTGGAACATTGTTGAGATCAAGCAAAAATACCAAAAACTCTTGTATATGAGTTTGATATGGTTTGCATATCAATGATGGATAGCAGTTGGAGGAACTAGATAACATTATGGGGGTAATATGAGACGAAATAGGGACACTTTATGTGAGGTGATTTCAATGTGTAGGGAATTTAACCAAGTGGATGAATGCAAATTTGCGTCAGCGTGGTTTAGCTCATCATGACTATGTAGAAGATTATTTATCCCCCTTGAGGTCAAAAATTATTGTAGTTTCCTTAGAGTTATTAATTTGATAAGATCTAAGGTCTTAAATCACCCATAGGTGCAGGCATGAAAATATCATCACTACAGGAGGTGGAATGCTTTAGTAGCATCCATGAATGAAGTTATGTTAAACCTTGCGAATAACTCTCTAATTTAATAGGATCTCCCAAGAACCTTTGATTTCATAGTAGCATTAGTGGCTTTAATGGATTCCACCCAACCATTAAAGAAAGAACAAGAAATGAGAGTTATGGGAAAGGATAATTTACATTGACACACTAGGGGAGAACTCACTATCAAAGAAATTACACCCGCAAGTCTCCTAAATCAAATGATCATATATTTTAGCACCAAGATGGAAAAAATTCATTAGGAATGATCGGTTACAAATTAATGGAGTTGGGGCTATTACAGTTAGACAAAGGAATGTTTAGATATCACACACTGGCACTTACTTGAGCATGGCATCAAAGATTCAAACCATACAATTCAAGGTTGTCATTGTGATTATAACAAACATCCTTTCCTCCTACTAAAGAAATCATCCCTTAGTGTTAAACCTAATGAACCGATTTCTTACATGAAGTGATGGTTCATGGGTATGTGAACCATGGTAAATGAAACCTAGAAAAACATCACAAGGATTGACATGGAACATAGTAGAAGCACATGGATGTAGATTCGAATATAAAGAAATACTCAAATAAGGAGTGTTTGCTTCAGCTTGTTGTATTTGGAGCAGAGAGGGATGTTGGTAAATAATATGGTAGATGTTTCTTGCGGCTAAGTAGATAAATGTTGCTTTAGTCAATCTTTGGGATAGTTTGTAAACATGGCAAATCTATTACGCTCCTTCTCTTCTATTGATCACAAATTCATAACTAAAGTCTCTTCTAGAGCTATTGAATCTGATTTAGAATCTACTAAACCTCATGACGCTGTTGAAAATCCTGAGAGTTGGAATCCTCCTGCTCTCCATGTTACTGATGTTTACAAAATGCCTCTGTTTTTAAACGAAAATCTTTTCTGAAAGAAGTTGAAGTTACAATAAAGATTTCTGGTCCTGACAAGAAATATTTGAAATTCATTGAGTCTGTTCTTATCAAAAACTTGGCAGGGGCTAAATATAACTCAAATTTTTGTATGCCATTGAAAATGGCCAGAGTTTCTTTTTCTGCTGGAAAATAATTTTTCTGGTGAATTTAAAATTCTCCATGTTGGACACCTAATCCTCAAGTGGGTTAGTGTGGATGTCGAATGGACAAAAGGAGTCTAAGAGACCTTGAGATGTGGAACCCAATGGTCAGATATTGTACTATAAATGTAAATCATCTGTTAATAAAAATGGTACTGCATGTTTTATCATTCAGATTTTTCTTGCTCCCATGTGCGTTTAACATGGTATCAGATCTGGTACGTTCATAACCTTCTCAATATTGTGTAAGCCACTTGTTTTTGTGGCCTGTGTAAACCAACGTTTCTATGTTTTAATGAGTTTTATGATGTGTGGCCTTCCATGAGTTTTATGGACTAATCAAGCTCAACATTTAGTTTTCTACATTTACTTGTTCAGTTCTGTGCCTAATGGTGATTATAGACTCCTTTAGCCGTTCCATTTTATTGAGCGCACTCTGCACATGTCAGTGTTGTCAAATATGAAACTAGTTCTGACCTTCCTCCTTTTCTTGTGCCTGGTCTCTATTTTTGGTCTCTGACACACTGTCCATATACATTATATCAATACTGTCCCGGTTGACATCTCATTGAAAACGCTGGCCTGGCATCTCATGCAGTTTTAATATGTAACGCTGGTTTTTCCTATTCTGGCTTAGGCATTTTATCTTCCCAAGGAAACTTAATGCTCCTGCGCACTTGAGATTTGCCAATTTGCTGACATTAATTATTGCCACTGCTCTGCTCCATTGAATCGTTTGTAGCTTGTCCCAATGAATTTGCATAGTTGAATCTAGTCTACGAACCGACCTCTCCAATTATTTCGAAAAGCGTTGAAGATTGGATTGTCTTGTTGGACTGTTGCATTCCCATACGCAGCGTTTTTCTATCCCTCACCTGGTAGCAACACTCCATATTCTGCTCTGTATAGTCATCATAAAGCCTCACGTCGGTTACCAAACATGTCTTTTCAGTACTATCATCAGAACATCATATCATTCTGCTCTGTTCTATCTTATGCACAGTAACATCTCAGGGAAACAGAAGGTTGAAGTTTTACCGGAACCCGTCTGCGCAGACTAACCCATTATTCTTTTCCAGTCATCGAATATGATTAATTCATTCTCATTCTGTGCATTGTAACGCCTAGTCTCTGCACTGTTTGCAGTCTTGAAATAGAAAAATACCCTGCCTAGTTAACGCTTCACATAACGCTCCTCGTCATGTGCATTGAATGCCATTTCCTTTGCCATTATTCTCTATCCGACGCTGCTGCCGTGAGCATGGAGACCAAGGTGAGCGTGGAATAGGTTGAAAATTGTGGAAGATCGCCTTCTTTCTTCACTAGTTCCAAGACTAGAGGGAGGTGGCACGATTATACTTCTGTGGAGGTCGAGTTCTATACATTATTTTGTTGGGACGGAAACATTGTTCACAGAACCGTGTTTCATTGTTTCTTGAGCTGCGTATTGGTGACAGACATGAGTGAAATAGTCGTGGGGCCTGCCTAATGTTATAATAAAGCCGTGTAGAAATCTTTTGGGGCCGCGAATGAAATCTGGGCGGAGTATATATATTATACACAGTAGAGCTCAACCACACTCAAGGAATTTGAACCGGTCGGTGGGCATCAGATTGCAGAATTAAGCTGGATTATTTTCCTTGAAGGCTGGAATTGTGTTACGTAAAAAGGACAATTTCAAGCTGACTTTATCCTATGGCATCGGCTGAAGTAAATTCTAAGAAATGGACTGCGTTGCATACCAAGGATTCCCAGTGTTAAATTAAGCCATCGAGGGTCGAGGTGGGGTATCAATTGTCGGTTGCCCCTATGCATTAGAATCTTGAGCATACTACGTGTGAAGTGCATTGTCAGCGTGGTATGCCTGTATTGAAGGATGAATTCCATTGAAAACGAGCATAGCTTCCTCAAGTCCAAGCAGTCGTCTATCCATGAATTTTATTGCAGAAATGGTGTTATTCTTTCCTGGAGAACAAGATTTTTTCAATATATAATTGCCATAATTTCATCTTCAGGAGGGCCGAGAGATACCTTAAGCATGGGTAGAATCTTCAGCGTGCGATTTCGATATTCTGGGCATGTTTGTTGTTTAGCAGAAGTCTGGGCTCATTGATTGTTGATAGAGTCATGACCTAACCGAGCCTCCATGCCAAATTGGGTTGAGTTTAACATTTATTTTGAACGAGCCGAATTATGAAGATCGAACCCACTGATCAAGAGAGTCGCGGACCAAGTTTCTGAGGTTAGCAATCTAATTGGGTGTGATTTATTCTCAGGAGATCAGGAGCCTTCCTTTGCTCTGCCCATGTACACTGGGAAGCTGCTACTCGCAACGCAACAAAGAACTTTGTGATTGTAGATTTTGCACTACTGCGTTGCCACTTTAGATCTGCCCATAAGATGTAACAAGATTCATTATTTTTTAGTGTGTTCTGTATGTCGGTAGTAGCCCTGTAGATCACCGACACACATTCATGATTTGGGTATAGAAAATGTGCTTATTTGTTGCAGTATTCTTGTAGATCACCAACGCACATTTATGATTTGGGTATAGTTTTTACTGGCCTGAAGAATGTTGGGTGCCCGAGATTTTAAAAATTGACTAGTATGTGCGAGTCATGTGTCATATCAGCTGTTGGTGATTAATTGGTAGTCATATCAGCGGTTGGTGAATTTATTTTGTGAAACCCTTGTAAATTGCAATATTGAGTTGGTTTATATATGCGCATTGGTCATTTTAGTGTGGCTGCGTACACTGTGCGTTGGTTGTTTTGGGCTATATCTGGTATTTGTATTTTGAAGACAGAGTATCATATGATGCATGAATTAACCACTAGGCATATGCAATAGTTCTGGGAGACCATCATTTCAACCATGCGATCTGTAATCCCACAATTGCAGCTGCTCCACATGCTATCATCAATAGTTACAAGAATGTATTAGCAGTCGCTATTGAATTTGACTATTCTTTTCCACTGGCCGAGAAAGTGAAGGAGTATTTGAAAGATCCAATTCAATTTAAAGTTGCTGCTTGTTCAATTTACTTGTTCCTATTGTGCAGTTTGGGCATAAATTTATGTGCAACAAACAAATTTGTTTTTCTCAACAGATTCTAATGAGAAGATTGCTTTAATTGTTGGGGTGATATCAGCATTATATGCACCAGATTGTCTGCTATTTGTTGCAAGCATTGTGATTATTTAGGGTACATTTTCACTCCAAAACAAGTTTCTAGTGGTGCATTTCTATTGAGAAAAAATGGCTACAATTACTGAAGTATTAGAGTTCATGAAAACTCTTATACAATCCACTGTTGATGACACATTACAAATCAGCAAAGGCTCTCTCTCAAAAATTCAGACATGTCTACAATATGCACAAGAAAAGATTGATTTTTTGCAGCTTGAATCTCAGCTACAACAAGAAGAATTACAGCAGTGGAGTCATCATTCTGAATCTATTTCTGTTCAGAACTTTGAGACAACCACCTATCAGCAACAAGTCAATAATGTTATAGTTCATTCAAATAAAGCAGCAATTGTACATGCAGATGCAGAAACTCAGTCTGCTCTTCCCAAGCCCATCATCAAACCTTGGGAACAGCTTGTCCACAACAAGCACAGAACTGGTCTTGGATATGACAAGGACTTATCCTTTCATATTCCAGACTACTCCAAGCCCATTCAGTTTCAGAGTGTTGGATTCATTCATGATAGTTCACTTGCTCCTCATGACAGTTCAGCTTCAGCTGTTCCAGACTCTGCCCCTCTTCCACAGCAACAGCAACAACAACAACAATAGATTATAAAATGCCAACACTATGACCAAGTTGGCCATCTGAAAGATCACTGTTTTGATCTTCATCCGTGTAAGCACTGTCATAAAACCAACCATTCTTCACACAGATGCTTCAAAAACAAACGTCCTGCAAGAACAAAGATTCATCTTGGATGGATCGCTTCTTGGCAATGGGCATCAACAGCCAAGAAGATATTCCAATCACATGTCAAAACTTCTTCTAGAGTATTGAACAGTCTTGCAGTTGAGTTTTCTCCATCATCTCACCTTGTATCTGACAGGGGGGGAAATGATGGTCATCTACAAGCTTCAAAGTCACATCAAGCGAGCCTGAGCCACAACCTGCCACACCAGTTTCAGAGTTGTAGCCAGAGACAAAGATGCCCATGAACATGCCTTCAGTTGGCAATCTGGGACACTTCCTCTAGCAGAAGACTTCAGCTTCTTGCCAATTTTGGAAGAATTCCAAGAACAAAATTGAGAACACTTCCTCTAGCAGAAGACACCAACTTCTTGCCAGTTTTGGAAGAGTTCCAGGAATTGCATTAAGCATTCCAGAGTTGTTGGTTATCCTTAAACCATCACAGGTTGAGACTTCCCTTTTCAGGTTGAAGTTTTACCTTTTATGCGGGATGAGACCTCCCTTTTATGGTTGAAGGTTTCCCTCTTTAAAACAATAGGATCACTTCCTCTAGCAGAAAACTTTAGTTTCTTGCCAGTTTTGGAAGAGTTCTGGGAACTGCACTAAGCGTTCCAGTGTTGGTGGTCATCCTTAAACCACCGCCCTTTATACCAACATTTCATAGAGCACATTCAGCCTAGTGCTGCCATGCATATTTGCACATTTTGTATTACAGCTCTCTTCTTGGACTCATACATAACCCTTCAGATTAAGGGGGGGAATGTTGGACACCTAATCCTCAAGTGGGTTAGTGTGGAAGTCGAATGGACAAAAGGAGTCCAAGAGACCTTGGGATGTGGAACCCAACGGTCAGATATTGTACTATAAATGTAAATCATTTGTTAATAAAAATGGTACTGCATGTTTTATCATTCAGATTATTCTTGCTCCCATGTGCGTTTAACACTCCAGATGCATATGCACATAAAATTTCTTCTCCCATATCCGCCTTTCTTTTAAAAAGGATTGCTGCCCAAAAATTATCTGATGCATCAGTTTGAAGAATGAGAAATCCATTACCTGGCGTTTTAAGCTCAGGAAGATGTTTGCATTCAACTTTTAACAATTGAACTGCCTTTGTAGCTTCTGGTGACCATCCAGAATGCAAATGTTTACGAATTGGAGCAGTTTTCCTGATAATCTAGGAATATATTTATGCACATAATTTAGTATTCCTAGAAATCGATGAATCATTTTAGTATCCTGTAGCTGATTAGGAAATTCAAAGAGTTTGGTTAAAACATGAGGTTGCATCTGAATTTTACCATTGATAACATGGATACCCAATTCAAAAATGGATTGTAAACAACAATAAAAGAAACAGTCTAACTAAAATTTGTTTATGTCAAAATATAGGTATGTCTATTTTCAAATGGGGTTTTTAGAAATTTAATTTATTTATTAATAATTATTAAGTAGATTGTACGAATTTACTTCCACATAATAGTATAGAATATCTTAATAGCAGTCATAAATCAAAGGTTGAGATTTATCTGAAGGTTAAATCCCTACCAACTACTTGATAATTATTGATAATTAAATTAAAATTCTATTAGTCTTATTCCAAAATAGACAAGCCTATTAATATAATAACAATAATCTAAAATAAAGTTATAATTCAGTTAATTTTTATGATTTTTTTTTTTTTTCAAAATATAAAATATATTATGAGATGATTTTTTTTTAATTTTTATAGACATTTACTAACCATTTAATCTATATAATTATATTAATTTTAAAATATTTTAAATAATATAATACAATTTAAAGTCATAATATAATTTTATAAAACAATATAATACACCAATAATAATATAATTTTATAAAACAATATAATACAATTTTATATAATATATATTAAAGAAATAATATAATTTTATAAAACAAAAAATCAAAATATAATTTAAATTTATTTTTCTAAATTAAAATTTTATAAAATTATAAAAATATGTTATTTTAAAAATAGATTGAAGTGATTTTTTTATTTAAAAATAATATTTGTTTTTAACTAATCTCTTATACCTATCAAATTTAGAGTTTAGATAAATTCATATAATATTTTTTTAATTAAAATATCTTCCTAACTCAATTTATAATGAAACTTCATAAACTAAAAATTAAAATATCTTCGTAACTCAATTTATAATGAAACTTCATAAACTAAAAAGTAAAAATTAAAATATAAACATATAAATGGTTTGTTTTAATCATAATATATTATATTAAAACTTCAAAAAAAAAACTACCAAATCATTTATCATTTTATTTTAAAAATATTCAACATAATTGCTATTAAGGATTAAAACGGGTAAATATAAATACACTCAGATAAACTAAAGATAAAATTATAAAATAAAATATGTTCATGCCAAGCAAGTTTTTAAAAAATATATTATTATCAAAGAAAGATTATTACAACAGGCGGGATTCTATTAACTAATCCATTTAATATTAAATAGTTAAAATTTATATAATATATTTTCTTTTTTTTTCCATTAGTATTATTGGGCAGTGTTGTTTAATATTTGCCTTTGGGGCCATGTATTTTGATTAATGGTGGTAGTTTTTTTGACCAATCGTCATATGGATTTTTTTTCTTTGTATGGTTATGAACATTTTTGTGCCAATGAAGATGAGTTTCACATATTTTTTTGTGGCTTGTTTTCATTGGATTTTTATTTTTATTTGTTAAGATTTTGATTTTTATTTGTTAAATATATATTATATTTTGTCTTGTTGAGATATGCAATTAAATTACATTGTATCGCTGTATGTTAAGCTTCATTCTATCTATGTCAACATTTTTGTGGTAATGAAGATGACTTTCACACATTTTTATTTGTTAAAGCATATGCCATATTTTTTCTCGTTGATTTTTGTTTTTGGTTATTGAAGTATACTATTAAATTACGTTTTTGGTTATTGAAGTATACTATTAAATTACAATGTAATATACATAATTTTGACTGAGAGGCATTACGTTATTTTTTTTATTCATTGTTTAAATGGTTTTCATTGCTATTCTTTTTGTTCATTGTTTGAATAGTTTACATGCCCAAGAGTTGCAATCATTATGGATTGCTTTCACAAGAAGCGATTTCTGTCTCATAGACTATAAATGCATTCCAAAGCTAAAATATGTATTGATCATAAAAAATATAAATGCATTCCACAACTAAAATCTGTATTGATCCTAAAAAATAATATAAATGCATTCCAGAGCTAAGATCTGTATTGATCATAGAAAATATAAATGCATTCCAAAGCTAAAATATGTATTGATCATAGAAAATGTCAAACAAGCTTCACAAGCTTCTTGATACAAAAATATGTTGTCAAGCCAAAACTTCAGAGAACCTAAAGAGCAGAAGAACCTAAAGAACTTTATTTGTAGATGATTCAGGAAGTGTAAGCCTCTATGATAGACCAATTAGACATCAACAGTGAACATAGTACCTAAAGAACTCTATCTGTAGACAATTCAGGAATTGTAAGCCTCTATGATAAACCCATTAGACATCAACAATAGACATAGTAGACAATTCAGGATCGAAGTGTAAGCCTTTATGATAAAGGTAAGAGACGACAACGGTAGACATGTTATATAATGAAACAATTTTGATGCAGATTAAAGTTTAAATTGTGTCATGACACTATTTTATTACAAGTAATATGTCCTTGCATAGAATTGATGAGGACCTAAAAGACCCACCATTATTCACACCTTTATGAATGTTATTTTATTACAGGTAATACATCCTTGCATAGAATTAATGAGGACGTAAAATACCCACCATTATTCACACCTTCATGAGTGGTATTTTACTATAGCTAACTTTCACTTTACTTTTACAAGTAATGTGTCCTTGCATAGAATTGATGAGGCCCTACAATACCCAACATTATTCACACTTTTATGAGTGTTATTTTACTATAGCTAACTTTCACTTTACTTTTACCTTAAAAGTGAAGCTCTACTTCCACTTTCAATTCTCTACTTTCATTTTCATTTTTTTCCCAAATTTTCAATTTTCTACTGGCATTTTCATTTTTTCCCAAAATTTCAATTTTTTACTTTCATTTTCATTTTTTTCCCAAAGTACTAGTAAAGTAAAGTTAATAGGTTGATAGCTTTCATTTTTTTCCCAAGTAAAGTTAAGAGGTTGTTAACTTAGTAAAGTTAAAAGGTTGGTAGCTTCACTTAGCATTAAAATTGCAGTTGGTTGGGTTTAACAGAAAGTGTCTCACTTACTTTACTTTCACCTTAGAAGTGAAGTTCTACTTCCACTTTCAATTTTCTACTTTCATTTTCATTTTCATTTTTTTCCCAAAGTACTAGTAATTTTCATTTTTTTCCCAAAGTACTAGTAAAGTTAAGAGGTTGTTAGCTTAGTAAAGTTAAGAGGTTGTGTTTAACAGAAAGTGCCTTTCACTTTACTTTACTTTCACGAAGTGAAGTTCTACTTCCACTTTCAATTTTCTATTTTCATTTTCATTTTCATTTTTTTCCCAAAGTACCTAGTCATTTTCATTTTTTTCCCAAAGTACTAGTAAAGTTAGTAAAGTTAGGAGGTTGTTAGCTTCATTTTTTTCCCAAATTACTAGTAAAGTTAAGAGGTTGTTAGCTTAGTAAAGTTAAGAAGTTGTTAGCTTCACTTAGCATTAAGATTGCAGTTAGTTATGTTTAACAGAGAGGGCCTTTCACCTTGGAAGGCAGAGAAGGGTGAGTTTGAATATAAGTTCTGACTTATTTTGTTTATTGATCCATTATCTCGAAGTTGATGCATCTGGTTGAAAATTCAACAGGTCCACATTGTGACATTGGGCAGTCCAACCCATACTCTCATTGTTTTGCTTGGTTTTGTTTCCGTTTCAATATCATTTCAGAATTTTGCTAATTACCTCATTAATAAATGTTAGTAATGTATGTTTACTTGGTTTTGTTTCCGTTTCAATATCATTTCAGAATTTTGCTAATTACCTCATTAATAAATGTTAGTAGTGTATGTTTACTTGGTTTTGTTTCTGTTTCAATATCATTTCAGAATTTTGCTAATTACCTCGTTAATAAATGTTAGTAATTTATGTGGGGATCATGAATTGATATCTACTACTACAAGTTAAACCCTAAAGTAAAACATCCTGAAACAAGTAAAACATCCTGAAACATATCTAGCGGCTGCTCTTGTGAATTATATTTATTAAGTAATTTATGTTGGGATCATGACTTGATATCTACTACAAGTTAAACCCTAAAGTAAAACATCCTGAAACATATCTAGCAGGAAGCTGCTCTCATGAATTATTTTTTTAGGTGTCTACATTGTACTTAGATGAAAATGCAGCCCGGAAAAAGTCAGCATGAAATTAGTTCACAAAAATCATCATCTCTACTACTTTTGTGCATATATTCAACAAAATTGCATTGCACTTTAGATGAAAATGCAGCCCAGAAAAAGTCAGCATGAAATTAGTTCACAAAAATCATCATCTCTACTACTTCTGTGCATATATTCAACAAAATTTCTTAGTATTATGATTATCATCCAGCCTTTTTTTGTGCATATATTCAACAAAATTTCTCAGTATTATCATTATCATTATCATCTAACCTTCTTTTGTAAGTATATTAAAAAAAAATCTCAGTATTATAATTATCATCTAGCATGAGAAAGATGAAGGCTTCAGCATACTTCCACCACCAATCAAGTAGTCCACAACCCCCACACAAACCACACAGGTGTGCTGGTACTTTATCACTTTGGTCAGGGTCACACTTTCAGCCTTGCATGTGATTCAAAATTCTTTTTGCTATGTTCACTCTATTCGCACCTTTGCTCTTCCTCTCTTTCCTCTCTATTCACACCACACATGCTCCCAGCATGAAAATTTCAATTTCTTTGGGTCCCTCAGGCTGTGTGGTCGATCAAAAGTGTCCAGGATGGGTACATGGCCCATAGTCCTGTAGCAGCAGTTAAACGATGATAATTATCTTTTTCATGACATCTCCATAGATATTTTTATTGACGATGATAATTATCTTTTTCATGACATCTCCATAGATATTTTTATTGAAATAATAATTATCCTTTTCATGACATCTCCATAGATATTTTTATTGAAATAAATTTAGACACTTTTTAAGGATGTTTACAATGACTATATAACATTCACCGCATACATAAATATTACTGATGGAAATTCGATGGTGTTTTAGATGGAGATATGTTTTGGATGTTGTTTGCGTGGTAAATCATTTAAAAACCTGAGGTGAACAAACTTTGTATCTCAATTAACTTGTCCAGAGATTTACAAATATGAAAAACATTTTGGATTATCCTTTACTCCCTTCCTCGTGCGCTAGAAGAATATTTTATATAAAAACTCATGAATCTTGAGAAAAGAAACAAAGGTGAGGAAAACCAGAAATTGACAATTGGGTTCACTAAGCACAGTTTTGCCAAGAAGAGAAATCTGAAGGAACCAATATGGCATACTCCTTTCTCAATATAACTAATGCTAGATATAAAAATATTTTGCACAAAACTTCTAAATATCAACTGTAACAAAGCTGCGCTATTATATAGTGCTATTATATAATAAAAATGAAGCAGTTCTGGCTAATTTTAATTAGAACTGCACGTAAGTTCCTAATTACAAGTATCAACGATACGCCAGATAAGCAAGCAAACTGAAGTAACAGTTTGCAAATAGCAACACACAAAGGATTGGTGGTTGTATAGATAAGAACAAAGAAATTGTTGTAATAGTACAATGAACTCTAGCTATCATCCAATTTGCCTTAACACAATGAACACATCAGGGTTTACAATCACAAAAGTTAAAAGGAAGCTACAAAGTACAAATAAAAGGGCCACAAGGACGCTGAAATGTGTAATGTACAGTAACAAAAATGTATTGTTCTTTGAATATACAAGGGAAATATGATAGAAAGTAGTTTCTACAGTAGAAACAATCCCAAAAAGTGCTTGGTGTCCTACTTCTACTTATGTTATGTTAGGTGTAAAGATCTTGAACCTTGATCCAGACCAGAAGGATGTGCAAGGAATTGATAAAATTTATTTGATCAAAAACAATATAATTTACATATTTTTGCTCTATTATTTTGTTCACAAATCATAACCAATAGACCTTTACATCTTGCCACGATGTTTGGATAGTACAAGAAGCCAATACCGATGCAGGAGTTGTAAGACCCGCAACATGGAAATAGCCATCGCTGAATATACATTTGGATTGCTCTTAGCATTTGGATGACAGGATTTTCCATGTACCCAGACCACAATAGGGGATCATGGATGACAACAACTTTAACCTAAAGCCCATTTTCCACAAATTGACCGACAAAACTTTACAGTACAATGTACACCTCTATCTATCTAGGAATAAATTTGATATCCTCCCTGCTCGTCCCAAAGGTGCCCAGGGCTCTTTCCTTTTGCTTTTGGTACCAACTGCAATCAGTTACTCTATTATTGTTTTTATTATTCATGACAGGAGGAATGATGATCTCTTCTCTGCTGTGCAGCATGGATAAAACTATAGAGAATTGTGATTGAAAACTAGCAGAATACAGTCGGCAACTGTTGCCATTGTTAATGTGGGTCTGTCTTCCCTTTCTCCCTGCAGTTCACATAATGTCCGACATGAACAAAAATTTCATATAGCAGTGACAGAATGACAAACTTTCTGGTATTTTCAGGGAGAAAAAAGGAGGAGAAAATGATATGGATGAACCATAACATAACACTGTGGCACTCTAGATATATTAAAATAAAAATGGTTGGTCCCAGATACAATACATTAGAAAGCACATATAATGAATAACAATCCTCTGCCTTTGAATTGGTCTCAATTAAGTCGCTTTTCCTTCTTTGTTTCCGATTGTGGAGTAAGGTGAGTGCACAACCCAGATCCCATCCACCACAATCACACCTGCCACCGGATCTCCACCATTCAATCAAAGGTGAAGGTCCACTTGATTTAATTTTGGGCAAACCATGTATGTCTGCTGGCACTAGAGCTGTTATACTTGTCTTACATTGCCTTTTAAAATTTAAGTGACAGCTTCCATGTCCCTGACCTGGAGACTGGTCATCAAAAGCACATCCTGCTGATCATGGGGCAGGGCTCATAGCAGAATTATCGCTGCATTCTGACTTGCAAGAGTCATCTTGATCCCATGAATGTATTGACTTTGAATTATGAAGGCTTTTGTCAAGAAATTTCAGGCTCGCCCCCTAGATGACCACAGATGATGATATTTTTTAGCTAATTTCATGCTGGCTCTTTTTGGGCTCCAAACACTAGTATTTTCATCTAAAGAATGAAATGTAGGCACTTCCAAAGATCCATGGTAGCAGCTTCCCGCTAGATATGTTTCAGGATGTTTTACTGTAGAGTAACCACCCTACAGGGGCTAACTCTCATGTTCCCACAAACTTTGCAAACATAATAAGCAAAGGAAGATTCTCTAGTTTGTAATAGATGATATGGGCAACTATTCAAACTGAGACTCTTAGTTTTTCTATTCACATAATTTCCTGGTGCATGCATTGAACTTCCTTTTATGTTTGATTTTTCATATTGCAGCTTGACAATAGATGCCACCAATTTAACTGGTACATTAACATGCCTTTTACTACATTGAGGATCAATCCATGAGGCTGAGTTTGATTCAAGAAATGTTTACTCAGTTGAAGAAAACGGTTGCCATTGATCATTTCAAATAATGCTCTGAAGCTTGAATTGAAGACATGGTATTTTGAATATCCATGGAAGGCACAGATGAAGTTTCATGAATACACTTATTATGATCTATGTCTACAAGTGATAGGCAGGTACCCACTGACACGCAAAGATCTGAACTTTCTCTTTGTATAGGCAAATCAAGAACAGAAGTAATCTCAACTATGGAGGCACGATCACCCACATTAATATAGTAACTATCCATATTTGTAGCAGAAAAATCATTACAACCATCATCAATTTGGATGTTTCCATTCTCTTCAAAAGCCTCTGTTAGACGAGATCCTATGTTCATTGCATCTTTTGTTATCAATATGAGCTAGGAGGCTGCACCATTTCCATCTTGTGCAACATCTGAATTTATCTCTAGAGTGGAATTTTTAGCTAATAACACTTCATTTGCAGCAAGACCTACAGGAAATTCTTCTGTAGAACGTAAAAAAGTTGGACTAACATCTAGCTCATTAGGTAGTATGGAATTGTCTTTCTGAACAGTAACACCTATCCCTTGACAATGGCAAGATTCAGGATTTGTACGAGTTGTGTGTGAAATTTCTTTGTATTTTAAAGGGGATATTTTGCCTGTTTCTGAGTATTCTGTCATTACCATCATTCCCTCTGGAACATTTAAGTACTCATAAAGTTGAGGTTGGTTGTATGACTTGGTTTGAGGATGTGCTGGAAATATTTCTTTGTCATCATGACTTGAGATATCTGTAGATATAGCCTGTTTTTGTAAATGCATGGCTGGAAAAGATGACTTGCACATATGGTTGGAACTGAAAATGGAAGCATCTATTGAACCCAGAGAAGATTAAATGGAAGTTGATGGTTCATTCTCCCTCCCAGAAAAAGAGCTAGTTTCACTCCTACAGGAGAAATTTGGCAATTCCAAATTTGACGAGGATGAGGATGTCTCACTTCCAGAGTGAGTGAAAGGTCACGTCACCTTCTGCATCTCCTTCACTGCTACACCACATAGGCAAATTAGACCAGTCCTCTTCTCACAAATGCAGATCATTTTCCTGAAATATCTCTCTTGTTTCCGTGCTTTTAGGAGAATGATATGACTTTGAATCTAATTCTGTAGTGTCTTCTAACTCTTGTCCCTTCTCTCTCCTGTTTCCGTGCTTTTAGGAGAATGATATGACTTTGAATCTAATTCTGTAGTGTCTTCTAACTCTTTTCCCTTCTCTGTTGTTGTGCTACTTTGACAATTTTCAGAAGATTCTTCACCCATAATATTCTCAGCCACTTTTGGCAGGTTTAGTTTGACATGCACTACAGGTTTCACTTCATATTTTGTTGCTTCCATTAGTTGTACATGCACTACAGGTTTCACTTCATATTTTGTTGCTTCCATTTCACTTCACATTTTGTTGCTTCCATATCCTTGTAGGGTTGTCCTCTTTAACATTGTTCCAGCTACTTCATATCATTTTGTCTTGAAGCTCTTTTGACGTACATTGATGAGTAGAAACCTTTATCACTTCCGAAACATCTTCACCATGCACTACCACTTCTGAAACATCTTCACCATGCACTTTCTGGTAGAAATGTTAGGATTCAGGACCCATTATCTTCAATGGCATATTATCACAAGAATGCTTGAGATGAGAGATACCCAGATTATGCCCTGAAAAGATACAAACTAGTGGTTCTTTCAGTGACCTATCCCTAGCCAGTTTCTCAACAATAGCTTTCACCTTTTTCTCAGGAAGACTAATTTGAGTGGCTTCCATCTTTATATGAAACCCTCCTTGCTTGAGATGAGAGATACCCAGATTATGCCCTGAAAAGATACAAACTGGTGGTTCTTTCAGTGAACTATCCCTAGCCAGTTTCTCAACAATAGCTTTCACCTTTTTCTCAGGAAGACTAATTTGAGTGGCTTCCATCTGTATATGAAACCATCCTTTTTCTTTTTCATGAATAGAAGATTTTGATATCATGAAATAGAAGATTTTGATATCATTGGGGATGGATTGTTTGTTGTGACAAGTCCCATCAGAAGTTTTCAAAATGGTCATAGATTTTGGGTATACTATGCCCACATGATGGATTTTGTTCAATAACACAATGCTTGACCTGCACAACATAAACCCTGTTTGTTAATAATATCTGGAGCATTAAAAAACACATTTTCCTTCACAATGAAGGAACATACAAACCCTCAAATTGAATATATCCTTCAAAATGAAGGAACATATCAACCCTCAAAATTGAAAATATCCATGTTTACTAGTAGTGGAAAGACTGCACTGCAAGGAATAAGTTGAAAGACATATAAACCCTCAAAATTGAAAATATCCATGTATACAAGTAGTGGAAAGACAGAACTGTAAGGAATTAATTGAAAGACAGTCCAATCATTCTTGGGAGGGCCATCATAATAGCATTTTTATCGACCAATGAACTATAATACTATGATAGATGACTTAATAAGTATGCAGTAAATTTTCACGAGGACAACAATTGAAAAGCAAGGGAGCCACCATTCAGAGCACAGACAGTTACAACCATGACATAAGCTTTGCATGAATCTTCACAATGAGAACACAATTTCCTAAGAGAACTAAACAGGTAACACATGCACTCAGCGGTTCACTTACCTCTTGTCTGCTCCACTTGCAACTTGTATTTCATGCCTTAATCTCCACTTAAAAACAGATCCCAATCTCCATTGTATAAGTATAACGAGGAAAATAATAGCTCTACTTTTTTGCAATCCACGTTATCTGATAGGAATGGTCATAGATTTTGGGTATACTATGCCCACATGATGGATTTTGTTCAATAGCACAATGCCTGAACTACACAACATAAACCCCATTTGTTAATTATATCTGGAGCATTAAAAAAACACATTTTCATTCACAACGAAGCAACATATAAACCCTCAAAATTGAAAATATCCATGTTTACGAGTAGTGGAAAGACTCAACTGTAAGGAATAAGTTGAAAGACAGTTCAATCATTCCTGGGAGCGCCATCATAACAGCATTTTTATCGACCAGTGAACTCTAATACTATGACAGATGACTTAATAAGTATGGAGTAAATTTGCATGAGGACAACAACCGACAACCAGGGGAGCCAAACATTCAGAGCATAGACAGTTACAACCATAACACGAGCTTTGCATTAATCTGCACAATCAGAACACAATGTCCTAAGAACATTGAGGTCAAAGATGATGCTCTTGTGCAAAGATGCCTTTCATGAAAGGATTCCATTAGTAAGGTCATTCAAGGTCATCCTTATCATTTCATCCTCTATGACGACCCACACCAATTGTTGCCAATTCATCACATATCTATGTGATCTTGGTCAGATAATTGGTCACGGTATCTAATCTAGTCACCTTGTTGTTCTTGAGTTTCTCTCTCAACACCATTTTTCCGTTTGCGTTATAACTCTAATAAAGCTTCATCAGAGCCTCCCACATCTCCCTTGTCTTCTTCTCAAATAGGGGTGAGGAATCACATGATCCTTCACCACATCCAAGATAATTCTCCTAGATTTCACACCCTTTTGGTTATAGGTGGCCACTTTTGCAACATATGTCGGCAGGGTGAGTTTGGTGTTAGCAAACTCCCATATGCCATTCTCCACGATAATCAATGAAACCTTCACCTTCCCAGGGGTGAAATTAGATGCACTCTCCAACCTTTGTACACTAGGTTGATATGTGGCTCCCATACGTATTGTATGAGTACAACTACTCTATCGACTTCCTGCATTGTTATCACTATTGCTCCAGCCCGCCCACTGGTATGATCTCCCTCTAAGAGGTGACCACCCATCACTGCTCGTTGTATTGCAATCTGGCACCACGCTTATGCAACTCTCCACCCTTGTATCACACTTTTATAAACTTTGCACTCCTAACAGCGGCACCTCTGAGACTTCTGTCAATCCATGCACCTGAAGGAGGGTTGACTTGCACATCTTCTCATGGGGTTGAGTAGTCCACATATCTCTTGTCTAATTTGATAGAATAACTTTTCTAGATGGGCACATTCGAGGATGCAATTGTTACTACTATTTGGGATATTTGACATGGTTTACCATCAAACCAAGGAGGCCATGCTCACAAATGCAAAAACAAAGATCCATAGAACTGGAAAAAAAAAAAAGAAGAAACTTACCCTCTACCGCAAAAGATAACTCAGCCTCTATGCCATTGCTCTACCTTTGATATAGTGCACCACATCTCTCTCACATAGAGATATTAAGTCGTTTCATCGGTGTTCCTCCCCCTTCCTTAACCTTCATTGCATTTAAATTTAAACAAATGAGATAATTATGAAGCCATAAATGAGTTAAATTAACAAGGAAAAATTTGTATACTAGTAAACAAGTAAATTCCTTAATACATACCTCCATTGCCTTAGCCCACACTTTTGGAGCTAAACCAACAACATAGGTTGAAATGACTAGTTTATTTACTCCACCCTCACCCCAAACCCACATTAGAAAAAAAAAACAAACAAACAAACAAAGAAGTAAAAGAAAATAGAAAGAAGACCAGTTAAGAAAAATAAATTATCAAACCACAAATTAGCATGGCCATGCTCACAAATGTGAAAGAAAAATTTAATAGTAGAAAAGAATCACAACAGAAAACAATAAAACTAATAAAAAGGAAACAAGAAAGGAAAAACATCTGATGAAGACACCAATTTGCAACCCCAAAATGCGTCGATGGCCAACAAAGGACAATCTGCACACCAAAAATACGAGTAATATTATAAAAATATCGAAATATCTTACAAAAAATCTTAATTAGAGACCAATAATATTATGAGTAACCTTATGCACTAGAAATAAAACCTAAATCATTAAGAGGGAAGAGAACTATTGTATTTGAAATGAGAAGGATTTCATAACAAATCATATACAAATTTTGCGTCAAAAGAGAACTCCCCGATCTGTCTTGGCTGATTTGGATCTCCCTTGCTAGGTTCCTCAGACCTAGCACACTTGAATGGTAGTCCTTCTCCACTCAATTACTGAAATCTCCTTTCAAGCCTTGTGTTCGCCATTGTTGTGTCTTGTCCTCTCCTTAGCTCTTCTTTTATAAGCTTGAGCTGTCAACTGAATCCACAACCCTAATCTCCAAAGTGATTGACAGTTGAAATTTGATCTCATCTCACCTAAGATCGATAGTTGACATTCATCTAATTCCACTATTTGAAAAGAACCTTTGCATTTCATTAGATTAAAATCACTCTTATCTTATGAAAAAAATGACTTTAAATATTAAAGTAATTGCTAAGGTCTAAAGGGTGTATTAGGTCGCTTTTGCATGCCCAAACACTTAGGCCTATGCAGAAATACCTGCCCAAGCTACAAACGTCAACAAGGAGGAGATCACTCTATGTTAGAGGTCTTAGGAGATCACTCTATGTTAGAGGTCTTGGTGCAATCATGAAGAAGATGCTCCACCTTTGTTTCCTCATATTGACTTTATCTAG
Source organism: Pinus tabuliformis (assembly GCA_031772625.1). Lineage (NCBI taxonomy): Eukaryota > Viridiplantae > Streptophyta > Pinopsida > Pinales > Pinaceae > Pinus > Pinus tabuliformis. The sequence continues at coordinate 860,696,089 of CM062810.1, read as the reverse complement.
GGCATTGTTCTTGAACAAGAAGTCACATCAACATTTTGGGATTGTCCCATATCAAGCTCCGTAAGGGAAGTTTCCTTAACACAATAGATATGAATCAACTTTGGCCTTTCTTTCATTTTTATTAAAAGTGAGTAAATCCTTTTCCATAAGAACATTTTCAAGTAGAATTTGATATCAACAATTATGAATGGGACAACAAGCATGGCAGCTTATTTGAAAGGTTAATTCAAAATAGAACTTTGATTAAAAACAAGACTAAAGGAAAAAAAACAAAACAAGTTCAAGAAAGCTAACCTATGTAGGAGAAATCCTTGTCTAAGGAGAACAACCCTATTTATATATTTATAACTTTAGGGGTTTGGCCCTAAAGTGATGATAGCAAAAAAGGTATCAAAAGGGGGAAGGGTTCATTTATAAATGCATTCACGTAGGTTGGCCTATCTCTGAATTTGAAAGGGGCACTGGATTGGTAAATCATTTATATAGGACAACTTAATAGCATCATTACTCATTACTCTTCTTGATAGAGGCCTTTTAAGTGGTTCCTAGTTCAAATTTTAGTGTTTTTTTGGGTGTCATACTATTCACAAACTTGCAAGTTGTTTCACCTTCAAACAACAAATGGAAAACATGAAAACATGTCCCTAATTACACACAGAGCTCAAGGCAGTTGGTTTTAGTATCCAAGCTAACACCAATCTGCCACTATTTTAGGGTTGTAAGCCTATCATTATGGGTCTAGAATATTTCTCTAGGTCTGCAATTCAACCTTGTTTTCTAGAAAGATTAAAAAGAAATATTTTTTCATGGATCACCTCAATGAGAAGTTTTGGGTCATTATGGAATTGGAATCTACAGAAATAACATAAAAAGGAAACCATAAGAGGGTTACAGTACCCCAAACGTCCATATTTTGAGATATGTCATAGTTGATAGTCAAGGAGCCGTGTTGTAAGGAACTTTCAAAAATTCTAAAGGTATTACCTACAAGTCCTACATCATCTCAAATGCAAAATATTCAAGGCAAGAACAAAGAACTATAGCAAAACAAAAGCAAAATTCAATTAGACATTGCCAAAAAAGCAAGCCAGTCACAGCAAAAAGATGTCCATGAATTTAATTTGGCCCTGCTTGAATTCATAACTTTGAAAGGTCGGCCCTGATCTATTTTGAGATCTAAAGAATAAATGAAAGGTTAAGAGGGGCTTATTTGTCATAAGCTTATGTTGAGAGCTTTGACAGTGGATGCGCCCATGAGCCTATTATAGTCATAGCACAAGAGATTATTTCAAAATGACATTCCTCTTAATATCAAACATATAACTCTGCTAAAGGATGCAACACTAATCCACCATTGTAGCACCCTACAACAATATTATTTATGCTATAGCTAGCCCTTGAACTAGTGAGGTTAGAGTTCTTGTATGGAGAACATAAAAATGTTTCTTATCATGCTACAGCAAAAAATTTGATCCACATTAGGCGCCTGTAGCATTAGTTTAATCTTCCACGAGTAACCAGCATAATAAGTGATAGCCTAGGCAATACTTCTTCAAAGAAGAAGAAGATCAACCTATTTGAGGTGATTAAAGGTGCTTAAAAGATAAAAGTTTAGCATACCTTACCCACATATTTGAAAGCCAATAGCTAGTTTGGGGAAGATGGGTTCAGAGTGCAAAGTTTATGCACATTGTTTACGATTATTAAGGGCACTTATTTTGGCATTTGCACTTGGCACGATGTATTTAGTTACAACTTGATATGGGCCACCATTTACTATACTGATGCAGGGGCATCTGACCCCCTTAATCAAAATTGCAAATTTTGAGCGGAGAAGAGGAGGACGTGGACCATCGGAGCAACACAAGGGACAAATCTATTAAAACAGAGTAATTTGATGGATTTAATTAAATATGCCATGTATTCATATATATCCATATAGCGAGCTGTAGAGAGATTTAAGGCTTGTTGAGATATTTGTGAGAGGAAATCAAGGAGTGGATTTGATTAGATCCTTCCACTGATCTGATCCAATATTTCTTATATATATATGAACCTGCTTAGACAGAGGAAGATAGAGGGTGACAATATAATTTGTGTAACCCTGAGTGGTAAAAATGTAACCGAAAGGAGAGCTTGTTTCTAAGGCTGAAACGCCTTAGCTTGTAATCATACTGTGTATAATATAAAGTGTGTTTCAGTGTTGATATTGTACGCCTGTGTGTGTATTTTATAGATAATTGAATGTTTCAATATTATCAGATTTCTGATCGACCATCGATCACTACGAGGATCAATGGCGATCCATTGATAAATGAGTTAACCATTATGGAGTTATGTCGTGTGTTAAACGAAGTATGGCAGAGAACCGTCTTTTAACACAAAAGTCCATCGAAGGCGAGCGAGATCAGGTTAAGAGGAAATAGATGATAATGCACAGGATCCGTTGGATTTGGAAGATCAACGGTCCAAATCCAATCTCGATGAGCGATCACACTTTATCGCATCAGCGGAAACCTTCTAGAGTTATCGGAACTAGCCCTTGAAACAGTGCGATTGCAATCTTGCGATTAATCGTCAACTGTCAAATCGAGAGTCAGGATCGACGGTTGCGATCTAATCGCTAATCGCAAATCGGAGAGGCATGGCGATTGCGATGATGTGATAGATCATGGACCGTCAAATCGAGAGTCAGCATCGACGGTCGCGATCTAATCGCTGATCGCAAATCGGAGAGGCACGGCGATTGCGATGATGCAATAGATCATGGACCGTCGAATCGAGATTTAGGATCGACGGTAGCGATCTAATCGCTAATCGCAAATCGGAGAGGCAAGCACAGCGGATAGTGGGAATACCGATTGCCGATGGGCGATACACTGATAGCCGATGAGTCAAAAGGAGATCGGAGGACGCCACAAAAGTGGCTTTAATGAATGGACTCGACAATTATAGATGCAGGTGAAATCTTTTTGAAGTCCGGCCATGCTTTTGACTGTGGGTTTTCCATGTATTTCCAGTGCATTTCGATAGTGTTGAAGTCCCAGGTTTTTAAGGTAAACACATCAGTTAACGCTTCCGATAATGAAATGGGCTCATAACCCATAGGTCCCAGGATCGAATTATGGTAACTGGAGGCGAAATTGGTGTACCCCAATTTCTTACACCATCATGGGAATATGGGTTCACAGTGCAAAGTTTATGCACATTGTTTATGATTATTAAGGGCACTTATTTTGGCATTTGCACTTGGCACGATGTATTTAGTTACAACTTGATATGGGCCACCATTTACTATACATTGTTCAATAGAAAAGGATTATTTGCGAACAATCCCACATTCACCTGAAGATTGTCCATTTGGGGGTTTGAGTGACTTACATATCCATGCATCTGAAGGAGGGTTGACTTCCACATCTTCTCATGGGGAGTTGTCGACATATCTTTGTCTAATTTGAGTGAATAACTTTTCTAGAGGGGCACATTTGAGGATGCAATTGTTACTACTATTTGGGACTATTTGGTATATTTGACTTGGTTTACCATCAAACAAAGGAGTCCATACTCACAAATGCAAAAACAAAGATCCATAGTAGTGGAAAAACAAAAGAAGAAACTGACCCTCTATCACAAAAGTTAACTCACCCTCGATGTCATTGCCTCTACCTTCCTTATAGTGCCCCACATCTCTCTCACACAGAGATATTCAATCATTTCATCAATGCTTCTCCACCTTCATTAACTTACATTGCATTTGAATTTAAACAAATGAGATAATTATGAAGCAACAAATGAGTTAAATTAAAACAAGGATAAGATTATATACTAGTAAACAAGTAAATTTCTTAATGCATACCTTCATTGCCTTTGCCCACTACACTTTTAGGACTAAACCTACAACATAGGTTGTAAGGACTTGTTTAATTGTTCCATCCTCACCCTCAAACGCAAAAAAAAAAGAATTAAAAAAAAATTAAGTAAAAAAAACAATAGAAGAGAGCATATAAGGAAAAAAAATCTCAAACTACAAATTAGCATCGCCATGCTCACAAATGTGAAAGAAAAATAAACGTAAAGAGTATAAAAAAAATCACAAATGTAGCAAAAAAAACAACAAAACTAATAAAAATAAAACAAGAAAAGAGAAACAAACAGGTGGAGACAACATTCTGCAACCCCAAAATGCATCGATGGCCAACAAATGACACCCTGCACACCAAAAATATGAGTAATATTAAATACACACAAAATGTTGTGAGTAACATGAAAAAAATATCAAAATATCTTATGAGAAATCTTAATTAGAGACCAACAATATTATAAGTAACCTTATGCACTAGAAATCAAACCTAAATCATTAAGAGGGAAAAGAACTATTGTATTTGAAATGAGGAATTCATAACAAATCATACACAAATTTTGCACCAAAAAAGAACTGACCTCTACCTTTGTCTTTACCTTTACACTACTATAATCTCTCCCATAAGGATATTTTAGTAGTTTCAAAATTGATTCTTCACATCCATTATCTACATTGCATTGCACTCAATGATAGATTATGAAAAAAATACTAAATACACACAAAATGTTGTGAGATATTATGAATATTTTATGCACTAGAAAGTACATCTTATGTAAAGACTAAAAACATAAACCCTAAATAGATAAGTAGGGATGATCATAAACCCTAAGTAGATAAGTAGGGATGATCATATATAGGTAAATAGTGGATCATATATGAACATTTGCACCAAAAGAAAACTCACATGTATCTTTGCCTCTGCCTTTGCATTCTATCGCAATGTCTTACTCACAAATAGATTTCAACACTTTATTTAGTGATTTTCCACATTACATTACCTGCATTACAATGTGGTCAATAATTAGATAGATGACAAATAATGTAAGATGCCTTGAATTTAAATACACACAAATGGAACCATACATATCACCTCAATCTTCGCCTTCACCCACTATGCTTGTGTAATCATGGGTTGTTTGGACCTACCTTAAGTTCTCGCACAATGTTAGACACTTTACATATATTATGAGAAATCATAAACCAAAACAAAATGTCTTATGAGTAATATTATGCAAAAGTACATCTTATGTAATGACCAAAAATCAATAATTCCTCAACAAGGAAGGGGGAAGGAGAACCATTGTATTGAAACGAGAAGATATCCATGTCGAAACCAAAAGAGAACACACTTTTTTCCTTTGTTCTCCTGCACATTTGCAAGTCTCTCTCATACAAAAAAAATTCCATAGTTTAATCGATACCCCAACACTTTCCTTTACCCACATTTGTATAATGCTAATTATATAAATAAATCTCAAATAATATAATATGCATCTAATTTCAACATGAGTTTTGCAACAAAATATAACTCACCCTCTATCTTTGCTTCTGACTTTCCTATGGTGACTCACATCTCTCATGTGGATTTCTTATAGTAATTTCATGAGTGTTCCTTCACCTTTCTTAATTTGTATCGCATCTACATTTCAACAAACACACATGATACAATGATGAAGCAACATATGAGTTAAATACAAATGGACATAAAACCATATAATTATTTCGTAACAAACAAGTAAGTTCCCCATATATACCTTGTTCATCTTTAAACATAAAGAAGCAAATCCCCACATGCATACCTCATTCACCTTTGCTCATTACACTTGTGGACTATGGATCATCCCTAAACCCACACTATTCAACCGAAAAGAAAATGTGAACAAAAGAAAATTATATTTAACACACACACGCACATTGAAAAAAAAATATCGATCCATAAATTAGCATGGCCATGCTCACAAATACAAAGATATAACATGTTCTAGAAAAAAATATAAGCAACAATAAAAAATAACAAAAAAAATAAAAATAAGACATAAAAAGACAAATAAGAAATAGACTCTACTATAACTACAAAAATCATCCATCGCTAACCAAGGGCACCCTGCGCATCAAAACACAAATAAATATTAAATAGACTAGAAATATTCGAAGAAATACTAAATATACATCAAATATTGTAAGAAATAATAAAGACAGATCAAAATATCTTATGAGAAATCTTAATGGAGACCGAAAATCTTATAAGTAATCTTATTCAGTAGAAAATACATCTTATGCAAACACCAAATATCATAAACACTAAATAAGTAGGGAGGAGATCCAAAGTATTTGCAATAAGAAATATTACATAGCAGAGCATAAATGGATTTTGATTTTGCATCAAAAAGAGAACTGACCTCAACCTTTGCCTTTGCACTCTACTCAATTCCTCTCTCATTAAAATGTTTCGGTAGTTCTTCATGAATCTTCCACAATCCTTTACCTACGTTGCATTGCATTTAATAATTAAATAAATGATTAATATGTGAGATGGCTCAAATTTAAACAAGAACACATATGGGACCATACATATATATTGTTGCAACATAGGTTTCCATACCAAAGCATGCATGGGTTTACACCAAATAGCCAAATAGGAACCAACAATAGTAAAAAAACAACAAAACTAACAAAAGAAAACAAGTAAACCCCAAAATGTGTTAAACCAACCAAGGCACCATACACGCCAAAAAAAAATAATATTAGTAATATTAAATATACACAAAATGTTTTAAGAAACATGAAACAAATATCAAAACATTTTATGAAAAATCTTACTTAGAGACCAACAATATTATGACATTTCCAAGCAAAATTTGATACCAACAGTAGTTATGAATGGGATGACAGTTATGAATGGGAAAACAAGCATGGCAACTTATTTGAAAGGTTAATTCAAAATTGAACTCCGACTAAAAACAAGACTAAAGAAAAAAAAAAGTTCAAGAAAGCCAACCCATGTAGGAGAAATACTTGTGCGGATAGACAGTTATGAATGGGAAAACAAGCATGGCAACTTATTTGAAAGGTTAATTTAAAATTGAACTCCGATTAAAAACAAGACTACAGAAAGAAAAAAAAAAAAAAAAAAAAAAAATGTTCAAGAAAGCCAACCTATGTAGGAGAAATACTTGTGCGAGTAGATTGACCATATTTATATAGTCATAATTTTAGGTGGTTGGCTGTAAAATCATGTTAGCAAAAAATAGTATAAAATGGAGGAAGGGTTCATTTATAAATGCATTCATGTAGGGTTCATTTATACATGACAACCAAATGGCATTATTACTCTTCTTGATAGCGTCATTTTCTATGGTTCCTAGTTCAAATTTGTGTTGTTTTGAGTGTCATACTTACTATGCACAAACTTGCAAGTTGTCTCACCTTTAACAACAAATGGAAAGGATTAAGCATGCCCCTAATAACACACAAAGTTCAAGGGAGTTAGTTTTAGTAGGCAAGGTAATAATTTGGAATTCTTATCAACACCAATCTCCCATTATTTGAGGGTTGTAGACCTACCATTGTGGATTTGGAATATTTCTCTAAGCCTACAATTCAAGCTTGTTTTCGAGGAAGATAAAATAAAGAAACGTTTTGTTCATGCATCAACTTAGTGCAAGTTTTGGGTTGTTATGGAATTGGGATCTACAAAAATAACATTAAAAATAAACCATAAGATGCTTATAGTAAATGAGATATGTCACATTTGACAGTCGAAGAACAATGTTGCAAGTAACTTTCAAAAATTCTAAAGGTGTTACCCCAAATCATCTCAAATGCAAAAAAATCAAGGCAAGAACAAACACATTGCAAAACAAAAGAAAATTTCAATAAGGCACTGAAAAGCAAGATATTCCCAGCAAAAAACGTCCATGAATTTATGCTGGCCCTGCTTGTAATCATAACTTTGAAAGGTCAACCCTAATCTATTCTGAGCTTTAAGAATAAATGAAAGGTTAAGATGGGCTTATTTGTGGTAAACATATGTTGAGGGATTTTGGATAGTGGAAGTGCCCATGAGCCTATTATAGTCATAGGGCAAGAGATTATTTCAAAATGGCATTCATCTTGATATCAAACATCTAAGGCTGCTAGAGGATGCAACAATATATAGAGGAATCCATAGTTGTAACACCCTACAACAGTTTTGTTTATGCTATAGTTAGCCCTTGAATTGGTATGCTTATGATTCCATTTTGAAATCTGCTTTTTCCAAGCCAACCCTATATGCATTAGCACTTGAAACGAAGGTTACAAATCTTGTACATGAGAATGTAAAAATGTTTCTTATCATGCTACACCAATAAATATGATCTGCGTTAAGCACCTATAGCATTAGTTTATCTTCCAATAGCAACCAACATAATCACTGATAGCCTTCATGCTACACCAATAAATATGATCTACATTAAGCACCTGTAGCATTAGTTTAATCTTCCAATAGCAACCAACATAATAAGTGATAGCCTAGGCAGTACCTCTTCATAGAAACAATATCAACCTATTTGAGGAGATTAAACATGTTTAAAATACAAACATCTAGCCTAACTTACACACAGATTTGTTCATAGAAACAAGATCAACCTATTTGAGGAGATTAAAGGTGTTTGAAATACAAATGTCTAGCCTACCTTACACACAGATTTGAAAACCAGCGGCTAGTTTTGGCACAAATTTGAGGAGAATAAAGGTGTTTAATAGACACACCAACATACAGGTTCGCATACCTTACCCATGCGATTTGAAAAACAGCAGCTATTATGGGGCAGATGGATTCATGGTACAAAGCTTTTGCACATTGTTTATGTTGATTAAGGGCACCTATTTTGGCATTTGCATATGGCACATTATATTTAGTTACAACATGATATGGTCCATCATATATTGTATATTGTTCACTAGAAAAGGATTATTTGCACATGATCCCATACATTCACTTGAAGATTGTCCATTTGGGGGCTTGAGTGACTTACATATACATGCATGTGAAGGAGGGTTGACTTGCACATCTTCTCGTGGGGAGAAATTGTCCACATATCTTGTATATTTTGATTGAATAACTCTTCTAGAGGGGTAGAGGGGCACATTTGAGGATGAAGTTGTTAATACTATTTGAGATATTTGACTTGGTTTACCATTAAACATAGGAAGCCATGCTCACAAAAGAAAAAACAAAGATCGATAGTAGTCGAATTACCAAAACAAAAGAACAAACTCACCCTTTATCACCCTCAATGCCATTGCCTCTACATTTGCTATAGTGCCTGACATCTCTCTCACACAGAGAAATTTAGCCGTTTCATCAATGCTCCTCCACTTTACTTAACCTACATTGCATTTAAATTTAAACACATGAGATCTATAGTAGTGGAAATACAAAAACAAAAGAACAAACTCACCCTTTATCACCCTCGATGTCATTCTACATTTGCTATAGTGCCCCACATCTCTCTGAAGCGGAGAAATTCAGTCGTTTCATCAATGCTCCTCCACTTTCCTTAACCTACATTGCATTTAAATTTAAACACATGAGATAATTATGAAGCGACAAATAAGTTAAATTAAAACAAGGATAAAATTATATACTAGTAAACAAGAAAATACTTCAGTACATACCTGCATTGCCTTTTTCCACTACACTTTTGGATCTAAACCTAAGTTGCACGAAACGGGTACGAGTTTCCGAAACGGGAAGCGATACGAAACACGACCTCCCCAAATTTTGGAAACGGGGAAACGCGAATATATATATATATATATAAGTATTTAAATATATATGTGTGTGTGTGTGTGTGTGTGTGTGCAATCATAAAGCATAAATGATACATTATAATTTATTACACTTAAACATTAAGATTTAATTTACATCACATTTACTCATGAATGATCACATAATGAAAATAAAAATATCGGAATATCCAAAAGAAACCTTTATTAGATATCCAAATCTCAAAATCAGCCTTTATTTATATTAATAAATGAGGCTGCAAGTACAATAAAGACTATAAGGCTGCAAGAGAGAGATCCAAATCAGGATTTTCTACATCCACATCCCATTCTTTAGAAGGACCACTGTTGTATTGGGAGTCTCCTCCTACATAGTCGAATGACCTTAGTGCTCTTGATTAAATACACGTTTCATACCCTAGTACCCTACATGATTTTGATCATTGGGAGTTTCCCCTGCATAGAGGGCTTGGTTCTCTTGATTAAATAGAAGTTCCATACCCTAGTACATGATAAAATCCAATGGAAACATTGCAACCCCCTCAATCCTGAAATCCTGAAAAACAAATAAGTCTGCTGGATTTTGAGTGAGATCTAAAATTCTACTTTCTCCATATGAAATCCAATGAGGGCGAAACCACTCTCAAACATCCTGAGTCATTTCATGGTAATGTTAAAAATTTAAGTAAAAGGATGAAAATGAAAAATAAAGGAGAATATCACTTTTACTTTAAGAATTTAACATTACCATGAACTGCATGTCAACACTAGGGCAAAAATTCACTTTTATAACTTTAGACACACATCTAGAACATCCTGGAAACCCTAAAAAAATTTAGAAACAAATTTAAAAAAAAAATTAAAAAACAAATGTTTTTTTTGGGGAAACGTGGCCCGTACGGCCTGGAAACGCGTTTCCGGCCGTACGGCCACGTTTCCGTTTCGGGAAACGTGGCCGTACGGCTAGAAACGCGTTTCCAGGCCGTACGGTACGGGGAAACGCGTTTCGTTTCGTTTCCCCTGGCGAAACGCCCCCTAGGGCCACGTTTCCTGCAACTTAGATCTAAACCCACAACATAGGTTGTAATGACTTGTTTAATTGCTCCCCCCTCACCCCAAACCCAAAAAAAGAGAACAAAAGTAAGAAAAATAAAAGAGAGGACATATAACAAAAAAAAATACGAAACCACAAATTAGCATGGCCATGCTCAGACACCAATATAAACATAAGGGTAAAACAAATCACAATAGAAAAAAAATAAAACTAACGAAAAGAAAACAAGAAAAGAGAAACAACAAATGAAGGCACCTATCCACAACCCCAAAATGTGTCGATACCCAACCAAAGACACCCTGCACACCAGAAATATGAGTAATATTAAATACACACAAAATGCTCTAGTAACCTGGAAAAAAATATCAAAATATATTATGAGAAATATTAATTTGAAAACAAAAATATTATGAGTAACCTTATGCACTAAAAATCAAACCTAAATCATTCAAAAGGAGGAGAATTGTTATATTTGAAATAAAAAATTTTCATAACAAATCATACACATATTTTGCACCAAAAAAGAACTCACCTCTACCTCTTTACCTTCACACTCTACTACAATATCTCTCCCATAAAGATATTTCCATAGTTTCATTAGTGACTCTTCAAATTCCATTGTCTGCATTGCATTGCATTGCACTCAGTAAGACATTACAAAAAATACTATATACACACAAAATGTTGTGATATATTATGAATAATCGTATGCACTAGAAAGTACATCTTTTGCAAAAACTAAAAATCATAAATCCTAAATGGATGAGGGATGATCTTATAGAGATAAATAGGTAAATAGTAGATCATATATGGGTATTTGCACCAAAAGAAAACTCACATGTGCATTTGCCTATTCCTTTGCTCTCTACTGCAGGCTCTTCCTCGCAAATACATTTTAACAATTTAGTTGGTGATTCTCCACGTTACATTACCTACATTACAATATGGCCAGTGATTGGATTAATGATAAATAATGTCAGATGCGTAGAATTTAAATACACACAGATGGAACTATACATATCACCTCAATCTTCGCCTTTACCGTCTGTGCTTGTATAAACATGGGTTGTTAAAAACTACCTTAATTTCTCACACAATGTACCAAACAAACACTTATATATATTATAAGAAATCATAAGCCAAAACAAAATGTCTTGTGAAAAATATTATGCCAAATTACATCTTATGTAATGACTAAAAAACATATTTTCTCAACAAGGAATAGGGAAGGAGAACCATTGTATTGAAATGAGAAGATATCCAAGTTGAAACCAAAAGAGAACGCATTTTTCCCCTTGTTCTCCTACACATTAGCAAGTCTCTCCAATACAAAAACATTTCTGAACTTTTATCAATACTCCACCACCTTCCTTTACCCACATTTGCATACCACACAATATCTAAATATATCTCAAATAATATAATATGCATCTATTTTAACATGAGTCTTGCAACAACATATAGTGCAAGGATACCTTTGATATGGTGCTCACATCTCTCTCACGCAAAGAAAATAGTGATTTCACCAGTGTTTTGTCTTAACCTACATTTCATCTACATTTCAACAAACACGCATGATATAATGATAAAGAAACAAATGAATTAAATAAGATTGGACATAGCACCATATAATTTAATAACAAACAAGTAAGCCCATCCATACATACCTTGTTTGACCTTATGCATAAACAAGCAAATTCCCCCATAGATACCTCCTTCGCCTTTGCCCATTACACTTGTGGATAATTATGTAGTAACAAACAAGTAACCCATCCATACATACCTTGTTTGCCTTTATGCATAAACAAGCAAATTCCCCCATAGATACCTCCTTCGCCTTTATCCATTACACTTGTGGATAATTATGTAGTAACAAAAAAGTAAAGCCCCCATACATACCTTGTTTGCCTTTATGCATAAACAAGCAAATTCCCTCATACATACCTCTTTCGCCTTTGCCCATTACACTTGTGGACTTTAGATCATCCCTAAATCCACACTATTGAACCAAAAAGAAAATGTGAACCAAAAAAAACACAAGATAAAAATGTCAAACCATAAATTAGCATGGCCATGCTCACAAAAACAAAGATATAATAGTAAGCCCATCCATACATACCTTGTTTGCCTTTATGCATAAACAAGCAAATTCCCCCATAGATACCTCCTCTGCCTTTGCCCATTACACTTGTGGATAATTATGTAGTAACAAACAAGTAAGCCCATCCATACATACCTTGTTTGCCTTTATGCATAAACAAGCAAATTCCCCCATAGATACCTCGTTCGCCTTTGCCCATCACACTTGTGGATAATTATGTAGTAACAAACAAGTAAGCCCATCCATACATACCTTGTTTTCCTTTATGCATAAACAAGCAAATTCCCCCATAGATACCTCCTTCGCCTTTGCCCTTTACACTTGTGGACTTTGGATCATCCCTAAACCCACATTATTGAACCAAAAAGAAAAAGTGAACCAAAATGAATGATACAAAACACACACAAGATAAAAATGTCGAACCATAAATTAGCATGGCCTTGCTCACACATACAAAGATATAATAGTCACAGCGTGAAAAAAAAAAAAAAAAATAGAACAAGAATAGAAACAAAATATATATAACCAACCATACAAAATAACAAAAAATAAAATAAAAAGGCAAATAAGAAATAAATTACAAAATAACAAAAAATAAAATAAAAAGACAAATAAGAAATAAACTCTGCACTATAACTGCGAAAAATGTCCATGGCCAACCAAAGGCACCCCGCACATGAATAAATAAACAAATATTAATAGAGATTAGAAAATATTCTGAGAAATATTAAATACATATCAAATATTGTGAGAAATATTAAACAAAGATCAAAATATCTTATGAGAAATATTAATGGAGACATTCCTTTACCTATATTGCATTGCATTCAATGATTAAGCAAATGATTAATAATTTAAGATTGTTCAAATTTAAACAAAACAAATATGGGACCATACATATAATAGCAAAAAAAAAATAACAAAACTAACAAAGGGAAAACAAGAGAAACAATAGATAGAGACACTAATTTGCAACCCAAAAATGCATTGATGGCCAACAAAGTAATATTAAATACACACAAAGTGTTCTAAGAAATACAACAAATATCAAAACATTTTATGAAAAATCTTAATTAGAGACCAACTATATTATGTTATGCACTAAAAAGTAAAAATTATGCAAATTGTAAAATCATCAACCCCAAATAGATAAATAGCGAGAACTATTGTATTTAAAATGAGAAATATTTCTTAACAAATCATAAACAAATTTTGTACCAAAAAGGAACTCACCTCTACATCTTTATATGCCTTTCCACTCTACAAAAATCGCTCTCTCATAACAATATTTTAGTAGTTTCGTTAGTGATCCTCCACATTCGATTATATGCATCATATTGCACTCAATAAAACATTTTGAAAAATATTAAATAACACTAAAAATCATTGATCCTAGCTAGATAAGGAGGGAGAATCATATATATGTAAATAGCCGAACATATGTGGATATTTGCACCCCAAAAAAACTCACCTCTACCTTTACAGTCTGCTACAGCCTCTCCCTCACAAGTATATTTCAGAAGTTTAGTTATTGATTTCTCCATGTTACATTTTCTGCTCTGCTACACCTCTCCCTCACAAGTATATTTTCAGAAGTTTAGTTACTGATTTCTCCATGTTACATTGTCTTCTTTACATCGTGGTCAATAATTAAATAAATGAGAAATAACGTAAGACACCTCAAATTTTGAACACACATATCACCTCAACCTCGTCTTTCATCCACTACACTGTGAAATCATGTGTTGTTAGGACCTACACTAATTTCCCACTCAATGTCCCAAATAGAAATCAAAATAGAGAATTTAATATATTATGAGAAATCATAAACAAAAATAGGAAGCCTTATGAATGATAATATGATAAAGCACATCTTATGTAATGACCAAAAATCATAATCAAGGAGAAGGAAGAACTATAGTATTGAAAGCAGAAAATATAAGTCAGAACCAAAAGAGAACACATTTTTTTCCTTTACAGTTTCCTACACCTCTACAAGTAAAACACATTTTTTTCCTTTACACTTTCGTACACATCTACAAGTATGTCACATAAACATTTTAGTAGCTTTATCAATGCTCTTCCACCTTAAGGCCTAAACTACATTTGCATAGCGCTCATTATATAAATAAACACATCTAATTTAAACATGAATCTTGCACCAAAAGATATCCCACCATCTATCTTTGCTTCGACCTTTGCTATGGTGCCTTCTATCTCTCTCATAGAAAGATGTTCACTAGTTTCACTAGTGGTCCTTCAATTTTTTTAATCTACATTGCATCTAAATTTCAATAAAATGTTTAGCAACAAATGAGTTAAATAAATATGGGCATGAAACCATATAATTGTGTAGTAACAAACAAAACCTTCCCCATACATACCTCCTTCATCTTTGCCCATAAAGAAGTAAATCCCCAATCATACCTCCTTTGCCTTTGCCCAATACATTTGTAAGCTATGCATCAATGTTAAACCCACATTATGGGTTGTTAAAGTCTTCTTCAATTTCTCATGCATTGAACCCAAAATAAAATGCGAATAAAAGAAAAATATAACAAAAGACATACAAGGAAAAAAATTATCAAACCACAAATTAGCATGGCCATGTTCACAAATACAAAAGATATAACAACATAAAAAAAAAAAAAAAAAAAAAACCATATGACCAACCATAGAAAAATGCAACAAAAATAACAAAAATAAAACATAAAAAGACAAATAAGAGGTAGACTTTGCACTGCAACTGCAAAAAGCATCCATGGTCAAACAAGGGCACCCTGCACATCAAAAAATAAATAATAAATAAGTGTTGAATAGAGATTAGAAAATATTATGAGAACTATTCAATATACATTAAATATTGTGAGAAATATGCAACAAAATTCCAAATATTTTATAAGAAATCTTAAAAACATAATGAAAATCTTATGAATAATCTTATGCACTAAAGTACAAGTAGATATTAAGCAAACACCAAAAATCATAATTCCTAAATAAGTAAGAAGGGGGAAGAACTATACTCTTTGGAATAAGAAAGATTAAATAGTAGATCATACATGGATTTCACACCAAAAGAAAACTGACCTCCACCTTTGCCTCTTCACTCTACTACAATATCTCTGTTATTTCAATAGCTTCATTAGTGATCCTCCACATTCCTTTACCTACATAGCATTAAAATCAATAATTAAACAAATGATTAATATTGTCAGATGAAGAAAATTTAAACAAAAACACATACGGGACCATCCATACATACCATCGCAACATAGATTTATATTGCAAAGCATACATCGGTTTTACACCAAATAGGAACCAACAACAAAACTTACAAAAAGAAAACAAGCAAAGAGAAATAATAGATACAGACACTTATCTGAAACCCTAAAATGTATCAATGGCCAACCATATCAAAAACGCTAAAACGTATCAATGGCCAACCAAGGACAGCCTGCACACCAAGGAAACTATTATGAGTAATATTAAATACACACAATGTTTTGAAAAACATGAAACAAATATCACATCTTCTGAATAATCTTAATTAGAGACTAACAATATTATTATTCTTATGTACTAGTAATGTTTTGAAAAACATGAAACAAATATCACATCTTATGAATAATCTTAATTAGAGACTAACAATATTATTATGCTTATGCACTAGAAAGTACACAAAATGTTTTGAAAACATGAAACAAATATCACATCTTATAAATAATCTTAATTAGAGACTAACAATATTATTATTCTTATGCACTAGTAATGTTTCGAAAAACATGAAACAAATATCACATCTTATGAATAATCTTAACTAGAGACTAACAATATTATTCTTATGCACTGGAAAGCACAACTTACGTAAACACTAAAAATCATCAACCCTAAATAGATAAAATGGGAGGAGAAATGTGGCATTTGAAATCAAAAGAATTTATTAACAAATCATACACAAATTTTGCACCAAAAAAGAGCACACCTCTACCTTTGTATCTACCTTTATATATGGATATTTGCACAAAAAGAAAACTCACCTCTACTTTTGCATATGCCTTTGCACTCTGCTACAACCTCTCCCTCACAAGTATATTTCAAAAGTTTAGTTAGTGATTTCTCCATGATACATTATCTGCTTTACATTGTGGTCAATAATTAGATAAATGACAAATAATGTAAGACACTATCATGTTCCTTTTTCTGGTTTCCATTATGGCATGATCAGGATGGAGTTCCAAGGATGGTGGCAGCTAGGTCACAAGAGTAAGTTTACTCTATCAGCAAGCCCAAGGGCTTATGGAGGGGCTTATGGGGTTTTGAAGAGTTTTATGGAGTCTGACAGCATTCGTTTGGCGCATTCCATCATCCGCACAGCTTGCATTTTGTTCTGTTGCATTTCGACAACTTTCGAAAATCGGACTATTATTGAGCTTAACTCACTTAATTATGCTTAAGGTGGCATTCTGGGAGGAATACATGACGGAATACCTTAGTGTAATAACTCATTGGAACTAGAATGAACAGATCTACAGGAAGAGGTGGTGGAAAATGAATTTCAATGGCCTGAGGAGGGATGGTGGTCGATTTACCATTTTTCCAAATTAAAAAGGTATTTTAATTAAATAAAAGGAGGGAAAAGGTACTAAGTGATTAAACTAATAATAAAATAAAGGCTTCTAGAGGAGTCCATGAGATCTATAAAAGAGGAGGAGGAGACCATTTGAGGACATCATGGATTGTTGATATTTTTTGTTGACAAGGTTTGGAGAACCTAGTTCCCAGCTTCTATAGCCCCAGGACAGAAACCCTCGAGTTTGTTGTTCGGTGTTGGATGAAAACTCAACACTCTTGAGGAGATTTCACCTAGAAATATCACGGTGCTACAATGGAGTTTTGGAAAGAGCAAGTTTGCAGTAGCAATAGCAGGTTTGCAACAGTCTTCTCACTAGGTCGTCTACATCATTACTAGGGGTCATACATCATTTTGGTCAAAGATCTATTTTTGGGGTTTGCTTTGCTTGCTTGGAAAGCCTAGGTTCCACTATTCCTTCATGTTGATGTACTTTTTCCAATGGATTAATAAATGGCTCACTTTTTCCAATGGATTAATAAATGGTTCAATGATATTATTGGCATTTATTTGTGTATCAGATCGCTAGTTGTGAGTCTATTTGTGATTATTTTGTTGTTCAAGTTCATTTCCGGTATCTACTCTTTAAATTTTATATTAGGGATATTACAATGGTATTAGAGCCTTGGCTCAGCCTATGGGTTTTTCAATTGAAGCTATTATTAAATGGTTTTGCCGAAGATGTCAAAAACCCTGTTCCTGCAGCAAAATAAGAATTTGTTAAAAGAGGCCCAACAAATTTTCTTATTAAATGTGCAAAAATTTTTAGTAAGATCGTTGCATGAATTAATAAAAATTTGTTAAAAGAAGCCCAATAACTTTTCTTATTAAATGTGCAACAAATTTCAGTGAGATTGTTGCATGAATATTAATTCTTGGACAAAATTTATTATATGGTGGCCAATAAAGTATAAAGACAAATTTTAATTTCTAATTGGGCCCGAGGAACTATTCTAAAGGGGTGGCCAAATTAAATTAGTGTGAGAAAATTATTGTGGGTCATGGAAAATTTTACGGGAGCCAAATGTTATTTGTTTGAATTGTTGATTTGGGTAAAAGGAATTCAAGCAAAATTTGTTCCCAAGTCCGAGTCTAATATTCAAGCTGCTGCATCACCGTGAGCACCTCTTCCTTCAGATGAGTTATCTTGCTAAAATTTTGTCAGAGGGTCGTGGTTTATTTCTATAGTAGCGTTCATTCTCCCAATATGACAGAGATCTTGAGCAACTATATCAATTTGTGTTGATATATTGTTGATTGCCTGCATGAGATAGTTGGTTTATTTATGTAGTAGCGTTCATTTTCCCAACCACTATGACAGAGATCTTGAGCAACTATATCAATTTGTGTTGATCTATTGTTGATTGCCTGCATGAGATTGAAGTAGTTGAATCATCCTCCGAAGACTGAGATCCAAGTGTGATACCAGATCACGGTACCAAGGGTTATTTGTAGAGGCCAAAGTTTTATTATCGCACTGCAGGTTTAGTTATTTGAAAGGTGGCAAAGGTTTCAAGGAGACAACTGAAAGCCGAGAGATTTTTTCCATTGCAGATCGAGGACAGGATTCACGTGAAGCTTAAGCGTGAACAGAGCTCAACATTAACTCTGTCACCAGGGCGGATTTCTTCATAATAAAATGGAACGAGCTTCCTTAAACTTGTGACTGGGAGAACCATCGATTTCTGGGTTGTTTCGCTGCATTACAAAGACAAGATTACTTGCTATTTGGTGACCAGATTCATCAATTCTTGTGCTTGCTGTGGGACATTCTGGCTGGAAGTGATCATAGATTCCTAGATGAATGTCAACTGTGTTGAGGTAGGGCGTGTTGGGGCCACAAGTTACTTGTTAGATTGCTTGTTGAATGGAGGGTAAACGTTGTCCCTTGTAGCTCTGCTGGACATACCTAGAGTGTATGGTATGGTTCATGGGTATACGTGGTCTCTGCTGGAAAGCGTCCTAACTACTGGTGTATATTTGCTCTCATTTTGAAGACCCTTTCGTACTTCTAAAAGAAGTCAGGTTCCTCTATATGCTCAAATGATGTGCTTCCTTACTAAAGACTGATATTACTAAAGTTTATGTGCTAACTAGTTTACTTCAGCAGTAATATGAATCCATGCTCTATTGTCATCTTCAAAGTTCTGCACTTAGACAGTGAATATCAAGAATTCTAGTTTTTATTTCTTTATCATTGTGTGCCATATTTGAAGGAGAAAAATTAAATATACAACTACAGTAATGGATCTTGGAATTGTTTGACCCAAACATGCACATGAAATAATACTTCAAACTTAGTAAACAGTGTAAAAATTGGAAAATTTCTAGCCCAGAATTTATGGGTCTGAATTCCCTGTACATGTCATTTTATCAACATTATTGGAGGTGTTGTAGCAAGGAAGCTTAGTGATCAGAATTCTAATCAAATTCTTGAAGACCGAGTGGTTTTATATGAAGGTTTGGACGCCAAGTCACAGTTGGAAGGAAGTTTGATCTGTGGGTTAAAGACATATCTTGCACCTATAGCAGCTTCTCTTTTGAGGCCTGTAGCACCATATTGACAAGGGATGGGTTGGTTTTCATCATAAATTTGAAGGCCGAATTTATCAGACCAAACTTCCTTGGCAAGGAGTCAAGTACTTGTTTTTCCTGTGTTTGGGCTTGTTGTGCACATATCCTCCAGTTGAACGTTCACCGGTACCTTCCACTGGGATGTAGCAAAGGTTTAAGAAAGAGGAACGAGAGATCAATTGCCTAAAGTCTCCTATAGCAGAGGTATAGGAGAGGTTGTCAACCATTTTGAGGAAATGTCACTATATCTATAATAGGTTTCTCTATTGAGCTATTATAATGCATTCTCCTTTATCAGACTTGTTATTATGAGTAGGTAGCTTCTAGTTTGTTGTAATTCTGAATATTATATGCTATCAAAATTGATGATTTGAGTTTGGTCACACAAACACATCACCGTGCATTGATGCTTAAAGCAAACAAACAAAATAATACACCCATAGTAGCATGCTCACAACATGATTGACGGAATTTGCCTCTGAAAGAGTTCATTACTCAGAAAACCATGGCTTCATAATCACAAATGTTGTTGTCATCATTGGGATAAGCCACGGGAACTCCTAAACAAATTGAAAATATTGAATAATGCATAAGTTAGTTCCGTGAAATACCATGCATCCAAACAGAGCATCAGACCCTTATCTAGGAAGGTACATAATTTGCTCCAACGGAGGCATCCAAGGGACTTACAAAAAGTAAAGGAAGTGAGGAATTGGCTTTTTGTACTTGGGTCAGACTTAAATGCTGGAAAATCAGGAGATGACCTCACATTGGAAGAGATGGAATCCTAACATCGCAAGGTGGAGCAATCTGATTACAGTTTAAACTTTAAATTGGGCTCTGGAGCCAACTATGCTTGCATTGGTACAAGCCAGATTCTTGGAGCATCCAGGTGAGAGAATCAAGCTTATAAAATTGCCTCTTCTTTCAGCGATATTTTGAGGATAGTAGCACCCTTTCCTCCCTATGATGATGTCATCATGAAGAAGGCCTTTCAATTGATTGTTGAATATGATGTCATCATGAAGAAAGCCCTTCAATTGATTGTAGAATGTTATTCAAGGTTGCATGACACCCAGAGCTCAAACTTTGATAGAAGGTGTGTGATCCTAGACACTATGGCCAAAATCAGATCCTACGTAGTCATGCTTTATCTAGTGCAGGATGACCTGATCCTTCAAATGTGCCAATTCTTCTCCACCAACATCATAGAGCATCACCATGAGGTAAAAGCCAACATGCAAGATATCTTATCTTCATTACTAGTTGAAGGTGATGTCATTCACAAACAGTTGCGAACAAAATTGTTAGTCATTGGAGGAAGACAGAGGTTGTCCCACCAGATGCTTGTGAGCTAGCCAAAGGGGTGGTTGAGCAAAACTTGAGATTTTTCAGAAGGCAGCTAACCCAAGAGGAGTTGACGACGATGAAGGATACAAAGAGCCAAGCTTGTAGCAAGCATGAGCTGAAAAGGAAGGGTCTTTACTTCATTTGCAAGGAAACTTGGGGGCCTAACCACTCATGCTTGAGTAACACAGAGGAGATGAAAGAGGGGGGTCATGAGGAGATTCCTTCTTACTTTCCGGATGAGGATTCTCCATCTATAGCAGAGTTTGTGGGTATTTATGAGGATACCTTTGAAGAGCGTGAGCAGACAAGTGATGACGTTGACAGCAGCCCACATATGCAACCACGTTTGACAGAGGTGTATGATGAGCAATCGATAGACCCCATGGGGGTCATTTAAGGAGATGAGTTATCTTTTTTGATTCACCATGAGCAACGTATGGCGGGGCACGAGTCATAGGATGATATGCACAGTGTGCGTGACGGGCCATTTGTTGAGAGTCAGCTAGTGGCGCATGTTGAGACCATGATGGAGGAGGATGAGCAGCCATCCTTGAGACCAACCATTAGCGGGAAGAAAACAAATGCACAGGCAGCTAGCGGGGTTGTCGAAACTTGTCAACAAGAGGTGCTAGAGCCTAACAGGGCAGCTTTGCAGGAGGTTGGTAAACTGGAGGAGCGAGGAGTTTCCTGTCGAACAAGGGATTTAATGGTGCATCCATATTTAGACCTACCCATTAATGAGGTGCAGCTAGATGCAATGGTAGCCAATGGAACTGTAGTATTTCCAGGCAACAACCCTCTCCAAGAGTACATAGTCAGGGCTTGCAACACAGGTTATCCACTTTGGACTATTACAAAGAGAGACGCAGGATTTCTTAAACAGATCTAGTTGGTTGTCCAGACAAAGTCACATGATTTAAGCACAGTGTAGCATAGGGAACTTATCCCATATATAGGTGCCCATGCATCCAATCTTTCCCACAAGTCGAATTAGCAGGAGATCATGAGTTGGTATCCTGTTGATGGTGTGATATTCTTAGTCAGGGGAATAGTACAGCAGGGGCACTTAGACACGAGGAGTACTACATGCTCCAGTTGGCAATGAGTTGCAAGTCGACAGCTCTCCAACATTCCATCCCAGCATCAACGGAGTGGGGTTGGAATTGGTTTGTGTCAAGGGTTGGATTGGAGAGAAGTGATGAGTTGGTATTCGATTTTGGAGCAGGAGATAGAGCACAATTGGAGCCATGGGATAGGGGTGATGATTATTGGCCATGGTGGCATTGGGATCCAAGAGGATCTATTGATGGTAGGACGAGACAGAGTTTAGTCTAGGATCCAGGCACTAAGGGATCCGTTCATGGTTGGGTGGCACAGAGGCACGGTAACATCCAGTGGTTTGTATGGGATCTAGGTATTGGTCCTCAGTTGCATGGGACCGCCAGATTGGCTGACAGATATGAATTGCTAGACAGCAAACAATCTTGGGGCGAGAGGATTTGTCATGTTCCTTTCTCTAGTTTTCCTTATGGTGTGATCAGGATGGACTTCCAGCGTTGGTGGCAGCTAGGTCATAGGAGCAAGTTTACTCCATTAGCGGGCCTAGGGGCTTTTGGAGGGGATTTATGGGGTTTTAAGGAGTTTTTATGGAGTTTGACAGCATTCACTTGGCACATTCCATCATCCGCAGAGCTTGCCTTTTGTTCTGTTGCATTCCAACAACTTTTGGAAATCAGGTTATTATTGAACTTAACTCAATTACGCTTAAGGTGGCATTCTAGTAGGAATACTTGACGAAATACCTTAGTGTAATAGCTCGTTGGAGCCAGAACAAATAGATCTACAGGATGAGATGGTGGGAAATGACTTTCAGTGGCCTGAAGAAAGATGGTGGCCGATTTACCATTTTCCCAAATTAAAAGGGTATTTTAATTAAATAAAAGGAGGGAAAAGGTATTAAGTGATTAAAATAATAATAAAATAAAGGCTTCTAGAGGAATCCATGAGATCCTTTAACACACACACACATTGAAAAAAAAATATCGATCCATAAATTAGCATGGCCATGCTCACAAATACAAAGATATAACATGTTCTAGAAAAAAATATAAGCAACAATAAAAAAATAACAAAAAAAATAAAAATAAGACATAAAAAGACAAATAAGAAATAGACTCTACTATAACTACAAAAAGCATCCATCGCTAACCAAGGGCACCCTGCACATCAAAACACAAATAAATATTAAATAGACTAGAAATATTCGAAGAAATACTAAATATACATCAAATATTGTAAGAAATAATAAAGACAGATCAAAATATCTTATGAGAAATCTTAATGGAGACAGAAAATCTTATAAGTAATCTTATTCAGTAGAAAATACATCTTATGCAAACACCAAATATCATAAACACTAAATAAGTAGGGAGGAGATCCAAACTATTTGCAATAAGAAATATTACATAGCAGAGCATAAATGGATTTTGATTTTGCATCAAAAAGAGAACTGACCTCAACCTTTGTCTTTGCACTCTACTCAATGCCTCATTAAAATGTTTCAGTAGTTCTTCATGAATCCTCCACAATCCTTTACCTACGTTGCATTGCATTTAATAATTAAATAAATGATTAATATGTGAAATGGCTCAAATTTAAACAAGAACACATATGGGACCATACATATATATTTTTGCAACATAGGTTTCCATACCAAAGCATGCATGGGTTTACACCAAATAGCCAAATAGGAACCAACAATAGTAAAAAAACAACAAAACTAACAAAAAGAAAACAAGTAAACCCCAAAATGTGTTAAACCAACCAAGGCACCATACACGCCAAAAAAAATAATATTAGTAATATTAAATATACACAAAATGTTTTAAGAAACATGAAACAAATATCAAAACATTTTATGAAAAATCTTACTTAGAGACCAACAATATTATGACATTTCCAAGCAAAATTTGATACCAACAGTAGTTATGAATGGGATGACAGTTATGAATGGGAAAACAAGCATGGCAACTTATTTGAAAGGTTAATTCAAAATTGAACTCCGATTAAAAACAATACTAAAGAAAAAAAAAAGTTCAAGAAAGCCAACCCATGTAGGAGAAATACTTGTGCGAATAGACAGTTATGAATGGGAAAACAAGCATGGCAACTTATTTGAAAGGTTAATTCAAAATTGAACTCCGATTAAAAACAAGACTAAAGAAAAGAAAAAAATGTTCAAGAAATCCAACCTATGTAGGAGAAATACTTGTGCGAGTAGATTGACCATATTTATATAGTCATAATTTTAGGTGGTTGGCTGTAAAATCATGTTAGCAAAAAATAGTATAAAATGGAGGAAGGGTTCATTTATAAATGCATTCATGTAGGGTTCATTTATACATGACAACCAAATGGCATTATTACTCTTCTTGATAGTGTCATTTTCTATGGTTCCTAGTTCAAATTTGTGTTGTTTTGAGTGTCATACTTACTATGCACAAACTTGCAAGTTGTCTCACCTTTAACAACAAATGGAAAGGATGAAGCATGCCCATAACAACACACAAAGTTCAAGGGAGTTAGTTTTAGTAGGCAAGGTAATAATTTGGAATTCTTCTCAACACCAATCTCCCATTATTTTAGGGTTGTAGACCTACCATTGTGGATTTGGAATATTTCTCTAAGCCTACAATTCAAGCATGTTTTCGAGGAAGATAAAATAAAGAAACTTTTTGTTCATGCATCAACTTAGTGCAAGTTTTGGGTCCTGATGGAATTGGAATCTACAAAAATAACATTAAAAATAAACCATAAGATGCTTATAGTAAATGAGATATGTCACATTTGACAGTCGAAGAGCAATGTTGCAAGGAACTTTCAAAAATTCTAAAGGTGTTACCCCAAATCATCTCAAATGCAAAAAAATCAAGGCAAGAACAAACACATTGCAAAACAAAAGAAAATTTCAATAAGGCACTGAAAAGCAAGATATTCCCAGCAAAAAACGTCCATGAATTTATGCTGGCCCTGCTTGTAATCATAACTTTGAAAGGTCAACCCTATTCTATTCTGAGCTTTAAGAATAAATGAAAGGTTAAGATGGGCTTATTTGTGGTAAACATATGTTGAGGGATTTTGGATAGTGGAAGTGCCCATGAGCCTATTATAGTCATAGGGCAAGAGATTATTTCAAAATGGCATTCATCTTGATATCAAACATCTAAGGCTGCTAGAGGATGCAACACTATATAGAGGAATCCATAGTTGTAACACCCTACAACAGTTTTGTTTATGCTATAGTTAGCCCTTGAATTGGTATGCTTATGATTCCATTTTGAAATCTGCTTGTTCCAAGCCAACCCTATATGCATTAGCACTTGAAACGAAGGTTACAAATCTTGTACATGAGAATGTAAAAATGTTTCTTATCATGCTACACTAATAAATATGATCTGCGTTAAGCACCTATGGCATTAGTTTAATCTTCCAATAGCAACCAACATAATCACTGATAGCCTTCATGCTACACCAATAAATATGATCTACATAAAGCCCCTGTAGCATTAGTTTAATCTTCCAATAGCAACCAACATAATAAGTGATAGCCTAGGCAGTACCTCTTCATAGAAACAAGATCAACCTATTTGAGGAGATTAAACGTGCTTAAAATACAAACATCTAGCCTAACTTACACACAGATTTGTTCATAGAAACAAGATCAACCTAATTGAGGAGATTAAAGGTGTTTGAAATACAAATGTCTAGCCTACCTTACACACAGATTTGAAAACCAGCGGCTAGTTTTGGCACAAATTTGAGGAGAATAAAGGTGTTTAATAGACAAACCAACATACAGGTTCGCATACCTTACCCATGCAATTTGAAAACCAGCAGCTATTATGGGGCAGATGGATTCATGGTACAAAGCTTATGCACATTGTTTATGTTGATTAAGGGCACCTATTTTGGCATTTGCATATGGCATATTATATTTAGTTACAACATGATATGGTCCATCATATATTGTATATTGTTCACTAGAAAAGGATTATTTGCACATGATCCCATACATTCACTTGAAGATTGTCCATTTGGGGGCTTGAGTGACTTACATATACATGCATGTGAAGGAGGGTTGACTTGCACATCTTCTCGTGGGGAGAAATTGCCCACATATCTTGTCTATTTTGATTGAATAACTCTTCTAGAGGGGTAGAGGGGCACATTTGAGGATGAAGTTGTTAATACTATTTGAGATATTTGACTTGGTTTACCATTAAACCAAGGAAGCCATGCTCACAAAAGAAAAAACAAAGATCGATAGTAGTGGAAATACCAAAACAAAAGAACAAACTCACCCTTTATCACCCTCGATGTCATTGCCTCTACATTTGCTATAGTGCCTGACATCTCTCTCACACAGAGAAATTTAGCCGTTTCATCAATGCTCCTCCACTTTACTTATAACCTACATTGCATTTAAATTTAAACACATGAGATCTATAGTAGTGGAAATACAAAAACAAAAGAACAAACTCACCCTTTATCACCCTCGATGTTATTCTACATTTGCTATAGTGCAACCACATCTCTCTGAAGCGGAGAAATTCAGTCGTTTCATCAATGCTCCTCCAATTTCCTTAACCTACATTGCATTTAAATTTAAACACATGAGATAATTATGAAGCGACAAATAAGTTAAATTAAAACAAGGATAAAATTGTATACTAGTAAACAAGAAAATACTTCAGTACATACCTCCATTGCCTTTTTCCACTACACTTTTGGATCTAAACCCACAACATAGGTTGTAATGACTTGTTTAATTGCTCCCCCCTCACCCCAAACCCAAAAAAAGAGAACAAAAGTAAGAAAAATAAAAGAGAGGACATATAACAAAAAAAAATACGAAACCACAAATTAGCATGGCCATGCTCAGACACGTGAAGGATTTAACCAATAAAAACATAAGGGTAAAACAAATCACAATATAAAAAAAAATAAAACTAACGAAAAGAATACAAGAAAAGAGAAACAACAAATGAAGGCACCTATCCACAACCCCAAAATGTGTCGATGCCCAACCAAAGACACCCTGCACACTAGAAATATGAGTAATATTAAATACACACAAAATGCTCTAGTAACCTGGAAAAAAATATCAAAATATATTACGAGAAATATTAATTTGAAAACAACAATATTATGAGTAACCTTATGCACTAAAAATCAAACCTAAATCATTCAAAGGGAGGAAAATTGTTATATTTGAAATGAAAAATTTTCTTAACAAATCATACACATATTTTGCACCAAAAAAGAACTCACCTCTACCTCTTTACCTTCACACTCTACTACAATATCTCTCCCATAAAGATATTTCCATAGTTTCATTAGTGATTCTTCAAATTCCATTGTCTGCATTGCATTGCATTGCACTCAGTAAGACATTACAAAAAATACTATATACACACAAAATGTTGTGATATATTATGAATAATCGTATGCACTAGAAAGTACATCTTTTGCAAAAACTAAAAATCATAAATCCTAAATAGATGAGGGATGATCATATAGAGATAAATAGGTAAATAGTAGATCATATATGGGTATTTGCACCAAAAGAAAACTCACATGTGCATTTGCCTATTCCTTTGCTCTCTACTACAGTCTCTTCCTCACAAATACATTTTAACAATTTAGTTGGTGATTCTCCACGTTACATTACCTGCATTACAATATGGCCAGTGATTGGATTAATGATAAATAATGTAAGATGCATAGAATTTAAATACACACAGATGGAACCAATGTTGCAGGAAGCGCCCCCCCCCCCCCCCCCCCCGCGGATCCTAGGCCTGAAGCGCGCCCCGTACGGAAGCGCCCCCGGAAGCGCGCTTCCGAAAATGGCGAAGCGCGCTTCCGAAATTTTTAGACGCTTCCTGGAAATTTGGAAGCGCTGGCGCTTCCGAAGCGCCGAAGCGCGCTTCGTACGGCGCTTCCCAGACACTTCCCAGACGCTTCCCAGGCGCTTCCGAGACGCTTCCGAGATGCTTCCGAGACGCTTCCGGAAAAGCATTTAGAAAATCGTTTTTTTTTTCAATTTTTTTTTAAATTTTAGGTGAGTTTGCTTGTTGGGGATGGGTCCACCTTGGGTTAGGGTGACAAATGAAAGCAAAAAAAAATATAAATATAGCAGATGCTCCCTCATCTGGTCCCTTGGTTCCTAGGTTCCATGGTTCAACACCAACAGCAGGGGGTTCTTCTTCATCAGTTTCAGTGCCACGACTTCCAGAGGCACCATCTTCTTCATTGCCACCACGTGGAGGCCCGCCACCACGTTCTATTCGTGGTGGAAGGAGGAGAGATTAGTAGATATATTCACAATCTACTACTTTTTGTCATAGATTACTCATTAGACTTGTAGACTTGTGAATTTGAATTTTGAACCTTTTTGGCTTGGCGGTGACCAAGTGACATATTTTGTAAACATTATTATTTGAATTTTGGACATGACAAATGTTGACAGTTGCTCACTTGCTAGATAAATCATAATATGCTCTACGTTTTATGTTTTATAATATGCTTAAATGTTTTATGTTTTATAATATGCTTAAAAATTTGATGTATGTTTGTAATAGCTAGAATATAGATGATTGTTGTACATACAAGTAACTACAATGGAATCATGGATGCCATATCTATCTTGATTTATGCAAAAATATGCATGTTTTCATGTCTTCTACAATTAATTTGGTATTTGGGATGTTTGTTTTGAGTATAAATGCAAAAAAATATAAATATATATATATATAGCAGACGCTTCCGCGGACGCTTCGCTTCCTAGATTTTTGGAAAATGACGCTTCTGCGCTTCCGCTTCCGCTTCGCTCCCGCTTCGTGCAACATTGGATGGAACTATACATATCACCTCAATCTTCGCCTTTACCCTCTGTGCTTGTATAAACATGGGTTCTTAAAAACTACCTTAATTTCTCACACAATGTACCAAACAAACACTTACATATATTATGAGAAATCATAAGCCAAAACAAAATGTCTTGTGAAAAATATTATGCCAAATTACATCTTATGTAATGACTAAAAAACATATTTTCCCAACAAGGAATAGGGAAGAAGAACCATTGTATTGAAATGAGAAGATATCCAAGTTGAAACCAAAAGAGAACGCATTTTTCCCCTTGTTCTCCTACACATTAGCAAGTCTCTCCAATACAAAAACATTTCCGAACTTTTATCAATACTCCACCACCTTCCTTTACCCACATTTGCATACCACACATTATCTAAATAGATCTCAAATAATATAATATGCATCTATTTTAACATGAGTCTTGCAACAACATATAGTGCAAAGATACCTTTGATATGGTGCTCACATCTCTCTCACGCAAAGAAAATAGTGATTTCACCAGTGTTTCGTCTTAACCTACATTTCATCTACATTTCAACAAACACGCATGATATAATGATAAAGAAACAAATGAATTAAATAAAATTGGACATAGAACCATATAATTTAATAGCAAACAAGTAAGCCCATCCATACATACCTTCTTTGCCCTTATGCATAAACAAGCAAATTCCCCCATAGATACCTCCTTCGCCTTTGCCCATTACACTTGTGGATAATTATGTAGTAACAAACAAGTAAGCCCATCCATACATACCTTGTTTGCCTTTATGCATAAACAAGCAAATTCCCCCATAGATACCTCCTTCGCCTTTACCCATTACACTTGTGGATAATTATGTAGTAACAAACAAGTAAGCCCATCCATACATACCTTGTTTGCCTTTATGCATAAACAAGCAAATTCCCTCATAGATACCTCCTTCGCCTTTGCCCATTACACTTATGGACTTTGGATCATCCCTAAACCCACACTATTGAATCAAAAAGAAAAAGTGAACCAAAATGAATGATATAACACACACAAGATAAAAACGTCAAACCATAAATTAGCATGCCCATGCTCACACATACAAAGATATAATAGTAAGCCCATCCATACATACCTTCTTTGCCTTTATGCATAAACAAGCAAATTCCCCCATAGATACCTCCTCCACCTTTGCCCATTACACTTGTGGATAATTATGTAGTAACAACAAGTAAGCCCATCCATACATACCTTGTTTGCCTTTATGCATAAACAAGCAAATTCCCCCACGGATACCTCCTTCGCCTTTGCCCATTACACTTGTGGATAATTATGTAGTAACAAACAAGTAAGCCCATCCATACATACCTTGTTTGCCTTTATGCATAAACAAGCAAATTCCCCCATAGATACCTCCTTCGCCTTTGCCCTTTACACTTGTGGACTTTGGATCATCCCTAAACCCACATTATTGAACCAAAAAGAAAAAGTGAACCAAAATGAATGATACAAAACACACACAAGATAAAAATGTCGAACCATAAATTAGCATGGCCTTGCTCACACATAAAAAACACAAAATAGAACAAGAATAGAAACAAAATATATATAACCAACCATACAAAATAACAAAAAATAAAATAAAAAGGCAAATAAGAAATAAATAACAAAAAAATAAAATAAAAAGACTAATAAGAAATAAACTCTGCACTGTAACTGCGAACTGCGAAAAATGTCCATGGCCAACCAAAGGCACCCTACACATGAATAAATAAACAAATATTAATAGAGATTAGAAAATATTCTGAGAAATGTTAAATACATATCAAATATTGTGAGAAATATTAAACAAAGATCAAAATATCTTATGAGAAATCTTAATGGAGACAGAAAATCTTATGAGTAATCACATTCACTACAAAATACATCTTATGCAAACAACAAAAACCATAAGCATTAAATAAGTAAGGAGAGAGGAGATCTAGAGTATTTGCAATATAAGAGATTACATAACAAATCATATATGGATTTCGCATCAAAAGAAAATTGACCTCAAGCTTTGCCTCTACAGTGTACACTCTACTACAATGTCTGTCTCTTGAAAATATTTCAATAGTTTCATCATGAATCCTCCACATTCCTTTACCTATATTGCATTGCATTCAATGATTAAACAAATGATTAATAATTTAAGATTGTTCAAATTTAAACAAAACAAATATGGGACCATACATATAATAGCAAAAAAAATAACAAAACTAACAAAGGGAAAACAAGAGAAACAATAGATAGAGACACTAATTTGCAACCCAAAAATGCATTGATGGCCAACAAAGTAATATTAAATACACACAAAGTGTTCTAAGAAATACAACAAATATCAAAACATTTTATGAAAAATCTTAATTAGAGACCAACTATATTATGTTATGCACTAAAAAGTAAAAATTATGCAAATTGTAAAATCATCAACCCCAAATAGATAAATAGCGAGAACTATTGTATTTAAAATGAGAAATATTTCTTAACAAATCATAAACAAATTTTGTACCAAAAAGGAACTCACCTCTACATCTTTATATGCCTTTCCACTCTACAAAAATCGCTCTCTCATAACAATATTTTAGTAGTTTCGTTAGTGATCCTCCACATTCGATTATATGCATCATATTGCACTCAATAAAACATTTTGAAAAATATTAAATAACACTAAAAATCATTGATCCTAGCTAGATAAGGAGGGAGAATCATATATATGTAAATAGCCGAACATATGTGGATATTTGCACCCCAAAAAAACTCACCTCTACCTTTACACTCTGCTACAGCCTCTCCCTCACAAGTATATTTCAGAAGTTTAGTTATTGATTTCTCCATGTTACATTATCTGCTCTGCTACAGCCTCTCCCTCACAAGTATATTTCAGAAGTTTCGTTACTGATTTCTCCATGTTACATTGTCTTCTTTACATCGTGGTCAATAATTAAATAAATGAGAAATAACGTAAGACACCTCAAATTTTGAACACACATATCACCTCAACCTCGTCTTTCATCCACTACACTGTGAAATCATGTGTTGTTAGGACCTACACTAATTTCCCACTCAATGTCCCAAATAGAAATCAAAATAGAGAATTTAATATATTATGAGAAATCATAAACAAAAATAGGAAGCCTTATGAATGATAATATGATAAAGCACATCTTATGTAATACCAAAATATCATAATCAAGGAGAAGGAAGAACTATAGTATTGAAACCAGAAAATATAAGTCAAAACCAAAAGAGAACACATTTTTTTCCTTTACAGTTTCCTACACCTCTGCAAGTAAAACACATTTTTTTCCTTTACACTTTCGTACACATCTACAAGTATGTCACATAAACATTTTAGTAGCTTTATCAATGCTCTTCCACCTTAAGGCCTAAACTACATTTGTATAGCGCTCATTATATAAATAAACACATCTAATTTAAACATGAATCTTGCACCAAAAGATATCCCACCCTCTATCTTTGCTTCGACCTTTGCTATGGTGCCTTCTATCTCTCTCATAGAAAGATGTTCACTAATTTCACTAGTGGTCCTTCAATTTTTTTAATCTACATTGCATCTAAATTTCAATAAAATGTTTAGCAACAAATGAGTTAAATAAATATGGGCATGAAACCATATTATTATGTAGTAACAAACAAAACCTTCCCCATACATACCTCCTTCATCTTTGCCCATAAAGAAGTAAATCTCCAATCATACCTCCTTCGCCTTTGCCCAATACATTTGTAAGCTATTCATCAATGTTAAACCCACACTATGGGTTGTTAAAGTCTTCTTCAATTCTCATGCATTGAACCCAAAATAAAATGTGAATAAAAGAAAAATATAACAAAAGACATACAAGGAAAAAAAAAATTCAAACCACGAATTAGCATGGCCATGCTCACAAATACAAAGATATAACAACATCAAAAAAAAACCATATGACCAACCATAGAAAAATGCAACAAAAATAACAAAAAGAAAACATAAAAAGACAAATAAGAGGTAGACTTTACACTGCAACTACAAAAAGCATCCATGGTCAAACAAGGGCACCCTGCACATCAAAAAATAAATAATAAAAAAGTATTGAATAGATACTAGAAAATATTATGAGAACTATTCAATACACATTAAATATCGTGAGAAATATGCAACAAAATTCCAAATATTTTATAAGAAATCTTAAATACAGAATGAAAATCTTATGAATAATCTTATGCACTAAAAAGTACAAGTACATATTAAGCAAACACCAAAAATCATAATTCCTAAATAAGTAAGAAGGGGGAAGAATTATACTCTTTGCAATAAGAAAGATTAAATAGTAGATCATACATGGATTTCACACCAAAAGAAAACTGACCTCCACCTTTGCCTCTTCACTCTACTACAATGTCTCTGTTATTTCAATAGCTTCATCAGTGACCCTCCACATTCCTTTACCTACATAGCATTATAATCAATAATTAAACAAATGATTAATATTGTAGGATGAAGAAAATTTAAACAAAAACACATATGGGACCATCCATACATACCATCGCAACATAGATTTATATTGCAAAGCATACATCGGTTTTACACCAAATAGGAACCAACAACAAAACTTACAAAAAGAAAACAAGAAAAGAGAAATAATAGATACAGACACTTATCTGAAACCCTAAAATGTATCAATGGCCAACCATATCAAAAACGCTAAAATGTATCAATGGCCAACCAAGGACAGCCTGCACGCCAAGAAAACTATTATGAGTAATATTAAATACACACAATGTTTTGAAAAACATGAAACAAATATCACATCTTCTGAATAATCTTAATTAGAGACTAACAATATTATTATTCTTATGTACTAGTAATGTTTTGAAAAACATGAAAAAAAATATCACATCTTATGAATAATCTTAATTAGAGACTAACAATATTATTATGCTTATGCACTAGAAAGTACACAAAATGTTATGAAAAACATGAAACAAATATCACATCTTATAAATAATCTTAATTAGAGACTAACAATATTATTATTCTTCTGCACTAGTAATGTTTCGAAAAACATGAAACAAATATCACATCTTATGAATAATCTTAACTAGAGACTAACAATATTATTCTTATGCACTGGAAAGTACAACTTACGTAAACACTAAAAATCATCAGCCCTAAATAGATAAAATGTGAGGAGAAATGTGGCATTTGAAATCAAAAGAATTTATTAACAAATCATACACAAATTTTGCACCAAAAAAGAGCACACCTCTACCTTTGTATCTACCTTTATATATGGATATTTGCACAAAAAGAAAACTCACCTCTACTTTTGCATATGCCTTTGCACTCTGCTACAACCTCTCCCTCACAAGTATATTTCAAAAGTTTAGTTAGTGATTTCTCCATGTTACATTATCTGCTTTACATTGTGGTCAATAATTAGATAAATGACAAATAATGTAAGACACTATCATGTTCCTTTTTCTGGTTTCCATTATGGCATGATCAGGATGGAGTTCCAAGGATGGTGGCAGCTAGGTCACAGGAGTAAGTTTACTCTATCAGCGGGCCCAAGGGCTTATGGAGGGGCTTATGGGGTTTTGAAGAGTTTTATGGAGTCTAACAGCATTCGTTTGGCGCATTCCATCATCCGCACAGCTTGCATTTTGTTCTGTT
The DNA here is from genome assembly GCA_031772625.1 of Pinus tabuliformis. Lineage (NCBI taxonomy): Eukaryota > Viridiplantae > Streptophyta > Pinopsida > Pinales > Pinaceae > Pinus > Pinus tabuliformis. The sequence goes on along the minus strand of CM062810.1, from coordinate 860,661,124 downwards.
GCATTTCGACAACTTTCGAAAATCAGATTATTATTGAGCTTAACTCACTTAATTATGCTTAAGGTGGCATTCTGGGAGGAATACTTGACGGAATACCTTAGTGTAATAACTCATTGGAACTAGAATGAACAGATCTACAGGAAGAGGTGGTGGAAAATGAATTTCAGTGGCCTGAGGAGGGATGGTGGTCGATTTACCATTTTTCAAAATTAAAAAGGAATTTTAATTAAATAAAAGGAGGGAAAAGGTACTAAGTGATTAAACTAATAATAAAATAAAGGCTTCTAGAGGAGTCCATGAGATCTATAAAAGAGGAGGGGGAGATCATTTGAGGACATCATGGATTGTTGATATTTTTTGTTGACGAGGTTTGGAGAACCTAGTTCCCAGCTTCTATAGCCCCAGGACGGAAACCCTCGGGTTTGTTGTTGGGTGTTGGATGAAAACTCAACACTCTTGAGGAGATTTCACTAGAAATATCACGATGCTACAACAGAGTTTTGGAAAGAGCAAGTTTGCAGTAGCAATAGCAGGTTTGCAACAGTCTTCTCACTAGGTCGTCTACATCATTACTAGGGGTCATACATCATTTTGGTCAAAGATCTATTTTTGGGGTTTGCTTTGCTTGCTTGGAAAGCCTAGGTTCCACTATTCCTTCATGTTGATGTACTTTTTCCAATGGATTAATAAATGGCTCACTTTTTCCAATGGATTAATAAATGGCTCAATGATATTATTGGCATTTATTTGTGTATCAAATTGCTAGTTGTGAGTCTATTTGTGATTATTTTGTTGTTCAAGTTCATTTCTGGTATCTACTCTTTAAATTTTCTATTAGGGATATTACAATGGTATCAGAGCCTTGGCTCAGCCTATGGGTTTTTCAATTGAAGCTATTATTAAAGGGTTTTGCCGAAGATGTCAAAAACCCTGTTCCTGCAGCAAAATAAGAATTTGTTAAAAGAGGCCCAACAAATTTTCTTATTAAATGTGCAACAATTTTTAGTGAGATTGTTGCATGAATTAATAAGAATTTGTTAAAAGAAGCCCAACAACTTTTCTTATTAAATGTGCAACAAATTTCAGTGAGATTGTTGCATGAATATTAATTCTTGGACAAAATTTATTATATGGTGGCCAATAAGGTATAAAGTCATTTTAATTTCTAATTGGGCCCGAGGAACTATTCTAAAGGGGTGGCCAAATTAAATTAGTGTGAGCAAATTATTGTGGGTCATGGCAAATTTTACGGGAGCCAGATGTTATTTGTTTGAATTGTTGATTTGGGTAAAAGGAATTCAAGCAAAATTTGTTCCCAAGTCCGAGTCTAATATTCAAGCTGCTGCATCACCGTGAGCACCTTTTCCTTCAGATGAGTTATCTTGCTAAAATTTTGTCCGAGGGTCGTGGTTTATTTCTATAGTAGCGTTCATTCTCCCAATATGACAGAGATCTTGAGCAACTATATCAATTTGTGTTGATCTATTGTTGATTGCCTGCATGAGATTGTTGGTTTATTTCTGTAGTAGCGTTCATTCTCCCAACCAATATGACAGAGATCTTGAGCAACTATATCAATTTGTGTTGATCTATTGTTGATTGCCTGCATGAGATTGAAGTAGTTGAATCATCCTCCGAAGACTGAGATCCAAGTGTGATACCAGATCATGGTACCAAGGGTTATTTGTAGAGGCCAAAGTTTTATTACCGCACTGCAGGTTTAATTATTTGAAAGGCGGCAAAGGTTTCAAGGAGACAACTAAAAGCCGAGAGATTTTTTCCATTGCAGATCGAGGACAGGATTCACGTGAAGCTTAAGCGTGAACAGAGCTCAACATTAACTCCATCACCAGGGCAGATTTCTTCATAATAAAAGGGAACAAGCTTCCTTAAACTTGTGACTGGGAGAACCATCGATTTCTGGGTTGTTTCGCTGCATTACAAAGACAAGATTACTTGCTATTTGGTGACCAGATTCATCAATTCTTGTGCTTGCTGTGGGACATTCTGGCTGGAAGTGATCATAGTTTCCTAGATGAATGTCAACTGTGTTGAGGTAGGGTGTGTTGGGGCCACAAGTTACTTGTTAGATTGCTTGTTGAATGGAGGGTAAACGTTGTTCCTTGTAGCTTCGCTGGACATACCTAGAGTGTATGGGTATGGTTCATGGGTATACGTGGTCTCTGCTGGAAAGCGTCCTAACTACTGGTGTATATTTGCTCTCATTTTGAAGACCCTTTCGTACTTCTAAAAGAAGTCAGGTTCCTCTATATGCTCAAATGATGTGCTTCCTTACTAAAGACTGATATTACTAAAGTTTATGTGCTAACTAGTTTACTTCAGCAGTAATATGAATCCATGCTCTATTGTCATCTTCAAAGTTCTGCACTTAGACAGTGAATATCAAGAATTCTAGTTTTTATTTCTTTATCATTGTGTGCCATATTTGAAGGAGAAAAATTAAATATACAACTACAGTAATGGATCTTGGAATTGTTTGACCCAAACATGCACATGAAATAATACTTCAAACTTAGTAAACAGTGTAAAAATTGGAAAATTTCTAGCCCAGAATTTATGGGGCTGAATTCCCTGTACGTGTCATTTTATCAGCATTATTGGAGGTGTTGTAGCAAGGAAGCTTAGTGATCAGAATTCCAATCAAATTCTTGAAGACCGAGTGGTTTTATATGAAGGTTTGGACGCCAAGTCACAGTTGGAAGGAAGTTTGATCTGTGGGTTAAAGACATATCTTGCACCTATAGCAGCTTCTCTTTTGAGGCCTGTAGCAGCATATTGACAAGGGATGGGTTGGTTTTCATCATAAATTTGAAGGCCGAATTTATCAGACCAAACTTCCTTGGCAAGGAGTCAAGTACTTGTTTTTCCTGTGTTTGGGCTTGTTGTGCACATATCCTCCAGTTGAACGTTCACCGGTACCTTCCACTGGGATGTAGCAAAGGTTTAAGAAAGAGGAACGATAGATCAATTGCCTAAAGTCTCCTATAGCAGAGGTATAGGAGAGGTTGTCAACCATTTTGAGGAAATATCACTATATATATAATAGGTTTCTCTATTGAGCTATTATAATGCATTCGCCTTTATCAGACTTGTTATTATGAGTAGGTAGCTTCTAGTTTGTTGTAATTCTGAATATTATATGCTATCAAAATTGATGATCTGAGTTTGGTCACACAAACACATCACCGTGCATTGATGCTTAAAGCAAACAAACAAAATAATACACCCATAGTAGCATGCTCACAACATGATTGACGGAATTTACCTCTGAAAGAGTTCATTACTCAGAAAACCATGGCTTCATAATCACAAATGTTGTTGTCATCATTGGTATAAGCCACGGGAACTCCTAAACAAATTGAAAATATTGAATAATGCAGAAGTTAGTTCCTTGAAATACCATGCATCCAAACAGAGCATCAGACCCTTCTCTAGGAAGGTACATAATTTGCTCCAACGGAGGCATCCAAGGGACTTACAAAAGGTAAAGGAAGTGAGGAATTGGCTTTTTGTACTTGGGTCAGACTTAAACACTGGAAAATCAGGAGATGACTTCACATTGGAAGAGATGGAATCCTAACATTGCAAGGTGGAGCAATCTGATTACAGTTTAAACTTTAAATTGGGCTCTGGAGCCAACAATGCTTGCATTGGTACAAGCCAGATTCTTGGAGCATCTGGGTGAGAGAATCAAGCTTATAATTGCCTCTTCTTTCAGCGATATTTTGAGGATAGTAACACCCTTTCCTCCCTATGATGATGTCATCGTGAAGAAGGCCTTTCAATTGATTGTTGAATATGATGTCATCATGAAGAAAGCCCTTCAATTGATTGTAGAATGTTATTCAAGGTTGCATGACACCCAGAGCTCAAACTTTGATAGAAGGTGTGTGATCCTAGACACTATGGCCAAAATCAGATCCTACGTAGTCATGCTTTATCTAGCGCAGGATGACCTGATCCTTCAAATGTGCCAATTCTTCTCCACCAACATCATAGAGCATCACCATGAGGTAAAAGCCAACATGCAAGATATCTTATCTTCATTACTAGTTGAAGGTGATGTCATTCACAAACAGTTGCAAACAAAATTGTTAGTCATTGGAGGAAGACAGAGGTTGTCCCACCAGATGCCTATGAGCTAGCCAAAGGGGTGGTTGAGCAAAACCTGAGATTTTTTAGAAGGCAGCTAACCCAGGAGGAGTTGACGACGATGAAGGATACAAAGAGCCAAGCTTGTAGCAAGCATGAGCTGAAAAGGAAGGGTCTTTACTTCATTTGCAAGGAAACTTGAGGGCCCAACCACTCATGCTTGAGTAACATAGAGGAGATGAAAGAGGGGGTTCAGGAGGAGATTCCTTCTTACTTTCCGGATGAGGATTCTCCATCTATAGCAGAGTTTGTGGGTATTTATGAGGATACCTTTGAAGAGCGTGAGCAGACAAGTGATGACGTTGACAGCAGCCCACATATGCAACCACGTTTGACAGAGGTGTATGATGAGCAATCGATAGACCCCATGGGGGTCATTTAAGGAGATGAGTTATCTGTGGTGATTCAACATGAGCAACGTATGGCGGGGCATGAGTCATAGGATGATATGCACAGTGTGCGTGACGGGCCATTTGTTGAGAGTCAGCTAGTGGCGCATGTTGAGACCATGATGGAGGAGGATGAGCAGCCATCCTTGAGACCAGCCATTAGCGGGAAGAAAACAAATGCACAGGCAGCCAGCGGGGTTGTCAAAACTTGTCAACAAGAGGTGCTAGAGCCTAACAGGGCAGCTTTGCAGGAGGTTGGTAAACTGGAGGAGCGAGGAGTTTCCTTTCGGACAAGGGAGTTAATGGTGCATCCATATTTAGACCTACCCATTAATGAGGTGCAACTAGATGCAATGGTAGCCAACGGAACTGTAGTATTTCCAGGCAACAACCCTCTCCAAGAGTACATAGTCAGGGCTTGCAACACAGGTTATCCACTTTGGACTATTACAAAGAGAGACGCAGGATTTCTTAGACAGATCTAGTTGGTTGTCCAGGCAAAGTCACATGATTTAAGCATAGTGTAGCATAGGGAACTTATCCCATATATAGGTGCCTATGCATCCAATCTTTCCCACAAGTCGGATTAGCAGGAGATCATGAGTTGGTATCCTGTTGATGGTGTGATATTCTTAGTCAGGGGCATAGTACAGCAGGGGCACTTAGACATGAGGAGTACTACATGCTCCAGTTGGCAATGAGTTGCAAGTCGACAGCTCTCCAACATTCCATCCCAGCATCAACAGAGTGGGGTTGGAATTGGTTTGTGTCAAGGGTTGGATTGGAGAGAAGTGATGAGTTGGTATTCGATTTTGGAGCAGGAGATAGAGCACAATTGGAGCCATGGGATAGGGGTGATGATGATTGGCCATGGTGGCATTGGGATCCAAGAGGATCTATTGATGGTAGGACGAGACAGAGTTTAGTCTGGGATCCAGGCACTAAGGGATCCGTTCATGGTTGGGTGGCACAGAGGCACGGTAACATCCAGTGGTTTGTATGGGATCCAGGTATTGGTCCTCAGTTGCACGGGACCACCAGATTGGCTGACAGATATGAATTGCTAGACAGCAAACAATCTTGGGGCGAGAGGATTTTTCATGTTCCTTTCTCTAGTTTTCCTTATGGTGTGATCAGGATGGACTTCCAGCGTTGGTGGCAGCTAGGTCACAGGAGCAAGTTTACTCCATTAGCGGGCCTAGGGGCTTATGGAGGGGATTTATGGGGTTTTAAGGAGTTTTTATGGAGTTTGACAGCATTCACTTAGCACATTCCATCGTCCGCAAAGCTTGCCTTTTGTTCTGTTGCATTCCAACAACTTTTGGAAATCAGGTTATTATTGAACTTAACTCAATTACGCTTAAGGTGGCATTCTGGTAGGAATACTTGACGAAATACCTTAGTGTAATAGCTCATTGGAGCCAGAACAAATAGATCTACAGGATGAGATGGTGGGAAATGACTTTTAGTGGCCTGAGGAAAGATGGTGGCAGATTTACCATTTTCCCAAATTAAAAGGGTATTTTAATTAAATAAAAGGAGGGAAAAGGTATTAAGTGATTAAAATAATAATAAAATAAGGGCTTCTAGAGGAATCCATGAGATCTCTAAAAGAGGAGGAGGAGACCATTTGAGGACATCTTGGATTGTTGATATTTTCTGTTGACAAGGTTTGGAGAACCTAGTTCCCAGCTTCTATAGCCCCACGATGAAAACCCTCGGGTTTGCTATTGGGTGTTGGACGAAAACCCAGCACTCTTGAGGAGATTTCACCCAGAAATCTCACAATGCTTCAGCGGATTTTTGGAGAGATCAGGTTTGCAGTAGTCTTCTCACTGGGTCGTCTACATCATTACCAGGGGTCATACATCATTTTGGTCAGAGATCTGTTTCCGGGTTTGCTTCAATTGCTTGGCAAGCCCAAGTTCCACTTCCTTCAAGTTGATGTACTCTTTCCAGTGGAATAATACATGGCTCAATGATATTATTGGCATCTATTTGTGTGTCAAATTGTTGGTTGTGTCTATATGCAATTATTTTTTTGTTCAAGTTCATTTCTCGTATCTATTGTTAATACATGGCTCAGTGAGATTATTGGCGTCTATTTGTGTATCAAATTGTTGGTTGTCTATATGCAATTATTTTGTTTTTCAAGTTCATTTCTGGTGTTCAAGTTCATTTCTAGTATCTACTGTTAGAATTTTCTATTAGGGATATTAGAGACACCTCAAATTTAAACACACCTATTTCCTTAACCTTGTCTTTCATCCACTACACTGAAATCATGTGTAGTCAAGACCTACCCTAATTTCCCACTCAATGTACCAAACAGAAATCAAAATAGAGAATTTAATATATGATGAGAAATCATAAATGAAGATAGGAAGTCTTATGAATGATATTATGATAAAGCACATCTTATGTAATGACCAAAAAATCATAATCGAGGAGGAAGAAGAACCATTGTATTGAAACAAGAAGATAAAAGTCAGAACCAAAAGAGAACACAATTTTTTCCTTTACACTTTCCTACAAATCTGTAAGTATAGTCACACAAAAATATTTTAGTAGCTTTATCAATGCTCCTCCACATTAACTACATTTGCAAAGCACTCATTATATAAATAAACACATTTAATTTAAACATGAATCTTGCACCAAAAGATAACCCACCCTCTATCTTTGTTTCTACCTTTGCTATGGTGCCTTCTATCTCTCTCACAGAAAGGTGTTCAGTAGTTTCACTAGTGGTCCTTCAACTTTTTTAATTTGCATTACATCTAACTTTCAACAAAAGATAAAGCAACAAATGACTTAAATAAGAATGGGCATGAAACCATATAATTATGTAATAACAAACAAAATCTTCCCCATACATACCTACTCCGTCTTTGCCCATAAAGAAGTAATTTCCCCATGCATGTACCTCCTTCGCCTTTGCCCAATACATTTCTGAGCTCCGCATCAATGCTAAACCCACACTATGGGTTGTTAAAGTCTTCTTCAATTTCCCCACCCATTGAACCCAGAATAAAATGTGAATAAAAGAAAAATAGATCAAAAGTCATACAAGGAAAAAAGTATCAAACCACAAATTAGCATGGCCATGCTCGCAAATACAAAGATATAACAACATCAACATTATAAAAAAAAACAAAAACAAAATAAAACAACAATAGAAAAATATATGACTAAAATAGAAAATTGGAACAAAAATAATCAAAAGAACACATAAAAAAACAAATAAGAGGTAGACTCTGCACTGCAACTACAAAAAGCATCCATGGCCAACCGAGGGCACCCTGCACATCAAAAAAAAATAAGTATTGAATAGAGACTAGAAAATATTATGAGAACTATTAAATACACATTAAATATTGTGAAAAAATGCAACGGAGATCAAAATATCTTATAAGAAATCTTAAATGGAGAATGAAAATCTTATGAATAATCTTATGAACTAAAAAGTACATCTTAAGCAAACAACAAAAATCATAATCCCTAAATAAGAAGGGAGAAGAACTATATTTTTGCAATAAGAAAGATTAAATAGCAAATCATACATGGATTTCATACCAAAAGAAAACCAACCTCTACCTTTGCCTCTGCACTCTACTACAATGTGTCTATCACAAAAATATTTCAGTAGTTTCAACAGTGATCCTCCACATTTCTTTACCTACATGGCATTACATTCGATAATCAAACAAATGAAGAATATTGTAAGATGGCTCAAAATTAAAAAAAAACACATATGGGACCATCCATACATACAGCAGCAACATAGGTTTATATTGCAAAGCATACATGGGTTTTACACCAAATAGGAACCAACAACAAAACTCGCAAAAAGAAAACAAGCAAAGAGAAACAATAGGTACGAACAATGATTTGCAACCCTAAAATGTATCAATGGCCAACCAAGCACACCCTGCACACCAAGAAAATATTATGAGTAATATTAAATACACACAAAATGTTTTGAAACACATGAAACAAATATCACGTCATCTTATGAATAATCTTAATTAGAGACCAACAATATTATTATTCTTATGCACTAGAAAGTACAACTTATGCAAACACTAAAATCGTTAACCCTAAATAGATAAAGAGGGAGGAGAAATGTGGTATTTTAAATGAGAAGGATTTATTAACAAATCATACACAAATTCCGCACCAAAAAAGAGCACACCTCTACCTTTGTATCTTCCTTTGCACTTTACAACAATCTCTCTCTCATAAAGAAATTTTAGTAGTTTTGTTAGGTAGGCATCCGATCAAAAGATTTTGCAATTGGGTGCTTATGCTTGTTTGTATTTGTTTGTATTTGGGATTTTGACATGGATTATGGCACGACCTAGAAGAAAGAAAGGTTTTAACCATGATCTTGCTCCCTCACCTTAAATGGGAGGTTTTCTTCAATCTTAGTCCAATGGGAACTTCCTTAATGGTCCAATGTGTGTAGAAGGGGTTCTACTTGGGAAGCCTTGATTGAGAATGCCCAGTAGCCAATTCATCACCTTTAAGGCCAAGCAGCAAAGCTAGGGCTTCGTGTGAATTCCTAGGGAAGAGGAATTTGCGGGATTAGAGAGTCTAATGTTGAGGATATAGTTGGTTGCCTCAAAATCAACACCCTTCATAGGAATTCACTTCAATTCTATGCATAGATTTTCTTGCCCTAGTTGTTTGCCCTAGGTTAAACCCTAGTTTGGTTTTAGCTTCAACTTGGAGCTTCTTGAGGGTTTCATGTGCCTTGACCTTGTAGGAATACATTGTTGGAAACCCTTTTCTCTACACCATCACCTTTGGCCATCCAACTATCATTTCACCAATAAAGCCCTAGGTCTTCTGTCACATATTTTAGGTCTCTCTAAGTATATAGCCTCCTCCCTAGGTCTTCTGTCACATATTTTAGGTCTCTCTAAGGAAAGTATATTACCTCCTCTTGGAGGCTTTATGCCTAAATTGTGTCTTTCCATTGAAAACCTTTTGGGTCACCTTGTCCCTAAAACCTTAGAATAATTATTAGGTGACCTATTCATATAAAAGACTCCTCCCATTGTTGAAAGTCCATAAAGAGTTGGGACTTTTGGCTGTGATGATAGTGGACCATCACCCCATTGTTCTCACTTGGTCTAGTATTTATGTCACACACCCCAATACCCAATCTAATTCAACAAGGGTGGTTACCAAATCACCCGAATCTTGTGTTACAGTTACAAGAATAAGGTAAGCATTTTTTTTGCTTGTAGGAAAGCACTAACAAGACCATTGTCGGAAGCAACTTCACATGCTGCATTGTCTTCCTATAAAAATTAAATCCAAAGCGTGTGATGGTATTATCTTGTCCACGATCCAAAGAAAAATGCCTCAGATGTTCTGCGTGAAATGATATAACCTTAGCTCTTCCCTAGCTAGCAAATCCTTCAAGGAACATGGAGCAACTTAATGCAAGTGGAGGACTTCTCAAAAATAGAAGAAGCTTGTGCTCTTTTTTGTCAATATCCATTTTGGTTGGTCACCATCTCTTCCTTAGCTAAAGGTTTTGTATTTCCAATGAAAGAGCCAGTGCCCCAAAAGGTTCATCATCTTCCTACAAGGGTTCTTTTGCATGAGTAATTAGCCATTCCATTACTGACTCAAACCAATTTGTGTGTACATTCCTTAGGGCTTCTTTTACCCTTCCCCTTTGAGAATCCCATTTCAACAATTATTGCAATGGTTGAATCATCAAGGGGTGGTATAACAGCTTGCGTGGATGCATTACTGCCTCCTATGATTTTTGTCATCAACTCATGGATAGACATACTTCATTATGGGACAAATTGAAGTAATGAATTCCACCCTGCTCTGGGAAACAGGGAAGATTCCTTTTCCCAAGAACTAACGAGGTGAACCTTGCCCCAAGTAGAATTTCAAAGTAATTGGTGTTTGTGCATTTCACTGACACTTACATATTTTACAATTTACTAATTGAGAGCAATAAGCTCAATAGAGACAGGATTTAATATAAAAGAAATCCAAGCATGGAGGGAGTTAACCCCAAGCTTAATAAGGTTAATAAGGTTGACTACAATGGACAGAGAATGTAACAGAGGCATTAATTAAAACATTCTCAATAAACACAATACTCAACCATAAGTAGGCTATCCTATTGTACATATGACTGATTTGATACAATAGCTAATATCTTAACTCCATTGTATTCTTCTATTTTTTAATGTCATACATGACACCAACTCAGCCTTATAACATCTAAAGCCCAGCCTGAGACCAACTTCAAGGGTAGGATTTGACATGCATGATCCCAAACGCATATCAGTGCAACACAGGAGGCTTGTATAACTATCTAGCCATAGTATGTGTGGTTTACTCATTGGTGAGAGTGTATTGATATCATCATTATCCCTTATTCACTTGAATCATTAAAAAAGATGAGCCTGTTCAAAGTGGGTTTTCCTTCCTTCACTTACCTTCAAGCCACCACTTAAAATTATCCTTTGATCATCATAGCTAGCCTGAAATCCAAACTACTCAGCCAATTCATTCACTGAAATCATATAGAGAGAGCCCTCTCTAAAGCTAGAAGGGCTAGATTCTAGCTTACAAGTGGTTTGTGATTACCTCTGGATTTCCTTCCTATAGCCTAAGGAAATTACAGAGTGCTAACATATTGGCGTCGTTGTCGGGGGCTGAACGGTTTCATCTTCCCCGAGAAAAAAAATTGAAGTTTCAGATTTGGTTGTTGATGGTGAACGACATTCACAGTTAGGAACGCTGAACCATTCACCTGGCGACTCCAATCAAGCAGAACTCAGATTTTCAAGTTCCACTGGTGTCTCCACATCTTCAAAATGAATTCAACTGCAAGGTATGCTCCCATGAATTGAGATCACATCCCAGGATTTCCAAACCGCATGCCTTGTGTAGATTGGCAGACTTATCTACCAAGGTTCAAAGATGATGACGGAGAGGATGTTGCTCTACATCTGGTTAAATTTCATATGCATGCACGCAATTTGAAGGTTCAATTTCATGAAGATTGTCTCATGAAGATGTTCACGGCTACCCTGGAAGGAAAAGCGTGGTCTTGGTATGAAGGTTTGCCATCTAGTAGCTTGTATTCACTTAAAGATTTTCATTTAGTATTTTTTGAGAAATACAAAGAATCTCATCCTTTTTTGTCATTTTTTGAGAATCGTTGCGACCATGTTGAGAATTTCATTCAAAATCTGGAAAAATTTTATGGCGATGAAGAGCTCATGGATGAAGAGATTTTGGAAGCTTTGCACGAGAACCCTTTTCATCACAAAGAAGATATGGTAACTTCTCTCTTGCCCAAAAATGAAGTAATCAACTTTCTAATGCAGATAGTTATGAATCAGCTTTCGAGTTTGATGAAAATTTGCAGCAACCTTGTCAGTCTTTTTATGATCAAAAGTATGAGAATTATTTTAAAGAGCAGGACATAGTAAATGATGAGGACAGTTGCCATGATATTCAAGTGGATTCCCGACAGGCAACAATTTTTTCCTTAGCTGAAGATGAAACTAATCAAGAATTTGATGTAAATGTTCATGTTCATTTTCTTGAGGTCAATGAAGAAATGCAAAAGGTGTATCCTCTTGAGCCTGATCAACGTATTCAACAGATTGTTAATGATCAAGAAGAGGAGAGCAGTGAAAAAGAAAAGATTGATCTAGAGTGTGTTGAAAATGAAGACTTTATTCAGGAAAATATGCCTCTTGAAGTAAGAAACACAGAGTATGTTGAAGACCAAGATCATATTTTTGTTGATATACATGAAAGGTTAACTCTTAACACTGCCATTATACATGATGCAGCGGTTCCATCATATTCATTACAAAGGTCACAAAAAAATTTGCAGCCCTATGAGGACAGATATAAGTTGAAGTTGTAGGAAAGTAATGTCGCAGATCAAGATTTATCCAAACAGAATTGCAATCTACCATAGGAGCTAGAATTCAGTGTGCATTCCTATGATGATGCTTTTGCAGCGTTCTTGAAGTCAGCTAGCGGGCCCATGTTTTTTAAATCTCATCATAGTTGAAATTGTTAGTGAGTTTTTATGGGAGTTGTCATTCATTAGTTTTCCTTTTTTGATTGGGAGCAAGCACATGCATAGAATTCAACCAATGGGTAAGGTGCTTGCATGGTTGCATTGGTTATTTCAATCAAGTAGCTTGTGGATTAGTTGAGCAAGCAATATAGCATGTGTGGGAAGCTATCATCAGAGTTTGAAGCCCGAGGAGAAGGCCCTGAGATTCTAGTGATCTGCTGCCATATGTAAGTTTAGTCAGTCAGCCAATAGTATTTTTTTCAGTCTGTAAATCATATTTTTAGTCATATTTTAAGCATATCAGTTGACTCCATTGCCCAATGGTTAGGCACATGGTTTGCGTTTTTGTTCTTGGTGCCTCACGGGGAGGCTGTCATCCCCAATGTAGTCAATGTTAGGGTCAGTAAGTTTGCATTTGTCAAATGTCTCCAAATGACACAATGGTTAGTTTGAATAAAGTCAAACTTAATGTCAGATGTTGTCATAAGTTCGAGTGTCACTATCCAAAATGTCGCCATGGGTGTGGTCATCCAGAAGTCTGGTCAAAAACATGAAAGTTGTTGTGAGTTATTAGGAAAAATTGTCAAAGTCTAGAATAATCGAGTCATGAGTTAGGTGTTAATAGTGGGAGTTAGGTGTCAATAGCATGATGCAGCATATTGAGAGGGATTTGCAGTATAGATGCAACAGTGACAGTGGCAATGTCATGGGCAGCAGTACAGATTGCAGTAGCGCAGTGGATGAAGGGCAATGGGTCGAGCATCAGCAACGCAGAGGACCAATGTCGTGGAGCAGTGTGATACTTCTGCTGGGAAGTATTGTTATAGCACATTCCTCACCAAGAGGAAGTGATGAATTTTCGGTAGCATCGAATGTGCTCTAGCTCCAAAATTTTGTGGAGGGGCTAGAACACATGAGATCTCCAAGACCCAGAAATCGTTTGGAGAAATTCCACCCGAAGTGCATGTTATCCAAATAATTAATTATTTGTAATGGTGCCTAAGTTAAAACTTATGAAATTAAAATAATTAAAGTGAATTAATGTAAATATGGGTGAGAAGCTTAGAGATTAGGTCGCAGGTGTTGATTTCTCAATAGGAAAAGTATATAGGAAGGCTTGGGGTCGGTTGGTGAACACACACAGTGAGGGCAGCACTTGAGCTAGATCGAAATTCTGGGGCGTGGTTTGCTGAGAATTCCGGAGTAAGCTTCTAGTGCAGAGAGGGGCAGTTCGGCAGCGGGACTTTCATACAAGGCCAAGAATACATAATAGATAGGCAGTGCAGCACCAAGGAGAGACAATACAGCTCCAAGAGGGTGACGCAGAAGCAAGAGGGGTTGACACAGTCACGCAGAGGCAACGATGGGGTTTTTGTGAGGCAGATCGGGCATCAGTTCAGTAGATCAATTTCTGAGTCAGGAAGGCTCACTGGGAGGGTGACGAAACTCCTAGAGGAAGTGACGCAGTTCCAACACAGATCTAGGAGCAACCATCGCTACACAGCACTGGAGACAGCGCAGTCACCTGTGGGGTTTGTTCATCCAGTTGCTGGATTCGCCAAAATATCTGTCTCCAGATAGAGGTACTTCTGCCGAGTTTATTCTCTATTGGGTGAGCTAGATTTGGCACCCTAGTTGTATTCAGAAATCTTCTTAATAATAAAACCCTCATATTTGTTGCACCGATTTTCCTGCATTGAGTTTTTCCGGGGACGTTTAGTCCCAAAATAAGTGTGTCCTTTGTGTGATTGTCTCATTTATTTTTCAGTACTTGATCTGTATATTGATGTAGGCTGCAATGTATTTGCATTAATATTTTCTGAATATTTCTGAAAATAACTTGTTAAAATGAAGAACACAAGTAGGTAACGCAAATCAGTTTACTGCAGTAGGATTTCTGGTTTGTTAGATTCAGAAATTTTCACATGGCATCAGAGCAATTGCAGATCAAGGAGGATTGAAGCCATCAGCGAAATGACAAAGGAAAATCTGTGCGTGAAGACAGTTGTCCTGATAGACAGCGCAGTTTCAAGCCAAGATAGCAGAGGAGGGGTGACGCAGTCACCAGGGTTGGCTCACGTAGAGCCTGTGTCAGCCTGATTGGGTGACGTTGTTGCTGCAGAGGGCAGCACAGTGGTTACTGGGCCAGGGCGAAGACTGTTGAGTCTCATTTTTCCGATTATCGCGGCTAGAGGTGCAGCGCAGATTTCATCTGGAGTTGCTGGTGGGGTGTTGATTCTGTTGGTGCAGAACAGTACCTAATGGGGCAGAAGCAGAGGGAATCAGTTCCTCAAAAGATTTCTTGCCAAGAAATCTAGATACAAGTTTTGTTGGGGCTGCAGCGAAAGAGGGAGAAGAGAAACAATTCGAAATTCATTTGAGCATAGATGGTCGTTAACAGACTGAGGGATCAGGACAGGTTGGATGGAGCATCCAACTTCGTCATCTGGAAGGCCAGGATCCTGGCAGTTTTGGATTTAAATCGCATCAAGGATTATGCCTTGAGGATGGTTGTTGTTCCGGTTGATGCTAATCATCTCAAGAAGTACGAGGAGGCTCAGGCAAAAGCAAAGTGCATGATCTTGGACAGGGTCAAAGATCATGTGATCCCACATATTGCTAAGAAAGACACAACAAGGGAAATGTGGGAGGCCTTGACCACATTGTACAAGGGAACTTCTGTTCAGCGGAAAATGTTGCTTGAGAGTCAGCTGAGATAGTTTCAGATGCAGAAGGGAGAAGAAATCGATCCCTTCCTTCTCAGGTTGCAAAGGATCCCTGACCACCTAACTTCTGCAAGGGCTACACCAAACGCTGAATTTATGGTCAGGACAGCTCTGAATGTAGTCACTGAAGACTGGGAAACCTTTGTCCAAAGCATCTTGGGCAAGGCTTCTCTTTTGAGTTGGGAGGAGATGTGGGCAGCTCTTCGATAGGATGAGATCAGATGATGGACCAAGGCGGGAAGCAGCAACAAAGGGATCAGAATCAATAAGGAGGAAGAGGAGGATGCAGTTCTCACATCAGCAGGATAGCAAGGGCAAAGAAGAGAAATGGCTCATTTCGCCACGCAATGCCCTCAGAAGAAGGGCAAAGAAGAGAAGTCTGACTCAAAGGTTGCTCCGGCGCAAGCTGACAAAGAGGACGATGATGATTGCGCCATGAATGCTCATGCACCTTTAGAGAAGAGGTGGGGCGATATTAAGCTGTAGTCAGGAGGACTACATGACGGGCAAGACCCTTGAGGTGCCCAAACTCTTGGATCACATATGGCTATGGGAGCCCTTAAAGACAGTAGCAGAATGACGGGAGTCAGTTGGTGTGAATGATGATGGAGCAACAGTGGCAGAGCTAGAGTGCCAAAGTCTAAAGCAGCGCAGTGGAGTGTTGCAGCAATGTGGAAGGCACAGAGCAGATACAACAGCAATGTACTAGCATCAGAAGGTCAGCACAGATTAGCAACAGAGGTAGCTTCAACGTCAAGGGGCATCCAGACTGACCAACATGTCAGCTTTTGGGTTGGATTTTCAGTTGCTTACTTCTCAGCAACTGAGTTGCAGTGGAGCAGCTAGCAGTGTCATTGCTATGGGCAGCATGATGAAGAATATTGAGAGGGAGTTGTAGTACAGATGCAACAGTGACAGTGGCAATGTCATGGGCAGCAGTACAGATTGCAATAGCGCAGTGGATGAAGGGCAACGGGCCGAGCATCAGCAACGCAGAGGACCAATGTCATGGATCAGTGTGATAATTCTACTAGGAAGTATTGCTAGAGCACATTCCTCGCTAAGAGGGAGTGTTGAATTTTGGGTAGCATCAGATGTGCTCTAGCTCTGAAATTTTGTGGAGGGGCTAGAACACATGAGATCTCCAAGACCCAGAAATCGTTTGGAGAAATTCCACCCGGAGTGCATGTTATTCAAATAATTAATTATTTTTAATGGTGCCTAAGTTAAAACTTAGGAAATTAAAATAATTAAAGTGAATTAATGTAAATATGGGTGAGAAGGTTCTAAGTGACAAGGATCAAGTCTAATTTAATCTTAGCCATTGATTGGAGATTATATCACAGTCGTTGATTTCTCAACGGGAAAAGTATGAAGGAAGGCTTGGGGTCAGTTAGAGAACACACACAGTGAGAGCAGCACTTGAGCTAGATCGAAATTTTGGGGCGTGGTTTGCTGAGAATTTCGGAGTAAGCTTCTAGTGCGAAGAGGGGCAGTTCGGCAGTAGGACTTTCATCCAAGGCCGAGAATACATAATAGAGAGGCAATGCAGCACCAGGGAGAGACAGCGCAGCTCCAGGAGGGTGACGCAGAAGCTAGAGGGGCTAACACAATCACGCAGAGGCAGTGCTGGGGTTTCTGTGAGGCAAAACAGGCATCAGTTCAACAATCGCTTTCCGAGCTGGAAGGCTCACTGGAGGGTGACGCAACTCCTAGAGGAGGTGACACAGTTCCAGCACAGAGCTGGGAGCAGCCATCGCTGCACAGCACTAGGGACAACGCAGTCACCTATGGGGTTTGTTCATCCAGTTGTTGGATTCGTCAAAATATCTGTCTCCAGATAGAGGTACTTCTGATGGGTTTATTCTCTATTGGGTGAGCCAGATTTGGAACCCTAGTTGTATTCAGAAATCTGCTTAATAATAAAACCCTCATATCTTCTACACTGATTTTCCCGCTTTGGGTTTTTCCGGGAACGTTTAGTCCAAAAATAAGTGTGTCCTTTGTGTGATTGTCTCATTTATTTTTCAGTACTTGATCTGTATATTGGTGTAGGTTGCAGGGTATTTGCTTTAATATTTTCTGAATATTTCTGAATATTTGCCTTAATGTTTTTAATTTTTTTTGTTGTAAGATATGGCTATCATGATTCACTAAGGATAGGATGCATTATGGCATCATAGAAGCATTAAAATCAAGAGCTCATGATCATAGAGAAAAATAGTTGAAATAGAAGTCTATGATAGTCACCCTTGGAAGGATATAGCTCTTGGTAACCTCATTAGAAGCATAAGTGGTACTTATGGGAAAAGAAAAAGTCATCT
The DNA here is from genome assembly GCA_031772625.1 of Pinus tabuliformis. NCBI lineage: Eukaryota > Viridiplantae > Streptophyta > Pinopsida > Pinales > Pinaceae > Pinus > Pinus tabuliformis. The sequence goes on along the minus strand of CM062810.1, from coordinate 860,643,429 downwards.
CCTACAAAAGCTCATCATACAACAGTCAATAGGAAACATTTGCTGGATGAGGATACTCAAGATCCTCTATTGGAATCTTCATCAGAAGGTTCACAATCAAAAGGAAGCAAGTGTTTCATCAAGAATTCCATCTTGTGGGAATTCTTGGGATGATGGTATGATGACAAAAAAAAGGTTAAGAAAATCAAGGGATTGAATTTTTTTCAATCAAGGAAGCTGTTGAAAGAAGTCTAGATGACCTAAAGGAAAATGGGGTATGTATGCTTGTATTTGATATTGTAGAGTCATGTCATATGGTTGCAGGTAACATGGATAAATGCTCTATCTCGAGAGCATGATCAAAAGAAAGGATCTCCTCCTTTGAAAGGATGCAGGAAAGCATGGATCACACATTGTCTAGATAAAATCAACATAATATGTCCTCATATGAAATATAAGGTGGTTGACAGTGATTTGAGGAACTCTGATTAAAAGTTCCTGGGAAGAGAAATGCATGAAGAAAGAAGGAAAGAGATTGTGGAATATGCAACCATGAAGAAGGAAATCAACATCCGAGAACTAGAAGATTTGACTAGGATATCTCCATGAATGATATGATGACTCTGATGAAGTCTGAAAAAGAAAGAGACCCTTGACAGTATATATCTTTTGGAGATGTGTCAATGTGTATGTAGGATGCTGATGTGAACTAGAAGATGTCATGATGAAAGACCATCACAAAGGTAATTTTGATTTAATGTCCATTCCTTATTTTTGAATGATATTTGGATGGGCTTATGCAGGGCTGCCAAGGAAAGAGCTATGAATATCTTCCACCACTGATGTCCATGTAGTAAGATGAAAGATCCTTAAGGAAACATGGCATGAAGAAGGCAACATGGCATGAAGGAAGGCCAGATATGAACTGATGGATCACTTTCCGATGAAAGGTATAATGACATGACTAACTCATGGATAAAAGTGATATATGGTCTATGCCCTACGAAGAAGTCCCAAAACATGAAGACTCCTGAATAAGAAAAAGAAGTTCATGACATCGTGAGGAGTTGTTCTTCAAGCAGTTGGTTGTCCCATCATCTCCACCTAAAGAGTTGTTGTAGGTCCCTAATTAAGAGGGAGCCTAGAAACAAGTTTCTAACTCAGTAGAAACTTGGAAGAAAATTCCTAAACCAAGAGGGAGCTTAGGTACATTCCTTCTATAGGAATGAGTACATTCCTTTATTGGAATAGGTATGTCCTCCCTAAGTTGAGAGGGAGAGATAAACACGTCATTCTTGTCTTCACTTGGGAAGACAAATGGAGGATTAGGTAAACATTTGGCACCCGATGCTCTTTGAGGATGAGTTAGGGCATCCAAGATAAGGGTAGTTGTAGAGGACTAATATTCTTTGAGCACTGGGAATCCAAGATAAGAATAGTCCTGGTGGAACATACTCTAAGAGAACCCGGGTGGGGTATGTTCCGAGAGAGACGATCAGGGTGTCTATACATCATTGGTCTCGCCAGCATTGAGCTCAAATCTTGTGGAGAGATAGAGTTGTTAGTCAAGGCCTTACTAGATGACTATTGGTTGATATGATGCTATACAAATGGGTTACCAATCCAACTCTTCTTATGAGAATTCTTCAAATTGAGAATGTACAAGTACTTGGTGTGGATTATGAATACCACCCTAGTTAAGAGGGAGTGTTGAAAAGTGTAACTAGGTTCGGTTTTCGTAATGAAATGTAGTTATGATTTTATGTAATGGATGTAAAGAAGAAAAATAAAATTATTTTTGTAATGCTTGAATCATGGGTATCATGGTCAAGGAATTTTATTTTTAGTTAAGGCTCCCATTGTGAGCCTTTAGGATGAGTCATTCAATGTCATGTATGGACGACCCTTATTGGGCATGTTACCTATGTAAATGAGTCATTAAGAAATCCTCCAAGACCAAACTCAAGCACCTCCTTCAAATCAGCCTAAAGATATCTCTAGAAAGGCACGTCGGCCTTGGCTCTAGGAGATGTCGAATTAATTGATGGGCAGATCACTATAAATAAGGCAGCTCGACTTGCATTTGAACATCACATTTTCGGTTAAGGAAATCTGAGTGAGAAAAGGTGTGAAGAAGTTCGATCAAGGGGTCAATAGAAGCCTTATATCCAAGTGAAGGAGAAATATCTATCAAGATCGAAGGGAAAAATCGAAGAAATTGCGGTCTGTTTTGGGAAAAGTTTGTCACATATGCAAGGAAGTGTTAGGGCATACACATATTGCAGAGAAGTCGAATTGCAGAACTTTGAGAGTCCGAGTTAAGGCAAGAAACTTATCTATACTTCATGCCAAGTGCACATAGAGATCCTCTCTAGTTAAGCAAAGAAATAAAGGACAAAATTTACCCTAAATATGTCACACATGCGAGAAGAATAGTCCACTGCAAAAGGCTGAAAAGTTCAGATCTGTGTTGGAGGAGTGAAGGCTAAACATTGAAAAAGAAATTGCAGCTAAATCATCAAAGGATTAACTTTCACTTGAAGTAAGTTGACTTGGTCTTGGAGAGGTTGTTGAGTCAATGGTCTTGGTCTTGGTATTCGTCAATTGAAGTCTCTATAAGAAGAAGAATTCGTTTGGGTTTTGGTTAGGCGAAGAAATAAAGGACAAAATTTACCCTAAATATGTCACACATGCGAGAAGAATAGTCCGCTGCAGAAGGCTGAAAAGTTCAGATCTGTGTTGGAGGAGTGAAGGCTAAACATTGAAAAAGAAATTGCAGCTAAATCATCAAACGATTAACTTTCACTTGAAGTAAGTTGACTTGGTCTTGGAGAGGTTGTTGAGTCAAGGGTCTTAGTCTTGGTATTCATCAATTGAAGTCTCTATAAGAAGGAGAATTCGTTTGGGTTTTCCTCTCAAGTTGGAGAGGTTTTGGCCCTAGCTGATCACCTACATTTTGTCTCTTATCTCTTTATTGTTTATGCATTGTGTCATTATTTGATGAAAAAGAACTCAATAATAATAAGTAAAGAGAAGATCCTAATCTAAAGAACAAAAAAGCACTCACAA